>CM059975.1:61436058-62133558 GCA_030490835.1 Annona cherimola
GTTTTGAGCTTGGCCCATGACAGTTGTGCCCTTCTCTGGATTTCCTCGCTCCCCGGAGAAGCATTTGGTTCTTGGGAAGAGTTTGTCGATATGTTTATCCTAAGATTCCACGAATATGAAACAGAGTTCCCTCCAGAGATGATCGAAGTCATGCACCCCCTATCAGGAGAATCTCAATATGACTACATCTTGAGATGGATAAACTGCAGAATAATCAACCAAAAATTCGACAAAGAAGAAATCATGGTTCATCAGTGCATCAAGTCAATGAGTGGGTATTTTTCTGAAATTCCAAAAATACAGTCATTTTTCTCAGATGTACTACGAACATTGGCTACAAACATTCAGGACTCTGCCTCTTGCAATATGGTGCAAGTTGAAGAAGATGTTCTTGCAATTCTTCGATCTGGTCGAATCACACCAGAAAACAAGGGTAAAGCCCCGGCACAAGAAAATTGTACTCATCCAGAGCAGCACATACCAGCCGATCATCGAAAATCCTCAGTAAGCTATGATGTGCTCGAACACTTAAAGCGACTCCCTGCTCGACTCAGTATTTACGACGCCTTGCAATTATCGCAAGATGCCAGAGATGCACTGGTTAGTGCCCTGACAGATGAAAATGTCCGTCTTGCTTACCTGGTCGACGTCGCTGAATGTGATGAGGTCATTTCATTCACTAATGAGGATATGTTGCTTGGAGACATTAATCACAATCGACCTTTATATGTTACGGGCAACCTGGGCGGTGAACTGGTCAATAGAATCATGATCGATGCCGGGTCTGCAATTAATATCCTGCCCCTTCGAACACTCAGAAGGATCGGAATTTCTCCATCAGCGTTAAAAGACACTAGTGTGGTGATTCACGGGTTTAATCAAGGGACTCAAAAGGCCATGGGCCTGATTGAGTTGGAACTAAGCATAGAAGATTTCTGCACCGAAATCCCGTGCTTCGTGATTAATGCCCCGACCTCATATAACTTGCTGTTAGGAAGGCCTTGGCTCCACAGTAATAAGATCATCGCATCAACGGTGCATCAATGCTTCAAGTACTGCAAGGATGGAGTCGAAAAAAGAATTTTTGCTGACCACAAACCATTCGCAACGGCAGAATCATTTTACTCTGATGCTAAGTATTATGACTTGGCATCTGCTGTCAACACATCAATGAAAGCAGTTGAAGCGACCACACGCGAAGGTCAGCAGGAGGTATCTCAAGCTCCCCCCACCCCAGTAAGCACAGACATATTCTCAAAGGGTGAGAAGATGGAAGGTCAAGGTCGTGGTCGAGGGCGCGATCGTGGACGAGGGACGACAGAACCGAGGGCTCAATTTCAAACCAAATTTGAAAATATGAGCCTCGATCCAGTACATCCACTACCACGACAACGACAGGGGGCAACCATACCACCTCCTACCAGCTATAACAACACTGCTGCAGGATCACGGTTCTACTTGGACCTCGAAGTCCTGAAAAAGGTTGCTAAACCGCCTCGAGCCAATTCCCCTAGGTTTGAGGTGGATCTGGAAGCTCTTCGGAGATTCCGGAATCAGGCCAATGAGGAAGCCAAGTCACTTTGCTGTGAGAGTGACGGAATGGCCACTGAGGCCGCTCACCAAAATCAAAAACCTAAGGAAACGCTCGATGAGGTTTTAGCAATGCTCGTGGGGTTTTAATGTATCTGCTCCATGTGTGCAGGAACCTCAAGATGAAAAATTTGCCCAAAAACATTTCATAAAGCAATATGGCAAGGTATACGGTAGCCCTAACAAATCCTCTTGTTTGCCCACGGCTAAGCTCAAGAAATGGGATTTCCATCGCTATAGCAGAGAAAGCAAGAAAATTATGGATTTGATGGGGTTCTATCCTGATGAACCACATTTATCAGGCCTTGGAAGTGACATCCCTGTCCCGTTATCCGAAATACCCCCTGGTTATCAAAAGGGAAACAAACGACTTGGCCTTGGGTATAAAGAAAAAGAAGACGGCAACTTCGCCACCACCTACTGCGTCTCCACAAGTGATGACTCCAACAATGATGAAGAGGCATTAATGGAACCAGAGGATGCTCCACCTGCGATTGAGGATGGAGGGCAGCCTACTATTGACGTACTTGAGGAATTCAATCTCGGGACTGAGGAAGACCCGAGACCCATTTTTATTGCCAAAAACTTGGCCGAAAAAGAAAAGGTGGCGCTGAGGCGGCTTTTAAGTGAATTCAAAGATGTTTTTGCTTGGGGGTATTCCGAAATGCCAGGACTCAACCCCGCGATTGCAATGCACCATCTGCATATTTCGCGGGATAAAAAGCCAGTCAAGCAAGCTCCGAGAAGATTTCGACCAGAGCTCGAAGAACAAATCATCAAGGAAGTTGAAAAACTCATTGATGCTGAATTCATTCGGGAAATCAAATTTCCAAAATGGATTTCTAGCATTGTTCCTGTCAAAAAGAAAAACGGGCAGATCCGCATTTGCGTAGACTTTCGAGATCTAAACGAAGCATGCCCTAAAGATGAATTTCCTCTTCCTTTCACTGATGTGCTAATCGACAGCACAGCTCTGTATGACACATTCTCCTTTATGGATGGATATTCGGGATATAATCAAATCAAGATGGCTCCAGCAGATGAAGCCGCAACAGCATTTCGAACACCGATGGGTGTCTTTTGCTACAAAGTCATGCCTTTTGGTCTTAAGAATGCTGGCGCAACTTATCAAAGGGCCATGCAAAATATATTTCATGATATGTTACACAAACATGTCGAGTGCTATGTCGATGACCTGGTCGTAAGATCTGAAGGTCACAATAAGCATAAAGATGATTTGAGATCGGTATTCTTGCGCCTAAGAAAGTATGATCTCAAGATGAATCCTCTCAAATGCGCATTTGGAGTATCGTCTGGAAAATTCCTCGGATTCATAATCCGTCAAAGGGGAATCGAGGTTGATCCACTCAAAACGGAAGCAATTCAAAATATGCCGCCTCCACGAAACCTCCGAGAATTAAGGAGTCTCCAAGGTCAATTGTCATATATCCGACGTTTCATCTCCAACTTATCCGGCCGGTGCCAGCCTTTTCACAAGTTGATGAAAAAAGATACGACTTTCCAGTGGGACGCGAAATGCCAACAGGCCTTCGAAGCCATCAAAGAATTGCTGCAAAATCCTCCTGTTTTGACAACTCCAGTAAGAGGAAAGCCGCTCATTCTTTACATCGCTGCCAGCCCACAATCACTGGGGGCATTGCTCGCACAAGAAAATGCCCAAGGCAAAGAACAAGCCGCCTATTATCTCAGTCGACGATTATTGCAAGCTGAATGCAATTATTCCTCAATCGAGAAGATTTGTCTAGCATTGGTTTTTGTGGCACAAAAGCTAAGACATTACTTCCTCGCGCATCAGATCATACTTATATCGAAGGCCGATCCCCTCAAGTTCCTGATCACTAAACCAATGCTTTCAGGACGCCTAGCAAAATGGTCACTGCTGCTATCTGAGTTTGATATCAAATATGTGCCACGAAAGGCAGTGAAAGGACAAGTGTTAGCAGATTTCCTAGCAGCCCATCCGCTTGAAGAAGAATTTCCCATCTTAGAAAACCTACCTGATGAGAAGGTTTTCTATGCAAATGATGATCCAATGTGGCAAATGTATTTCGATGGCGCTTCAAAGCCATCCGGAGCTGGTGTTGGAATTGTCGTAGTCTCCCCTCATAAAGACTTATTCCCGCACTCATATTTTCTTGGAAGAAGCACAACAAATAACGAAGCTGAGTATGAGGCCTTACTCATCGGCATGGAACTTCTTCTGCAATCAGATATTTTATTTGTGCGAATATTTGGGGACTCTGAATTGGTTATTAAACAGTTAAATAATCAATATGAAGTACACCAGCCTCATTTGCGAAAATATTATGACAAAGCTCAAACTTTGTTGGCAAAGTTCGAAATGGTTTCGGTTGAGCATGTTCCTCGATCAGAAAATATAGTTGCTGATGCACTATCAAAGTTGGCCAGTATTCTCGCCTTTAATGAGCTCGATGACATGACAATTCGAGTACAAAGACTAGAAGATGACGAAGAGCTCCAAGTAAATCAAATCGGACGGTGCGTATCCGAGGTAACTACAAACAATGATGATTGGCGCATCCCCATCATCAATTACCTCAAATATGGTATTGAACCAGATGATCCAAGTGCAAGGAAGTCATTGAGAAAGGCTGTTTCCCGATATACTGTGTTTCAAGACGATTTGTATCGGATTGCTTTTGATGGGCTTTGGCTTCGCTGTATTGACGGAAATGATATCTGTCAAGTTCTTCAAGAGACGCACTCCAGCGAATGCGGCGCCCACCAATCTGGACGTCGTCTTTATCATAGGATCAAAACGTTGGGCTATTATTGGCCCACAATGGTCCAAGACTCCATCAATTTTGCAAAATCCTGTGAAGCCTGCCAAATGCATGGAGATATTTATCATATTCCTGCTTCAGTAATGTCTCCAGCACCTATCTCGTGGCCCTTCTCTTGGTGGGGCTTTGATATTGTCGGTCCGATAAACCCGTCGTCATCTAAAGGACACTTATATATTTTAGCCGCTACGGATTATTTCTCCAAATGGGCAGAAGCTAAAGCTTACAAGAGAGTCCGAGCGCAAGAGGTGGTTGAATTTATCAAGCACAAAATCATCTACCGTTATGGCGTTCCCTATCAAATCACCTCAGATAATGGCACACCATTCAAAAACGACAAAGTAAATCAGTTATGCTGGAAGTTTGGAATCAAGCAAGTATTCTCATCGCCCTATTACCCACAAGGAAATGGTCAAGCAGAGGCATTTAACAAAAATATCATTCGAATCCTCAAAAGGACCACTGTGAAAAATAAGCGTGAATGGCACGAGAGGTTACCCGAAGCATTGTGGGCCTACAGAACCACACATCGAACTGCAACGGGAGCAACACCATATTCATTGCTCTTTGGCACGGAAGCGGTTTTACCAGTGGAAATTCAGTTAGCATCTTTAAGGGTTGCCATCCATTCTGGGTTAACCACTGAACAACAAGCCAAACTTCGCTTCGACGAGCTCGAAGCACTAGATGAGAAACGAGTTCAAGCACGGCAACGAATCGAACTCTATCAAGCTCGGATGGTCGAAGCATACAATAAAGTCGTGAGACATCGCTCATTCAAAAGAGGGGATTTGGTGCTAAAGCTACGCACAGAGCTTATGACCGGGGGCAAACTTACTGGTAAATTCGAACCTAAATGGGAAGGGCCTTACATCATTGAGAGGGTCTATGGCAATGGCACATATGAAGTTATTAATTGCGAAAATCAAGTAAAAGCAACTGTAAATGGGAATTACTTAAAAAGATATTATCCATAAAAGTTACAAAAGGAGTCATACATCAAAATTTTGTAACAAAATCTCTACAGTCTCCCTTGTAGAAGAAAAGGACTCCTTCAAAACTCGGATAGAGTTCACTACATCAGCGGGAGGAACTGTATACGCCCGCAACTCTTCGACTTTAGCCTCCATAGAACAAATATCCCGACTCTCTGAATCAATTCTTACTTTGTAGAGGTCAACTTCAGCCTGAAGATCGTTGGAGGTAGAAATCAACGAATTTAGTCTACTTCTATCCACAAAGATAGAAGTGACAATACGACGAACCTCGGCCTGTTTGGCCGCTATGGAAGATCGAATCTCCTCGGCAATCATCTTTTTACTTTCCATCTCCTTTGCAACCTGAAAGTTACGTTCCTTAAGTTGAGCAAGGCTATCTCTACATTTGGCGAGGTCGACTTCTGCGGATGCTAGATCCTCTACAGAAACCAAGGGTCGTGCAGCAGCCTCAAGCTCGCGCCAATGGGCACGCAACTTCTCAAGTGAAAGTATAACATCACCAAAACCAGAAACGTGAAGTTGGAGCCTATCCAAGACCATGGAAAAGTCTTCACAAATATCCAACGCGTCGGTGATATCATCAGGAGAATTCATGTCCCCCAAAGAAGAGATGATGCACCCCTTGAATTGTGCTATTGCGCGCCTCAAACGTTTGAGATCCCGTTGCTCTAACTGCTCCGCCCCGATCACCTTGAAAGTTGAAAAGAAATGATGCAAAGGATCCAAGAAGCGATCTTTGACATCAGGAAGCTGACGAGCCCCACTTGAGCTCGCGCCAGTGCTAGGACCGGTTGAACTAAAGTGAGGACCACTTGAGCGACTAGGTCCTAAGGCTGAAAAGTATAAGTCAAGATGTCAGAACAGCGAGTTAACTAGGCGAAAAGCCAAAATACAAATACCTGGTGATATAGGAGAAACAGGCAATGGCCCTATCGGTGTCGAATTCTCCCCGCCATGAGCATCGTCATCAGATACTTCGACAACTAAGACAGCTATCAAAAAAAAAAAAAAAAAAAAAAAAAAAAAAAAAAGGGGGGGGGGTTTACCTTCAAAATTCATACCCGCGCCTTCTGGAGGATTACGTGGAGCCTCTGAGCGGATTTCCCCTCCCGAACCAGACCCTGAATGAGAAGCTGCCTTCACAGGAGTATCTTGGGCTATAGAAGGAGGAGATTGACATGCCTCGGGAGTCCGAACCCCCAGAAAATCCCTCATGAAGATGTTATCAGAAAATATAGGCCCACTATCGCAAGACCGCATCGGTTGATCAATCTGACCCATGTTTGGATCTACATGGAAGCCCAAGAGATCACTCAGAACACGGTCGCTGGAGTTCGGTAGCACAGGGGAGTTGTTCTGCGCCTCGGCACGCATTTCTTTTCTCACTTCGTGGTCATTAGAAGGGTTTATGGCGACATTCGGCTCTGCTACAACGACCCCTTCCTCAGATGGTTCGGGTGGCTTGGAAATGGGGTATGACCTTTTATCAGACTCTTCTGAAAGTCTCACAGCTTCTTCTTGCGATAAGGAACCTTTCCCTTGTGAAGGATCTGAAAGTCCATCAATTGGAGACGAATCCCTCGTTTTTCGAATTTTTCGCTTCTTACCACAAGTGTCATGCATTGTCAATGACTCTGTAGCCTCTAAGTTGGTGAGACGATTGGGAAACCAAAAGCGACTGATTGGCTTTGGCGGATATACAACCTCGGGAAGCTTGACATTATATTCTAAAAAAAAAAAAAAAAAAAAAAAAAAAAAAAAAAAAAAAAAAAAAAAAAAAAAGGGAAAAGAAAAGAGAGAAGAAACATACTCCAAGTCTCCATAGGTTTCTCGTCCTTTTTAGAAGCTGCCTTTTCAGCAGCTAACTCCCATAAAGTCTTCTTGGCTGGCTCGGTGTCACGACGAATATACTCTTTTCCTTCCGCAACCCAGTCAGTGCAGTGAAAGCTACAACCGACGATCCCAGGGTAGGCCTTGAAGGAATCGATGTGTTGGACACAAACAGCCTCAGTCTCCTCCACGTCTGGTTCCTTGAAGCGTCTAATCTCAAAGGGCATCACCAAGCCCATTTCACCCCAACTGGTGGTCAAGTCAAGGGGTTTAAAGGCCCAAAAGCGAGATTTAGGCGCAACTTGCTCGACAACTTTCACCGCACAAATGCCATACCAATGAACATAATCTTGAGTTGCCCGGACTCGACGGTCAAACGAAGGAAATTTCAGCTCGCAGGAGAACTTAACTCCCTCAAAGCGCGAGCATACCGCGAGCCAGTGAAGAGATCCGACCCCAACTTCCCTTTGATATCTCGGGATGCGAGGAAGATATGCAGGAACATCCTGATCAAAGCCGAACTGACGAGCAAACCTGTGAGGATAATACGGCTCAACTTCAAAACGAGGACCATCCCTGTAAGCCAAGAGACCTGGTTGAAGCGACAACGCAAAGTCTTTTTCATCAAGGGTCAGTCCATCGGAGGAAGATTTCGTTGACCACTCGCAGGGGGCAACCATACGAAAGAACCTCTCTTCAAAATAACCAGCTTGGATGAGGAGCCCAGTCATGTCTTCAAAAGTATAGCTGGCTAAGTTGCGCTTGGCAAATTTCTTCAATATCAAACCCTGAGAAGGAAACTGGGTAACTTCCTCGACTCCATAAATCTCTGGGAAATAAAAACCAAGCCAGCCAAGGAGAAAATGAGCTGGAAAATAAGAAATAGCGCGCCCAGGGCCTTTCTCATTATATATAATTTGATTTAAGCCCTTATAAATGTCGCACAAGACTCGTGGTGCCAAAGCAAGGCGTTTGCCTTGAGCCATCTCGCAGGACACATGAAGACATGACCATTTTACGAGACCGTAGGCCGAAGAAGAAGGACAAATGACCACAGAAATCCAAAGCCACAAAAAGAGGATAAGCTCGACCTCAGGTTGTACTTGTTGTAGGCGCTCAAGGGGAAGCCACAGGCCGCCTTGCCCACTGGCATGAAACTCAACAATATTAGAAGGCCAGTTATCATTAGATACCTCTTGGTCAGAAATCCTGGAGAACAAGGTCACCCAGTCTCTCGCTGTAAACTTTTCCTTCTTGGTCGTTTGATATAACTCGTCAAGAAGATCTATGACCTTTGAAGCAATCGGATTCTTGTTGAAGGAAGAGTTTGGAGGGGTACACTCATCAAAGGGCAATCCACATACAGGGAGACCGCATATCCCCTTCAGATCCCACAAAGTAACGCTCATCTCTCCAAATGGAAATATGAAGGAGTTAGTCGCCGGTGACCAGAAGCTTACAAAGGCATTGATAATGTTGTTGTCTTTCCAAAAACCTTCTCCGGTGGCTAAGATCGCATCTTTCACACCAGCGGCTGTAAGTACTGCTTCATGACGAGAGACCAAATGTTGTCCCCATTGATTAAAGCCCGGGATGTTACCTAAGCAGCCACGGTAGACATTAGCACTCTCCTTGCATATAAAAGAATAGTCTTCTAATTCTTTTTGCAACCAGCGAGGAGTCTCCACGATAAAATTATGAGGATTGCCTAATGCCCTGGTCGGGAGTAGAAAACAACCAGAAAAGGTCTTGCGGGGATCGGTCGCAGCAACACCTTTTCCAAAGATATAACCTTCTTGACAGTTCAAACGTTCAGCAAAAATCTTCTCTGGAATCATAAAGATCCGAGTAGACCGACCGTTAATGTCCTCCATAAGGTGGCAACGCATGGGGTTGAAGTGAGAAGGCCCATGTGAACATTCAAAGCATTCACGGCTTGCTAAGGCAGGATACCACCCGAAATAAGAAGAACAACCTCCACAAGGGCGACCAAAGAAAAGATCGTACTTCTTGGCGCTCTGCGCAGTTTTCTTCTTCGGAACACGCTGCTTTTTCTTAGATGTCATCATTTCTTCAGGAGAGCTTTTCTTAGAAGATTCATTTTTCTTTGAAGAAGATTTTTGCCTTTTAAATTCCCCACAGGCATATGCAACGGCCTTACGCTTCTTAACGAGAGAAGGTGACATTGGAGGCGCCGCAATTGAAGCTACTTTGGAAAAAGCAGTCGCACTATCCTTTGGCTCCTTAAAGGAAGGACGCTTCTTTTTCACAACTGATTTCTCTCGTGGTGAAAGAATAGGAAATTCTGGAGAAGACATCGCCTGCAAAAATATATATATCAAGTCAAAAAAAAAAAAAAAAAAAAAAAAAAAAAAAAAAAAAAAAATCCTCATGTCAGGAATCACGCCTTGACAAGTGGCCCATGGCGGCATAATTCTTGAGGGGGCATTTGATGAGGTAAATTTTTAACTATGAAACTACTACAAGTAGATGATTTCTCATCTAGAAAAAAAAAAAAAAAAAAAAAAAAAAAAAAAAAAAAAAAAAAAAAAAAAAGAAGAGAGAGAGCAGTCATCTGCTTCTCCATCTCTTCCTCATATTCATCGTTTTCTCGTGTCGAGCCCTCGCCTCCTCGGGCAACGACTTGGTGAATCCCTCAGCAGTGCTAGTCTGCGTGCCGAAGGGAATAGTGACTTCCTTCCTTCATCAGGCCAGACTGCATGGTGTCACCGGACCGTCGAATGGTGAGACGAACAGCTGAAATGGAATCCCTGAAACTAGGGAGAGGGGGGGGGAGCCTCACTCTTCTTCTTCTTCTCTGCTGGAGCCGAGCTGTAGACTGCTGTAGCAGTAGAAGAAATGGAGAATGCAAGAGAGACCATTTCCGTCGACTGTGACATGGCGCTCGTCAACACGTCTTACGAATGGGTCGAGCGCGCCATCGCCTTTCAGCCCGATGTCCGGAGCTGGCAGTCGGCCGTTCTCGATGCGCTGTTGGAGACGGATTCACCATCAAGCACGCCGTGGGCACCAAGATCGGGGCCACCACCTTCGAGTTCAACGACCGGCGGCGCACCGCCGCTGATCTCCTGCGCTACGTGCGCGACGCCAAAATTGCTCTCCATACCAGTATAGAGAGGGTTCTTTTCCGCAGAAGTCTCGACGGAAAGTAGTCGGCGATTGGCATCATGAACAGAGACCGCAATGGGAAGTCGCGCCAAGTTCCGACTGAACGGCGAGGTGATACTTAGCGCCGGCACATTGGGCAACCCTCAGTTCCTTTCTCAGCTCCACATTCTTCTTTCGTTGCTTTCAAACCATTGCGTTAAACGAAGAAGAGCTTGCTTGAGGTCTGAGCAAGAGATCGTCGTGGTGGGAAGGCGGAGACATCGCGTCTTTCCATCCAGATGTTTCACGAATATCTGGTAGATGTCCGCCATCGATCTGTTGCTGGGTTGAAGCAGTACTGGACGAAGAGAATGCGTCGGCAACCGGCAGCGAGTCGTGGCCTTTGAACATTAGCTCCGATCCCATCCCGCTTCTCGTTTCCCCTTCGAGGTCCCTTGACAGATTAAGTCTCCCACGTGGGAGAATTGGCGGAGAATCTCCAAGCTTTGCTGTGGTGTTTCAGATCGGGAAGAGATGAGATTCCGAGGCAGAGAAAAACGGATCCAGTGGTGCATGCAAGCCACAGAGAGAGATTCTCTGCCTACGGAGAAAAAAAAAAAAATGCAAAAGAAAGAAGCCGGAGCGCAGGAGGATTTCGCACCGGGAAAAGCGGTCGGCGGCAGCACAGTGGAGGGCCGTGGCACCGTCGGAACCACAGGCTCTGATCACTTCCGCCGCACCGCCTCTGGAGAAGCTCCCAATGCAGGTGGTTCTTTAATCCCAGCCGTCGAACGATGTGATCGATGAACGAAAGCGGCGTCACGGGATACATCTTCCATTTCAGCGTCGAGAGCACCAGCAGTTCCATTCTCTAAATCATCTTTGCTTCGAACACGAACCTGGAATCCTCTACCTGCAAACCCAAGAGAAGGGGCACTTGGGTCTCCTCAATCTTGGCCGCTAGAGAAATGCAAGCGACAGCAGCAAGCTGTATCATCCACGACTTGTCCTTCTGGTAATGGACGCTGGAGAGGAACCTATGGAAATGATCAATGGAGAGTACTTCCGTCAGCGGCGTGAATCCATAGTAGGCATTGACCTTGAGCATCCATTCCACGGCCTCCCTCCGAGCAGAAGCCAGAAAAAAGGTCTGGTTCGAGTAGAGAGCATCGAGAAGGAAGAAAGGAGAAGGTTGGTGCTGCCGGGTCATCTTCTTCGGAGAAGACAACAAGATGGGTTCTGTTCATGATATGAAAGAAACAATAGAAGAGATGGGGCTGAAGGAGAGGAAGGAGAAAAGCCTCAAAAGCAGAGGCATCTCCTTTTTCTTTCTTTCTCTTTCTTTCCTCTCCCTCTTTCTTTCTTCCCGCAGAAAGAGTGTAGTGCGCAGGGAGAGAGAGAGAGCGTCCGGTGGGAGTATTTTCCAACGAGATCAGATTGAGCAGGAAAGAGCCGGACGACGAGCAGATCTTCAAGCTCTGAATCAGATCCATTGAAATCGCGGACAGCAGCAGACGATCCAGGAGCTTTCTACAAATGCGAGGAGGCGGAAATCGAGGCCGACACCGAAGACGTTGGCGTCGCGGATGCCGCTGATCAACGACAGAATGCCGAAGAACTTGGCCACGAAGACGGTGGCGTGACTCTGCGACTCCGGAGAGTCGATCCACTGCAGGCATGGGCGGAGAATGCATGATTCGCTGCATCCCTTACGCAGAACCCGGCAACCGTTACAGCTCATAGTTACGTTCCTCAGATGCCCGGCGATTGTAAAAGGTCATGAACGTCGTATTACGATGGAGAAGAAGAAAGGAAGTAAAGAGTTCGGAACGTGTCGCTTCGGCCGCAAGGCGGTGAGAAAGGGCGAACTGAGAAGCCACTGGATTTACTGGGTGGGTCTGCTGATCGGCGCCGCCATTGCCGCCCTCGTCTATGATCTCTTCTTCACCGAAGGAAAATACCCATGAGCCACTCTAGTGACGCGGGCTCCGGTTCTCGAGTCTCTTGCTTCCTTTCAATCCATGCATTTGGTGTCATGGGTCTGGTGCTTTAGTCGGCAGAACGGAGAAATGCGCCGTGGCCGGGGCTGACGGGGAGATCTCGTAATAAAAAAAAAAAAAAAAAAAAAAAAAAAGAAGAAGAAATAGAGAAAGATGCTGACCTGTAGAACTGCATCAGTGTTCAGGACGAGCTTCCCGGCGAGACGCTCAACTGCCGACTGGTCAACGCCTACTCGGCCGAGTCTGGCACCCATGGTCGAGACTCCACTCGTCGACGCCTCCGAAGGCTATCGAACGCGCAAGACCGCTGCGTGCCATAGGCGACTGCGATCTGCACAACGACAAAATGGCGTCGAAAGTCCCAGTTGTTGGCTTGGTCGCTGCAAGCGCAGCAGAAGAACTCGGCGCGGGCGATGCCGATGACGAGCCTGTAAGGAGACTGTGGCGCAGGCGATGCAGGCATAGAGGCGGGACGAAGGTAGCTACCAGAGGACGATGGCAGTCAGTCGCCGTAGGGTTCTGGGTCCAAGATGTTGCCCAAGCTCCTCGGCGAAGTTATCCAGCAAGTAGAATCCAGCAAGGACCGGTGCCCAACGCGCAAGGACGACGTAGCCTGCACAGGCGTCTGCGAGAGATGGAGGAAGAGCCAAGGGAATCGGATGAGAAACTGATTTGTTGCGAATCTGATTTTTCCTCGTCGCTGGTTCTTTTTGGTCGCCACCAACTCTGGGACGGAAGCCTGCTGAGGCGAAGCGGGCGTCCTCCGCTGTCCCTAAAGATTTTCGCCCGTTTTCGGCATTGCTCTCGCGGAAACGGAGATAGCAGGACTATCAATCTAGAGCTACAGCACGCATGCGCCGGGCCGCTGATCACGCTGCCACCGATCGGCAACTACAGGCTACCAGCTCTGAAGTTGCAGGAGATAGCGTGTTTCCATGCAAAAGATATGTCAGGGCATCAACGGTCGGATTCCGTCACTGAACGATCGTTCCGCGGAAGCGAATGACTGCACCAGCTCGAGGTTCCGCGGATGCACGAGTTCCGCGTGAAAACGGTCCCAACAGGCACCAGCTCGAGGTTCCGCGAGATAGAATGTGCTGGTTCCGCGTGATGGAATGTGCTAGTTCCGCGGAAATGCATGTCGCAGAAAAGAGTTCCGCGGGAGCGTGGTTCCGCGTGGACGCAGTTCCGCGGCAGGCGCATGAAGACCAATTGAGTTCCGCGGAGAAGAGGTTCCGCGTGAATCCGGTTCCGCGTGACAGAATGTGCTGGTTCCGCGGGGAAAGTGAGTTCCGCGCAGAGGTGGTTCCGCGGGATGAAGTTCCGCGGGGAAAGTGAGTTCCGCGGGAACGGCAGTAGCCGCGGAACTCGCACCAAGCTTGGCCAAAAGCCTATAAATATAGCCCCTCGGTTACTCATTTGGGAAGAGAAACAACGACAACGAAGGAGAACGGGAGAAGGAGAGCTCTCCTGCGTATAGTTTTCTTTTCTCTTTCTTTTCCAGAGAGCTCCCCCGCGCTGAAGAGAGAACGTGAGTTCTCCATTTTTATTTTTATTTTTATTTTTTTTAACTCTTTCTTTTATATATATAAATATATATATATACATATATATTATTTTCAAAAACTACTTTTCCCAGCGTGGATACTCCCCGACTGGCGGGTTGAATTGATACACGGGTTAAGTATATTTTCTCCTATAAAAATATATATATGTATATTATTTATATATAAATATATATATACATATATATTATTTTTAAAAACTACTTTTCCCAACGTGGATACTCCCCGACTGGCGGGTTGAATTGACACACGGGTTAAGTATATTTTCTCCTATAAAAATATATATATGTATATTATTTATATATAAATAGATATATACATATATATTATTTTTAAAAACTACTTTTCCCAACGTGGATACTCCCCGACTGGCGGGTTGAATTGACACACGGGTTAAGTATATTTTCTCCTATAAAAAAATATATATATGTATATTATTTATATATAAATATATATATACATATATATTATTTTCAAAAACTACTTTTCCCAGCGTGGATACTCCCCGACTGGCGGGTTGAATTGATACACGGGTTAAGTATATTTTCTCCTATAAAAATATATATATGTATATTATTTATATATAAATATATATATATACATATATATTATTTTTAAAAACTACTTTTCCCAACGTGGATACTCCCCGACTGGCGGGTTGAATTGACACACGGGTTAAGTATATTTTCTCCTATAAAAATATATATATATATTATTATATATACATATATATTATTTTCAAAAACTACTTTTCCCAACGTGGATACTCCCCGACTGGCGGGTTGAATTGACACACGGGTTAAGTATATTTTCCCTCTTATGAAAATAAAAATAAATATATATGTATTTTCTATAAAAATATATCAGAATATACATATATATTCAAAGGCATCCAAAAATTAAGATTTTGACTTCTAAGATTATATAAATATATATATACATATATATATATATCAAAAAAAAAAAAAAAAAAAAAAAAAAAAAAAAAATGATGACGACTTCTTCGCCCAAGCTGGCCCAAAAATCTCCAAAAAGCCCAAGATGGCTAAAAACTCTCCAAAAAGCCCAAGCTGGCTCAAAATTTTCCAAAAAGCCCAAGCTGGCCAAAAATCTCCAAAAAGCCCAAGATGGCTAAAAACTCTCCAAAAAGCCCAAGATGGCTAAAAACTCTCCAAAAAGCCCAAGCTGGCTCAAAATTTTCCAAAAAGCCCAAGATGGCTAAAAACCCTCAAAAAAGCCCAAGCTGGCTCAAAACTCTTCAAAAAGCCCAAGCTGGCTCAAAACTCTTCAAAAAGCCCATGATGGCCCAAAACTCTACAAAAAAGCCCAAGATGGCTACCAACCCTCCAAAAAATTTGAGATAGCTCAAAAATCTCCAAAAAGCCCAAGATGGCTCAAAAATCCCCCAACAAGCCCAGTTGGGCTCAAACCCTTTTTAATGGTCAAAGTTGACCTAAAAATACTTTTAAACCCGGTTAAATCCATTTCTTGGTAAAACCACCCAATTATTCAATCCAGAGGCTGAAAGCGGGAGACGCTGGTTTCTTGTACAAGTACAGAAGCTGAAAGCGGGACACGCTGGTCTGCTGTGTAAATCCAGAAGCTAAGAGCGCACTTAGTTTGCTGTGTAGGGTCACTAGTGTAGCCGACGGGCCCCTCACTAGTTCCCAAACCGAGTCATCGCTGGTCGACGGGCTAAGCGTAAACTCATATTTATGTCATGGCGCGTGGCGTCATGTACCTCATATTCAAATTATGGCGCGTGGCGTCATATACCCCATATTTAAGTCATGGCGCGTGGCGTCATGTACTTCATATTCAAGTTATGGCGCGTGGCGTCATATACCTCACATTCGAGTCACGGCGCGGGGCGAAGTGTACTCATTTATCTTTATATTTTTGTTAGACACGATTTTTCGTGCACTTGTAAAGACGTAGAAGGATCTTCTACGCACTTCATTACTATTAAGCATTTTTTTTTTTTTTTGGACCATTGTATTCAGCTCTTTTAATCAAGGGTTTTCTCGTTAGAGATGTAAAATCAGAATGTAGAACACAATGCAAAATATTTCTGTGATATACTTTTCGGACTCGGTTAAAGAATTGGATGCTTTAAAATTTTGCTGGGAAATTAATTAAGCATTTATTCTCAAAGCCACAGGGAAACAATTTTATCTTTAACCAAGTGTATGAATTATTGAATGATAATGATTTTTCTCACGAGGCCGGAACAGACCTAAACATGCTAGCATGATTTTCTTACATAAATTAATAAGACAATATTTTTCATATTTAGCAAAGCAGTTATGTAAAGCAGTTAGCAACACATATTGAACTAAGGAATGGTCATCCTTAAATACCTTAGAAATAAATTAAAACATCATTTTCTAATCCAATAAAGTAGTATAAATATCATTTGCAAATTTTTTAAGAAGATTGTAAGAAATAAAATCATTTAGAAAAATTTTGCTTGCTTACCTTGTTCACGTGAGCTTTCCGGATCAATCTTTTCTTTGCCCTTGCCTGTACATATAAGAATGACATAGAATTCATGAAAATTCCATTTACTTGCATTCATCTAGTTTTCTAACCCATTTTCATAAATATTCATAACTCGCTTGAATTTCCAAATCGGGTATACATGCACAACATATTTATATATTAAACCATTTATTACATCACATGTTCAATTCCCATATCTAGGGTATCATTCATATACATCATATCACATTCTTTAATCATTCATTAAATACCATATGAAGTAGTAAACTTTCAACTTGTCATTTTTCACATATTTTTCATAATTCACATATTGTGCTCGTTCTTAAGCACTTAGTTAATGTCATAACCTTCATCTATCAATCTCAAATATTGGAATGATCCAAACAACAATATTATTCACGTGTTTCAATCATATTTTTATGCATTTTTGCATTTTATCATTTTACATAACCCATTTATCATTTTCTCGTACTCATTTCTTCATATATGACCATTTCATAACACATAATTCATGTGTTTCTTAAAATTTTTCAAATCAGCAACTTGGCTTCTAATTCAGCATGATTATAAACTTTAATTAACACTTTATTTAGTGTACTTTCACAGATTTTTAATCCACTAATTTTAGGGTTCCAAAACAGCAACTTTGGGACCCGATTTTTACACTTTCAACGTCCCTTTTGATACTCGAATCTAACCAGATTTTTAACCATTTAATTTCAGAAACTAATCACACCTTTCTTAACCCAAATTCAGGGTATTATCACATATTTAAATTCCATTTGTTGGTTGCTCATAAAATAGCAACTTTTCATGTATGCAGGGTACCTTTTTACACCACTTTGGATGTCCACATGTTAACCTTTTAAAATCCGATTTTGGGCAGTCCTTGCTAAGACCTTTTTCAAGTCCAAAGTACCCTAAGTTTAGGGTATTTTGCCTTCTTAGTCATTTAAGTTACTTCATATATAATTTTCAACATCTAAACATGGAATTCAGGTCTTAAGAGTAACCCTAATTATCCTTCTTTCTAAAATTCATAAATCATGCTAAATTCAACATATATCAAATATCTAAACATGAATTATCATGTAATCATATCAACTTAATAAAATCGCAACATTACACGAAAATTCAAGCAAGTTTGAGCTAGTTTATGAACTCATAATCCGCCCTAATCATCATTCTCTTCCTCTTGAACCCTTAATTGCATATTTATCAATAAATTCTCATTTAATATCCTAATTAAGGGCATCATAAATCCTCCTTTAAGAGTGTATTATGAATTATATTCATGACTCATAAATTGAGTTAGAAAAACTAGATTAAAATGATTCAAACTAAAGAGTATACTTACTTGGATAGATTAACACTTAAGCTCAACTTCTTAAGCTAATTTTCTTGGCTTATTTTCTCAATTTATTTTCCTTTTTCTTGGCTTTGATGTTGCTGAGTGAGGAGGACGTGAAGCTGCTGGAAAGGGAGTTTCTAACTCTTGAAATTTTCAAACTTCCAACACATATGCATATGGACGTTCATCATAAGAGGTAGCTGGAATTTCCAGCTTGTGGGCCCCATTTTCCACATGTTTTGAGGGTATTTTAATATATATTAATCCCTCTTGCTGACATGGCAAAATGTGGTCCATTTAAATTATATTTTACCTAAGTAAAAATTTATCAATTATCCATATCATTAACTAGCCACCAAGCTGTCCACTGATCACATCTCATTCAACTGCTGCTTTTCCAATTTTTTTCATCAAATTTGCAGCCTTTTTAATGGGTATTTATGTACCCTAATATGTAGGCTATTTATAAATATATTTAACATTTTTAAAAAATTAAAAAAATCAAATTGTTAGCTGTTTGAACGGTCCATGTTGCTCCTCCCTTTTTGCTGTCCATGTTCACGTCCATTTATCAGCAGCAATTTTGCAATTTTTCCACCATTGTTCAGCTTTAATTTAATGCTCCCCCTAGTAATGTAGCTCAATTAGGGTCATTTTAGGATAATTAAAAAAATCACAAAAATTCCCAAAGGCTGCCATAACGTCCACATCTCCTACATGCTCTCTTGCTATCCATTAATTGATCACATCTCAATGGTCTTGATTTGATGCTTTTAGCCATGATTTTCCACTCTAATTTAATGCACATTTAATCCCCTTCATCCATAGCTAACTTTGGCATATATTTTATTTGAAATTTTTTTCACAAAAATCCACTTAGGGGTTGTTTGGACGTCCATGTATGCCATGTAAGCTACTCTCTCCTATGCTAGGGCATTAGCCTTTTAATTCAGAATTTATTCATGAGATAATTGCAGGAATTTTCCTATTTTTAATAATTCATAAAGTACCCTACAATCGACCTCCTTTTGACACCTCAATTTCGTCTTTATTCATTTGATTATTTTACTTATTTTTAACATAAATGCTAATCACTTTTTGGTGTAAAAAGTCAAAAGCATTGATCTCAATTTTGTGTATCCTAATCCCATAAATATTAATTTAATCAAATCCTTTCATAAACTTAATTTTATAATTTTAACCATCCATTTCAAATTTCATCTCAATTCGATTTTTCTAGCTCAAGTTATGATCGTTTTAAATTTTGGACGGTGATGATCAATTATCATGAAAATTTTCATGATATACCTTTCCCATATGATTAAGCACAAAATTATGTGGTCCCATCTCAATTTTGATCTTAATCCGCCTTATAGGCGTCAAGTTATGAATTTTTCAATATTTTCCAACTTAGCTCTATAATTAGCTTCCTAATCTCCATTAATCACATTATGATATTTAACTAATTTTCCATAGCACACTAATACTTTTTAATCCTCATTAGGCCACTTTAATCATATTGGCCCATTTTAACTTAAAGTGATTGATTTTTATCATCATTCATAATCATCAACCTAATTACAACAATTCATAAATATTGCAAATAATTCATTCATAATTCAATTCAATCATACATAAATCATTCAAATGCACATACATGAATCCTATATGGGTTAGGGTTTCACAATTTTCCCCCCTTATAACAAGTTTCGTCCCGAAACCGTCTATCCTTTAAACAACTGGGGGTATTTCCTTTCTACTTCTTCCCTTAGTTTCCATGTAGTTTTGCTTTCGTAATATCTGTTCTATTGAACCTTTACGTACTTCATTTCTCTATTCCAAAGCTTCTGTACCTTATGATCCAAGATTCTAATTGGTCTTTCCTCATAGTTCAGATGATCCTGGATCGGTAGGTTTTCTGCTACCAGTACATGAGTTTGATCTGAAATATATTTCCTAAGCATGGAAATATGGAAAACATTGTGTACTAAGGCTAGTGCCGGAGGAAAAGCAATCTTATAAGCCAACTTTCCAATCTTCTTCAACACTTCAAATGTCCAATATACCTGGGATTCAGCTTACCTCTTTTTCCAAATCTTGTAACTCCCTTGAATGGCGTGACCTTTGTAAACACATGCTCGCCAACTTAGATATTCAAATCCTTTCTTTTGCAACCTGTGTAACTCTTTTGCCGACTTTGGGCTGTGAGTATACATTGGTGAATAACATGTACTTTGTCTGTCGTTCTTTGAGACAAATCTGGGGCTAGCTTCTTTTCTCCAACTTCATCCCAGTTTAATGGTGTTCGACATCGCCGTCCATACAACGCTTCAAATAGAGCCATTTGAATACTAGTGTGATAGTTGTTATTATATGCAAACTCAGTTATAGATACATATTCATCCCATGAACCACCAAAATCCAACGTACACATACGAAGCATGTCTTCAATAATTTGATTTACTCTCTTCGTCTGTCCATCTGTTTGGGGATGAAAAACTGTATTAAACTTGAGTTGGGTGCCTAGGGTTTCGTGTAGACTTTTTCAGAATCGAGAAATGAAAATATCGTGTCTCGATCGGAAACTATTGACTCAGGCACTCCATGAAGTCGTAATATTTCCTTATAGTAGACTTTGGCTAGTCTTTTTGCAGTGTATGTCCTCTTTATGGGTATAAAGTGTGCAACCTTAGATAATTGATCAACTATTACCCATATAGAGTCATTCCTAGCCTGAGTCTTGGGTAATCTTTCAATAAAATCCATTGTAATATCATCCCATTTTCATTCAAGAATTTCCAAGGATTGTAATTTTCCAGATACCCGTTGGTGATCAACTTTCACCCTTTGACAAGTTAGGCACTTAGCTACATATTCAGCGATCTCCCTTTTCATATTATTCCACCGATATGCTTTCTTGAGATCCTGATACATCTTGGAGCTTCCTAGATGAATGGAGAATGAAGAAAAATGTGCCTCTTTCAAAAGTTGTTCCTTCAACTCAACTATTTTAGGTATGCAAAGGCGGCCTTTGTATCGATACATACCTTGTTCATTGACAGCAAATTCAGTCAACCCCTTTTTCCTCATCTTTTCCACATGCGCATGTAGGTCTATATCCTTTTGCTGCACAGTCCTAATTTGCTCAAATATTGAAGATAGTATGTACATTTGTGATAACCTTGTTTGAATTCCAGGTGGACATACAATCAATTCTAACCATCTTATCTCCTGAAGCAACCCTTCCTGTTTTGTGATAAGGTGTGCTATGCTGACATTTCTGCTTAATGCATTGGCTACTATGTTTGCCTTACTTGGATGGTATAGTATCTCAAAATCATAATCTTTTAATAACTCGAGCCATCTCCTTTGCCTCATGTTCAGCTCCTTTTGAGTGAAAATATACTTAAGGCTCTTGTGATCTGTATAAATTTCATACCTAGTACCATACAGGTAATGTCTCCATATTTTCAAGGCAAACACCACTGCTGCTAATTCTTAATCATGAGTGGGGTAGCTTACCTCATTGGGCTTCAACTGTCGTGATGCATAAGCTATCACCTTCCATCTCTCCATCAACACACACCCTAAACCCTTTCTTGATGCGTCGCTATAGACCAAAAAACTCTCATTTTCTTCAGGTAGGGTCAGGATAGGGGCTTCTACCAACCGTTGCTTCAACTCTTAAAAACTGCACTCGCATTCTTTAGACCATACATATTTGACTCCTTTACGAGTCAATTTTGTTAATGGGGCTGATAGCTGTAAGAATCCTTCAACAAACCTCCTGTAATACCTTGCCAATCTAAGAAAGCTTCGGATTTCTATAACGGTCGTTGGCCTTTGCCATTTCAAAATTGTCTCAATCTTCTGCGGATCAACCTGAATACCTTTTTCTGATATTAAATGACTTTGAAATCCTACTTGCTTTAACCAGAATTCACATTTCTTTATTTTGGCATATAATTTCTCTTTTCTCAATCTCTCTAGTACCTTTCGCAAATGAATTTCATGCTCTTTCTCTGTTTTGGAGTAAATCAGGGCATCATCGATAAACACCACCATAAATTGATCCAGATAGTCCCAAAATACCCTATTCATCATATCCATGAATACAGCAGGGGCATTAGTGAGCTTAAAAGGCATCACTAAAAACTCATAATGTCCATACCTAGTTCGAAAAGCTATTTTGTGAACATCGGTAGGACATATTCTCAACTGATGATACCCTGACTATAAATCAATCTTAGAGAAAGTTGTAGCTCCTTGTAACTAATCAAACAAATCATCAATCTTGGGCAATGGATATTTATTTTTCACCATGACCTTATTTAATTCTCTGTAATCAATACACAGCCTCAAACTTCCATCCTTTTTCCTTATAAACAATATTGGAGCACCCCAGGGTGATACACTGGGTCTGATAAAACCTTTGTCTAGTAGCTCCTGTATTTAAGTTCTTAACTCATTCATTTCAGCTGGTGCAATTCTATATGGAGTCTTGGATATTGGAGTTGTACCTGGTATAATGTCTATAGTAATATCCATTTCTCTTTATGGTGGTAATGTGGTTAATTCCTTTGGAAATACATCCAGAAATTCTCTAACGACAGGAATTTGATTTATTTCTACCTCCATACCTTTCTCCACATTAACTGATACCAGATAAGCTTGGCACCTTTGGCGGATCATCTTAACCGCTTTCATGGACGATATTAATATCGTCTAATTCTCAGGCTGTCTTAGGTTTCCAATGACTATTTTTTTAGGGCCACTTCAAATTGTACCTTCTAATTCTTGCAATCAATCATAGCTCCCCATTGACTCAGCCGATCCATATCCAATATCACATCAAATTCTGTCATAGGTAATAGGATCAAGTTGGCTTCTAAAATCAACGATCCTATTCTAATTGAGCATGCATTACATACTTGGCTAGTGCTAGCTAACCTATAAACAGGGAATTCTATGTGAATTATCTCATTAGTTTCCTCTACCGGTAGTACATGGGTGGCCACGTATTGGCATGTTATGAATGAGTGACTAGCATCAGAATCAAATAAAGCAACTGCCAAATTTCCTAAAATGTAAACCATACCTGTGACCACCTTTTCTTCTTGCTCTTGTGACTCTGTCCGAGTCAGGGCATGCACATGTACCAGATTTGTAGAGGTTCCCTGCTTATTCGTTGCTCCAGGTATCCTGAGTTGAGCAGGTCTTCCACGTCCTTATGACGTCTACGCCTTATTCGGCCAGTTCGGAGTAATATGTCCTGTTTGGTCACAAATGTAACATTTAATGACCCTTACTTCGCCCGCTCTACATTCCTTAGCTATATGGCCTACTTTCCCACATTTATAGCACCGATTAGAGCCTTTTAAGCACTCGCCTGCATGTCGCTTCTGACATTTTCTGCAAAAAGGTGGGAGTTTCTTCTTTAGGACTCCATTTCCTCTCCTCACATTTCCTTTCCTAGCCTTTTCCTTTCCCGGTTCAGCTTCCTTAGTACCAGGACTGAACATCCTTGACCTTAGTCTTAATTCTTGTGTTCTCAATGCTTCAATCTCTAATGCTCTTGCCCTCTCGAGACTTGAAGCATAATCTTTGATTAGTAGAGGGGCAAGGCTTTCCCTGAGGTATGGCCTTAGTCCTTGTTGAAATCTCTGTGCCTTATTTTCTGGCACATTGACAATCCAAGGCACAAACCTGACTAAGGCATTGAACTTTATGGCATATTTAGTGACAGACATCCTCCCTTGATAAAGCCTTTCAAATTCTATCACCTTCCGACTTTGTAATCCAACAGGGAGATATTCCTTATTAAATTCCTCAACAAAAGTTTGCCAAGATACCTCTTCTGGTCGGGGCATCGTGACCAGCATTGTTTCCCACCATTCGTGTGCGTCTTTAATTAACAAATGTGTGGCGCACATACTTTTTACCGATCATTACATGGAGATATTCTGAATAATTTCTTGATTTTCATGATTCATTGTTCAGCTTGTATCGGGTCAGGTTCTCTTGAAAATTTTGGGGGTTGCTGGACTAGGAATGCATTAATTGCTCATCTATCAGCTTCCAATAACTGATTTTCATCTTCTCTTAGTACCGTCGTGGGAGTCGGGCCAGCCGTCAGAATAGGTCCATCTCTTTCCATTCTATCAACGGCTTGCTGGTAGATCACCTCGACCAGCAAAAGAAAGATACATTCTCGACGAATTGCAAAACATTACTCCATGTGAGTTCCCTGAGGATGGTCCATTTTAGGACTTAGATAGCAACAAATGAGAGACTGAAACTTGATATCATATAAATATGTCCGCGTCCAAACCTGCAAATCGGTGAAGAACTGCCTCAGTGCTCATCCCTAACTATACCTAGTTTGAAGTTTGGATGTCACTAGTAAACCACATCATCACATATTTACGAAAATCTCGACTACTGCCAGCATCCTGGAAAACCAGAGTGGAATACTTTTGGTACTCACTGGGGGAATCAGTGATGTCTTGGTATTGAGATAATCATATCGAAAAAATTACCAAGTGGGTCATCTTGATAGACGCGTTCTTGGTCCGCTTCCTGTCAAGGCAAAGAGAGTAGTTCCCTAGTAATTACTTGAGGGAAATACAATATAGTCATGAATCCACTGCTCATTACATAAATTATCTCAGAGACAGTACATGGAGCGATCCCTTAGCCATATGGTTGCCTGAACCTGAGAAGTACCTTTCAGATGCAGTATGCCCTCCGACTGACAATGGGTACAAGACCTTTGGAGCCAAAACTTTCATAAAGGCAATCCGGTGGGTCGGCAACGAAGGCTTCAAACAAGAGGCAATTTTTAGCGATGCCGAAGGTTTTAGGAGGACAAATCATTTCCAAGTCCTGGACATACTACAATTAAACGATGCGTCCATCCTTTGAGTCTTCCCTTTCTTAACTAGGGAGTTAAGCTATGATTGATCGCATATTCAGTTATTCAATGAGAATCATAAGTATGCATTGCCGCACTTGTATGATTATTAGCTGGCGGTCTGTCAAATGGGGTAAAAAGAAGAGTTCGCACTCGAACACTTTGTCTTGAGCTTGACCCATGACAGTTGCACTCTTCTGTGGATCTCCTCACTCCCCGAAGAAGCATTTGATTCATGGGAAGAGTTCATTGATATGTTTATCCTAAGATTCCACAAATATGAAACAGAGTTCCCTCCAGAGATGATGGAAGTCATGCACCCCCTATCAGGAGAATCTCAGTATGACTACATCTTGAGATGGATAAATTGTAGAATAATCAACCAACAATTTGATAAAGAATGAATCATGGTTCACTAGTGCATCAAGTCAATGAGTGGGTATTTCCCTGAAATCCCAAAAGTACAACAATTTTTCTCAAACATACTACAAGCATTGGCTACGAACATTCAGGACTTTGCCTCTTGCAACATGGTGCAAGTTGAAGAGGACGTTCTTGCAATTCTTCAATCTGGTCGAATCACACCAGAAAACAAGGTTAAAGCCCCGACGTAAGAAATTCGTACTCAGCCAGAACAGCACATACCATTCAATCATGGGAAGTCCTCAGTAAGCTACGATGTGCTTGAACACTTGAAGCGACTCCCTACTTGACTCAGTATTTACGATGCCTTGCAGTTGTTGCAAGAAGCTAGGGATGCACTAGTTAGTGCTCTGACATATGAAAATGTCCATCTTGCTTACCTGGTCGACGCCACTGAATGTGATGAGATCATCTCATTCACTGATGAGGAAATGTTGCTTGGAGATATTAATCACAACCGACCTTTATATGTTACGGGAAACCTGGCCGATGAACTAGTTAACAGAATCATGATCAATGTCGGGTCTGCGATTAATATCCTGCCCCTTCGAACACTCAAGAGGATCGAGATTTCTCCATCAGCATTAAAAGACACTAGTGTGGTGATTCATGGGTTTAATCAAGGGACTCAAAAGGCCATGGGCCTAATTGAGTTGAAACTAAGCATAGAAGATTTCTGCACCGAAATCCCACGCTTTGTGATTAATGCTCCGACCTCATATAACTTGCTACTAGGGAGGCCTTGGCTCCGCAGCAATAAGATCGTCGCATCAACGGTGCATCAATGCTTCAAGTACTGCAAGGATTGAGTCGAAAAAAGGATCTTTGCTGACCATAAGCCATTCACAAAGGCGAAATCATTTTACTTTGATGCTAAGTATTATGACTTGGCATCTGCTGTCAACACATCAATGAAAGCAATTAAAGCAACCACATTAGAAGGTCAGCAGGAAGTATATCAGGCTCCCCCACCCTAGTAAGCACAGACATATTCTCGAGGGGTGAGAAGATGGAAGGTCAAGGTCGTGGTTGAGGACACGATCATGGACGAGGAACGATAGAACCAAGGGCTTAGTTTCAAACCAATTTTGAAAATATGAGCCTCGATCCAGTACAACCACTACCACAACAACGACAGGGGGCAACCATACCACCTCCTACTAGCTATAGCAACACTACTGCAGGCTCACGGTTCTACTTGGACCTAGAAGTCCTAAAAAAGGTTGTTAAACCGCCTCGAGCCAATTCCCCTAGATTTGAGGTGGATCCGGAAGCTCTTCGGAGATTTCGGAACCAGGCCAGTGAGGAAGCCAAGTCACTTTGCTGTGAGAGTGACGGAATAGCCACTGAGGCCGCTCACCAAAGTAAAAAACCTAGGGAAGCGCTCGATGAGGTTTTAGCAATGCTCGTGGGGTTTAATGTATCTACTCCAAATGTGCGGGGACCTCAAGATGAAAAACTTACCAAAAAATATTTTATAAAGCAATATGACAAAGTTTATAGTAGCCCTAACAAATCCTCTTGCTTGCCCACCTCTAAGCTCAAAAATGAGATTTTCATCGCTATAGTAGAGAAAGCAAGAAAATTATGGATTTTATGGGATTCTATCCCGACGAACCACATCTTTCAGGCCTTGGAAGTGACATCCCTATCCCATTATCTGAAAGACATCCTTGTTATCAAAAGGGTAACAAAAGACTCGGCCTCGAGTACAAAGAAGAAGAAGACATCGACTTCGCTACCACCTACTGCATCTCCGCAAGCAAGGACTTCAGCAACGATGAAGAGGCATTAATGGAACCAGAGGACGCTCCAGCTGCGATCGAGGATGGAGGGCAACCCACAATTGATGTCCTCGAGGAATTTAATCTCGGGACTAAGGAGAACTCGAGACCCATTTTTATTGCCAAAAACCTGGCCGTAAAAGAAAAGGCGGCGTTAAGGCAGCTTTTGAGTGAATTCAAAGATGTTTTTGCTTGGGGGTATTCGGAGATGCCAGGGCTCAACCCCACAGTTGCATTGCACCATCTGCATATTACGCAGGATAAAAAGCCAATCAAGCAAGCTCTGAGAAGGTTTCAATCGGAGCTCGAAGAACAAATCATCAAAGAAGTTGAAAAACTCATTGATGCTGAATTCATTCGGGAAATCAAATTTTCGAGATGGATTTCTAGCGTTGTTCTTGTCAAAAAGAAAAATGGGTAGATCCGCATTTGCGTAGATTTTCGTGATCTAAACGAAGCATGCCCTAAGGATGAATTTTCTCTTCCTTTCACTGATTTGCTAATCGACAGCACGGCCCTGTACGACACATTCTTCTTTATGGATGGATATTCAGGATATAATCAAATCAAGATGGCTCCAGTAGATGAAGCCGCAACAGAATTTCGAACACCGATGGGTGTCTTTTGCTATAAAGTCATGCCTTTTGGTCTTAAGAATACTGGCGCAACTTATCAAAGAGCTATGCAAAATATATTTCATGATATGTTACACAAACATGTTGAGTGTTATGTCGATAACCTGGTTGTAAGATCTGAAGGTCACAATAGCATAAAGAAGATTTGAGGTTGGTGTTTCTACGTCTAAGAAAGTATGATCTCAAGATGAATCCTCTTAAATGTGCATTCGGAGTATCATCCGGGAAATTCCTCGGGTTCATAATCCGCCAAAGGGGAATCGAGGCCGATCCACTCAAAACGGAAGCAATTCAAAATATGACGCCTCCATGAAACCTCAGAAAACATAGGAGCCTGCAAGGCCAATTGTCGTATATCCGGTGTTTCATCTCCAACTTGTCCGGCCGGTGCCAGCCCTTTCACAAGTTGATGAAAAAAGATACGACTTTCCAGTGGGACGCAAAATGCCAACGGGCTTTTGAAGCCATTAAAGAATTGCTGCAAAATCTTCCTATTTTGACGACTCCAGTGAAAGGAAAGCCGCTCATTCTATATATTGCCGCTAGTCCATAATCACTGGGGGCATTGCTTGCACAAGAAAATGCCCAAGGCAAAGAACAAGCCGCATATTATCTCAGTCGTCGATTATTGCAAACTAAATGTAATTATTCCTCGATCGAGAAGATTTGTCTAGCATTGGTCTTTGTGGCACAGAAGCTAAGACATTACTTCCTCGCGCATCAGATCATACTTATATCGAAAGTTGACCCCCTTAAATTCCTGATCACTAGACCAATGCTTTCAAGACGCCTAGCAAAATGGTCATTGCTGTTATCTAAATTTGATATCAAATATGTGTCACGAAGGGCAGTAAAAGGGCAAGTGTTAGCAGATTTCCTAGCAGCCCATCCGCTTGAAGAAGAATTTTTTATCTTAGAAAACCTACCTGATGAGAAGGTTTTCTATGCAAATGATGATCCAAGCCATCCGGAGCTGGCATTGGAATTGTCGTAGTCTCCCCTCATAAAGAATTGTTCCCACACTCATATTTTCTTGGAAAAAGCGCAACGAACAATGAAGCTAAATATGAGGCTTTACTCATTGGCATGGAACTTCTTTTGCAATCAGACATTTTATTTGTGCGAATATTTGAGGACTCTGAATTGGTTATTAAACAGTTAACCAATCAATACGAAGTTCACCAGCCTCATTTGTGAAAATATTATGACAAAGCTCAAACTTTATTGGCGGAGTTCGAAATTGTTTCTGTTGAGCACGTTCCTCGGTTAGAAAATGTAGTTGCTGATGCACTATCAAAGTTGGCCAGTATTCTCGCTTTCAATGAGCTTGATGACATGACGGTTCGAGTGCAAAGATTAGAAGATGACGAAGAGCTCCAAGTAAATCAAGTTGGACAGTGTGTATCCAAGGTAACTACAAACAATGATGACTGACACATCCCTATCATCAACTACCTCAAATATGGTATTATACCAGATAATCCAAATGCAAGGAAGTCACTGAGAAAGGCTATTTTGCGATATACCGTGTTTCAAGATGATTTGTATCGGATTGCTTTTGATGGACTTTGGCTTCGCTGCATTAACAGGAATGATATTCGTCATGTTCTTCAAGAGACACACTCCAGCGAGTGTGGCGCCCACTAATCTGGACGACATCTTTATCATCAGAACATTGGGCTATTATTGGCCCACAATGGTCCAAGACTCCATCAATTTTGCAAAATCCTATGAAGCCTGTCAAATGCATGGGGATATTTATCATATCCCCGCTTCAATAATGTCTCCAGCACCTATTTTGTGGCCTTTCTCTTAGTGGGGATTTGATATTGTTAGTCCGATAAACCCATCATCATCCAAAGGACACTTATATATTTTAGCCGCCACAGATTATTTCTTCAAGTGGGCAGAAGCTAAAGCTTACAGGAGAGTGCAAGCGCAAGAGGTGGTTGAATTTATCAAGCACAAAATCATTTATCGTTATGGTGTCCCCTATCAAATCACCTCAGATATTGGCACACCATTCAAAAATAACAAAGTAAATCAGTTATGCCGGAAGTTTAGAATCAAGCAAGTGTTCTCATCGCCCTATTACCCACAAGGAAATGGTCAAGCAGAGACATTTAACAAAAATATCATTCGAATCCTCAAAAGGGCTACTATGAAAAATAAGCGTAATTGGCACGAGAAGTTGCCCGAAGCACTATGGGCCTACAGAACCACACATCAAACCGTGACGGGAGCAACGCCATATTCACTACTTTTTGGCACTGAAGTAGTTTTACCAATGGAGATCCAGTTAGCATCCTTAAGGGTTGCTATCCATTCTGGGTTAACTACTTAACAACAAGCCAAACTTTGTTTCGACGAACTCGAAGCACTAGATGAAAAGTAAATTCAAGTGCAACAACGAATCAAACTCTATCAAGCTCGAATGGTCGAAGTATGCAATAAAGTTGTGAAGCATCGCTCATTCAAAAGAGGAGATTTGGTGCTAAAGCTACACAAGGAGCTCATGGCAGGTGACGAGCTGTGTATATGTCAATTAAAATGCTCGCTATGTATGCAAGTATGATAATTGGAAATTAACAGTATATTATGTGGGCATTTTATACCAATTTTATGGAGAATTATTTGAGTTCAATATGAAATTTGGTATGAAATTTGGTTTAAAATGTAATTTTTGCATCAATTGGGTGTTGAACATGAATTTTAAGATATTTAATAACTTTTTACAATCTTTTGGTTTGAAATTTCATTCCATTCTTTTGTCTAAGGGAATTCGGACAAGAAGAAACAGGGTACACTTAAGAGGTCGATGGATGGAAGAAAAGAGAAACTAAAGCAAGCAAGGGTGTCGGCACCTAGGCGCCGACTAGTGGCACCCAGGCGCCACCCTACAGGCCCATGCCAGAATCTCCAACACCACATTTCAGTCTGCTTCTAGAGAGTTGGCGCCTAGGCGCCATGGCATGTTCATACAAGACTTCCAGGAGGATTTTCAAGTCGCAAATCATCCAGAGAGTTGGCGCCTAGGCGCCAGGCAGGGGCGCCCCAGCGCCACTTTCCCACCTTCAAGCAAGTTACGAACACCCTCAATCAGCAACTTCCAGCAACTTGGCGCCCCGGTGCTGTATCAATCAGAAAGTTCCAGCAAGTTGGCGCCTAGGCGCCATGGCATGCTCATACAGGACTTCCAGGAGGATTTTCAAGTCGCAAATCATCCAGAGAGTTGGCGCCTAGGTGCCAGACAGGGGCGCCCCGGTGCCACTTTCCCACCTTCAAGCAAGTTACGAACACCCTCAATCAGCAACTTCTAGCAAGTTGGCACCCCGGAGCCATATCAATCAGAAAGTTCCAGCAAGTTGGCGCCTAGGCGCCAATACGCAGACCTGCGTACGATTGCGAGTGGCTGGCTCGTTTTAAGGGATGTATAAAAACCCTTTGAGGGTTCCGGACCAGAGAGGATAATTTTTTGAAGGAGAAGAGATTAGAGAGTTCTTTGAGAGAGAGAGAGAGAGAGAGAGGTGGAGAGCACAGGCGAGAAGAGAACCGGCGAGTTGCGTGGGGTGACCGGCACATCATTGGGGCTCCAAATCAATAAGCTTTTCTTTTCTTTGTTTTTTATTGTTTTGTTTAAGATGAGATATTATGTTGATTCTCTTTTGGACTTGAACATAGTAGGCTAAACCCTTAATCTAGGGTTTAGGATGTAGCATGCGTACAATGTAGCGTTGTGTGGATGTTAATTTATTTATGATGGATATTGTTGTTAGTTTAATATCTTGTGATTTAATGCTTGCTTGGTGTGAAGGCCTGCACTTTGGCAATGATTACTATATATTAGGTAATGGAACCGAGAGGTGGAAATCTAATATACGATAATCAAGATATTAAACTTGGAAATCTAAGACCATGAGAATAGGCATGATGACCTTGAGGAATTTCATGAACAAACCACAAAACTTAATGGATTCTAATTAACTTAATCCCATGAGAATAGGTGGTTAAGAAGATTAGAGTACGCCTTGTAGGTTTCGAGAGAAGGTGCAAGGATAAATTAGGGATTGTTCTCCTTTAACAAATAATATCTGGATTAAATAATTATACCACTACCCGTTACAAAAGACGCATGTGAAATTCTAGACCCTAGATACTCACACTCTCATTTTCTCCACTCATTTTAATTTCTATTTTATTTTCTCTTCCCAATTTTCTGCTTCTTTTCCATTTAATTTACTACATCCTCTTTCAAATTTTCTAATCCATTTAATCCGACGAGAAAGTGTTTAAAAGCAGAATTTTTAGTCCCGAATTCCCTGTGGGTCGATATTTAATATCCTACAATCTACGACCCGTGCACTTGCGGTGAGATTGTGAACAAGTTTTTGGCGCCGTTGCCGGGGAATTCAGCATTACTTTAAGTTTTGCTTTTTTTAGATAATTTCTTTGTTCTTTTCTTTTCTTTCTTTATTCTTTTTCTTTGATTGTATTTTCTTCTTTCCTCTGAATTTTCTAGTGAATCTTTGTATGCACCCACATACACGAAGTCTCGCAAAACAACTAGCTGAAAAACTCTTTGTTGCTGACCCTGAAATTGAATGTTCTTTTAGGAGAAGAATTCGTGAGTATAAATAGCAACAAAATCCTGAAGACACTAGGTAGAATACAACAATCCAAACTCGCCACATCAAGAGCAGGAGGAAGGCCAGGCTGAGAACAATGCTCCTCCAAGAAGGGTAACTCTAAGTGATCGGAACCGCCTGAACCCTCGTGGATTCCGATCATGCATAGTTAAACCAGAGATCGATGGAATAAATTTTGAACTAAATCCCGGTCTCATCCGGATGGTTCAACAGGACCAATTTGCAGGACTACTCTCTGAAAACCCAACTGTTCACATCACTAAGTTCCTGCAGTTGTGCAGCACGATCAGGGTGCAAAATATTCCACGTGAGGTAATCCTTCTGCAACTTTTCCCATTTTCTCTTCGTGACAGGGCAAGCGAGTGGTTCTATTCTATGTCGCCCGACACTTTCAACGCAAGGGATGAGCTTTCTACTGCATTCCTGGAAAAATTCTTTCCACCTAATAAAAACAGGAAAATCAGAGACGAGATCAATCAGTTTGTCCAAAAAGATGCAGAAACCTTATATGATGCGTGGGAGAGAATGAAAGATCTGCAGCGCAAGTATCCACATCATGACATCTCGCAGGGTGATATTATTGAAAACTTTTTCAATGGACTTGATCGACCTAGCCGAAGCGCAGTCAATTCAACCGCTGGTGACCGATTCATGCGACTCACTGACGAGGAGGCTCTCGAGCTTCTCAATGACTTGGCGCTTTATGATTCTCAATATGGCGACGTCCGAGGACCCTCTCGGCGAGGTAATGTATATGATATCGAGTCTTTAAATTTTCTTCATGCTAAAATTGATCAAAATTTGCAGCAGAAGAAACAGGAACCCACGGATCATAATGCATCTTCTTCTCGGCACATTTCATGTGAGAAATGTGGAGCTTCACACTACACATCTGAGTGTAGTTTTTCCATACAGGACACCACAGGCGAGCAAGCCAATGCAATCAACAACCAGTATGACACGGGCACTCATAGTAACCCGTACTCAAACACTTACAACCCTGGATGGAGGAACCACCCCAATTTCTCTTGGACAAACCAGTCAAACACCCAAAATTATGCTCAAAATAATAAGCCACCTGGTTTCCTTAGAAAACCACTGAACCATCCTTCATATCAAACCCAACAAGCCTTACCTGCACCACCTCAAGCCCAACCCATTGAGTCCATGCTCGAAAATATCATTCTAATGCTCAAGAAAAATGATGAAAGAATGCATCAAATGCAAACCCTCATCAAGTTGCTTGAAAATCAAATTGCTCAGAATGCCACCGCCTCATCCCAAAGAAACCAGGGCAAACTCCCTAGCCAACCTGAGGTAAACCCTAGGGAACAGGTGTAGGTAGTTATCTTGCGAAGTGGAAAGCAGCTCGACCCACCTCAAATGGTCACAAAAAAGGATACCGAGCAGGAAAAGAAGCAAGAAGAGGAGTCACATTCAAAACCAGTGGTGGAGAAGCCATATGTACCACTACCTCCCTTACAAGCCTCCTCTCCCCTTGTCACAAAGGCAACACAAGCTAAGCTCCAAAAGCAGTTCGAGAAATTTGTTTCTATTTTCAAGAACCTGTCAATCAACGTGCCTTTCATTGACATACTTTCCCAAATGCCAGCTTATGCAAAATTTCTCAAGGACATGCTTTCCAACAAAAGAAAACTCGAGGAGTACGGAACCATTGCACTCACTGAGGAGTGCAACACTATTTTGCAGAACAAGTTACCTGAGAAGCTAAAGGACCCTAGAAGCTTTTCCATTCCATGTGCTCTTGGGAATGTCCAAATCAGTAGAGCGCTATGTGATCTCGGAGCTAGTGTAAGTCTGATCCCACTCTCCATCTGTAAAAAGCTGAACATGGGTGATCCAAAACCAACGTCTATGTCTCTCCAATTGGTCGACCGATCAATCAAATTCCCAGTTGGCATTCTTGAAGACGTTCCCTTGAAAGTCGGCAAATTGTTCATCCCAGTCGACTTTGTAGTCCTCGACATGGAGGAGGATCGCCAAATCCCAATCATTCTCGGACGACCTTTCTTAGCCACTGCTGGAGCCATCATAGAAGTCAAGAATGGTCGACTCTCACTGACAGTTGGAGATGAAAAGATTGAATTTAATCTTTCCGAGGCAACAAAGCACCTATCAACCAATGACTCTTGCCTACGGGTCGACGTCATCAACCCATTGCCGATCGAAGAAAAAGATGACCCGATTGAGGTATGTATCATTCAGAGTGCAATTGTTGAAAATGATAACCTTGAACTGTCTGCTTGTGCAGCTCTCTTGGATGGAAGCCCTTTTATCTCACCTGCTGCTGACTCATCTCCTGGGAAGGTGGACATAGACCTCAATTCTTTCCCCTCGATGAAAACAAAGGAAGAAGCACCAAAGGTAGAACTCAAACCTCTTCCTAAAAATCTCAGGTATGCATTTCTTGGTCCAAATGATACTTATTCAGTTATAATCAATGCAAATCTTTCCGAATCCCAATTTGATGAGCTATTATCTGAACTAAGAAAGCATAGGAAGGCAATTGGATACTGCATTAATGACCTACCTGGTATTAGTCCTTCTCTATGCATGCATAGAATTTTAATGGAGGAAGATTGTAAGACAAGCATTGAACCTCAAAGACGTCTGAATCCAAACATGAAAGAAGTGGTGAAAAAGGAAATTTTAAAACTTCTTGATGCTGGAATCATCTACCCTATTTCTGATAGTAGTTGGGTAAGGCCAGTACATGTGGTACCCAAGAAAGGCGGTATGACTGTCATGAAAAATGATAAAAATGAACTTATACCCACAAGGACAGTCATAGGTTGGCGAATGTGCATCGATTATTGCAAATTAAATATTTCCACCCGAAAGGATTATTTTCCTCTGCCTTTTATTGATCAAATGCTTGAACGACTTGCCAATCACTCTTACTTTTGCTATTTGGATGGTTACTCCGGCTATTTTCAGGTTCCTATTCACCCAAGATCAAGAGAAAACCACCTTCACCTGTCCATACGGCACTTTTGCATATAGACGCATGCCCTTTGGTCTTTGCAATGCACCTGCCACTTTTCAACGATGCATGATGGCCATATTTTCTGATTACATTGAAAACATAATAGACGTATTTATGGATGATTTTTCTGTTTATGGCTCTACATTCGAATCATGCTTATCTAACCTGTCTAAGGTTTTACAGAGGTGCGAAGAAACCAACTTGGTTTTGAACTGGAAAAAATGTCATTTCATGGTGTAAAAAAGAATTGTATTAGGGCATTTAGTTTCAAGCAGAGGTATTGAAGTTGACTGGGCAAAAATAGAGGTCATTGAAAATTACCGCCACCTAATTCGGTCAAAGGAATTCGAAGTTTTTTGGGACATGCCGGCTTCTATCGAAATTTCATCAAAGATTTTTCTAAGATTGCTAAGCCATTGACTAACTTGCTAAACCAAGATGTAAATTTTGATTTTTTTGATGACTGTCTAAAGTCATTCTGCAGGTTAAAAGAAGCTTTGACCACCGCCCCAATTATACAGCCACCTGATTGGAGCTTACCATTTGAGATCATGTGCGATGAAAGTGACCATGCGATTGGGGCAGTTTTGGGTCAACAAAAGGAAAACAAGCCAGTAGTGATCTACTATGCAAGCAAAACTCTGGATGATGCTCAAGTCAACTATGCAACCACTGAAAAAAATTGCTAGCTGTTGTGTTCGCTATTGATAAATTTTGTTCTTATCTTGTAGGGTCAAAGGTGATTGTTTACACAGACCACGCAGTCATTCGCTATCTAATTGCCAAGAAGAATGCCAAACCAAGGTTGATTCATTGGATCATGTTGTTCCCAGAATTTGACCTTGAAATCCGAGACAAGAAAGGCACAAAGAATATGGTAGCTGATCAACTGTCTAGACTACCAGCAAATGAGGAGATTAATCTATCCAAAGATGAGCAAATAAATGAGGATTTCCCCGATGAGCGACTGCTTGCACTCAAGGAAATACCAATGCCCTGGTATGGAGACATTGTTAATTATTTAGTATGTCAAGAAATTCCATCCAATTTCAGCTATCAACAGAAAAAGAGATTCATGGCGGACGTGAAATACTACATATGGGAGGACCCATACCTTTACAAGAGATGCGGCAACGGTCTAACTCGCCGATGTGTACCAAACAAGGAAATCCAAAGAATTCTTTATCACTGTCATTCTTCACCCTACAGCGGACACATGGGTCCCATCAAAACTGCAGCAAAAGTCCTACAATCAGGTTTCTTCTGGCCCACTTTGTTCAAGGATGCTCGATCTTTTACACTAACCTGTGATAGGTGCCAAAGAACAGGAAACATCTCAAAGCGAAATGAGATGCCACTCACAAACATTCTCGAGGTCGAACCGTTCGATGTCTGGGGCATGGATTTCATGGGACCTTTTCCATCCTCATTCAACAACCAGTACATACTGCTTGCGGTTGACTACTGACGAGCTGCGTATATGTCTATTAAATTGCTTGCTATTTACGTAAGTAGACGTGTCGTGTCAAGTAATAAAGTGTGAGTAAAGTATCGTTCCCACGAGGAATTGTAGACCAGAATTATTATTTAGCTTAACTGCTTTCGAAGGTTGAGAAATTCTGAGTTGTGGTCCTATTAAACTAATAATTGCAGAAAAGGGAAATTAGAGTAGAGATCTGAGACTACGGGATACTAAAACGGGTTTACTGATTAAGGATGGCAGATGGATAGATCGGAATCCTTGAATCTAACTATATTGTGCTGGTTCTTTTTAAATGGATTGCATATGGATTACTAGCCCAAGTTCATATATCTTTATATATGTTTTCCAACAGTACATAAAGCTAATTACACCCTATTTAAGTGCTATGTTCCAATGCCATTAAATAAAGTGAAATTGATAAGTGCATAACTTGTATAATGACTACACAGGGTTTAACGGTATATTCCTATCCGTTAAACAACTCTCCTTATACAAAGGTCGAAACCTATGCCTTGCACATGGATTGGCAAAGATTTTCCTCTTCCAAGGAAAAATCAAGCAATTTAATCATCTTACAAGATAGCTAATCTTGTAAAAGCATTATATTCACACATGCAAAGGTAAATCATACACAATCATATATAAGCTTAAATATTCATTCCTGAATATTCTAAGAACCAAGAAACAATATAGTTTAGAATTCAATTCATCGTAACTATCCATCTAATGGAGGTTTAGCTCAAAGATATGATCTTAACATCCAAAACATCCAAATAAAAGGTATCCATAAGGCAGAGAAAGAAAATTGGAAAGAATAAGAAAAACTGTTTTCCAGCGGTTTCCACCAATGGGATTTGATTCCTTTCTTCAATCCGAGCTTTGATCTTGATTTCCACTTTCTCTTGCACTGTAGTTTGTACCCGGCTCCCTCCTTCGTCCTTCTCGCACGCGAACCCCTAGAAACTATATATAGAGTCCTCTATGCACAGCTTACGCACTGGAATAATCGCATACGGATGCGTATTGGCACCTAGGCACCAACTCTCTGTGTGCTGAGCAGTTTAGACACATTCTGGAACCCTAGGGATTTTTGCATTGGCGCCTAGGTGCCAACTCCCTGGAAGTGGTTTCTAACTTGTGGTTTCAGCAATATTTTCACTTGAGTTGCATGTTGATGAAGTGGCGCCTGGGCGCCAACTCTCTAGACTGCTCCTTCATGTCCAGCTGTGTGCTGCAAATGGTCAAGGCGTGTAGGGTGGCACCTAAGCACTAACTCCCTGCCTCTGGATGCCTTAGCTTGCCTTCAACTCATCCGCTCTGTTGCCGTACGTCCTGTCCTTCCTATTAAAAATGGAAAAACTAAATAAATAAACTAAAATTCCCTAATTAATGCTAAAATTGCCTAAAAACTAATTAATGCTACTAAAATGCAAAGCAGATGAAAATTAAGCTATAAGAGTGCAAAATGAGCCTAATCTCTTGAACTAACACACAAATTAAGTCTGAAATGGGCCATGATAACTCGTAAAAATACGAGTTATCAACTACGTAACTAGATGGGTGGAGGCGATTGCTTTTCCAACAAATGACTCACAGGTGGTCGCTAAATTCTTAAAATGCAACATTTTTACCAGATTTGGTGTACCACGAGCAATCATAAGTGATAGAGGAAGCCACTTCTGTAACAAGCAAATGGAGCAACTGCTCAAGAAATATGGGGTCACACATAAGATCGCCACCCCATACAACCCACAAATAAGTGGTCAGGCTGAAATCTCGAACCGCGAGATTAAACACGGTATCCCAATCACGGCGAGATTGGTCAAGGCAACTCGATGATGCTCTTTGGGCATATTACACTGCATTCAAAACTCCGATCGGGACAACACCTTTCCGACTAGTCTATGGAAAATCATGCCACTTGCCTATAGAGCTGGAGCACAAAGCATACTGGGCAATTAAATTTTTGAATTTTGATCTGAAATCTGTAGGAGAAAGGCGCCTACTACAGCTTGATGAACTCAAGGAGATTTGACTCGATGCCTATGAAAATTCAAAGATGTACGAGAAAAAGACAAAATTTTGCATGACAAACACATCCGGCAGAAGGTAATCAAAGCTAATGACCTGGTGTTTCTTTTTAATTCACATTTTAAATTATTTTCAGGAAAATTGAAGTCGAGGTGGTCGGGGCCATTCAAAGTATTACAAGTGTTTCCTCATGGAGCTGTTGAAATCTGGAGTGAAAAGACAGGAGCATTCAAAGTCAATGGGCAGCGCCTCAAACCCTACTTCTCAGGGGATCACATTCCAATAGGAGTCATCTACTCCTTCTGTGAAACCACGCCACCCAACTAAAAATCTGTAATCGGGCTGACGACTTTAAACCAAGCGCTTCTCGGGAGGCAATCCGAACTTTTTATTTTTCCTCTTTCAGAGCCTACTTGGAAGGAAGCACCATGGGATGGAAATTCGGTTCAACTCGCCAAAACAGGGAAGTTAACATCTCAAATCTTTTACAATCTCTCTTATTTTGATGGCATGATTTACGTTGAGGACAATGTCAATTTCAAGTGTGGGGGTGAATGCATTGTATTAATTTCCTTTGAATTCTTTCATTACATTACCATGATGATGATATGTTTTGTCATAATTTTTGAAAAATTTGGGTAAATCTTGCCATTGGCTTGATCAAGACCCCACTTTGAACTCTTGTACGTCTTATAAGCAAACCATATTTGGAATTTCAAAATCTTTGAATGACAAAAAGAGCTGAACCATGGTGAAAGGTTAAATTTGTTTTAAACATGTACTCTCTGAAAATACTTGGATTTTTGTCCTGAATCATTTAATGAAACTGATATACCTAGGAACCAATTCTGTTTTCTTTCAAAATTGGAGTAATCCTCTCTAATTTATCAAAGGTTGTTTATAATACACACAATTGTCATCCAAAAAGGTAGTTTTTCCCATACACATAAAAAAAAATTTCAATGACAAAACTCAATCTAACCAATTCATGGTGGACATGATTAAGGCATTTTCTTCATGATGAGCCTATCTTTGAAAGTATAATAGTTGTTTACCCCCATTAAACTTGGATTTCAATTTTTTCTAAACTTCAATTCCCGCCTAGTTGAACCATCTTTGACATTGAATTTTGAGCTGAAAAGTAAAATGGGAACAAGGTTTAACCTCACGGCTTGTGCAATTAATGAAAATAATTTCCTAGATACCCTGAAATATGGTGAGGGGAGTTATTTGTAAAAAAAATGACTTCCTAGATACCCTAAAATATGATGAGGGGAGTTATTGCCGGACTTGGTTTAAAAAAAAAGCTAAACCAAGGCTAAGAATAGGCTTGGAAAAGAATAAAAGCACTAAGTGTGGGGGGTAGCATTATTTGCTGTTGTAAAATGAGGCTCAAAGCCATGTGGAGATGGTTTAAATTCTGAAAATGTTCAAAATTTTATCTCTTGTGCCAAACTTGACCATTGTCCTATTAAGTCCTTATGATCCTATGAATTGCCTAATTGAGTTGGCAGAGAAGATTTAAATTTTTGATGAGGTGTATATGAGGTAATTTGACTGATATTTTCTGCATTACTACCATTACTTGAATTATTGAATGTGTGCATTGAATAACCAGATAAAAGGAGAAGATGCCTGATAGTTAGGAGTTTATTGCGGGAGTTTTTGAACTCTTAATGATTGAAAGCAAAATGAGCGAAAGGGTACACAGTATTAGTCATGTGAGAAGGGATTGTTGACTGAGATTTTCAAAGAGTATCATGTTTCAAAAAATTTTAGTTTAATACTCTCACTAAATGGGTGGCTAAGCATTTATTTTCGCGTTTCGCTCAAAGTTTTGAAACTTTGCAATGTGTTCTTGAATTCCTTTGTATTTGCTTGAGGACAAGCAAAAGTTTAAGTGTGGGGGTATTTGATAATTGGAAATTAACAGTATATTATGTGGGCATTTTATACCAATTTTATGGGGAATTATTTGAGTTCAATATGAAATTTGGTTTAAAATGTGATTTTTGCATCAATTGGATGTTGAACATGAATTTTAAGATATTTAATAACTTTTATAATCTTTTGGTTTGAAATTTCATTCCATTCTTTTGTATACGGGAATTCGGACAAGAAGAAACAGGGAACACTTAAGAGGTCGATGAATGGAAGAAAAGAGAAACCAAAGCAAGCAAGGGTGTCGGCGCTTAGGCGCAACCCTATAGGCCCATGCCAGAATCTCCAACACCACATTTCAGTTTGCTTCCAGAGAGTTGGCACCTAGGCGCCACTTCACCAACGTGCTGAAAAGTCCGAAAGGATTTTGGGGATCACAAGGTAGAATTGCTTCCAGGGAGTTGGCACCTAGGCACCATGGCATGCTCATACAGGACTTCCAGGAGGATTTTTAAGTCGCAAATCATCCAGAGAGTTGGCGCCCCGGCGCCACTTTCCCACCTTCAAGCAAGTTACGAACACCCTCAATCAGCAACTTCAAGCAAGTTGGCGCCTAAGCGCTAATACGCAGACCTGCGTACGATCGCGAGCGGCTAGCTCGTTTTAAGGGATGTATAAAAACCCTTTGAGGGTTCCAGACCAGAGAGGATAAGTTTTCGAAGGAGAAGAGATTAGAGAGTTCTTTGAGAGAGAGAAAGAGAGAGAGAAAGAGAGAGAGAGAGAGGTGGAGAGCACAAGCGAGAAGAGAACTGGCGAGTTGTGTGGGGCGACGACACATCATTGGGGCTCCAAATCAATAAGCTTTTCCTTTCTTTGTTTTTTATTGCCTTGTTTAAGATGGGATATTATGTTAATTCTCTTTTGGACTTGAACATGCTAGGCGAAACCCTTAATCTAGGGTTTAGGATGTAGCATGCGTACAATGTAGCGTGGTGTGGATGTTAATTTATTTATGATGGATATTGTTGTTAATTTAATATCTTGTGATTTAATGCTTGCTTCGTGTGAAGGCCTGCACTTTTGCAATGATTCCCATATATTAGGTGATGGAACTGAGAGGTGGAAATCTAATATACGATAATCAAGATATTAAACCTGAAAATCTAAGACCATGAGAATAGGCATGATGACCTTGAGGAATTCCATGAACAAATCATAGAACTTAATAGATTCTAATTAACTTAATCCCATGAGAATGGTGGTTAAGAAGATTAGAGTACGCCTTGTAGGTTTCGAGAGAAGGTGCAAGGATAAATTAGGGATTGTTCTCCTTTAACAAACAATATCCGGATTAAATAATTATACCACTACCCGTTACAAAAGACGCATGTGAAATTTTAAACCCTAGATACTCACACTCTCATTTTCTCCACTCATTTTAATTTCTATTTTATTTTCTCTTTCTAATTTTATGTTTCTTTTCCATTTAATTTACTACATCCTCTTTCAACTTTTTTAATCCATTTAATTCGACGGGAAAGTGTTTAAAAGCAGAATTTTTAGTCCCGAATTCCCTGTGGATCGATATTTTATATACTACAATCTACGACCCGTGCACTTACGGTGAGATTGCGAATTCTGGTTTTGTGATTTAACTAAGCTAACGATTGCAATGAGAAATTAGAGTGAAAGTTCGAGACTACTGGATACTTTGAACAGGTTTTCTGATTAGGGATGGCAGATGGATAGCTTGGAATCCTTGAATCTAAACTATATTGCTTTGGTTCTTTTCTAATTGAATTGCATATGGATTTACTAGCCCAAGTTCATATATCTTTATATATGTGTTCTAACATTATATAAAGCTAATTACACCCTATTTAATTACTATGTTCCCATGTCATTAAATAAAGTGAAATTGATAAGTTCATAACTTGTATAATGACTACACAGGGTTTAATGGTATATTACTATCTGTTAAACAACTCTCCTTACACAAAGGTCGAAACCTATGCCTTGCACATGGATCTGGCAGAGATTTTCCTCTTCCAAGGATAAATCAAGCAATTAAATCATCTTACAAGGTAGCAAATCTTGTAAAAATCTTTCAATCCACACATACAAAGGTAAATCATAAGCAATCATGCATAAAATCAACTATTCATTCCTAAATATTCTAAGAACCAAGAAACAATATAGTTTAGAATTCAAATAATCCTAACTATCCATCTAATGGAGGTTTAGTTCAAAGACATGATCTTAACATCCAATACATCCATATAAAAAGTATCCATAAAGGCAGAGAAAGAAAATTGGAAAGAATAAGAAAAACTGTTTTCCGGCGGTTTCCACCAACGGGACTTGAATCCTTTCTTCAATCCGAGCTTTAATCTTGATTTCCACTTTCTCTTGCACTTTAGTTCATACTCCGGCTCTCTCTCTTCCCCTTCTCGCGCGCGAACCCCTCCGAACTATATATAGAGTCCCTTTGCGCAGCTTACGCACTGAAGTTTTCGCGTACGGATGCGTATTGGCACCTAGGCGCCAACTCCCTGTGTACTGAGTAACTTGGACACATTCTACAAAACCCTAAAAATTCATGCACTGGCGCCTAGGCGCCAACTCTCTGGAGCATTTCTTGACTTGTGTCTTCAACATCGTCTAAACTTGGGTTGCATGTAGATGAAGTGGCGCCTGGGCACCCCTAGGTGGCACCTAGGTGCCAACTCTCTGGAAGCCATGCTATCAGCTGTGTATGCTGAAAATGGTCAACGCACGTAGGGTGGCGCCTAGGCCTCATCCCTCTGCATCTGGCTGCCTCAGCTTGCATTCAACTCGTCCGCTCTGCCTTCACACATGTCGTTCTTTCTGCAAAAGATGGATAACTAAGTAAATGACCTAAAAATGCCTAAATAATGCTAAAAATACCTAAAAACTAAATAATGCTCCTAAAATGCAAAGCGAGTGAAAATTAAGCTAAATGGATGTAAACTAAGCCTAATCCCTCGAACAAACACACAAATCAAGTCTGAAATGGGCCATGCTAACTCATAAAATTACGAGTTATCACACCCCAAAACTTAAATGTTGGTAGTCCTCGAGCAACACATGCAAACAGTATGAATGAATGAATGAATGAATAAATGAATGAATTAATGAATGCCTGCAGACTTTGTCAACTCCGTTTTCTTCCTGTTATGCATTGATCAATCCACTTACCCATTTCATAAGGTCAAGACTAATTCATCTTGAAAAATCCTTCATTATACAAACAAGGCATGCATTTTCCTTTTCAAACCAAGTTACATGTGGATACTAAGATTCCATAGTGCAAAGTCATATTTCAAAACGTTAATCTTTCATTAGATCAGAAAACTGGTTAGAAAATTAATGAACACAAGAAAACCAAGGATTAAACTGAATATACTGGTTACAGCAAATGGTATCAAGTCACTGAATTCAATCTCTAACAATTACACATTCTTTTTCCCCCTAAACTTATTGCAAAAATTCTCCTCACCATATTTCAGGATATCTGGAGATCTTTTTTTTTTTTTTGGCTCCCCTCACCATATTTCAGGGTATCTAGGGAGAATTTTCATTTTTAAAGCGTTGTTACTATGATTTTCCTTTGCTTTTTTACGCGACCCTTGCCATTTGTCGATGCCAAGTCCCGGTTACTTTGCTTAGGTCAACCACCTCCTTTCTAGAACTATTTTCTATTGCCTTTTTAGGGGTACTGAACATGTTTGAGTAATTCCTGTGAAAAAATAATACCGTTTCTGAACCCATTGAAGTACCTGGTCAGCATTTATTTAGTTCAGTTTTCATCATCTCGGTCTGAAAGATATGCCTATGATTGAATTAGAACAATGCATTATGAATTTCCTTTTAATTCTTTCACATATTACTTTCAACCTGTTTTTATACTTGGTTTTAAATCTGAATAGCTCATTCTTTCACGAATTCAATTTCCAGTCAGAATTAATCACGACCTTGCACACTTTCACAATAAGATGGATTGAAACAAAGACAACTTTCATTAGCTGGAATTGACATACATGCAACATAAAATAAAACATGAAAAATTAAAATGAAAAACTAACCTATGGTTGAGAATTATACACCCCCCAAACTTGAGAGATGCATTGTCCTTAATGCATGATCCTAAAATGAACTAACAATGAAAATGCAAAGAAAAGAAAAAATAAAAGAGAAAAAAAGCAAAAGAAAGGATTGGGACTCCCCTCATGAATTGGACTCCGTAGCGTCTTCGTCATCCTCGGCGGCCTCGTCGTCGGGCTAGGGCTGGGACTGCTGCCCGAAGCAGGCTTGGACCTCTAATGGCGTCGGTGGGAAAGGCGGGAGGGTAGAGATGTTGATCTGGCAATCCTCAGCTATCCACCGTAGGTAGGCCACCATCACCCGGTCATGCTACCGCTGGTACCTGGCTTAGGCGGCAACCAAATTCTCCAGGTTAGCTAGCCGCTCGGCCGTGGATAGCGGCTGCGAGGATGGACCCGCTGCAGATGGAGCCATCGCTCTGGGGCGTGTGGTGGCTGTGCAAACCTGGGACTGGGTGCGGTAGGAGAGGTCGTCTATGATGGCCTGACAGTTCAGGACCTCCTCCGTCTGCTCCCATCTGACGCCGGCCCACTTGCAGAGCCCGATGATGAGTGATGGGAAGAAATAACTGCCCCGCGGTGTGGTCTCACAGGCGCAGATCTGATGATAAATGAGGCAACCCACGTCGATCGTCATGCCACTGAAAATGGCATGGAGCAGCAATGCCCTGTCCATAGTCACCTCACTGACATGGGTCGATGGCATCATCCAGGCCGAGATGAAATGGAAGACTATCCGCCCGTTGCACATCATCTCACTCCTCTTGAACGATGTCAGCTGTCCGCCCGTGGACTTCCAAGCCGGCGGCTTCGCGCAAAAACAGCTTGGTGATGGAGGCAGTATCCAGGCCTTCGCCCTCCAGGAACGCCTCGTAGTCGTCCGGGTGAGAAAAAGGCGTCAACACATAGTAGGCGTTGATCGCCTCTGCATGAAAGGGGATGATCTTGCCCCTTACTTTCACTCGCCCTTCCTCGTGCTCCACTGCGTTGGCGTAGAATTCTTTGACGACGGGAGTGATAGCAAGCGGGGGTTGCTCCACAAAATTCTACCATCCCCGAGTGTGCAAGATGAGCAGTGAGGCATCAGAGAACTTGTCTATCTTGATTCCTCTCTCCGGAATCAGATGCCTTTTCTAAAGCGCGTCTGTGTAGCGCTTGAAGGATTGGGCTGACACAAATCTGTTTACATCGAAGTCCACGGGTTCCTGCGCTTTCTTCCTTTTGGCTGAGGATGATGATGCCATGTCTCACAAAAGCAGTCCCAAACGGTCCTTGCAAACAAAAATCCAACACAACCAGGCAATCCAAAGTCCAATCCACAACAAGCCAAGCTCCAAAAATGCACCACAAGCAATCAATAGGTCAGCCTCCACAAACCAATCACTAAGCTACTCAAGCATCAACCAATGCCAAGTAATTCACCCAAAGTAATCTCTAATCCGCAGATCGATCCACAAAAACCTAGTAGTCCAATCCAATTTTTCACTCAAGCAATCACCAAGCACTTCAAAGCAATGAAAAGGTACCCAAAATGGAGAAATTTTTACTTACAAAGCTTCCCGCCTGAAAATCTGAAGCTCATGCTGTCTCTGAATTGGCACCGGGGTGCGGGGGTAGTGGCGCCTAGGCGCTAATCTACTGTCAGTCATTTTTGGCGCCGGAGTGAAGAAGATGACAATGAGATGGCTCAAAATGGAGCTCAACTCAAGGGGAAATTGTTGGGAAAGCTGTTGGTCCCGAGTTAATGGCAAAACCCAAGAGGAGAGGGGTGAATTGGGTTCTTATAAAATTCTTCGGTAAATTAAAACTTAACCCCTTGAAAGCTTAATCCCCTTGATTGAAACAAATAGATAGCAATGAAATAGTGAAAGCAATAAGTTAAACAGTAGGCAAGATTTATAGTGGTTCGGGCAACCTCTCCCTACTCCACTCTTCCAAGCTCACACACCGTTGTGACTTTGGATTCCACTATGTATTCCGCAAATACACTTAGAGTCTCCGCTCTCTTCTAGATTCTAGCTCTAGCGGGCATACACAATCAGAGCCTATGCTCTCTTCTAGATTCTAGCTCTAGGGGGCTTATACACTTGATACATGTAGGTGATGAGTTCAACTCCAATCACAACTCTACTTGCAACGTCTTGGTTTGTTACAACAAACTCAAACCAAGACCAATAACAAAGAGTAATGAAAATAAGGAAGATCTACACTTTACAGAGTTGTGTAGGCAAGATTGAGCTTGAGGAAGAATTTGTAGAAGCAATCGGTTGTATGTCGTTGAAGCAATTTGCAACTTGAGGCTCGTTCTTCCTTTGGAAGTGTATAGATCACTCAAATTTAGAGAAAAGTAAATGGGAGCTCTTGTTTGCACTTCTTTTCTCTCTTTAGGCTATGTAGTGTTCTTGTTCTCGTTTGCTTGAGTGTCTATTTATAGAATGGGGAAGATTTGAACGTTATAGAAGTGGTTGGCGCGCAATAAATGTTCCAACGTTCAAAAATTCGAACGTTGCTTCCCCAAGTCGCAGGTGGAGTCGACTTCGTCTGCGACTTGGCTTCCCAAGTCGCAACTGGAGTCGACTTCGTGTGCGACTTCAGTTCTGCATTTTCCAAGTCTGAGTCTAGGTCGACTTGGTTTCAGACTTGACCTCAAGTCGATCTTGGAGTCGACTTGGGTTGCGACTTGACCAGTTCTCGTACTGAAAACAGTTTGACCTTTGTTTGATTTCCTTTAGCTTGCTTGGCTTCTTTCCTTCAATAATATTTTGTAGACCTTGTGAAGCTTGAAAACTTGTATGATTGATTTTGCCTTCGATTCATGCACCTTGCTTTCTTTTGATATTAATCTTCATATCTTGAATTTCTTCATCTTGAAATATGCTTGGAGCTTTGCCTTGGACTTGAGAGACTTAAGTTGATAATGACCTTGTACCCTTGATTTGGATTTGAGAAAACTCAAGTTGATTCTTGGAATGAGCTTGAATCTGCATCTTTGAACTTTGAAAGCCTCAAGTCGAAGTTGGGGTCGACTTCATCTGCGACTTCACCCAAGTCGTAACTGGAGTCGACTTCGTCTGCGACTTCGGTATTTTTGTGCCCCAAAATCAGCTCTGGAGTGTTTTTGCCGTCTCAAGTCGATGCTGGAGTCGACTTCGTTTGCGACTTGGCTTCCCAAGTCGCAAGTGGAGTCGACTTGGCCTGCGACTTCACCTGCTCTTCTTCTATTTTCAAAACTGGTCGTGGGGTTCAATTTGGAGTCGAAGATGGAGTCGACTTTGGGATCGATTTCACCCTATGTCGAAGTCCAAGTAGACTTGAAAATCGACTTGGCTATTTCATTCCTTAAAATATTCAACAAAATCATTAGTATTTACTTTATACTCAAATTTAACTTTGTTAATCATCAAAACTCATGCTTTGGTCAATTTTGTTTTGTTTTGAACATTGTTTCCAACAATCTCCCCCTTTTTGATGATTGACAAAACTAATTTGAGTTTATACCTTTCAAGAAAATCACAATCATATAGTTTCCAAAATAAATCATCATAAAAACTTTCAAACAAAGTATAGCAAGCATGAGACATATATTTGAACATAAAACAAGTTTCATAAATCAAATTTCATTTTACAGATTACAATGTAAAGCAAAAATGAAACCTAAATACAAACTACCCGACCCAAAATGCTCTAAAGCCTATGCTTGTGATACTCTATTCTATCTCCCCCTTTTTGTCAATCCTTCAAAAAATGGTTCAATTACTAAGGATTTGGTGAATTGAAATTGAGAAATGGGATATGCAGATTGAATGGGTTTGATAGGACGAACATGAGCGGATGAATAAAATGAAGAGACTGGAGCGGGAGTCGGATCTCGATGAACTGATCCGGAATCGAATGGATCAAGTTCAGGTATGGGCCGATTTTTGTGTCGTCCCGATGCAAGATGATATCTAATGGTACGCATTTTCCGATCGAATCGATCTTGTCGGGAATGCATATCATTGATAGCTGTAAGAACCTCGGAGACAAGGCTGGTCATTCGATCCTCTTGGTGACCTATTTCTTCTCGAAGAGCAAATATCTCATCTCTAATGCTCTATAGGGTGACCTCCTGTGATGGAGGTTGAGGCGTCCGATCTGGGATGGCAGATCCCTGTGGAGAGTAGGATCCGTGGGACATAGGAGAGACCGGCTCCTCTGGAATGTTTCGGGGTGGAGCAGGTGGTGCCTCTGGAGGTTGCTCCCCCTCAGCTTGTGCGTGTCTTGCTTCCTCAAGAGCTGGTTCGCCCAACTTTTCTCGAATTCTCTCATCCCTAAACTGCTCCAAATTGATCTTCATTCTTTTGAGCAATGCCTTATTGATGGCATTTGTTGTTTTAGGGACTTTGAAGGGTTCACCTTCAATGTCCACCTCATAATACTCCAGGATCCTTGTGATCCATGTCCCATAGGGTAGAACGCCTCTCGAATTTTCCTTTCGACATGCCAAGGCTTCTAGGAATAGTCTTGGTAGGCTGATCTTGACTTTATTCACCAACTTCCACAGAATCATGGCTTCTTGTGGGATTAGCTGATTCCTCCCACCGCCTTTTGGGTAGATGCAATGGGCGATGAGTAGTTTGAGGACTCTCAGGCGTGGAGAAAGATCCATATAATGCAGAAACTTAGTTCCTGGATGATACTTGTTACTCCTTGTTAGCTCATTGTAGATTTTCTCCATTGTAAGATCCCGGGGAAGTTGCTCTTCTTCGAATGGGACTTCGAGAATACTGCCTATTTTCTCTATTGCTTCGTCTTGATCTGGGTTAGCCATTGTTCCAAAAAATATTTCTGTGCCTTTGACAAAGGTTGAAAAATTGTTATCATCCCATAGATAGTAAAACATCCTTGTCAGATCAGGATATACTCTTTCATCTGTCTTCAGCAATCTTATCCATCCCTGATAATCCAGTAGCTCTTCTATGTCGAACTCATAATCATTGAGAAATTTAAAATCAATGATCTTTGGGATGAATACCTTTCTTTCGTAGAAATGTTTGTAGAATCTACTATGCTGAAGCTCTGTTTTGAAGTAGGTTGTGGGGATTTTCAGAACTTTCCCCTTTTTGATTAGGATCCTTCCAGTGTTTGAGCTTTGAGGTTGACTCTCTGACCTCTGAGATCGATCTGAGGATTGGGTAGCGGTTTGAAATCTGAGCCTTCGACCCGTTGAGGTTGAAGGTTCCTCTCTAGCTCGTTTCGCAGAAGTCCTCTGTCTCCTAGGAATTTCTTCCTCTGTATTTTACCTTGAAGGTCTAGGCATAGGTTTAAGTGAGGGCTTGGAGACAGCTAGTTTGGGGATTCTGGGTTTTGGAGCCATTTGAGATAGTGAAATTTTGAGAGATGTATAAAGAGGACTGAAAACAGGGAGAAGAGAGAGGATTGAAAGAAATGGAGAGAGAAGGGAGGACTAGTGGAGAAGAAATCTGCCGGAATTTTGAGAGAAAAGAGAGAGTCTGAGATGTTTCGAAAAGGGAATAGGGCTGCCGGAAAAACGAGATTGGCCGGAATCTGACTGGAAACAGGCTAGAGATTTGCTGGAAAATAAGGAGGAGAGAAAAAAGGAGATTGCTGGATTTTAGAGTGGCCGCTGCCGGAAAAAGGAGTAGAATTGGTGGTTGCCGGAGAGGGAGACGAGAGGGTCTTGCCGGAGAAGATGGAGAATAGAATCGTCGGATAGGAGGAGAAGGCTGTAGGCGGGAAAATGAAGAGGAAATAAGGAAGAAGAAAGAAAAAGAGAAGGGGGAAGGCGAGCCGTCGCGCGCGGAGTCGACTTTGCCCTAGGCGAAGTCGACTTCGTTTCACTGGAGTCGACTTGACTTTTCTGGAGTCGACTTGACTCATCGACTTGGCTTCTTTTAGATCAGATTTTCTTGTGTAATTCTTCCTAGTTTAATTCTATCATCCCCATATCATTTCTAATTTTATAAAATGATTCTTTCGCTAGTGGTTTGGTAAAGATATCAGCAATTTGATCTTCAGTTTTCACATATTCTAAACAAATATCATGATTCTCAACATGTTCTCTAATAAAGTGATGTCTTACATCTATATGCTTGGTTCTTGAATGCAGTATAGGATTCTTAGTCAAACATATAGCACTTGTATTATCACATCTAATAGGAATATTGAAATAATCAATGTCATAATCTTTTAATTGTTGTTTCATCCAAAGTAGTTGGGCACAACAGCTTTCGGCGGCTATATATTCGGCTTCCGCAGTAGATAGGGCAACACTGGTTTGTTTCCTTGAGTACCGTGAAACCAACATATTTCCAAGAAATTGACAGGTTCCACTAGTACTTTTTTATCTACTTTGTAGCCGACAAAATCCGCATCCGATTAGCCGATTAAGTCAAATGTTGTCCCCTTTGGATACCATAGTCCAAGATTGATAGTATTTATCAAATATTTAAAAATTCTTTTTACAGCCAATAGATGTGATTCCTTAGGACATGCTTGAAATCTAGAGCACATACAAACACTAAATAAAATATCTGATCTAGAAGTAGTTAAATATAACAATGATCCTATCATGCTTCTATAGAGCTTTTGATCGATACATTTACCGTTTTCGTCTGTGTCGATCTTGATTATAGAACTCATTGGAGTATTTGCCCCTTTACCATTCTGCATTCCAAATTTCTTGAGCATTTCTTTGACATATTTGGACTGATTTAAGAATATTCCTTCCTTTTGTTGCTTGATTGTAGTCCGAGAAAGAAATTCAGTTCTCCCATCATGCTCATTTCAAATTCGCTCTACATGATCTTAGAAAATTCTTGGCATAAAGTTTCATCAGTAGCTCCAAATATTATATCATCTACATAAATTTGTACAATTAAAATATTTTTACTTTTATATTTAATGAACAAAGTAGTATCAACTTTCCCTCTTTGAAACTCATGATTGATCAAAAATCTGTTTAACTTTCATACCAAGCTCTTGGGGCTATTTTTAGTCCATATAACGCTTTGGTCAATTTATAAACATATTTTGATTGATCCTTTTCTTCAAATCCTGGGGGTTGTTCAACATATACTTCTTCGTTCAAATATCCGTTCAGAAATGCGCTTTTTACATCCATTTGAAACAATTTGAAATTCATATGAGAAGCAAATGCTAGTAAGATACCTATGGCTTCTAATCTAGCCACGGGTGCATATGATTCTTCAAAGTCAATTCCTTCTTCTTGGGAATACCCTTTGGCTACTAATCTAGCCTTGTTTCTAATTACAAGTCTACTTTCGTCCAATTTGTTCCTAGATATCCATTTGGTACCAATAATGGTATGACCATTTGGTCTAGGAACTAAATGTCATACATCATTTCTTTCAAATTAATTTAGCTCTTCTTGCATTGCAATAACCCAGCTTTCATCATTAAGAGCTTGTTCAATAGTGGTTGGTTCAATTTTTGACACAAAAGCATATTATCCACAAATATTTTGCTTTGATCTCCTAGTTTTTACTCCTTCATAAACATTTCCAATGACTTGCTCAATTGGATGGGCATTTTTGAACTTTAAATCAGTTGGAGGTTTGTAAGGATCATTACCTTTACTTACCTCTTCCTCCATGGAGTTTTCTGGCTTGAGCTCGATTTCCTTTGGTTGTTCTTTTCCTTTTGTTTCATCTACATCACTTAATTCATCTTCCTTTCTCGGAGTTTGGTTAAATTCATTAAAGACAAAATGTATTGACTCTTCTATTGTTTGATGTCTTTTGTTGAAAATTCTATATGTTTTGCTATTTGATGAATAACCCAAGAAAATAGCTTCATCGCTTTTGGCATCTAGTTTTTCCAGATTTTTTTTTCCATTATTTAACACATAACAAGTACATCCAAAAGTATGAAAATATGATATGTTTGGTTTCCTGCCTTTCCAAAGTTCGTATGGGGTCTTTTTCAATATATCTCTAATGGTAACTCGGTTTAATACATGACAAGTTGTACTTACAGCTTCACCTCAAAATCTTTTGGATAGTTTACTCTCATTTAGCATGGTTCTAGCCATTTCTTGTATTGTCCGGTTTTTTCTTTCAACAACTCCATTTTGTTGAGGAGTTCTTGGTGCAGAAAATGTATGGTGAATTCCCTTTTCATTGCAAAATTCTATGAATCGAGTATTTTCAAATTCACCACCATGGTCACTTCTAATGGAAATGATTGAACTTTGTTTTTCATTTTGCACCAAATTTGAAAACGAGACAAACATTGAAAATGCTTCATCTTTGCTAGCTAAGAGTATAATCCAAGTAAATCTAGAAAAGTCATCCACGATTACATATACATACTTTTTCCCACCAAGAGTTAAAATGTCTGATGGTCCATAAAGATCCATATGTAGTAATTCAAGTGGTCTAGTTGTTGAGATTTCCTGTTTGGTCAAAAATGGCATTTTCGGTTGTTTAGATAGTTGGCAGGCTTTACAAATCTTATCTTTGTCATATTTGAGCTTTGGTAAGCCTTGTACCAAATTCTTTTTCCATAAGGTTCTAATATTTGACATATTTATATGTCCAAGCCTTGCATGCCATTTCCATGGATCATTTTCTATGGCTATTAGACATTTTCCTTCTAAGTCATCAAGGCAAACCAAATAAACATTTCCATGTCTTTTGCCACTAAAAATTATGCGCTCGTCATCATCAATAACATTACATATAGAGGATTCAAATACAACTTTATATCCTTTATCACACAGTTGACTAATGCTCATTAGGTTGTGTTTGAGTCCTTTAACAAAAAGAACATTTTCAATACATGCATTTGAAATACCATAGACATTTCCTTTACCTTTTATTTTACCTTTTTCGTTATTTCCAAAAGCTATTGTTCCTTCATCACATGGGTTGATCTTGTGAAATAATCCTTTTTCTCCTGTCATATGTCTTGAGCAACCACTATCCATGAACCATATGTTATAGGCCTTAGCTTTAAGACATACCTGTAAAAATTAATTTGAGTGGAGCTCATCCTTTGGTACCCATTTTATGGGTCCATTTGGGTTAGTTAACCTTTGAAGTTTGAGTTGATCCATCTTTGATCCCATAAAACCAATGCATTTTGGCATCCAAACCAATTTAGCACCTAGGTTTTGCAGTTTTCTAAGTTTACATTGATAGATCTTATGTCCAAGCTTGTTGCAAAAGTTACAAGCTCCTGGAAGTCTAGAAATAGGGAGCCATTTGGTAATTTGTTAATTGGTTGGTCTTTTGGTCCAAACTGTTCGATTTATCTTTGGTTTAGTAAAATTGGTTTTGATATTATTTCTTGGAGCGTTAGTTTCAGTTTGTTCAAGTGCATTGTACCCAAGTCCTTTCTTGCAAGTTTGAGTTGTCATTTTCAAGAACATTTTTACATTTTCTCCTGGATTAGAGAACTTGGCAAGAGATTCATTTAATGATTTATTCTCATTTTTAAGTTTTTCTAATTCATTTTCTAAGGTATTCTTTTCATCTTTTAACTTGTCTAATTTTTCAGCAAGTTTACCATTTACAATTATTACTGCATCACATTGTCTTTTCTTAATTGTAAACTTGTTTCCTAATTTCTTTATTTCTTCATATAGTGAATCATAAGCTTGTTGAAGTTCCTCTAATTCAGCACACTTAAGACATTCATTTGTAGAGAAATTTGAAAAGAATTTCTGTTTAGAGGTTATCTCTTGACTACTCGTGCAGTCCGTTGAAGTGGGTTGATCCTCCAAGGTTTCCATTGCTGCAAAGCATATGTCGGTGTTTGCTATGCAACAGATTCTTGCACAATCTACTTCGCATTCTTCACTTGAGGAGCTATTCGTTGTAGATTCTTCTTCATTTACGTACATGCCTCTTCCTTTATTTCTTTGAAATCTTTTGTTGTCGCCTCGATCTTTTCTTTGTTCCTTTGCCTTGTTTTCTTCGGGCGTTGGACATTGGGCTTGCATGTGTCCCGAACCGCCGCATCGGTAATATTTGGTTGTTTCTTTCTTTTTCTCTTTGGAGTTTCTTTCTTTAAAATTTCTGAAATTTTTTCCTTTCCTCACAAATTTTTTGAATTGTTTTGTGAGTAGGGCAATCTCATCGTCATTTTGTGAAGATGAAGTATCGTCTGAATCTTGTGCAGCTTTTAAGGCAATTGCTCTTTTGCCTTTGTGATGATCTTCATTTCTTTTCTTAATTAGCTCATGTGACATTAATGAGCTAATTAGGTTTTCTAGCTTCAATGTGTTGAGGTCCTTAGCTTCTTCTATCGCAGTAATCTTTGGAGTCCAAGATTCCAGTAGAGCCCTTAAAATCTTCATAACCTGTTCAGATTCAGATATAGCCTTTCCAAGACCTTTCAAAGCATTAGTAATTTTTTAGAATCTAGCAAATATTTCAGAAATATTTTTTGTTTCTAACATTCTAAAATTTTCTAATTCTCCAATCAAAATGTTTCTTCTCGTCCCTTGGACTTGAGAAGTTCCTTCATAGATGGAGGTTAATGTATCTCATATCTCTTTGGCGGTTAAACAAGAGGATACTCTATCATATTCAGATGCCGTGAGAGCACAAATTAGTGAATTCATAGCTTTGCCATTACTCTTCACGATTCTTACTTCCTCATCGGTCCATTTGGAAGCTTTTTCATCAATGGGCAAGATCACACCATCTTGAATCGCAATCCAAGAGTCCATATCGGTAGCCATGATGAGTTGTTTCATTCTTAGCTTCCAATATCCAAAATTGTTCCCATCAAACAATGGTGGCCTAGTAAAGGATTGACCTTCGGCAAATGCGGGAACGGAAGTAGATTAGGATGCCATGTCAATAAGATCTCTTTGGTAAGCTCAAAGACCTGCTCTGATACCACTTGTTGGTCCCGAGTTAATGGAAAAACCCAAGAGGGGAGGAGTGAATTGGGTTCTTATAAAATTCTTCGGTAAATTAAAACTTAACCCCTTGAAAGCTTAATCCCCTTGATTGAAACAAATAGAGAGCAATGAAATAGTGAATGCAATAAGGTAAACAGTAGGCAAGATTTATAGTGGTTCGGGCAACCTCTCCCTACTCCACTCTTCCAAGCTCACACACCGTTGTGACTTTGGGTTCCACTATGTATTCTGCGAATACACTTAGAGTCTCCGCTCTCTTCTAGATTCTAGCTCTAGGGGGCTTATACACTTGATACAAGTAGGTGATGAGTTCAACTCCAATCACAACTCTACTTGCAACGTCTTGGTTTGTTACAACAAACTCAAACCAAGATCAACAACAAAGAGTAATGAAAATAAGGAAGATCTACACTTTACAGAGTTGTGTAGGCAAGATTGATCTTGAGGAAGAATTTGTAGAAGCAATCGGTTGTATGTCGTTGAAGCAATTTGCAACTTGAGGCTCGTTCTTCCTTTGGAAGTGTATAGATCACTCAAATTTAGAGAAAAGCAAATGGGAGCTCTTGTTTGCACTTCTTTTCTCTCTTTAGGCTATGTAGTGTTCTTGTTCTCGTTTGCTTGAGTGTTTATTTATAGAATGGGGAAGATTTGAACGTTATAGAAGTGGTTGGTGCGCAATAAATGTTCCAACGTTCAAAAATTCGAACGTTGCTTCCCCAAGTCGCAGGTGGAGTCGACTTCGTCTACGACTTGGCTTCCCAAGTCGCAACTGGAGTCGACTTCGTGTGCGACTTCAGTTCTGCATTTTCCAAGTCTGAGTCTAGGTCGACTTGGTTTCAGACTTGACCTCAAGTCGATCTTGGAGTCGACTTGGGTTGCGACTTGACCAGTTCTCGTACTGAAAATAGTTTGACCTTTGTTTGATTTCCTTTAGCTTGCTTGGCTTCTTTCCTTCAATAATATTTTGTAGACCTTGTGAAGCTTGAAAAGTTATATGGTTGATTTTGCCTTTGATTCATGCACCTTGCTTTCTTTTGATATTAATCTTCATATCTTGAATTTCTTCATCTTGAAATATGCTTGGAGCTTTGCCTTGGACTTGAGAGACTTAAGTTGGTAATGACCTTGTACCCTTGATTTGGATTTGAGAAAACTCAAGTTGATTCTTGGAATGAGCTTGAATCTGCATCTTTGAACTTTGAAACCCTCAAGTCGAAGTTGTGATCGACTTCGTCTGCGACTTCACCCAAGTCGTAACTGGAGTCGACTTCGTCTGCGACTTCGGTATTTTTGTGCCCCAAAATCAGCTCTGGAGTGTTTTTGCCGTCTCAAGTCGATGCTGGAGTCGACTTCGTTTGCGACTTGGCTTCCCAAGTCGTAAGTGGAGTCGACTTGGCCTGCGACTTCACCTGCTCTTCTTCTATTTTCAAAACTGGTCGTGGGGTTCAATTTGGAGTCGAAGATGGAGTCGACTTTGGGATCGACTTCACCCTAAGTCGAAGTCCAAGTCGACTTGGAAATCGACTTGGCTATTTCATTCCTTAAAATATTCAACAAAATCATTAGTATTTACTTTATACTCAAATTTAACTTTGTTAATCATCAAAACTCATGCTTTGGTCAATTTTGTTTTGTTTTGAACATTGTTTCCAACAAAAGCTAGAATAGGTATGAGGCTTAGGATTAGGTGATGAAAAATCGAATGTTAGGATGGATTTGAGTGAATCTAAGCAAAGTGGAAAAAGGGAATCAAATGGAAAACGAAATGGATAGAATGGGAGGATGATTCTTTGATAAAATGTGGTTGGATTTGAGTTGAAATGGCTTGAAATCAAGGTTGGGATGGTTGGAAATGAGAAATGGGAAATTTCAGCGCCGGGGCGTGGGGTTTAGGGTTTAGAACCCTAACCCCATGCTTTATAAGGCATCCGGGTCGCGCTGTCCACGACCCGGCGCCGGGGCACCCCCTTGCAGCGCCTAGGCGCCGAATTTTTTTAAAACTAAAATAAAAACCAAAAACCAAGAATAAAAATAAAAATACAAATCAAACTAAAACTAATCAATGGGTTGCCTCCCATTCAGCGCTAAGCTTAACATCCTCAGCCCGACGTTCCTGCTGTTCAGTCCGTTTTCAATTTCATCACCTCAAACTCCCAGCCATTCAGAATGCAACATGAAAATTCCGATCTGATCTTAGCCCATCGGTCCATAAAATTATTCCAAATTTGATCTTTCAGCCGATGATGTAAGTGTATTCTGACATGAAAATTTTCAGTTCTATCAAATGTAGACTCCCCTATTCCATTATTGACTTTAATGTCCATGTTCTGACTTTCCAACGGCTCGGTCAGTCGTTCGAGCCCGATGTGACCAACGAGTTGGTCTTTAGCATAGGCAGATAACTTGCAGCTCTTAGTTGTAATCTTCTCTTTGTCCATTTTAATACTCTTCTGGGAATGCTCTTGAACCGCTGAATTGCCCATATCAATCCTTAGGCAATCTTCTGCATCAGTTGGGCTCTGTATAGACTTGAGCACGTTGAACGTAACCTTTTCATTATGCACCTGCATGGTTAATTCTCTGGCTCGCACATTAATTATCGCATTACCCGTTGCGAGGAAAGGTCGACTGAGAATAATTGGCACATCTTGATCCTCTTCATAATCCAGGATAATAAAATCTGTAGGAAAAATGAACTTGTCAACCTTGACAAGGACATCTTCGATGATACCGTCTAGATACGTGATGGATCGATCCGCTAGTTGCAGTGTCACTGTGGTAGGTCGGGCTTCCCCTAAGCTCGATTTTCTGAAAATGGACTTAGGCATGAAATTAATGCTGGCTCCCAAGTCGCACAGGGCTCTTTCGAAGTACTGGTCTCCAATCGTGCATGGAATGGTGAAACTCCCTGGGTCCTTGAGTTTAGGAGGCAGCTTTCTCTACACCCTTTCACTGGTTTCCTCTGTTAGCGTCACTGTTTCGAATTCCGTCAATCGTCTTTTCTTTGATAGCACGTCTCTCATGAATTTGGCGTAACTCGGCATCTGTTCCAAGGCTTCAATAAGAGGTATATTAATGTGTAGCTGCTTCAATACCTCAAGAAATTTCTTGAACTGGCCCTCCTTTTTAGGCTTTTCGAATCGCTGAGGAAATGGATGTGAAACCCTAACCTAAATAAGATTCAATGTGTGCATTGAACAGGTACATGTGACAAATATATGATTAAATGGAATTTTGGATGATTTTAGGATTTTATGATATGTTGCAATTAGGGTTTAATTAAGAAGGGTGATTAAAAATTTAATCGTCGGAGCTCATTATGAGTCAAAGTGACTAAAGGGGCATAATGAGGATTAAAACATGCTAATGTGGCATGAATGTTTAGTTTGATTTTCATGATTTAATTAATGGAGATTAAAATGGAAATTATGGAATTATGTTGGAAAATACTAGAAAATTCATAACTCAACGCCTGTAAGGCGGATTAAAGTGAAATTTGAAATGGAAGTTGATGATGTTGGGCTTGGTATTATGGGATTATTGTATTATGAAAATCCTTGATGAAATTGGATTAATTATTTATTGATCATATTTCAATTTCAACCATTAACTTTAAACGGCTATAACGGGAGCTAGGAAAATCGGATTGAAATGAAATTATGAGATTAAAATTTTGAAAGGTTTGGATTAAGAATATTATGTTGGAAAAATACCTAAATTGGAAAAGGTGTATAGGGTTGACTAATGCACCTCAAAAGTACTCTACATTTAATGCTAGAGTACAAATCATGAGTGCATGAATTTAATGACATTTGACGTGTTTTGTGCAGGCCATTTCTAAGGTATTTTATGCATTAATATAAAATGCAAATATCCATATAAAATCCCAGCAATGAATGTCCATAATTGATGAAGCTATGAGTGCTCAAAATGAGCATAGGAGATATGGACGTCCAAGTGATGATATTGTTGGATTTTTTGCAATTTTTATTTTATAAATGATATATATATATATAGCTGAAATGTTGGGATACATAAATGGGCATTTAATTATGTGAAAAAAAAATTCAAGAAAATTCGTGAACAATAGCTACCATTGAAGGTGGAAAAAATGGACAGCTTGTTTACACATGTGGACGTCCCATGTTTGATGCTGCTGCAATGATTTTTATTAATTTTTTAACACCAAATTAATACATGAATTAAGGGATAATTAGGTGTATGATTTACCCTCAAAATATGGTTATTAAAAATGGGAGAAAAATCGGAAAATGGGCAGCAGCAAGTGACGTGTAATGGAGGCAAGTGGACGGTCAAGATGTAAACAGATTTTTGGAATTTCAAAAATAGTAAAATGTCAATTTATATGGCTGTGAGTTCACCAGCACATAAAGGGGATAGGGATGCATTGAATGGCTGTGGAAATTTTCCACAAAGTGGGGCCCACAGCTGGAAAATCCAGCCCCACCAAGTCAAGCACGTCCATAGGTGTTGGAGACTTGGAAAATTTTCCAAGTGCTGGAAATTCTTCCCCAAGCAACCAGCAGCCTCACGTCCAGCCCTACCCAGCCAAGGAGAAGGGAAAACTAAGGGAAAATAAGGGAAATTTGAGGAGGAAAATCATCTCCAATGATAAGGGTTTGATCTCCATTAACCAAGTAAGTATATGGGTTATTCTGATTAGGTTATCTTGAGTTCTTGAACTCCAGATTCTAAATATGGAATGGATTCTTAAAGAATATTTAAAAGTGATGATTCAACATTCTTTTGAATGATTATGGAATGAGTGTTAGCTTGCATGCATGAAATTCCATGATTTAGATGATGAAAAGTGAAGTTTTGAATGATATATGATGTTATAAATTAAATTATGGACGGAATAGTAAATGGATGAATTTTAGCATGGAAATTTTTTTAAAGTATAATTATTGGGTTATTAAGGAAATAACCAATTTTCAGTTTAAAAAGATAATTATGTTGAAAATTAAAAATCCGAGAATATTCACCTAAACAGGGTCAAATGGGTGACAGGATCAGCTGCAGTAAAGTATTTTTAATAATTTTTATACAAGGAATTTTAAGCTAAAAATTTTATAGGGTATATAAGAAATATTTAGGATTTTAGGAACAAATTAAAAATGAGTTTTTGATGGGTATAAATATACCCAATAATTTACGTGATTAAGGCTAACTGAAAATAGATGCTACTGTTCAGCAAGGTAAAAATGCCAAAATAAATATATAATGTCAATATTTCGTGCTGAAATTTTTATAAAAGTTAATTAATGAAGTTATTAAGGTATTTTAGACATTTTAGATAAAAATAATTGATTTTATATTAATTCAATATTTTGAGATTTCAGTACGTCTGATTTCAGCATATGTGGATAATTTGAGAAAAAAATCAAAACGAAATATGAAAACTATGTAGAAATGACCCAAATTGATATATGTGTTAAATAATTAAATATTTATTAATAAAAGTGAGATTATATGATGAAATTTTGGATTTATATAATTGTCTAAGGTTATGTGTCAAAAGACACGTTAAACGGGTGAAAAATGGGTTCCAAACTAGTTGTTTTGGAAACCTATGGAAAGTGGATTTAAATCCATGAAAATAACTTAAATAAAGTGGTAATTAAGGGTTTATATCACACTGAAATATGGATTATATTTCTGATTTAGAAAATTTTATGAAATATCTTATGTATATGTTGCCAAAAGGGCATATGTGAAGGAATGGACATGCAAGAATGATAAATGACATGTAGAATATGATTTTGTGCAGAAATGTATGAAAATATGATATATTATATGAATATATATCTGTTTAGCACTTCATGAGGTTAATTTCTAATTTTGGAATTATGTAATGAAGCCTAAGGTCATAACAGGAGCTCGGAACGGGCACCGATGTATGAATTTTGAAAAAAAATGTGAAAAGTGGTAAATGAAGGTTAATGAACCTATATATGATTATTAATGGATAAATTTTGTATGGTTGAATGGATACCCTAATTATGGGGTTATATATGTTATGTGATTAGCCGATGGAATGTGTAAAAATGTGCACGTATATGCTAAATGTATGCATAGTGACTTGAGAAGTCGAATAAATGATATATGTGAATAAAATGGGTTGGAAAACTAAATGGAATGCAAGGAAAAGAAATATATTAAAAATCATATTATTTTCATGTAGGCAAGCAAAATAATGGAAGGAAAATGGATTATGGCGATCTCAGGTAAGCAAGCGAACTTTCTAAAATGCATTTCCTTTCTATGTGGTTGATATGATTGCAATGTTTATGTTTATGTTTTAACGAATGGGCAAGCACAAGTTTTGAATATAACGGCATTAATGCAAAGCCATAAGTTTTGGAAAAATTATGACTTTAATGAAAAGTCTTAAAGTTTGCTTCATTGGAAGCAAGCGACACTTCTTAAGATAAATAATTTATCCTAAGTGTTGCCAATGATGGGAATGCTTCATGTTAATGGAATTGAGAAATTTTGCTTATGAGTAAGCAAGTTCTCCATGCTAATGTTTTCTAAGGATTTCATGTTTGATACTGATGGTTTTAAGAATTTGCTTTTAAGCAAGTAAGTTCTATATGATATTGTTCAACAGTGTTTTATAAGAAAAAAGGAATTTTACCCTTTTTCACAAAATATTGTTTGTAAATGAGTTTGGGTTATTTCTACAATAACTCACGATAAACAATGATGGAAAAGATTTATTTTGCTAGGTCAAGATAATTAAATAGTAAATGATGTTTTGGACATAGTTCATATGTTTTGAAATGATGTTCGAAAAGTTTTGATTTTCTTTAGACAAGGAAATTTATGTTAAAAATGTTTACACGGATATATTAAAAAGAGATTTATGGATGACTAACCTCATATGATTGATTTCATAAAATGATTTGATTTCAGGTTGCTTAATGGTATATAAAAGACCGTGCAATTTCCCTATACGTAAAAATAATAGATATGTGGACAATTATTAAATTTTTAGGTTATGGACATGGGGATAGCATAATTGCATAACTTTTGTAAACAAAGGTCCTGAAATGGAAACCAAGTAAATAATAGAGAAAAATATGATTTATTTATGGAAATCCACAAGTTTTGAAATTCTTTTATTAAAAGGATTTTAAGATGTATTGTTTCTCAAACATTTCAAATGTTTATAAAAATATTTTACTCAAAACGTTTCTAAAGTAATTTAAGGAAGGTCATCCTAAAACTAGATTTCAAATAACAACTTGTTAAAGTGGGTGCGCTCGCTTACAAGTTGACATGGACTGCGGTCTATGATGTGTTTTTGAAAATAATTGTTAAATATAGACTTTGGTCTAAGATTTTTGTGCATATGGATGCAGACTGCGGTCTGTGATCCCGATTTAAAAGAACATGGGCTGCGGTCTGTGGTTCTTTAAACCAAATGGACTGCGGTCCGTCAGGATAATGTATGGTGTACCAGTACAAATAGGCTGGTTGTAGAGCACGGTTGGGATGACTGGGACCCACTCTACATAAGGCCAAGTCGCTAAGGGATGGCAGGAGTGCCAGCGGCGCCCTCCCTGAGATGGGAGCAAAATAAAAGAACAGCCGCTTGGTTAGCGTGCTGTTAAGGATTCTCTTCCAAAAGGTAGCATGATCACTTGCTAAGTGTCACTACTGGATGGAGAGAAATGCATTTTCTTATGTTTTATTTCTGAAAAGCCCAAAGATTGGGTCATGAAAATATGATTTTATGAAAGTATCCTAAATGGATTTTTATGAAATGGTTACCCTAAAACAAAGGGTGTTTTACACAAAAGTGTAAATAACAGGAATTAAAGGAAATGTGTTTATGCAAATGCATTTATGAAAATGGTTTACATATTTTGTTTGCCTTGTTTGCTATAAACAAGCTCCAAGACGGGGATTATGAAAAGGGATTTATGTAAAACTTGAGATGGATATAGGAATGTCCATTTCTAAAAGAGCCTAAATGTAGAATGTTTATGGACATAAGAATGTCCATTTCTAAAGAACTTAAATGATAAGGTTTTATGAACGTAAAACGTCCCCTGTTAATATGTTGGATTTTGTAATGAAAAATATTTTTGGACATAAAAGTGTCCTTTGCCAAGAAAGGTTTATGTGATTGATGTTTTAGGACATATAAATGTCCGTTGCCAAAGGAAATTATGTGAAAAATGTTTTGAGACATAAAATGTCTACTACCTAAAGGATTTTATGATAGCTTATGTTAATGATGTTTTGAGACATGAGATGTCTCTTAGCTAAAGGATTTTTTGATGACTTATGTTAATGATGTTTTGAGACATGAGATGTCTCTTTTGCCTAAGGATTTATGAGAAATAATGTTTTGGACGTAAAACGTCCACCGGTAAAAGATGATTTCATGTAATGCCTATGAAGATTAAAAATGTTCATATAAGAATTAAAGAAAATTCATTAGAGAAGGTAAAACGTATATGTTTTGCCTTAACAAGCCTAGAGGTGGCTTGTAAATGATTTTAAAAATAAATATTTTATGATAATGTTCAAGGACATAGAATTGTCCTCATGAACCCAGAATTTCATGATGATATTTTAGGACATATACATGTCCTCAGGAAAAAGGTATTCTCAATGTTTATGAAAAAGGTTTTCAAGGAAGCCTTGCCCTAAAGATAAAATGTTTGCTTACTGAGTTTTCACTCACGTTTTCATTTTCCCAACCCATAGACAGGTGAAAGAAGAGACCTGACAAAGGAACAGGAGCCATTCATTGAAGAAATGGAAATATATTATCAGTTTCATGTGCTAAGGTAAGCTAATGTGTATGTGAACTTAATTAGAATTTTAAGTTCTATATATGGTTCAATGATTGAATGTATGAATGTATGGATATAAAATGTGATGCTTAGGTCAAGGAATCTTTCACTGCAGAAAGGCAGGTAAAGATGTTATGTGTTTATGTATATTAGAACTTAGCTAGAATTCTAAGTTCCATGTGAATTAATGACTGAATGTATGCAAGTATGATTTGTACAATGATTAAGTGTATGATGACAAGCATGTAAAGATGCTTTGAATGAAATGATGAATTTTATTATAAGTGAAATGTCACAATGTGTGATGATTGTCGGATCAAGTTATGAATGATGACAGATGAATAAATGAAAATTTTTTTTGGACGTATTCCAATTAAGAACCCGCCGCGTGATTAGGGCAACAATCCTGATTCATATTTATCAATCGATAGATCTTGAGGTAAGGAAGTGACATCTCGGTTCGGGGCGTTACAATAGACGAGGCGGCCTTGGATTTGTGGCGATTTCAACATCCGGTTGCTTCTGGGTAGTAACTGGTTCTTTTGGCTCCTGCAACTACTGACTTAAAGGATTAGTGGGTTCAATTACCAATTCTGGTGGAATTGCATCGGGTAACTGCTTTCCACTATGCAATGTGACTGCTTGGACCTGTTCTTTGTCTTTTCCTTTCAGGTTTTGCTCGGTGTCACTCGGCAATGAACCTTGAGGTCGGTTGTTCAGGAATGAGGCCAGTTGGCCTATCTGAGCTTCCAGGTTCCTATTCGTCGTGATCTGGGATTGCATAAACTGTATGAAAAGATTTTCCAGATCCGACTTCTTCTCTTCTCGCGGTGGTGGATTGAACTGCATTAGTCTTGCAGGCTGTTGCTGCGGCGGTTGCTGTGAGAATCCAGGCGGCTGATTCGGCCTCGTCTAGTTGTTCTATGAGAAGTTAAGATGATTCCTCCAGCCTGGGTTGTAGTTGTTTCCATACTGATTCGCTGGGTTTCTCTGGAAATTTTCCACGTAATTAATGGACTCCGGGTTGGAGGCACATTCATCACTGGGATGGCCGAATTTGCCACACCACGTGCAAATGTCTGCTGTTGTCGATTGTTGTGGTGTAGACGGCCCTAATGCACCGACGTTGGCTAGCCTGGACAAGTTCTGGATTTGCCCAAATAAAGCGTCGATGTGGGCCTTTATCGATGAAACCGCGTCCAGTTGGAGTAGACCCCCACCTCGGCTCCTGTCAGATGGCAGTTGGTAAGTATTAGCCGCCATATTTTTGAGTAGGGTGTATGATTCCCGATAGCTTTTCCGTAGCAAAGAACCGTTCAACGAAGAATCCACCATGTGACGGGCAAGATCCTGGAGACCGTTATAGAAAATCTAAATTTGGACCCACGGCTGAATTCCATGATGCGGCCATTTTCGAAGCAGGTCTTTGAAGCTGTCCCACGCCTTTGATAAGGTCTCCTCTCCATGCTGCTTGAACGAGACTATATCCATTCTCAGCTTGGCTAACTTGGTAGGCGGGAAGTATTTTTCTAGGAATTTCTAAGCCAAGTCATTCCATGTGTTGACGGAGTTTGGTGGCAAAAAGTCTATCCACTCCGAAGCTCGATCTTGCAGAGAAAATGGAAATGTTCGAAGCCACATTGCCTCGTCGGAGACTCCATTTTGCTTGAAAGTGTTCATGATTTGCAGGAAATTCCGCAGATGGCGGTGCAGGTCTTCAGATGCTAGACCTCCGAACTGCCCAATAAACTGGAGCATCTGGAAAATCACCGGTTTAATCTCAAAATTGTTGGTTTCAATCGGAGGAGGTGTAATGCTAGTCTGAACAGCATTTTGGCCAAGCGCAATCAAATTCCAAATGGGTTGGTCCAAATCATCTTGAGGTGGATGATTCGAGATCTCAATCCTTGGGTTTCCCTGCTGGTTTTCTTGAACGTTCTCATCCTGGTTCTCGATGCGCTCCATCGTATGTTGTTGGTTTCTAGCCTCCTTGCTCTTTCGACACCTTCTCAAATAAGTTCGTTCGGGTTCCAGATCAAAAGGAATAACAATCTCCTTTTCGGCTCTGCCTCGGCGCATGCAATTTGAGATGACTCTGCAAAAACCAATGAAATTAAACTAGCAGAAAAAGAAATTCTAAACTAAAAGAAATTATGAAAATAAACTATTCTACAGAATTATACAAGAAAGCGATAAAACTAAAAATAATTAGCTAACAATTCCCCGGCAACGGCGCCAAAAACTTGACGAGCCGCGTATATGTCAATTAAAATGCTCGCTATTTACGCAAGTATACCTGCCGTGTCAAGTAATAAAGAGTGAGTAGAGTATCATTCCCATGAGAAATTGTTAACCAAATTATTAATTAGTTAAACTGCGTTCTATGGATGGAAAATTCTGGTTTTGTGATTTAACTAAGCTAATGATTGCAATGAGAAATTAGAGTGAAAGTTTGAGACTACTGGATACTTTGAACGAGTTTTTTTATTAGGGATGACAGATGGATAGCTTGGAATCCTTAAATCTAAACTATATTGCTTTGGTTCTTTTCTAATTGAATTGCATATGGATTTACTAGCCCAAGTTCATATATCTTTATATATGTCTTCCAACATTATATAAAGCTAATTACACCCTATTTAATTATTATGTTCCCATGCCATTAAATAAAGTGAAATTGATAAGTTCATAACTTGTATAATGACTACACAGGGTTTAACGATATATTCTTATCCGTTAAACAACTCTCCTTACACAAAGGTCGAAACATATGCCTTGCACATGGATCTGGCAGAGATTTTCCTCTTCCAAGGATAAATCAAGCAATTAAATCATCTTACAAGGTAGCTAATCCTGTAAAAAGCATTCAATCCACACATGCAAAGGTAAATCATACACAATCATGCATAAACTCAACTATTCATTCCTGAATATTCTAAGAACCAAGAAACAATATAGTTTAGAATTCAAATCATCCTAACTATCTATCTAATTAAGGTTTAGTTCAAAGACATGATCTTAACATCCAATACATCCATATAAAAAGTATCCATAAAGGCAAAGAAAAAAAATAGAAAAGAATAAGAAAAACTATTTTCTGGCGATTTCCACCAACAGGACTTGAATCCTTTCTTCAATCCGGGCTTTTGTCTTGATTTCGGCTTTCTCTTGCACTTTGGTTCGTACTCCGGCTCTCTCCCCTTCCCCCTTCTCGCGTGCGAACCCCTAGGTATTACTTATATAGTTCCTTTTGCACAGCTTACACACTAGAATATTCGCGTACGGATGCGTATTGGCGCCTAGGCGCCAACTCCCTGTGTGCTGAGCAACTTTGACACATTCTGCAAAACCCTAGAAATTCATGCACTGGCGCCTAGGCGCGAACTCTCTGGAGTATTGTCTGACTTGTGTCTTCTACATCGTCTAAACTTGGGTTGCATGAAGATGAAGTGGCGCTTAGGCGCCCCTGGGTGGTGCCTAGGCGCCAACTCTCTGGAAGTCATGCTGTCAGCTGTGTGTGCTGAAAATGGTCAAGGCATGTAGGATGGCACCTAGGCGCCATCCCTCTGCCTCTGGTTGCCTCAGCTTGCATTCAACTCGTTCGCTCTGCCTTCACACATCCCGTCCTTCCTGCAAAAGATGGAAAACGTAGTAAATGAACTAAAAATACCTAAATAATGCTAAAAATATCTAAAAACTAAATAATACTCCTAAAATGCAAAGCGAGTGAAAATTAAGCTAAATGGATGCAAACTAAGCCTAATCCCTCGAACTAATGCACAAATCAAGTCTGAAATGACCCATGATAACTCGTAAAAATACAAGTTATCAAGGGGTCTCTATGATAAAATTATGGAGATTGCCTAATGCCCTAGTCGGGAGTAGAAAGCAACTAGAAAAGGTCTTGCGGGGATCGGTTGCAGCAACACCTTTCCCAAAGATATAACCTTCTTGGCAATTCAAATGCTCGGTGAAAATCTTCTCTAGGATCATAAAGATTCGAGTAGAGCGACCATTAATGTCTTCCATAAGGTGGCAGCGCATAAGGCCGAAGTGAGAAGGTCCATGTGAACATTCGAAGCATTCACGGTTTGCCAAGGCAGGATACCATCCAAAATAAGAAAAGCAGACCCCACAAGGGTGACCGAAGAAGAGATCGTACTTCTTGGCACTCTGCGCAGTTCTCTTCCTCGGAACACACTACTTTTTCTTAGATGTCATCATTTCTTCGAGAGAGCTCTTCTTGGAAGACTCATTTTTCTTCGAGAAGGATTTTTGCCTTTTAAACTCCCCACGGGCATATGCAACAACCTTACGCTTCTTCACGAGAGAAGGTGACGTCGGAGGCGCCGCAATTGAAACTACTTCGGAGAAAGGAGTCGCGCTATCCTTTGGCTCCTCAAGGGAAGAACGTCGCTTTTTCACCGCTGATTTCTCTCTTGGTGAAAGAATAGAAAATTCTGGAGAAGCCATTGCCTGCAACAAAAAAAAGAGAAGAGAACTACCGCACGTTATGGCTTTGTTACAAAAGTATAAAGTTGCTGATGCTTTAGTGTCAGCAATTAAAATGCTCCTCCTCTTAAGAACCCAAATCAAGCAGTGATCGTTAAATCTGAAATAAGAAGCCAGTGGAACCCGTGGGCGGGCCATTTCAAAAAAAAAAGAGAGAAAAAGAGAGGGAAAAATATATACGGCTCAGCATAAAAGGGGACATTGAATGAAATCCGCTAAGTATAAATAGCTGTGGTACGGTACCTCAAACCCGCAAATCATAGGGCTACGGGCCCGTTGACTTTTTAAGCTCTTGAGGCGCTGTGTCTAGCTGCAAAAAAAATCTCATTAATGATAAAAGCGCGCCGTTTTATTCCAACAAAAAAAATTAAAAAAGGGAGGCCTGCTAGCCAACATGTTAGGAATCACGCCCTTACAAGTAGTCCACGACGGCATAATTCCTGAGGGGCATTTGATGAGGTGTATTTTGAACCATGGGTCCACTATAATTTATTATTATTTTCAATCTATGAAATTATATGATTGTTCATATGATATAAAAAAAGAAATGATGTTGGGCCATTGAAGCTACTGCTCGCCGAATTCCTACAGCCAAACGAGAGGAGGCTAAGAATCTGCATAGGGTGATTTGGAGGAAAGCCTGGCAGAGCTTGAGGAAAAATGGAGAAAATTAGTAAACTCAAAAGTGCAGAAAGAAGGAGCTTCTGGTATGCATGTTCCAGTTTTAAGCATAACAAATGGTGGTAATTTGCCAGACATGCCCACAGATAGGACTATGGGGTTGCGTGAGTTGAAGGACTCTATGGAGGAAGCTAAGACACTGGCAGCTACCCGTCTTTTTGAGCTTGAGGAAGCGCACGCGAAGATAATTTTATGGTTTCAGAGAAATTTTGTACCCTCCAGAATGAATATGTAGCCTCATCTAAACCATACACTTTGCTTAGTGAGCAGCTACAACATTTGAATGCAGAACTAGAGCAATGTAAGGGGTTAATAGATGCCTTGCAAGTTGACAGGAATAATACCATGCGAGGAGAATCGGAACCTCAGTTGCAGAAGTGTTTATGAAAAAAAAATGATCTTGAAATTAAATTGGAAGAAGCTAAGCAGGAAGCGGATCAAAGGACCAAATGCAAAAATAAAACTGAAGCTGGGAAGAACATGAAAGGATACAAAAAATAAATAAATAAATACTGACGCTGACAAAATAAGACAAGAAGACGCAAGTGAAAAGAACAGAGCAAAGGGCGTTGTGGAAAATAAAAATGTGCAGGAAGAGACCCAGGAATCAACAGCTCAATGCACCTCTCAGGATCCCCGATTCCGCACAAACGAAGCTTGGCACCCAAGCAGACGATACCCGTAGAACTCGAATTAGTCCGCAGGAAATCTGAAAGTTCAACAGCTGCAGGAGGTGGCGTGCTCACATGGATATAATGTGCGTATCAAAAAGCAGGAGTAGATTCTGCACCAACACAACCGCGGAATTCTCCGCCAAACATAAAAGGCGAAACGTGGCCAGCGAAGTGCATGAAGACTAACCGGGGTTCCGCGGAGACGTGGTTCCGCATGAATGCAATTCCACGGTAACACCTTTAGCCGCGGAACCCGTTCCGAGACGGCAAAAATCCTATAAATAGCCCAACTTGGCTTCTAAAAAAAAGAAAAAAGAGAACTTTCACACAACAGCGAGAACCCAGAGAAGCTCTCTCACCTTGAAAGAAAAGAGAACGTAAGTTCTTAAGATTTTTTTTCTTTTAGGTAAAAAAAAAGTTTCTTTCTTATTAAAAAATATATATATATACATGTATATATATTATTCTCAAAAAAATACTTTTCCCAACGTGGATACTCCCCGATTGGCGGGTTGAATTGACACACGGGTTAAGTATATATATATATATATTTTAAATATATATATGTTTTATTAAAAGTATATAAATATATACATGTATATATATTATTTTCAAAAAAAATACTTTCCTAACGTGGATGCTCCCCGACTGGCGGGTTGAATTGACACACGAGTTAAGTATATATATATATATATATATATTTTTTTTAATATATATATATATATATTTTAATATATATATATATATATATTTTTAATATATATATATATATTTTTAATATATATATGTTTTATTAAAAGTATATAAATATATACATGTATATATATTATTTTGAAAAAAAATACTTTTCCCAACGTGGATACTCCCCGACTGGCGGGTTGAATTGACACACGGGTTAAGTATATATATATATATATTAATATATATATGTTTTATTAAAAGTATATATATACATTTATATATTATTTTCAAAAAAAATACTTTTCCATGTTGGAAATATGTGGAAAACTAGCTAAATCTATGTTTTGATGATTAACAAATCAATTTGAGTAAGTCTTGGCTACTAACACGTTTGTGGAAATGTTTAAGGCATATACATTTGAAGAAAATAAAGCATGGAAGGCCAAGTCGTTCTCCAAGTCGACCCCAAGATCGACTTCAAGAAGCCAAATCTGTCCAGAGTTGAAAATGGAAGAAGAACAAGTGAAGTCGCAGGCCAAGTCGACTCCACTTGCGACTTGGGAAGCCAAGTCGCAAACGAAGTCGACTCCAGCATCGACTTCAGTCGGGAGATTCACTCTAGAGCTGAATTTGGGATGGAAGAATGCCGAAGTCGCAAACGAAGTCGACTCCAGTTGCGACTTGGGCGAAGTTGCAGACGAAGTCGACCCCAAGTGCGACTTGAGGACTTCAAAGCTCAAAGATGCAGTTTCAAGCTCATTCCAAGAATCTATTTGAACTTTCTCAAATCCAAAGTAAGGTGCAAAGACTATTCTCAAGATTAACTTGAGTTTCTTAATGTTCAAAATAAGAATACATGTTCAAGATCAAATCAAGTCTATCAAGTCCAAGGCAAAGATTCAAGCATGCTCCAAGATGAAGAAATAATCAAGTCATGAAGATCAATATGAATCAAAAGCAAGCAAGGTCCATGAATCTACCATGCAAGATTCAAGTTCTTCAAAGATTCACAAGGTTCAAGCTAATCCAAGAAGAATCAAAGAAAAGCTCTTCAAGAATCACAAGATCTACAAGTATAAGGAGCTATTCTAGAATGAAAGCAAATCAATGAGGATCAAAGCATATTTTGCAAAGACCAAGTCAAGTCGCAACCCAAGTCGACTCCATGATCGACTTGAGTTGAAGTCTGAAGCCAAAGTCGACTCAAGACTCACTTCAAAGCCAACACTACGAGTTCTTCACTGCGACAAATTGCCTCTACACATCTGTAAAGTGTAGATTTCTTTTATTATTTCGTTTAATTGTATTAAGCTTGATTTAGCTTGGGTAGCTAAGATCAAGTGTATGCAAAGTAGTGTGTGATTGGAGTGAGACTCATCACCTACTTGTGCAGTGTGTTGTTTATGCCCCCTAGAGCTGGAATCTAGAAGAGAGCAGTGACTCTAATTGTATTGAAAAATACAATAGTGGAACCCAAGTCACAAAGGAGTGTGAGCTTGGAAGAGTGGAGTAGGGAGGTTGCCCGAACCACTATAAAATCTTGTCTGCTTGATTTTATTTCTGCTCTCTACATTACATTGCTTTCCATTTCGTTTCTTCGTTAAGGGGACTAGATTAATCCGGGGTAAAGTTTCTGTTTAAGTTATAAATTTTTAAATACCCAATTCACCCCTCTCCTCTTGGGTAATTGCCATCAACTCGGGACCAACATTCCTAACGTGGATACTCCCCGACTGGCGGGTTGAATTGACACGCAGGTTAAGTATTTTTCTCCTTCAAAAAATATATATATATACATATACATATATACATATATTATTATTATTATTATTTTTTACGATAAAAAATAATAATATATAAAGGCCAAAGATCTCGGGACCCCACCGGGCACACCATATATATATATAAAGTTAAGTATTTATTTTTTTATGGTAAAAAAATATAATAATATATATAAAGGCCCGGGATCCCGACATCCCACCAGGCGCTATATATATATAAATAAAGCTAAGTAATTTTTTATGATATATAAAAAAAAAGATAATAATATATATAAAGGCTCGGGGTCCCGGGATCTCACCGGGTGTCCAAATTTCTAAAATATATATATGTGTCCCGTGGGCGTCTAAAAAATATTTTGTTTTTTAAAATATATATATACATGTCCTGCAGGCATCCAAAAAAATATTTTGTTTACTAAAATATATATATACATGTCCCATGGGCCTCCAAAAATGAATATTTTGCTTTCTAAAATATATATATGTGTCCCGCGGGAGTCCAAAAATGAATATTTTATTTTCTAAAATATGCATATGTGTCCCGCGGGCATCCAAAAATGAATATTTTGTTTTCTAAAATATACATATGTGTCCGGCAGGCCTCCAAAAATGAATATCTTGTTTTCTAAAATATATATGTGTACCGCGGGCGTCTAAATATGAATACTTTTTATAAATATATATATATGTCTCGGGGGCATCAAAAAATGAACATTTTATTTTTCTAAAATATATACGTGTGTCCCGCGGGCGTCCAAAAATGAATATTTTGTTTTCTAAAATATAACATGTGTCTTGCGGGCCTCTAAAAATGAATATCTTGTTTTCTAAAATATATGTGTGTCCCGTGGGCGTCCAAAAATGAATATTTTATTTTTAAAAATATATATGTGTCCCGCAGGCGTCAAAAAATGAATATTTTATTTTTCTAAAATATATATGTGTCCCGCGGGCGTCCAAAAATGAATATTTTGTTTTCTAAAATATACATATGTGTCCTGAGGGCCTGATAAGTCTAAAATTTTTCATTTATTTCCATATTAAATTCATGCTGTTAAATATTAAAATATTAATTAAATACATGTTTTAAGTGGAATTTCATGAAAATCATATTTTTAATAGAATATTTGATTTTTGCTATAAAATGGGTCATTTTGCAACATTCTTGAAAATATAAAATTATAACTCAATCTCCTAGAAAATTTTAACGTGGAAATATGTATTAGCATATTAATATAATTTGGGCAAAAATTATAAAACCATCTAATTGGGAAAATCATACATAAAATTAAATATAATCTAAAATATGGTTATAAAACAAACCATTATAACATTTTAAGATAAAATTTCATAAAATAAATTCAAAAGGGGGTAGAAAGTAAATTAAAAATCTCTGGGAGCCTATTAAAAATTATTGTAACAAAAATTATGCATTTAAATCCACATTTGCTGAAGGAGTATAGGCGACCGTGAATCACCGGAGCACCATTTTTTGGTACTCCATCACCTCCAAAGCAAGCCGCCGATCACAAATTTGAGCAGCCATTGTTGACCACTGGAGACAGCAAGGAAAATCGTCATCCAACGAGAAATTAAAAATGGCAGTTGCATCTATCAACAGTGGACGAAAATCCATCATACTCGCATCTCATTTGAATGGAGAAAATCTGGTCGGACGGCAGCTTCCTCCTCCAGCGTCCCAAACCAGCACTCTGTACATCCGTGATCAAGGCACCCGCTGAAAATCTAGCCTCCCTTGAATCCGGTTAGTAGCACCCTTGCCCCATCATCTCTGATCAGCACCGATAAAAAGGGCAGCAATAGAACCGGCAGCCATGGATTTTGATGAATGGCAGCAACTGCCCACCTCCATCGATTTGAGTAGCAGCAGGGAAGAAAAGTCACACCCTCCATTCAAGCATCAATCACCGAATGTAAACACCGAACATCAATAAACCAGCAGCAACTTCAGCACTGCCCCTGCTATGCTCCATCTTCCCCAAACGCCCATCTCCACAAAGCACCGGCATCTTCAAGCAAGCAGAACCAGCAAGACCAAACGAACCTGCCTTCCATCTGCTTCAGCCACACCTAGCTGCCAAAGCCCGAACCGAACAGCAACAAGAGCCAATCCGCAGCGATCGTCTCCTCGAAACCCATCTCCTCCAGCATGCACACTAACCAGCCCTACTCAATCATCCTCAAACAACAGCTAAAACCACCCGCAAAACAAAATTCCATCTGTGCGGCCATCCTTGCAGCTTGTTGTCCAAACCAGAAATCTGCCGCACCAAGCTTGGACCTGTCCCAATTTCTTCCATCGTCATCAGCCCTTGCGCCTCCGAGAACCCATTCCTCGACCGATCGACCAGCCGCTCCCTTTAATTTCAGCAACCACTAGCAGCCATGAATGATTCGGTGCTGCAATTCATCTCACCGACCCACCAAGTAGCAACTATGCATTGGCCGAAAAGCAGCAACTCTGGCCACCTAAGCAAAACCCTGCATCAGAAGATTGGCAACCACTAAATAAAAACCGAGCAGGACCTCTGATCATTTTCACCACCCAAGTCCAACCATCAATCATCCCCTTTTGCCGTAGAAAAACCAGCCTCCGTCATTTGACGGCAGCCCCTTTCAAACCCAAATCTCTAAAGCTAAAATGGGCAGCAACATTCATAAAAGCCGGCCGTCCTGTACTCCGTTGCCGCCGAGAGGTCGTACGCCGTCGCCCGGTCTCTCCTCGCGGAAATCCGCCTCGAAAATGTTCTCATACTCGACTCAGTCCAGAATAGGAACTTCCGCGGCAAGCTCTCCATCGAAGATACCTTTGCGTTCAAGCTGGAGATGTCGAAGCAGAGGGCCGGAGATCCGACGGTCACGGACTTGGAGTATTTCCCGTCTGGGAGCATGATCGACGGTCTGGGTGCAGCGGTGTTGGTACGGTGCCAGATTGAGAAGAGGAAGGGTACTCTGGTAGTTTCATGGCTAGAGGCAGGGAATTCGGCGGTTTAGCTGCACCCAATCAGTTGTTTCCCATTGCCTTCACTGCAGCAAGTGTCCTCTACTCGAATTCTACAAAAACATGCTGCAATCAGCCATATATTCCAGCCAGGGAAAATTTCAATAGTTGGAAAAGCAACGAGCAGCTACAGTTACATCCAAAACGAGAATCCCACATCGGATTCAAACTTAGTCGTTGGGCCCCTCACAAATCTATAAAGGAGCCCTTCACTCATCCCAAAAACACCCCATCAAACCCCCGCCAATCACCAAGCAAGTGGGACCCATTTTGTGGGACCCATTTTGTGGGACCCCTAGCAAGGAGGTGGAGCCAAGCAATAAAATTTTTCTATTACGTGGAGATTTTGCTCTCCATATTCGGGTGATTTAAATTTTATTGTTTTATGCTTTGTAGTGTTTCGTAGTTATTACTTTTTAATTTGTAGTTTTAATTTTTAGATTAGATTTACTGCTTTATTTTATGCTTTGTAATTTTTAGATTAAATTTAATGTAATTCTCTTTCCTGCTTTAATAGTTGAGTTTTATAGCTTTTAATTGCTTTCTTAGAATAGTTTTAATTAAGTTGTTAGTGAATTACAATTTTTTTTATTTTAACTTCTTGTCTCACTTTCTTTCCAATTCTTCTAATATTTTCCCCCGCTTCTTTCTCTCTCTAATTTCTTCTCTTTTCTCTCTTCTTTCTCTCTCTTTCTAATTTCCAATTTCTTTCCCTCTCTCTCTCTCTAATTTCTTCTAATTTCTCTTTTCTTTTCTCTCCCCAACGTCTCTTTCTCTCTTCTCTCTTTCTCTCTCTTCTCTCTTTCTCTCTCTTCTCTCTCTCTCTCTCTTCTCTTTCTCTCTTCTCTCTTTCTCTCTCTAATTTCTTCTATTTCTCTCTCTCTCTAACGTCTCTCTCTCCTCTCTCTTAATTTCTTTCCTTTTCTTTCTCTCTCTTCTCTTTCTCTCTCTCCTCTTTCTCTCTTCTCTCTTTCTCTCTCTTCTCTCTTATCTATCTAATTTCTTCTTCTCTCTCTCTCTCTAACGTCTCTCTCTCTCTCTCTTCTCTCTTTCTCTCTCTTCTTTATACCTTCTTCTTTTTCTCTTAAAAATAATTCAAAACTACATCGCCTCTCTGTGGATTCGACCCGACTCACCGTTATTCTACACTATCACCCGCATAGTGGTAGCTTTAATGTGTTTCGGTTAATTTTAATTAAACTGGTGATCACAGTGCTCTTAACGACAAGCACTTGATGCGCATCAAGTTTTTGGTGCCGTTGCCGAGGAGGCGTATTGAGGTTTGAATTGTTTTATTAGTTGCTTTAAATTTGCTTTACTTACTTTCAATAGTATAATCTTTACTGCTTTATTTATCTGCTTTCTTTATTTATTGCACTTGAACTTTAGATTACCAATTTCGATCCTTTCCCAATTTTAATTAGTGAACATTTATTGAGTAGACCTTCGGTCTAATTAAATTTCTATTTAACAACTAGAGGTTGGTGTCTAGGCTAGAGGTTTAAAGGCAAATGCCTAAGTGGATCTTTGGTTATTTAATTAGGACCTTGTGAATACAAGGAGAGCATCCACACTCCCACCTCTTACCTGGCTGACCAAAGGAAGTGTTATGAAATTTAATTACACCATAGTTATTCTCAGTAAATGAATTACTAATTTAAAAAAAAAACTAAAATTAAAGAATGGATATGAATTTTATCGATCAGCAATTAGGTAAGTTAGAAGAATTAAACCAAAAGCTTGATGATTTACTTGCCTATCAAAACTCAAACAGTTCATTCTTAAATACATCAATTCCTTTTCAAACGACATATTCTAATGAGACTCAATTTTTACCATATCAAGAGCAAGTTCAAAATTTTCATAAGTTCCCTACACCTGATTACAATTCATTTTCGTATACATATAACTTAGAATTGAGTTGTCCTAATACGTCCTGGACAAACCAACAAATGCAACCCCACCCTCCATATCTACAAACCCAGTGGCCACCTGAGCAAAGTCAATTTTCAAATTATCAATATCAATCTAATCATTATGAAAATACATATGGGCCATCTGCATATCCTGAAAAAAAAATTTCATCACCTCAACCTATTAACCAATCTCTTCATCAAACATATAATGAGGAAATTGAAGAACTAAATTTTTTTTCTCGATGGCTTTCAAACTATAGAAAATAAATTTTCAGAGTGCCTAAATCGAGTTGAACATTGTAAAAATATGTATTTTCACTCGAATCCCCCACAAGAGGACTTTGAAAATTTTTCATCAAATCAAGTAGATTATCAACAATCTCCTCACTTGGATAACTTGGAGGAAGAATTCAAAGGATTAGATCAACAAATCCTTTTCGACCAACAATTATTTTCTAAGACGATAGATCATACAGATCATGTAATAGTAGCCATGAAGAAGAGAGGAGAAGAGGAATTTTATACTGACCAAATTGATAATCTAGTTGATCATTCGTATTTTCAAATTCAATTAAATTCAATACCATTAGAAAATCCATATTTTGAAAATGACTTAGCATTTCAAACTGCTTTAGAAGCTGAATCCCTTAACAAACAAAAGCTAGGTCAAAAGAAAGACGATTTGAAAATAAATGGTGGATATATTAATACATTATGTGGGGAGGAACCTAATGAATCAACTATCACTCCAATAAATCATTTTGACTATCAAACTCAATCAAATCAATTACTATCAGAAAATCTATTGTCTGAAAATTTGGTAATAATTACAACATTATGTAGTGATGGTTTCTCAGATCATACACTTAACGAGAATTCCTCTCTTCATAATCAAGAAAATATTATAGAAAATAATGGAAAATTAGAAGGAGAAAAAGCTCAAGAAAATATTGAGGAGATTGATGATCATAGCCAAAATGATGGTAAGGTGAGAAATAAAGAATTTATTGAGGATAAGTTGGGGGGAGATGAAAATGAAATTATTAATGAAAATTTTGAAAAGTACATACCTGTTATTTCAAGCACTTTTAAAGATGAGCTCATTAGCATAGATGAATTAATGAAAAAGGAAAAGATGATTCAAATGTTTAAACAGGTTCAAGTTAAAATTTCGCTCTTCGATATTATTCAATATATTCCAAATTATAGTCAATTTCTCCAAGAGCGTTGTATTCAAACGGAACCCTGTTTAACCCAAAATAAAATCTTGCTCTCATTAGGTAGCAGTTCAATAAATTTGAATAAATTAGATCAAATTGAAGAATGCTACATATTAAACGTCATTGATAATTCATTCACAACTCTTGAGCATGAATATATGAAAATAATAAATAATCTACATAGTATTAAAAATTTTAACAGAGCAGGAATTGGATAACATGAATTATTACGTCTGGCTGAAGACGTAAAACTTAGTGCTGGTTGGGAGGCAACCCAACATGTGTATATATATCTCTTTTCTGTTAGTTTTTTTTTTCAGGTAAAAGCTGCAACAATTTCATCAGATCATTACACCCCAGGTTGTCTCTTTCTCTGCTATCTTATTTTCATATTTTGTGCATGTTTATTAAAGATAGCAATATTTAAGTTGGGGGGGTCTGGTTTGTTTAACTTGATTAATAATAAAAAAAATAATAATAATAATAAAAACGTAGAGATAAATCAAAGTGCACTTGCTATGCTTGGTAGTAAGTGAAGAAGAAAACTGTAATTAGTTATATTTGTAAAATATTTTCATGGTGTTTTTTTTTAAAAAAAATTTGTTAGCACTAATTGCACTTACACGCTAATGAACCTTGTGGGCACCATAATAACATAATTATTCTCTCTCATCCAAGCAAATAACCTTTAATATCATCACAATTGATAGTTGCTAGTTAATATATATATATATATATATTGTAGATCCCCAGATACCCTGAAATATGGTGAGGGGAGAGGAAAAAAAAATCTCTAGATACCCTGAAATATGGTGAGGGGAAAATAAATTAAAAAAAAAAGAAAAAAAAGAAAAAAAAAAGAGGAAAACCCCAGATATCCTGAAATATGGTGAGGGGAAGAAAAAAAAATGAAGATAAAATTTAAAATAGATATATATATTAACTGTCACTATCATAATTTTGATATAAATGTTGTTTAGCTTGGATAAGCTGAAAATAATTTATTTATCTAATGCCCATTTATTCATTAGTACACATATACACGTGTTATATACTCTTTTATACATCATGAGATATTTTTACTCATATTTACTGAAGAAATTTACTTCTAAAGCATACTATCATTATTAGCAGTGCATCAAGATTTTTATAAAAATTAGTAGTACACTATGATTAAAAAAAAAAGAAAAAAAAAGAAAAGAAAGAGAATTATACATTAAACTATTTCCATTGCTAAGGGACTAGCAATGATTAAGTTGGGGGTGTGATAAGTCTAAAAATTTTCATTTATTTCCATATTAAATTCATGTTGTTAAATATTAAAATATTAATTAAATACATGTTTTAAGTGGAATTTCATGAGAATCATATTTTTAATAGAATATTTGATTTTTTGCTATAAAATGGGTCATTTTGCAACATTCTTGAAAATATAAAATTGTAACTCAATCTCCTAGAAAATTTTAACGTGGAAATATGTATTAGCATATTAATATAATTTGGGCAAAAATTATAAAACCATCTAATTGGGAAAATCATACATAAAATTAAATATAATCTAAAATATGGTTATAAAACAAACCGTTATAACATTTTAAGATAAAATTTCATAAAATAAATTCAAAAGGGGCTAGAAAGTAAATTAAAAATCTCTGGGAGCCTATTAAAAATTATTGTGACAAAAATTATGCATTTAAATCCACATTTGCTGAAGGAGTATAGGCGACCGTGAATCACCGGAGCACCATTTTTTGGTACTCCATCACCTCCAAAGCAAGCCGCCGATCACAAATTTGAGCAGCCATTGTTGACCACTGGAGACAGCAAGGAAAATCGTCATCCAATGAGAAATTAAAAATGGCAGTTGCATCTATCAACAGTGGACGAAAATCCATCATACTCGCATCTCATTTGAATGGAGAAAATCTGGTCGGACGGCAGCTTCCTCCTCCAGCGTCCCAAACCAGCACTCTGTACATCCGTGATCAAGGCACCCGCTGAAAATCTAGCCTCCCTTGAATCCGGTTAGTAGCACCCTTGCCCCATCATCTCTGATCAGCACCGATAAAAAGGGCAGCAATAGAACCGGCAGCCATGGATTTTGATGAATGGCAGCAACTGCCCACCTCCATCGATTTGAGTAGCAGCAGGGAAGAAAAGTCACACCCTCCATTCAAGCTTCAATCACCGAATGTAAACACCGAACATCAATAAACCAGCAGTAATTTCAGCACTGCCCCTGCTATGCTCCATCTTCCCCAAACGCCCATCTCCACAAAGCACCGGCATCTTCAAGCAAGCAGAACCAGCAACACCAAACGGACCTGCCTTCCATCTGCTTCAGCCACACCTAGCTGCCAAAGCCCGAACCGAACAGCAACAAGAGCCAATCCGCAGCGATCGTCTCCTCGAAACCCATCTCCTCCAGCATGCACACTAACCAGCCCTACTCAATCGTCCTCAAACAGCAGCTAAAACCACCCGCAAAACAAAATTCCATCTGTGCGGCCATCCTTGCAGCTTGTCGTCCAAACCAGAAATCTGCCGCACCAAGCTTGGACCTGTCCCAATTTCTTCCATTGTCATCAGCCCTTGCACCTCCGAGAACCCATTCCTCGACCGATCGACCAGCCGCTCCCTTTAATTTCAGCAACCACTAGCAGCCATGAATGATTCGGTGCTGCAATTCATCTCACCGACCCACCAAGTAGCAACTATGCATTGGCCGAAAAGCAGCAACTCTGGCCACCTAAGCAAAACCCTGCATCTGAAGATTGGCAACCACTAAATCAAAACCGAGCAGGACCTCTGATCATTTTCACCACCCAAGTCCAACCATCAATCATCCCCTTTTGCCGTAGAAAAACCAGCCTCCGTCATTTGACGGCAGCCCCTTTCAAACCCAAATCTCTAAAGCTAAAATCGGCAGCAACATTCATAAAAGCCGGCCGTCCTGTACTCCGTTGCCGCCGAGAGGTCGTACGCCGTCGCTCGGTCTCTCCTCGTAGAAATCCGCCTCGAAAATGTTCTCGTACTCGACTCAGTCCAGAATAGGAACTTCCGCGGCAAGCTCTCCATCGACGATACCTTTGCGTTCAAGCTGGAGATGTCGAAGCAGAGGGCCGGAGATCCGACGGTCAGGGACTTGGAGTATTTCCCGTCTGGGAGCATGATCGACGGTCTGGGTGCAGCGGTGTTGGTACGGTGCCAGATTGAGAAGAGGAAGGGTACTCTGGTAGTTTCATGGCTAGAGGCAGGGAATTCGGCTGTTTAGCTGCACCCAATCAGTTGTTTCCCATTGCCTTCACTACAGCAAGTGTCCTCTACTCGAATTCTACAAAAACATGCTGCAATCAGCCATATATTCCAAACAGGGAAAATTTCAATAGTTGGAAAAGCAACGAGCAGCTACAGTTACATCCAAAACGAGAATCCCACATCAGATTCAAACTTGGTCGTTGGGCCCCTCACAAATCTATAAAGGAGCCCTTCACTCATCCCAAAAACACCCCATCAAACCCCCGCCAATCACCAAGCAATTCTTTCCCTTGGGTGGGACCCATTTTGTGGGACCCCTAGCAAGGAGGTGGGGCCAAGCAATAAAATTTTTCTATTACGTGGAGATTTTGCTCTCCATATTCGGGTGATGTAAATTTTATTGTTTTATGCTTTGTAGTGTTTCGTAGTTATTACTTTTTAATTTGTAGTTTTAATTTTTAGATTAGATTTACTGCTTTATTTTATGCTTTGTAATTTTTAGATTAAATTTAATGTAATTCTCTTTCCTGCTTTAATAATTGAGTTTTATAGCTTTTAATTGCTTTCTTAAAATAGTTTTAATTAAGTTGTTAGTGAATTACAATTTTTTTTATTTTAACTTCTTGTCTCACTTTCTTTCCAATTCTTCTAATATTTTCCCCTGCTTCTTTCTCTCTCTAATTTCTTCTCTTTTCTCTCTTCTTTCTCTCTCTTTCCAATTTCCAATTTCCAATTTCTTTCCCTCTCTCTATCTAATTTCTTCTAATTTCTCTTTTCTTTTCTCTCCCCAACGTCTCTTTCTCTCTCTTCTCTTTCTCTCTTCTCTCTTTCTCTCTCTTCTCTCTCTCTCTTCTCTTTCTCTCTTCTCTCTTTCTCTCTCTAATTTCTTCTATTTCTCTCTCTCTCTAACGTCTCTCTCTCCTCTCTCTTAATTTCTTTCCTTTTCTTTCTCTCTCTTCTCTTTCTCTCTTCTCTCTTTCTCTTTCTCTCTCTCCTCTCTCTCTTCTCTCTCTTCTCTCTTATCTATCTAATTTCTTCTTCTCTCTCTCTCTCCTCTTTCTCTCTTCTCTCTTTCTCTCTCTTCTTTATACCTTCTTCTTTTTCTCTTAAAAACAATTCAAAACTACATCGCCTCTTCGTGGATTCGACCCGACTCACCGTTATTCTACACTATCACCCCCATAGTGGTAGCTTTAATATGTTTCGGTTAATTTTAATTAAACTGGTGATCACAGTGCTCTTAACGACAAGCACTTGGTGCGCATCAGGGCCTCCAAAAATGAATATCTTGTTTTTTAAAATATATATGTGTCCCACGGGCGTCCAAAAATGAATATTTTGTTTTTTTAAAATATATATATGTGTCTCGCGGGCGTCAAGAAATGAATATTTTATTTTTTTAAAATATATATATGTGTCCCGCGGGCGTCCAAAAATGAATATTTTATTTTCTAAAATACACATATGTGTCCGCGGGGCTCCGAAAATGAATATCTTATTTTCTAAAATATATGTGTCCCGCGGGCGTCAAAAAATGAATATTTTGTTTTTTAAAATATATATATGTGTCCTGCGGGCATCAAAAAAATATTTTGTATTCTAAAATATATATGTCCCGCGGGCCTTCAAAAAAAAAAAAAAAAAAAATATATATATATATATATATTGTACCGCGGTCCCCCAAAAAATATATATTTTATTTTAAAATACACACATATATCTTAGAGACCTTCAAAAAAAATTATATATATATATATTATTATAAAAAAAATATTTATATGCTTCTCCCCGAGTAAATACTTCCCAGGTAGCGTGTTAAGTTGATACATGAGGCTAAGTACCTTTCTATTATATATATATATATACACACACACACACACACACATATATATATATATAACAATCTCTTTGCTCAACCTGAGCCTTAATATCCGAGCAAGCCCACTCGGGCCCAAAACTCTTCAACAAGCCCCACTTGGGCCCAGAACTCCTCAACAAGCCCAAAATGGCCAAAAACTCTTCAACAAGCCCACTTGGGCCCAAAACTCTTCAATAAGCCCAAAATGGGCCCAAAACTCAACAACAAGCCCACTTGGGCCCAAAACTCTTCAACAAACCCACTTGGGCCCAGAACTCTTCAACAAGCCCACTCGGGCCTGAAACTCTTCAACAAACCCACTTGGGCCCAAACCTCTTTAGATGGTCCAAGTTGACCCAAACATATTTTTAAAATTCGGTTAAATCCATTTCTCGGTAAAACTACCCAATTATTCAATCTAGAGACTGAATGCGGGACACGCTGGCTTATTAAGCTGAAAGCAGGAGACGCTGGTCTGCTGTGAAAATCCAGGAGCTGAGAGCATACTTAGCTTGCTGTGTAGGGTCACTAGTGTAGCCGACAGGCCTCTCACTATGCCCAAACCGAGTCATCGCTGGTCGACGGGCTAAGAGTAAACTCACATCTAAGTCATGGCATGTGGCGTCATGTACCACACATTTAAGTCATGGCGCGTGGCGTCATGTACCACACATTTGAGTCATGACGCATGACATCATGTACCACACATTTGAGTTATGGCGCGTGGCGTCATTTACCACACGTTCAAGTCACGGCGCGCGGGGCGAAGTGTACTCATCTATCTTTGTTATTTTCGTGAGACAATTTTTCGTGCACTTGTAAAGTTGTAGAAAAATCTTCTACGCATTTCATCATCATTTCAATAAAATAATTATTTTTTACTATTGTATTCAACTCTTTTAATCAAGGATTTTCTCGTTGGAGATGTAAAATCAGAATGTGGAACATAATGCAAAATATTTCTGTAATATACTTTTCGGACTCGGTTAAAAATTTTAAATGATTTAAAATTTTGCTGGGGAATTAATTAAGCATTTATTTTCATAACCGGAGGAAAACAAATTTTCATGAGGCCGGAACAATGCATTTGGAATTCCATAAACATTTTCTTTACCTTTGATTATACCTTTTTCATTGTTCCCAAAAGCAACCATTCCTTCACTACACAGTTTGATTTTATGGAACAATCATTTTTCTCCCGTCATGTGTCTTGAGCAACCACTATTCATAAACCATATATTGTTGGCCTTTGCTCCAAGACAAACCTGCAAAAATAAAGTCAAGTAGAGCTTACCTTTTTGGTACCCATTTTATGGGTCCATTTGGGTAAGTTAACCATTGGAATCTACGTTGATCTACCCTTGAAGGCATAAATCCAATGCTCTTAAGTACCCAAACCAATTTTACACCAAGTTCATGTAATTTTCTTATTTTACATTGATATACCTTGTGCCCCATCTTATTGCAAAAGTTACAAGCTCCCGGGAGTCTTGGAGTGGGAATCTATGTAGTAGTAGGTTCCCAAGTTGGTCTTTTAGTCCAAGCAACATGATTCATTTTTGGTTTAGCATGGATGAGTTTTGCTTGGTTTTTATAAGTCCTTGGAGCATTTGACTTGCTACTTTCTCCCTTTTCAAATGTGGAATACCCAAGTCCTCTCTTGTTATTATGGACGGTCATATTCAAAAATATTTTGACGCTTTCTCCTTGATTAGAGAACTTAGCAAGTGATTCATTCAATGATTCATTTCCCTTTTTAAGTTTTTCTACCTCACTTATCAAAGTGTTCTTTTCATTTGTCAAATGGTCAGCTTTTTCTGCAAGTTTTCCGTTCACAATAATTACCGCATCACATTGTCTTTTCTTCATTGTGAACTTGTTTTCCAATTTCTTTATTTTCTCATATAATGAACATAGGCTTGTTGTAGTTTTTCCAATTCAGCACATTTGAGGCAATCATTTGTGGAAGAGAAAATAGAAACAGATTTTGGCATAGAAGCTACCTCTTCACTACTCGTGCAATTTGTTGAAGTGGTTTGATCCTCCAAAATTTTTGTTGCTGCAAGGCATAGGTTGAAATCTTCTTCCATTGTGGCCATGTAACAAATCCTTGCATAATTTGCGGCCTCGTTTTCTTCATTTGAGGAGCTGCATGTTGTGGACGTCTCCTCATTGACGTACATGCTTCTTCCTTTAACTTTTTGAAATCTTCTGTTTTCGCCTTTGTGAAACCCTAACCCATGTAAGACCCATATGTATGTATTGAACGTGTATATGATGATTATTTGTGGATTATGGAATTATGAAGGAATTATGTGATTTTTGCTAATTATGACAATTAGGGTTATGGGTTAGCAATGATGATGTGATTAATGATTTTGAGCTAAAATGAGACAATGGGTTTAGAATGAATTATTTGTGATTTAAATATGCAAATATATCATGAAAAATCATTTTCCATTATTTAAAATGAATTATGGGAGAGATATGGAAATTGACAAGTTTGATGGAAAATATTGAAAAATTCATAACTCAACGCCTATAAGGCGGATTCAAGTGAAATTTGAAATGGAAATTTTTAATGATGGGCTTGGTATTATGGAATGAAAGGATTATGAAAATCCTTGATGAAATAAGAATTATTAATTTTTAAGTATATATCAATTTCAACCGTTAACTTCAAATGGTTATATCGGGAGCTAGAAAACTCGGATTGAGTTGAAATTTGAAACGGTTGAATGGAATGGTGAGATATTTATTTTGAATGGATTGGATTAAGCATGAAGTGTTGGGAAAATTCCTGCATTGAAAAAGGTGAGCATGTTTGACTTATGCTCCACAAAAGCAACCTACCATTAATGCTAGAGTACTATACATAAATGCTTGATGGAAAGGGAATTTGAGGTGGCAAATTGCAGGCCATTCCTTGGGAATTTTATGCAATTATTTTCCATATATAAAGGTGAGAATTATCCAACCATTTAATGCAAGTTATGATGGATTTTCAAAGTCATGGAGGAGGTGTCCAAGAGGGGACATCCAAGGGCTATTTTGGTGATTCTTTTTTATTTTTGCATTTTTTAAAAATGCCAAAATATTGCAGGGATGCAAGTACATAAATTATGCAACCAATTATGCGAAGTTACAGCAATAAAAAAATATTTAAGTGCAGCTACATGCAGCTGAAATAAATGGACAGCATGATGGATAGGTTGACGTGCAGAAATGTGAGTTATTGCTGCCATTTTTATAATTTTTTTTAACACCAAATTGTTGAAAACAATTATTGAAATTGAATGAAAATACCCAAACCATGTGTTTTGATGATTAAAACAACATAATTTGAGTAAATCTAAGCTACTAATATGTATTGTGCAAATGTTCAAAGCTGTAAAAGGATATATACAAAACAGAACAAGTCAAGTCGCAACTCAAGTCGACTCAGACATCGACTTAGGCGAAGTCGATCTCTCAAGTCGACTCCATCTTCGACTTCAAAGAGCATTCTTCTTCCAGCGTTGATTTTAGAGAACAGAAAAGCTGAAGTCGCAGATGAAGTCGACTGCACTTGCGACTTGAGGCCAAGTCGCAGATGAAGTCGACCCCAGGATCGACTTGAAGCAGCATTTTCCCTCCAGAGTTGATTTTGGGAAGTTGAACAACCGAAGTCGCAGATGAAGTCGACTCCACTTGCGACTTAAAGCCAAGTCGCAGATAAAGTCGACCCCAGAATCGACTTGAAGTAGCATCTTCCTTTCAGAGTTAAAATTGGGCAGCGAAACTTTTTAAAGTCGCAACCGAAGTCGACTCCACATGTGACTTGGGTGAAGTCGCAGGCAAAGTCGATTCTTGCATCAACTTCAACATGATAAGACAGTTTTTCAAGCTCAAGTCAAAGCACAAGTCCACTTCAAGATAGACTTGAGTCAAATAAAAGATGAAGACAACTCAAGTTTCTCAAACTTGAGTATATGAAGACTAATTCAAGTTTAAAGCAAGCAAGAGACACTTCAACAAAGATCAAAACTGAATTGGCACAAGGAAATAGCCAAGTCGCACCCCAAGTCGACTCCAAGATCGACTTGAAGCCAAGTCTCAAACCAAGTCGACCCAGAAGACAGACTTGGAAACTGAAGAACAGCTGAAGTCGCACACGAAGTCGACTCCACCTGCGACTTGGAGACGTAACGTTCAAATTTTTGAACGTTGGAACATTTATTATGCGACAACCAACTCTATAACGTTCAAAATTCTCGCTCCTCTATATATAGACACTCAAGTAAATGTGGATACACACAAGATAGAGCTGAAAAAGAGGAAAGAAGTACTACTAAGAGTTTCAATCCATTTTTCTCTACAATTGAGTGATCTATACACTTTCAAAGGAAGAACAAGCTTCAAAGTTGTTGTTTGCTTCAACGCAATACGATTCGTTGCTTCTACAGATTCTTCCTCGAGCCGAAACTTGCTACACAAATCCGTAAAGTGTAGATTTCTTCTATTACATCTTGTTATTTGATTTTGGTGCTTGGTTTGAGTTTGGTGTTTCAAACCAAGATATAGCAAGTAGGGTTGTGATTGGTGTGTAACTCATCACCTACTTGTGTTGCTTGTTATACACGCCCCCTAGAACTAGAATCTAGAAGAGAGCGGAGGCTCTGGTTGTTTATGCCTCCTAGAGCTAGAATCTAGAAGAGAGCGGAGACTCTAATTGTATTTGTGGAATACATAGTGGAACCCAAGTCACAAGGGAGTGTGAGCTTGGAAGAGTGGAGTAGGGAAAGGTTGCCCGAACCACTATAAATCTTGTCTACTATTTTTCATTTTCACTTTCATTATCTTATTACTTTCTATTTGTTTCATTAAAGGGGTTTAAACTAAATCAAGGTAAAATCTCTAATTAAAGTTTTAAATTTTTAAATACCCAATTCACCCCTCCCCTCTTGGGTAATTGCCATAAACTCGGGACCAACAAGTGGTATCAGAGTAGGTCTTTGAGTTTTACCAAAGAGATCTATTGATATGGCATCCCAATCCACTTCCGTTCCCGCATTTATCGAAGGCGAATCCTTGACTAGGCCACCATTGTTTGATGGGAACAATTTTGGATATTGGAAGCTACGTATGAAACAACTCATCATGGCTATAGATATGGACTCTTGGATTGCAATCCAAGACGGTGTGACTTTGCCTATATGTGAAAGAGCTTTCAAATGGACTGATGAGGAAGTGAAAATTGTAAAGAGCAATGCCAAGGCTATGAATTCATTATTTTGTATTCTTACGGCTTCCGAATATGATAGAGTATACTCTTATTCAACTGCCAAAGAGATATGGGATACACTAACATCTATCTATGAAGGAACTTCTCAAGTCCTAGGGACAAGGAGAAATATTTTGATTGGAGAATTGAAAAACTTTAGAATGTTAAAAACAGAAAATATTTCTGAAATATTTGCTAGATTTTCCAAGATTACTAACGCCTTGAAAGGGCTAGGAAAAGCAATTTCTGAATCTGAGCAGGTCATGAAGATTCTAAGGGCACTACCTGAATCATGGACTCCAAAAATCACGGCAATAGAAGAAGCCAAGGACCTAAACACATTGAAATTGGAAGATCTTATTAGCTCGCTGATGTCACATGAGCTAATCAAGAAAAGAAACGAGGATCACCACAAAGGCAAAAGAGTCATCGCCTTGAAAGCTGCACAAGACTTGGATGACACCACCTCATCATCTCAAAACGACGATGAAATTGCCTTACTTACAAAACAATACAGAAAATTTGTAAGGAAAGGTAGAAATTTCAGAAACTTTAAAGAAAGAAATTCTAAAGAGAAAAAGAAAGAAACAACAAAATGTTACCGGTGTGGTGGTTCGGGGCACATGCAAGCCCAATGCCCTACGCCTGAAGAAAATAAAGCAAAGGAACAAAGAAAAGATCGATGCGACAACAGAAAATTTCAAAGAAACAAAGGAAGAGGCATGTACGTAAATGAAGAGAAATCTATAACATATAGCTCTTCAAATGAAGAATGTGAAGCAGATTGCGCAAGAATTTGTTGCATAGAAAATTTCGACATATGTTTTGCAGCCACGGAAATCTTAGAGGATCAAGCTACTTCAACAAACTGCACAAGTAGTCAAGAGGTAACCTCCAAACAAAAATCTTTTTCAATTTTTTCTTCTACAAATGAATGCATCAAATGTGCTGAATTGGAAGAACTTCAACAAGCCTATGATTCATTATATGAAGAAATAAAGAAATTAGGAAATAAGTTTACAATAAAGAAAAGACAATGTGATGCAGTAATAATTGTGAATGGTAAACTTGCTGAAAAAATAGATAAATTAAAAAGTGAAAAGAATACCTTGGAAGTTGAGTTAGAGAAACTCAAAAAGGAAAATGAATCATTAAATGAATCGCTTGTCAAGTTTTCTAATCCAGGAGAAAATGTGAAAATGTTCTTAAAAATGACAACCCAAACTTGCAAGAAAGGACTTGGGTATAATACATTTGAGCAAGAGAAATCTAATGCTCCGAGAAACAACGCCAAACCCATTTATACTAAACCTAAGATAAATCAAGTAGTTTGGACCAAAAGACCAACCGATGAATAAATTACCAAATGACTTCCTATTTCTAGACTTTTGGGAGCTTGTAATTTTTGCAACAAGTTAGGACACAAGGTTTATCAATGCAAATTGAGAAAATTGCAAAACCTTGGTGCAAAATTGGTTTGGATGCAGAAAAGCATTGAATTTATGGCTTCAAAAGTAGACCAACATAGACTCCAAAGGATAACTAACCCAAATGGACCCATAAAATGGGTACCAAAAGGATGAGCTCCACTTGACTTAATTTTTGTAGGTTTGTCTCAAAGCTAAGGCCAATAACATATGGTTTTTGGATAGTGGTTACTCAAGACATATGACAGGAGAAAAAGGACTGTTCCATAAGATTAACCCACATATTGAAGGAACAGTAGCTTTCGGAAAAAATGAAAAAGGTAAAATAAAAGGTAAAGGAAATGTTTATGGTATTTCAAATGCATGTATTGAAGATGTACTATTTCTTGAAGGACTCAAACACAACCTAATGAGTATTAGTCAATTATGTGATAAAGGATATAGAGTTGTATTTGAATCCTCTATATGTAATATTTTTGATGATGAACACATAGTATTTAGTGGCAAAAGACGTGCAAATATATATTTGGTTTGCCTTGATGAACTAGAAGGGAAATGTCTAATAGCCATAGTAAATAATCCATGGATATGGCATACAAGGCTTGGACATATAAATATGTCAAATATTAAAATATTGTGGAAAAAGAATCTAGTACAAGGGTTACCAAAGCTCAAATATGACAAGGATAAGATTTGTAAAGCTTGTCAACTATCTAAACAATCCAAAATACCATTTTCTACCAAAAAGGAAATTTCAACAACTAGACCACTTGAGTTGCTACATATGGATCTTTATGGGCCATCAGACATTTTAACTCTTGGTGGGAAAAAGTACGTGTATGTAATTGTTGATGATTTTTCAAGATTTACTTGGATTATACTCTTAGCTAGCAAAGATCAAGCATTTTCTATGTTTGTCACGTTTTCAAATTTGGTGCAAAATGAAACATAAAGTTCAATCATTTCCATTAGAAGTGATCATGGTGGTGAATTTGAAAATAATCGATTCATAGAATTTTGCAATAAAAAAGGAATTCACCATATATTTTCTGCACCAAGAACTCCTCAACAAAACGGAGTTGTTGAAAGGAAAAATCGAACAATACAAGAAATGGCTAGAACCATGCTAAATGAGAGTAAATTGTCCAAAAGATTTTGGGGTGAAGCTGTAAGTACAACTTGTCACGTATTAAACCGAGTTACCATTAGAGAAATATTGAAAAAGACCCCATATGAACTTTCGAAAGGCAGAAAACCAAACATATCATATTTCCATACTTTTGGATGTACATGTTATGTGTTAAATAATGGAAAAACAAATCTGGGAAAAATTAGATGCCAAAAGTGATGAAGCTATTTTCTTAGGTTATTCATCAAATAACAAAGCATATAGGATTTTCAACAAAAGAAATCAAATAGTAGAAGAATCAATACATGTTGTTTTTGATGAATTTAACCAAACTCCGAGAAAGGAGGATGAACTAAGTGATGCAGATGATACAAAAGCAAAAGAAAACCGAGCTCAAGTCAGAAAACCCCATGGAGGAAGAGGTAAGTGAAGGTAATGACTCCTACAAACCTCCAATTGATTTGAAATTCAAAAATGTCCATCCAATTGAGCAAGTCATTGAAAATATTTATGAATGAGTAAAAACTAGGAGATCAAAATAAAATATTTGTGGACAATATGCATTTGTGTCAAAAATTGAACCAACCACTATTGAACAAGCTCTTAATGATGAAAACTGGGTTATTGCAATGCAAGAAGAGCTAAATCAATTTGAAAGAAATAATGTATGACATTTAGTTCCTATACCAAATGATTATACCATTATTGGTACCAAATGGGTATTTAGGAACAAATTGGACGAAAGCGGACTTGTAATAAAAAACAAAGCTAGACTAGTAGCCAAAGGATATTCCCAGGAAGAAGGGATTGATTTTGAAGAATCATATGCACTTGTGGCTAGATTAAAAGCCATACGCATTTTACTAGCATTTGCTTCTCACATGAATTTCAAATTGTTTCAAATGGATGTGAAAAGCGCATTTTTGAATGGGTACTTGAATGAAGAAGTATATGTTGAACAACCCCCTGAATTTGAAGAAAAGGATCAATCAAAATATGTTTATAAGCTGACCAAAGCATTATATGGACTAAAACAAGCCCCACGAGCTTGGTATGAAAGGTTAAATAGATTTTTGATTGATCATGAATTTCAAAGAGGAAAAGTTGATACTACTTTATTCATCAAGTATAAAAGTAAAAATATTTTAATTGTGCAAATCTATGTAGATGATATAATATTTGGTGCTACTAATGAAACTCTGTGCCAAGAATTTTCTAAGATTATGCAGAGCGAATTTGAAATGAGCATGGTGGGAGAATTAAATTTCTTCCTTAGACTACAAATCAAGCAACAAGACGAAGGAATATTCATAAATCAGTCCAAGTACGTCAAAGAAATGCTAAAGAAATTTGGAATGCAAACTAGAAGATCGACATGGACAAAAATGGTAAATGTATCGATCAAAAGCTTTATAGAAGTATGATAGGATCATTGTTGTATTTAACTGCTTCTAGACCGGATATTCTTTTCAGTGTGTGTATGTGTTCTAGATTCCAAGCATGTCCTAAAGAATCACATTTATTGGCTGTAAAAGAATTTTTAAATATTTGATAAATACCATTAATCTTGGACTATGGTATCCAAAGGGGTCAACGTTTGATTTAATCGGCTACTCGGATGCGGATTTTTCCGGTTACAAAGTAGATAGAAAGAGTACTAGTGGAACTTGTCAATTTCTTGGAAATATGTTGGTTTCATGGTATTCAAGAAAACAAACTAGTGTTGCTTTATCTACGGCAGAAGCCGAATATATAGCCGCCGGGAGTTGTTGTGCCCAACTACTTTGGATGAAACAACAATTGAAAGACTATGGTATTGATTATTATAACATTCCAATTAAATGTGACAATACAAGTGCAATTTGTTTAACTAAAAATCCAGTATTGCATTCAAGAACCAAACACATAGATGTAAGACATCATTTTATTCGTGAACATGTTGAAAATCATGATGTTTGTTTGGAATATGTGAAAACTGAGGATCAAATTGCTGATATATTCACCAAACCTTTAGCAAAGGAACCATTCTACAAAATTAGAAATGAAATGGGGATGATTGAATTAAATTAGGAACAATTAGACAGGAAAATCAAACCTGAAAAGTTCAAGTCGATAGTGAAGTCGACTCCGAGGAAGCCAAGTCGACTTGGGGACATGAAGTCGACTCCGCCTCTGAGGCGAAGTCGACTCTGCTGGGTCGAAGTTGACTTCGCCTAGGACAGCGTCGACTCCGCGCGCACGACCGTCAGGATTCTTCCCCTTCTTCCTTCTTTCCTCTCCCTCTTCTCTCATTTCCTTCTCGCGCCGGACTTCCTTTCCAGTTTCTCCCTTCTCTTTTCGGCTAGCTCTCTCCAGTTTTTGGTTTCTTGCTGTTTTCTCTCCATTTCTTCCTGTTTTCTCTCCGTTTCTCTAACTATCTCTCTCTCTCTCTCTCTCTCTCTCTCTCTCTCGTTGTCTCTCGTTCTCGCTCTCGCTCCCTCTCTCTCTCGCTCTCTCGTTCTCTCTGTCTCTCTCTCGCTCTCCCTCTCTCTCTCAGACTACCTGTCACTCTCATCTCTGAAATCTGTCAAATGCTCCTAAAGCTCACCACTTGAATATCCCATTTCAAAACAAACTCAATGGCTCTTAAATCTTGGATTCCTAAGCTAGCTGTATCAAAATCATCCCTTAAACCCGTCCCCAGAAAATCAACATCCCAAACTGAAGACGAAGTACCTAGGAGGCAACGAACCTCTTCAAAGCGAGGTCGGGAAGACCCATCCACTTCCACAGGCTGCAGGGTTCGTTTTCAAACTGGAACTCCATCGACAACGGCTAGTCGTGAGGAACAACCTCAAACCTCACACAACACTCAATCAGGGGCGAGAAAGAAAGGCAACACAGCTCGCAAAGCTCAGGTGTTGAAAATGCCCACCACATACTTCAAAACCGAACTTCAGCATCGTCGGTTCTACAAATCCTTTTACGAGCAGAAGGTATTCATCCCCAAAATCATTGATTTCAAGTTTCTGAATGATTATGGATCAGATATAGAAGAATTGTTGGAATTTCAAGGATGGACCAAACTATTGAAAGAAGATGAAAGAGTTTATCCTGATTTAACTAGGATCTTCTATTACTTGTGGGATGAAGAATATTATGGCAGTTTTGTAAAGGGAGTCGATATGTTCTTTGGCATTGGAGTAACTCCAAATCTGGAACAAGCAATAATAAATATCGGACAGATACTTGAGGTTCCACATGAAGATGAACCAATCCCAGCAGATCTCACACTTGATCAGATCTACAATCAGCTCACCCGGAGCAATAAGTATAATCCTGGGATCAAGTTTCTGCATTATATGGACTTATCTCCAAGGCTACGGGTTCTATGCCTATTAGTAGCCCATTGCATTTATCCTAAGGGCGGAGGAAGAAATCAACTAAACCCACAGGAGGCAGGAATATTATGGAAAATAGTAAACAGGGTAAAAGTCAGCCTTTCTTGATTATTCATTGAAGCCCTTAGCTCAAGAAAAGACAACCCACGAGGGGTTCTACCTTATGGTACCTGGATCACAAAGATCCTAGAGCATTTTGAAGTGGATATAGAAGGAGAGCCCTTTGAAGTATTGAAATCAACAAATGCGATCAACAAGGCATTGATCCAAAGGATGAAAATCAATGTGCGTCAACTCAGGGCAGAAGCTCCAGAAGGAGCTAGAGATGCACAGGCTGAGGGGGAGCAGCCCCCGTTATCTCCAGAAGCCCAACCAGCTCCACCACAGGATGTACTTGAGGAGCCTGTGTCACCGATGTCACATGGCTCGTGCTCACCGAGAGGATCTGAGATTTCAGATCCAGCACCACGACCACCATCTCAGGACATCTCACTACACACCCTTCAAGATGACATGGAGCAGCTAGAAAATAGGATCACAAGTCAAATCTCTGGGGTTCTTACAGCTATTATGGACATGAATTCCCGGCAGGATCGTATGGATCGAGAATTGCGGACCATAAGATATCATTTGGCATCCGGGCATCACCGCAATCAGCCCATTCCCGAACTGGATCCATTTGATACCGGATCAGTTCATCGAGATCCTACACCCGTACCCATGTCCTCTTTTTACTCCTCTGCCCATATCCGACCCATCAAACCTGCCCAAAATTTATATCCCATTTCCAAGTTTCAATTCACCAAATCTTTGGTAATTGACTCTTATTTTGCCTGATTGACAAAAAGGGGGAGAAAGGATAAGAGTAGGTTGAGTTTTAAGGAGTTAAATTTAGATTTCTTAAGTTCTTTTTGGGTTGGGTAACTTGTATATAGGTTTCTGTTTACTTTGCATTGTAATATGTATGAATTATGCTAATATGAAAAGTTTGAATTATGTTTTGTTTTATGCTCTGATTATGTCTTGCTCTGATCACTGATGATATATTTGGAAAATATTGAATGTTTGAACAAAGTATGATGAATATGACATTTTGAAAGGTACAAACTCAAATTGGTTTTGTCAATCATCAAAAAGGGGAGATTATTGGAAACAATTATTGAAATTGAATGAAAATACCCAAACCATGTGTTTTGATGATTAAAACAACACAATTTGAGTAAATCTAAGCTACTAATATGTATTGTGCAAATGTTCAAAGCTGTAAAAGGATATATACAAAACATAACAAGTCAAGTCGCAACTCAAGTCGACTCATACATCGACTTAGGCGAAGTCGATCTCTCAAGTCGACTCCATCTTCGACTTCAAAGAGCATTCTTCTTCCAGCGTTGATTTTAGAGAACAGAAAAGCTGAAGTCGCAGATGAAGTCGACTGCACTTGCGACTTGAGGCCAAGTCGCAGATGAAGTCGACCCCAGGATCGACTTGAAGCAGCATTTTCCCTCCAGCGTTGATTTTGGGAAGTTGAACAACCGAAGTCGCAGATGAAGTCGACTCCACTTGCGACTTAAAGCCAAGTCGCAGATAAAGTCGACCCCAGAATCGACTTGAAGTAGCATCTTCCTTTCAGAGTTAAAATTGGGCAGCGAAACTTTTTAAAGTCGCAACCGAAGTCGACTCCACATGCGACTTGGGTGAAGTCGCAGGCAAAGTCGATTCTAGCATCAACTTCAACATGATAAGACAGTTTTTCAAGCTCAAGTCAAAGCACAAGTCCACTTCAAGATATACTTGAGTCAAATAAAAGATGAAGACAACTCAAGTTTCTCACACTTGAGTATATGAAGACTAATTCAAGTTTAAAGCAAGCAAGAGACACTTCAACAAAGATCAAAATTGAATTGGCACAAGGAAATAGCCAAGTCGCACCCCAAGTCGACTTCAAGATCGACTTGAAGCCAAGTCTCAAACCAAGTCGACCCAGAAGACAGACTTGGAAACTGAAGAACAGCTGAAGTCGCACACGAAGTCGACTCCAGCATGCGACTTGGGTGAAGTCGCACACGAAGTCGACTCCACCTGCGACTTGGAGACGTAACGTTCAAATTTTTGAACGTTGGAACATTTATTATGCGACAACCAACTCTATAACGTTCAAAATTCTCGCTCCTCTATATATAGACACTCAAGTAAATGTGGATACACACAAGATAGAGCTGAAAAAGAGGAAAGAAGTACTACTAAGAGTTTCAATCCATTTTTCTCTACAATTGAGTGATCTATACACTTTCAAAGGAAGAACAAGCTTCAAAGTTGTTGTTTGCTTCAACGCAATACGATTCGTTGCTTCTACAGATTCTTCCTCGAGCCGAAACTTGCTACACAAATCCGTAAAGTGTAGATTTCTTCTATTACATCTTGTTATTTGATTTTGGTGCTTGGTTTGAGTTTGGTGTTTCAAACCAAGATATAGCAAGTAGGGTTGTGATTGGTGTGTAACTCATCACCTACTTGTGTTGCTTGTTATACACGCCTCCTAGAGCTAGAATCTAGAAGAGAGCGGAGACTCTGGTTGTTTATGCCCCCTAGAGCTGGAATCTAGAAGAGAGCGGAGACTTTAGTTGTATTTACGGAATACATAGTGGAACCCAAGTCACAAGGGAGTGTGAGCTTGGAAGAGTGGAGTAAGGAAAGGTTGCCCGAACCACTATAAATCTTGTCTACTGTTTTCATTTTCGCTTTCATTATCTTATTACTTTATATTTGTTTCATTAAAGGGGTTTAAACTAAATCAGGGTAAAATCTCTAATTAAAGCTTTAAATTTTTAAATACCTAATTCACCCCTCCCCTCTTGGGTAATTGCCATAAACTCGGGACCAACACAAATTAATGCATGAATTAAAGGGTAATTAGGGTCATAAATTACCCATGTTTTTGAAGAGAAAAAAAATGGAAAATGGGCAGCAGCTGGGACGTGAATTGGAGACCACATGGACGGTCAAAGATGATGTAGATTTGGTAATTTTTGTAAATGGTAAAATGCAATTTTACTTGGCTGAGAATTACCCACCTCATATGGTAGATAAGGGTGCATTTAAGGGGTATGAAATTGCAGCACCAAGTGGGCCCCACAGCTGGAAAAAAATTCAGCAACATATATACTCCTTTGCACGTTGAAATGAGAGGATTTTTCGAAAAAGTTCTAAGTGCTGAAAACGTCCAAGGGGAACTAACAGCTCACGTCCAAAAATTCCAGCAAAAATAAGAAGAAACCAAGGGAAAGAGAAGGAGAATTTGAAGAAGAAATCATCTCAAAAGATTAGGGTTTGAGTTAGCTCAAAAATAAGTAAGTATGTGATTGATTTTTAGTTGTTTAACTTGAGTTCTTAAACTCAAAACTTGGAAATGAAAAGCATGCTTAAAGAATCTGTAAAGTGGTGTTTTAATATGCTTTTGCATGAATATGGAATGGATATTAAGTTTTATGAATGGATTTTTAAGTTAAGATTGATGAGAATGGAATTAAGCATGTGTATTAAGTGGAAAATCCAAGTTGTTAAACCCTAAATCTCCAAGACAAGTTGTTGTTTTGGTTTGATGACTTGATTAAGCTATGAATCATGTATTTATGCCAAATATATGAGGGTTTATGCTTAAGTGATGACATTTTGAAGTTATGGAAAGCAAAATGTCGATTTTGACCTAATTCCTATGTTTATATGCTAAAAATGTTATCGAAATGGACTTGCATGTTTTAAGCATGTTATGTAGAGTAAAATACCCTAGGTTTAAGGTATGATGGATGTCCAAAAGATTTGGGAGAAATAAACCCTAGAACTGATTTTTATGAATTTTATGAAAGAACGTCAAACCGACGTGAAATGGGACTCAAAACGTGTAGGCTACTTGCTGTTTTGAGAAATGATAATGCATGGATGTTAATTATGTGTTAAATCCCTAAATATGGATGAGGAAAAATGGATTTTATTGCTGAAAATTCGGAATTATATGACTGTGTGTCGAAAGACGCGTAAAACGGGTGAAAAACGGGATCCAAACTTGTTGTTTTGGAAACCTATGGTTGAATAGACTTAAATCCCGTGAAAATACCCTAAATCCAGCGGTAATTAAGGGTAATTAACCCGCTGAAAAATAGATTAAATTTTTAAGTTAGCAAATTTTATGAAATGCATTATGTTTATGTGCTAAATGAGCTTATGTGAAGGGATAACGGTGAATGGGTGATGAATGACTTATGAAAAGTGATTTTATGCAAAAATGCATGAAAATGAGATGAATCCCATGTTTATGAATCTGTTTGAGATTGTATGGTATTTAATCCAAAATTTTGGACTTGAATTATAAGCTAAGGCAATGCTATGTACGTAGAAGAAACACCCATGTGTGTGTTTTGGAAAAAAATGGGAAAAATGGCAATGTAAGCTTAATAAAGCTATGTATGATGTTTATGGAATAAATTTTATAAGATTGAAATGAATACCCTAATTTTAGGGTTACGTGTATATGCTATGTTGTATGGTAGCCGAATGTGTGAAAAATGTGCTAATGTGTGCAGAATAAGCTATATATGTGTATGACGACTTATGAAGTCAAATGAATGATGGATGTATATGAAATGGGTTGGAAAACTAAATGAAATATAAGAAAAAGGAAATGTATGAAAAATCATATCATTTTTGTGTAGGCAAAGGCAAAGAGAAAGTGGTGACGGAAAGCTAAGAACTTCAGGGAAGCAAGCAGCTTTCTAAATGAGTTTTGTTTTAAATGCTTTCCAAGGTGTTTAAGGATGGTCATTCCTTGTTTATATATGTATTGAAATTTTTATTTCTATTGAAATAAATGATTGCTTATGGTTTCGCAATTATGCATGAAATGTGTTGAAACATGAGTTTATACGATGTTTCATTAAAATGGTGTTTAAAGAGGGATGATGCAAAGAATTCTCTACATGAGAATGACAAGTTCCATGTGTAAGGGGGTATATGATGCCGGGGTGACTAAAAGTCACCCCTGGAATGGAAATCAAGTAGGCTAGTCGAGGTAGTAAGTGGACAAGGAGTCCCCCTTGACGTTGTCAAGTCGATAGGTCCGGCGCCAAGGATGGAAAGGATCATGTCATGAAAGAGTGTTCTCCGTGCTAGCGTACCATCACATGAAGGATAATGTCATCAATGGAAATGATAAATTTGCACATCCAATGTTTATGAAATATTTATGAAGTTTTTATGAATGATTTATGAAAAGGTTTTTGCTCCACATGTAGTTGATCACTTGATAAGTGTCTCTACCGAAGGGAGAAAATGCTTTTGAATAAACATGCCTTCAAAATGAATTGTCTGCAAAATATAAAGCTTGCTTATTGAGTTGAATTTCAACTCATGTTTTGTTTTCCAAACCCATAGACAGGTGAAAGATGAGATCTGGCAAAGGAGCAGGAGCCATCCATTGAAGAAATGGGAAGACATTATAAGTTTCATGTTAATGAAAAACTTATGTCGTATAATTGTAAATACTTCGATGTTTTATGTTGACATCTGTGATGATACATGCAGTGACATCTGATTTATGAGATGGTTTGAAATATTTTATGAAAATCATGTCTAGTTATGACATTATTGGATGGAAATGACTCCGATATGCATGAAATGAACATATGAGGAATTAAACTCCTATGAAAAGATATTTAATTAGATAAATATCCATTAAAACCTGTCGTGTGACTGGGGAACAATCCTGATCACGTTTACCAGTCGAACGATCTTGAGGTAAGGTTGTGACGCTCGGGCTGGGGCGCCACAGCCTTGATCCTTCTTTTCTCTTCATTCATTTGATTTGGTTTCTTCGGGCATTAGGCATTGGGCTTGCATATGTCCCATACCACCACACCATAAGCACTTTGTAACTTCCTTCTTTTTCTCCTTTGAATTTCTTTCTGTAAAGCTCTTGAAATTCCTTCCTTTCCTTACAAATTTTCTGAAACGTCTTGTAAGTAATGCAATCTCCTCATCGTCATTTTGAGAGGATGAGGTGGAGTCGTCTGAAACTTGTGCGACTTTTAAGGAAATAGCTCTTTTGCCTTTGTGTTTCTTCTCATTTCTCCTCTTAATTAACTCATGTGACATGAGTGAACTTATGAGATTTTCAAGCCGTAGCGTGTTAAGGTCCTTTGCTTCCTCAATGGTCGTGATCTTTGGAGTCCAAGATTCAGGTAGAGCGCTTAGAATTTTCATTATCTGCTCAGATTCAGAAATAGCTTTCCTAAGACCTTTCAAGGCATTAATAATCTTAGAAAATCTAGCAAACATTTCAGAAATATTTTCAGTTTCAAGCATTTTAAAACTTTCTAACTCTCCAATCAAAATATTTCTTCTCATCCCTTGGACTTGAGAAGTTCCCTCATAAATAGAAGTAAGTGTATCTCGTATCTCTTTGGCGGTTTGGCATGAAGATACGCTAGCATATTCGGATGTCGTTAATGCACAAAAGAGGGAGTTCACGGCTTTTGCATTGCTTTTAACGGTTCTAACTTTCTCCTCGGACCATGTGGAGGCTCTATCATCAATAGGCAATACAACACCTTCTTGGATAGCAATCCAAGAATCTATATCCGTAGTCATGATTAATTGTTTCATTCTCAACTTCTAATAACCGAAGTTACTCCCATCAAATAGAGATGACCTTGTGAAAGATTGCCCCTCGGTAAATGCAGGGATGGAAGTTTGTTGGGATGCCATATCTGAGATCTCTTTGATTTAAACTCAAAGACCTGCTCTAATACCACTTGTTGGTCCCGAGTCTATGACTATTACCCAAGAGGGGAGGGGTGAATTGGGTATTTTGAAATTTTCACTTAAATAGAAATTTTTCCCTATTTAATTTAATCCCCTTTTTGAAACGAATGAATAATATGGAGAGAAATAAAGCAATAAAAGTAGAAATGCAAACCACAGTAGTAAGCAAAGATTTTATAACGGTTCGGGCAACCTCCCCTACTCCATTCTTCCTACCTCACACCCTTTGTGACTTGGGTTCCACTAATGTATTATCAAATACAGCTAGAGCAGCAGTTCTCTTCTAGATTCCAGCTCTAGGGGGCGTGTACAAATTACAACACAAGTAGGTGACGAGTCACACTCAAGCCACAACGCTACTTTGCTTTCACTTGGTTCAAAACACCAATATCAAACCAAGTATCAGATACAAATATTGAATCAAATAAAGAAAACTACACTTTACAGATCGTGTAGGCAGGTTTTAGCTCGTGGAAGAACTTGTAGAAAAAAGATTTGATCAGTGATGTAGTATTCAGCAAGTTGGAGCTGAGTTCTTCACTTGAAACTTGTGTTGATCACTTAATGCTTGGAGAGGATGGTAGTTAGATCTCAGTAAAAAAATTTCTCTAACTTCTAGCATGTTCACTTCAATGCTCGTTTATAAGAGTGGAGTAAATTCGAACATTTGGTGGTAGGCAGTGCACATTTAATGCGCCAACGTTTGAATTTTTCGGACCGTTGCGACCCTAGTTGCATGTGGAGTTGACTTCAGATGCGACTTCACCTAATTCGCAGACTGGAGTCGACTTCGGGTGCGACTTCGTTCTCCTGCAGTTTCAAGTTCCACTTCAAGTCGACTTGGTCCTGGACTTGACCCAAGTCGCAAGTGAAGTTGACTTTGGGTGCGACTTCACTTTCTGTATGCACTTGTTGGAACATGGAAAGTGATCTTGGTAGCTTGATCACATCTTGTTCTTCCATTGATATTCTTGAACTTGAAAGTTTGTACTTGGAACTCAACATATTCATCTTTTCTTGGAGGCTTGTCTTCATGCCTTGGACTTGGAATGATTTGATTTTCTTCAATTTATAATCCATAGATATAACCAAATGATTTTTCATTGAGTAAAATACAATCTTGAATGATTAGATTATGTAGATTTGCTTGTCTGAACTGTATATATCTTCATCCTGACTCAAGTCGGATATCTTGGTCGACTTGGGTTCTAACTTCACTCTAGTCGCATGTGGAGTCGACCTGGGGATGCGACTTCACCCAAGTCGCACATGGAGTCGACTTCAGTTGCGACTTCGCCTGTCTTGGTTCCCAAATTCAGCATTGGAAGGTTTGAGCATTTGAAGTCAATGGCGAAGTTGACTTGGGTCTGCAACTTCACCCAAGTAGCAGCGAGAGTCTACTTGGACTGCGACTTAACCTGTCTTGATTCCCAATTTCAGTGCTGGAAGGTTTTGCACCTTCTGAAGTTGATCTTGAAGTCGACTTAGGTATCGACTTCACTCAAGTCGATGACTAAGTCAACTTGCTTTGCGACTTGGTCTGTTAGGTATTGAATTTTAAGTTCTTAGCCTTAAACCAATTTCAACAAATCACATTAGTACCCAAAATATTCTCAAATTGAGTTGTTAATCATCAAAACACAGATTGTGCTTAATTTTCCATTAATTCCAACAGTGTTTATATAGAGGTGAATAGTGCACATGAACAATGCGTAATAGTATGCATATGAACAGTTGTGCATGAACAGTTGCGCGTGAACAATACCACACATGAACAGGAACTGCGTATGTATAGTGCCTTACTGTAAATGTAGTTTTGATTCAAATATAAGTCTTGGATTTACAATTTACTTCCGCTTTCATCGAGGCTTGTCAATTAGTCCATGTCCTATATCGAAATTGCATGTATTCCTCCTGTTTTATACGAATCAGTCAATCATGAGTGTTTTATGCTTTGTAAAGCTAAATCAATCAAAATATGATTTAAAGTATCTTAAACACTCAAATTCTTCTCAATTAGTAATCAAAATTCATAATATAAATGTGACTTAACAAATACCCCTACACTTGAACCTTTGCTTGTCCTTGAGCAAATACGAAATAATCAAATCACAGAATTTCAAGAATTGGCCTTTCAAAAACTTTGAGAAAAAAATAAATATAAGTGATCATCAAAACTAGTGAGGATTTTGAATAAAAGACTTTGAAATAGAGCTCTTGTCAAAATATCAATCAAAAATTCCCTTTTCATTAGATTAATATTGTACACCCTTATTGCCGTTTCTACTTTCAATAATTAAGAGTTCAAAAATTCATACAATATAAACTCCTAATTATAAAAAAATCCTCCTCTTTTATCTGTTTATTTAATGCACACATTCAACAATTCAAGTAATGGTAATGATACAGAAAAATATCAGTCAAATTACTTGATATACATCTCATTAAAGTCTTGCATCCAAAATTCCTCTACCAACTCAATCAACTAGTACATAGGATCATAAGGATTTTGTGTGACATTGGTTAGGTTTAGTACAAGAAATAAAATTTTAAACATTGAACCGTCTCCATATTAATTTGAGCCTCATTTTGCAGCAGGAAATAATGTTACCCCCACACTTAGTGCTTTCATTCTCTTTTAAGCTTGTTCTTACCCTTAGTTTAACATGGTTTAATATGAAATTTTTTTCAATCCAAGTCCAATAATAATTTCCCTCACCATATTTCAGGATATATAGGAAAATCTCTTTTTTTATAAATAACTCACTTCACCATATTTCAAGTTATATAGGGAGTCATTTTCATTATTCGCATAAGCCAGGAGGTCAAACCTTATTCCCATTTTACTTTTCAACTTAAAATTCAATTTCAAAGTTGGTTCAACTAAGTGGAAATTGAGGTTTAAAAAAAGAAAATTTAAGTTCAAGTTTAATAAGGGTAAACAACTATTATACTCTCAAAGATAGGCTCATCAGGAAAAAATGCCTTAATCATGTCTATTAATAGGTTAAATTGAGTTTTAGCTTTAGAAATTCTTCAACTAGAACAAGATTTTCTTGTATAGTGATAAAACTACATTTCATATTGTGTATATTAGAAAAAAACCTTTGATAAATTAGAGAGTATTACTTTGATTTTGAAAGAAAACATAATTGGTATCTCAGTATATCAGTTTAATCAAGTGATTTAGGACAAAAAATTTAATTATTTTCAACAAGTACATGTTCAAAAACATATTTAATATCTCGTTAGGATTCAGTTATTTGCATAACTCAAAGATTTTGAAATTTCAAGTTTGGTATGCTTATAGGACTTACAAGAGTTCAAAGTGGGGTCTCAATTAGTTCAAAGTTCAAAATCGTGCAAGAATTATCAAAAATTTTGAATGTTTTTTCAAAATGTGACAAAATTATAATCATTAGGGTAATCATCGAGGTAGTGAGAGGAATTTTTTAAAGAAAATAATGCAATGCATTTAGCCCACACTTGAAATTGACATTGTCCTTAATGTAAATCATACTATCAAAATAATATATCAAAATAAAGGGAGTAGATGTAAAAGATGAGAGATGTTAACTTCCTTGTTTTGGCGAGTTGAACCGAATTTCCATCCCATGCTGCTTCCTGCCCAAGTAGGCTCTGAAAAGTAACAATAAAGCTATAAACTAAAAAGTATCAAAATTCTAAAATAAAAGAAACTAAAAGAAAAACTAAAACTAAGACTCCCATGAAATGAAAAGAAAATTCTTGGGTTGTCTCCCAAGAAGCGCTTAGTATAAATTCATCGGCCTGACTTCGTATTCTCAATTTGGTGATGTGATTTCAGAGAAGGAGTAGATGGCTCCTGTTGGAATTTGGTCTCCTGTGAAATAAGGTTTGAGGCGCTGCCGATTAACTTTGAATACTCCAGTCTTCTCGCTCTAGATTTCAACAGCTCCATCAGGAAACATTTGTAGTACTTTGAAAGGACCCAACCATCTTGACTTCAATTTTTTTGTAAACAATTTAAAACGAGAGTTAAATAGCAAAACTAAGTCATTTACTTTGATTACCTTCTATTAGATGTATTTGTCGTGCCAGAATTTTATCTTTTCCTTATACATTCTTGAATTCTCATAAGCATCAAGTTGTAACAGACGCTTTTCTCCTATAGATGTTAGATCAAAATTTAAAAATTTGATTGCCAGTATGCTTTGTGCTCCAACTCAATAAGCAGGTGGCATGATTTTTCATAGACCAGTCAAAAAGGTGTTGTCTCAATCTGTGTTTTGAATGTAATGTGGTATGCCCAAAGAGCATCATCGAGTTGCCTTGACCAATCTCATCGTAACTGGGATACCGTCTTCTCAAGTATGTGTTTAATCTTGTGGTTCGAGACTTCAGCCTGGCCACTCATTTGTGAGTGATATGGGGTGGCAATCTTATGTGTGACCCCATATTTCTTGAGTAGTTACTCCATTTACTTATTACAGAAGTGGGTTCCTCTGTCGCTTATGATTGCTCATGGTATGCCAAATCTGGTAAAATGTTGTGTTTCAAGAATTTGGCACCCACCTATGAGTCATTTTTCGGATTAGCAATCACCTCCACCCATCTAGTTACGTAGTCGACCGCAAGAAATATGTACTATTTGTTGAATGAAGATGGGAAAGGTCCCATGAATCTCATGCCACAGACATTGAACGGTTCAACCTCGAGAATGTTCGTGAATGACATCTCGTTCTTCTTTGAGATATTTCCTATTCTTTGGCACTTGTCACATGTTAGTGTAAAAGATTAAGCATCTTTGAATAAAGTGGGCCAAAAAAATCTGATTGCGGGACTTTTGCTGCAGTTTTGGTGGGACCTTTGTGTCTACCGTATGTTGAACAGTGCCAGTGGTAAAGAATGCTTTGGATTTTCTCATTTGGTATACATCGGCAAATCAGACCATTGCCGCATCTCTTGTATAGTACTGGTCCTCCTAGATGTAGTATTTTACGTTCGCCATGAATCTCTTTTTCTGTTGATAACTAAAATCGGGTAGAATTTCTTTGCAGACTAAGTAATTAAAAATGCCTCCATACCAGGGCATTGGCGCTTCCTTGAGTGTAAGCAGACACTTGTTGGGACAGTCCTCATTAATCTGCTCATCTTTGGTCAGATCGGTCACCTCAGTTGATGGTAGTCTAGACAGATGATCAGCTACCATATTCTCTGTGCCTTTCTTATCTCAAATTTCAAGGTCAAATTATTGTAATAATAGAATCCAGTGAATCAACCTCGGTTTGACATCTTTCTTGGTGAGCAGATAGCGAATGACTGCATGGTCTGTGTAGACAATCACCTTTGACTCTACAAGATAGGAACAAAATTTATTAATAGTGAACACAACAGCTAGCAATTTCTTTTCAGTGGTTGCATAGTTGACTTGAGCATCATCCAGGGTTTTGCTTGCATAATAGATCACCACTAGCTTGTTGTCCTTCCGTTGACACAGAACTGCCCCAACTGCATGGTCACTAACATCACACATGATCTCAAATGCTGGGCTCCAGTCAGGGGTTTGTATAATTGGGGCAGTGGTCAAAGCTTCTTTTAACCTGCAAAATGACTTCAGATAGTCATAAAAAAATTGAATTTTACATCTTGATTTAGCAGGTTAGTCAATAGTTTAGCAATTTTAGAAAAAATTTTCATAAAACGTCGATAGAAAGGTGTGTCCTAAAAAACCTCGAATTCCTTTGACTAAATTAGGTAGTGGTAGTTTTTCAATGAATTTTTTTTTCACTTGGTCAACCTCAATACCTCTGATTGAAACTAAATGACCTAGTACAATTCCTTTCTGTACCATGAAATGACACTTTTTCCAATTCAAAACCAAGTTAGTTTCTTTTCACCTTTGTAAAACTTTAGACAGGTTAGATAAGCATGACTCAAAAGTAGAGCTATAAACAGAAAAATCATCTATAAATACTTCCATTATTTTTTCAATGTAATCAGAAAATATGGCCATCATGCATCGTTGAAAAGTGGTAGGTGCATTGCAAAGACCAAAAGGCATGCATCTATATGCAAAAGTGCCATATGGATAGGTGAAAGTGGTTTTCTCTTGATCCTGTGGGTGAATAGGAATCTAAAAGTAACCAGAGTAGCCATCAAAATAGCAAAAGTAAGAGTGATTGACAAGTCCTTTCGGGTAATAATGTTTAGTTTGTGACAATCGATGCACATTCGTCAACCTGCGATCGTCCTAGTGGGTATAAGTTTATTTTTATCATTTTTTACGACAGTCATACTGCCTTTCTTGGGTATCACATGTACTGGGTTACCCAACTACTATCAGAAATAGGATAAATGATTTCAGCATCAAGAAATTTTAAAATTTTCTTTTTCACCACTTCTTTCATGTTTAGATTCAGACGCTTTTGAGGTTCAATGCTTGTCTTGCAGTTCTCCTCAATGAGAATCCTGTGTATACATAGATAAGGACTAATACTAAGTAGGTCATTAATGCAGTAGCCAATTGCCTTCTTATGTTTTCTTAATTCAGTTAACATTTCAGCAGATTGGGATTCGAAAAGATTTGCATTGATTATGACTGAATAAGTAGCATTTGGGCCAACAAAATGCATACCCGAGATTTTTAGGAAGAGGTTTGAGTTCGACCTTTGGGCTTCTTCCTTTGGTTTCGTTGAGGATAGAGGGTTGGCATCCATGTCCAGTTTCTTAGGAGTTGAGATGGCAGCAGGTGAGATAGGAGGGTTTCCATCTAAGATAGCTGCGCAAGCAGAAAGTTTAAAGTTATCATTTTTAATAGTTGCACCCTGATTGTACATACCTCTATTAGGTCATCTTTTTCTTCTATCGGCAAAGGGTCAATGACATCGACTCGCAGGTAGGAGTTATCATGTGAAACTCCAATCTTAGACATGTATAAAACCCTGGGGTTGTAAATCCTAAGTAATGTATTAATGAAATATATATTCATGAGTATGAAAATATGTGGGAATAGAGGTTAAAATAATTATAAAATTCGGATAAATAGTGCACATGAATACTGCACATAAATAGTGCACGTGAATAGTAACCCTGAGATTTAGACACATGATTAAGAGTTAATCACTTGGATTAACTTAATCACAAAAAGACGAAATAGGAGATTTAATCACTACAGGACGAAATAGCAATACTTTTTGATATTTTAATGGAATTTCGGATTTTAGTGAAAATTTTGGAGAAAATAGAAAAAAATTCATAAATTGCAATCCGGACGTCGAATTGAAGTGAATTTTTTTATGAATGGCCAAAATATTATGATGATCATGATAAATGGTTTAAGATTTGAAAAAAATCATGAATCAAAGGTCAAGATGAAATGTCGTTTGGAGATCAAGTAGCCCACTTTTTCATTTATTATAAATCGACTTTTGTGTTATTTTATTAATTAAAAAGAAAAATAATTAAATGAGGAGCAGCTTGGGCGTGGATGAGCTTGGACTTTGGGAGCCAAATCCAATGGCCCACAATTAATCTTATCATGTAATCAACGGTTGAGATTAATTTGTTTAAAAATAATTAATTTTAATTAATTAAAAAAATCAATAAATAGGGCTGCTATAGGGGATCTTGAGCTGTTTTAGGGTGGCTGCACATGTCTCAATTCACCTTTTGGAAATTAGAAAAAAATATTTACAATTTAATACCTTGAGCAAGGGGGTAAATTGCAATTTCATAAAAATCAAATACTATAAATAGGGGATGCATGGGACGTCCAAGGGCACACCATTCAGCTCAAGATTGAGAAATTCAAGCCTTTCCCACCCCCAAATTCGTTTCTAAGAGAGAAAAGGCAAGTAGGAGGAGAATTTATCTACTTCAGGTAAGTGAATTCTATCCGAATTTCTTTTAGATATTAAGTAGGGTAAAATCATGCTTAGATAATGCCTAAGCATGAGAAAATAAGTATGGTTATAATGCTTAATTGGAATTATGCCAAAACATAAAAAATTTGGAGCAAAGATAGAGCATTCGGGAAGATAGCATATGATATATGTAAATAATGCTCCAATATTGATAAATGATGATTTGGGATGAATGATTATGATAATTATGATGTTGGAATGATGATATATTAATCTCATCATTTTTGGAATTAAGGATTATGCTTAAGTGAAATTATGTTGATTTTTAGTATATGGAGAAAATGATTTATTTAGAAAAGTTAATGACGATAAATTCAAAATTCATGAATTTTTCCATGATGTACTAACTAAGAGCTATGTCATGGTATTTTTTATTTTTAGAAAAAATGTCAATTTTTGGAACCCATGAACAGTAACCCATGTTGCTGTGAACAGTAACCTCGGGGTGAATAGTGTTGGTCTCGAGTTAATGGCAAATACCCAAGAGGGGAGGGGTGAATTGGGTAATTAAAATTTTTCAACTTTAAACAGAAACTTTACCCCGGTTTAGTTTAATCCCCTTCAATGAAACAAAAGGAAAGCAATAAGATAATAAGAGCTGAAATAAATTAATGGACAAGATTTATAGTGGTTCGGGCAACCTTCCCTACTCCACTCTTCCAAGCTCACACCTCTTGTGACTTGGGTTCCACTATGTATTTCACAAATACAATTAGAGTCACTGCTCTCTTCTAGATTTCAGCTCTAGGGGGCATCAACAACTCACAGCACAAGTAGGTGACGAGTTCCACTCCAGTCACGCACTACTTTGCTTACACTTGATTTAGTTACCCAAACTAAATCAAGTTCAATACAACAAGAAAGTATAAAAGAAAGTTTTTACACGTTACTAGTGTGTAGAGGCAGATTTGGCGCAGAGAAGAACTTGTAAAGCAGTCTGAAAGATTCAAAGAGCAGCTTTTGGCAGTTTGAAAGCAAGGTTCTTCTTCTAGATGTTGGCTTGATCACTTAATGCTCTTAGAGATGAGAGTTGTGCTCAATCAATGATGTTTCAGCTACCCTCCACTTTCATATTGAATGCCTTATATAAATGGCGAGGGAATCTGAACGTTTGGAAGTAGGTGGCGCGCATTTAATGCGCCAACGTTCAAAAAATTTCCGACCACCGCGACCCAAGTCGCAGGTGAAGTCGACTTCGGGTGCGACTTCGGCTTTCCGCAAAGACTTCAAGTTCCATTCTGGGTCGACTTGGTCTTGAACTTGACCCAAGTCGCAGGTGAAGTCGACTTCGGGTGCAACTTCACTTTCTGTGCTTGCTTGATGAACTTGAACTTCTTTGAAATGATTTTTCTTGCTTAATTTCTTCATGTTTAATTGTCCTTCCCTTGATTTGCATCATTTAAAGTTCAGTATATTCACTTTGCATAAAATCCTTTAACTTCATGTTTCGGAATCTTGAATACTTGGATCATGGAGTGTATGAAATGTCTAATTGATAGTTCTTGATTTGAATTGATGAATCCATTCATCTTTACTTGCTTTAAACTTGATTTGATCTTCATTTGTTCTAAATTGAATGATTGGGTCTACTTGGTCTTTAATTTTACTCAAGTCGAGCATTGAGTCGACTTGGTTTGCAACTTAGCTCTTCAAAATGCGTGCTATTAGTCTGAAGTTGAAGCTGGAGTCGACTTGGTCTGCGACTTCGCCGAAGTCGCATGCGAAGTCGACTTCGTTTGCAACTTCGGCAGCTTTGCTCCCCGATTTCAACGTTGGACGAAAATGACGTTTTGAAGTCGCTTCTAGAGTCGACTTGAGGATCGACTTGGCCTAAGTCGATGCTTAAGTTGACTTGGGGATCGACTTTACCTGTCATGCTTCATTTTCTTCATTTTTATATCCTTTAATCATCTTCACAAACGTGTTAGTAACCAAAACTTACTCAAATTGATTTGTTAATCATCAAAACATAGACTTGGCTTATTTTCCACATGTTTCCAACAAACAGTAAACGTGAACAGTACCCATGAACAGTGATCGTGAACATTGATGATAAACAGAACCCATGAATAGTGATCGTGAATAGTGATGATGAACAGTAATCTGCTACATTAATTTGCTACAGTAGCTATGAACAGAAAACAACGTGATTTTGGGGAAAAAATAGATATTTATTTTTATATTTTATAAGGATATATGGATGGAATGTTTAAAGGATTTATGGATAAAAATCCTTATAAGGAGATAATGATCAAATATCTTTATAAGATTAACCTCTATAGAAATGAGGTAATGAATGATTATAAAGCATGCATGGGAAGAAAGACCTAAATTTTGGAATTTTATGTGAACAAGGAGGCAAACACGCAAGAGTGTCCAGAGATGATTATGGAATCAAATGATAAATGGCAAGTGCAATCCATATGGATGAATGATTAAAATGAATTGTGGGTTGGAAAACTATATGTGTGCAAGCAAATGAAAATGTTATGAATGCAATGTCATTCTTATGTATAGGTAAAGGCAAAGAAAAGATTGAGTAAAGATCAAGGCAAGCAAGGTAAGCAAGCAATTTTCTAAATACTTCTTGTTTCTGGATTTGCAAAGGTATGATTTAAACTCTTATTAATGTGTTTAAGGATGACCATTCCTTTATCTCATTTTGCAATGAAATGATATTTTTCTAACTGATTTCTATAATACTTTCTCCAGTATTCTTGGCAAATGATGATACATGAATTTGTGAATGAAAAATTATGCCGGCATGTCATGGCAAGTATCATGTTTATGAAAAGTTCATGTGCACAAAGCATGAGGTCCACCTGAAGGCAGTAAGAGGACCGAGGTCCCCCTTGGGTGTGGCCAAGTCGCTAAGAAGAGGGCCGAGGGCCGGCGGCGCCTCCCTGAGTGGGAGAGAGGAATGAGTCGAACGGTTGCCTAGCTAGCTTCTGTCCAACGATATTATGTTTCAAAATGATGCACTGCATTACACTGCCCATGGTGTTTCAATGAAAAAGGTTTTCATCCTATTGATAGTTGATCACTTGATAAGCGTCTTCAATTAAAATGGAAGGAAATGCTTTTATGCAAAGTTAGCGTTCAAAATGAATTGCCTAAAAACTATAGCTTGCTTATTGAGTTTTGACTCATATTTTGTTTTCCAAATCCACTGTGGCACCCCGACCCGAGGCGCCTAGAAGCCTTACTCTAGGATCTTATATATTAGTAAACGTGACTCAGGATTGTTGCCCTGATCGCGCGGTGGGTATTTAATTGGATCTTGTCCAAATTCTTTTCTTTCATCACATGTAAACACATACTTAATCTCAAATTTCAATTATCATTGATGACATTCATACTTGTTTTTCTACAAAATAGGTTACTTTAACCTAATCATTTCATACATATAAACTATGAAACTATGCAAATCAACATGTCGTCACTTTTTCTTCATATCATCCTTTCCTTTTCCATCATGTCTTGTGTTGTACCTGTCTATGGTTTGAAAAGCAAAATGTGAGTCGAAACTCAGTAAGCAAGCATTTTTCCATTTAAATGCATTTCTCCCGTTCAATAGTAGACACTTATCAAGTGATCTACTATCAATCAGTGGAAACCTTTTCATAAAACCTTTTATATTTCATACCAAAAACATATGCTTGTAAAACTTTACCTGTACGGACATATTTTATGTCCTAAGATATTTTTCATAAAACTTCGTTTCTCCAAGGACATTCTCATGTCCATAAAACTTTTTTAAAACAAGCATATGCATCATGCATGACGTTTTTGTCCGTCTGGCAGATGACACTTACCAAGTGATCATCCTTCCTCTTAGGAGAGAAACCATCTCAATTGATAACTCGCGAGTCAGGTAGTTATCCGTGTCCTTATCCCATTTCAAGGAGGGTGCTGCCGGCATTTCGCCTTTTGAAGAGACTTGGCCTATGTAGAGGGGGCCCATCTTGCAAACGCGTCTAGTCTGCATATCCTCTACAGTAGACCTAGTACATAACTCATGTGCACATTCCTTTCTCCACATTCTTATGCTAGCATGCTTTTTATAAAATTCCACAAACTCTAGTCTATGACTTTTCCTTTTCAAAATTTGATGCTAGCATATCATTTCAAAATAGTACAGACCTCGGCCTGTATTCCCTTTTCTAACTTGAAAACTTGGCACAACCCAAGTTAACAAGTTAATAAAAATATTTTGTATGGATGACCAACCTTAAATAATTTTGAAAATATTTAAATAACACATTTCTAAATCATTTAAAATATTTGAAGGAAATGTTTGAGAAATAGTAATTTCAAAATTTTGCTAGAATATTTTTAAATAATTTTTTAGCTGTAAAATAATTTCGAAAACATTTTAATATCTAAAGAGAAAAGATTTTGCAAACGCTTTTCTTCCCATTTCTGGGTTTTTTCATGAACAAAGGATATACCAATGCATAGTTCATTTTTTTATATAGTATCATATTCTTTGTCTACATAACACATGGGTTACTTCTATATGAAGGTAAGCTTGTATGATCCGTTGGTCATTACTTTAAAAAACTTCATTTAAATCGATTATCGGTTGGCCTTCCTTAAATCCGCTTCAAAACATTTTAATAAATCATTTTAAATTCATTCGATAAAACCAAATATTATTTGGAAATCAAGATTTTCTTTTCTCTATCATAATGCAACCATTTCCACATTTCTCCTCATTTTCATAAGGATTTGCTTATGATAAAGCAATTCCCACATATCCCAACATTTTTACTTACTTCCGTAAGGATTTGCTTATGATAAAGCAGTTCCGACATATTCCATGGTTGCAATATAAAAACATATAAAATCGTTTTCAAAAAGTTTGCTTGCTTACCTTTACTTTCCTTTCATCTGACTCCTTTATCCTTTCCTTTCCTTTTCCTATACAAGTGAAAAGGATATACATATTTTATGATACATGAGTCATATTCATTTATGACCTTATTTTTCTTCATAATTTCTTATAGAGGTTAACCTTAAAAATACTTGATCATTATTTCCTTATATAGATTTTTATCCATAAATCCTTAAAAATTTCATCCATAAATCCTTATAAAATATAAAAATAAATCTCAATTCTTTCCAAAATCACGTTGTTTACTGTTCATAATTAATATTCAAAATTACTGTAGTAGGTACTGTTAATGGCACTGTTTACGATTACTGTTCATCCGGATTACTGTTCACAGCTAGTTGGGTACTGTTCATGGGTTCCAAAAATAAAAAATACCATGACGTAGCTCTTAGTAGGTATATCATGGAAAAATTCATGAATTTAACTTGGCTAAATAAATCATTTTCTCTATATACTAAAAATTCAACATAATTTCACTTAAGCATAATTCTTAAATCCAAAAATCATGAGATTAATATAGAATCTTTCCAACATCATAATTATCATAAACATTCATCCCAAATCATCATTTAGCAATATTGGAGCATTATTTGCACATTTTATACATGATTTTCCCGAAAGCTCTATCTTTGCTCCAAATTTTCGATGTTTAGGCATAATTCCATTTGGGCATTATAACTATACTTATTTTCTCATGCTTAGGCATTATCTAAGTATGATTTTACCCTACTTATCATCCAAAAGAAATTTGAGAAGAATTCACTCACCTTAAGTGAAGATATCCTCCTTCTCTTCTTCCTTTCTCTCTCTATCCTTCTCTCCTCTCCTCTCCTCCTCAAGGCTTGAACGTGTGGGTGGGGGTTGGAAATGCTCAAATGAGTTGGGTTTGTGTGCTTTGGTTGTTCACCCCATGCCCCTATTCATAGTCTTGCATTTTTCACATATTTACAATCTACCCCCTCTTGCTACAAGTACTAAATTCTAAATATTTTTTTCAAATCCCATGCAATATTTTTAGCTTTGTGCAGCCCCCTAGATACCTTTCATGCCCCCTAGCTAATCCCTATTTATTTAATGATTTTCGATTTATTAAAATTAATTTTTTTAAGCTAATTCATCTTAAAACATTGATTTTAGGATAAGATTGATTTTGGAATTTTGGGCCAAAGTCAAGCATCCCCCACGACCAAGAAGCCATTTGGATTTGTCCAATTTTTCATTAATTATTTGATTAATTAAAATTAACCCCAAAAGTCAAGTATAATTAATGAAAAAGGTGGGCTACCTTTTTTTATCTCCAAATGACATTTCATCTTGACCCTTAATTCATAATTCTTGTTAATGAAAAAGGTGGGCTACCTTTTTTATCTCCAAATGACATTTCATCTTGACCCTTAATTCATAATTTTTGTCACATCTTAAACCATTCATCATGATCATCATAATATTTTGGCTATCCATAAAAAAATTCACTTTAATCCGATGTCCAGATTGCAAGTTATGAATTTTTCTTCATTTTCTCTCAAAAATCAACTAAAAATCCGAAAATACTAAATAAATCAAAAAGTGGCTATTTCGTCCTTTTATGGGAAGCTTCCTTTTTCGTCTTTTATGATTAAGTTAATCCAAAGTGATTAACTTAACATATTCCTTAATCCCACATTTACTATTCATGTTTCACTATTCACATTTACTATTCATCCGAATTAACATTCCATAATTAGCTATTTAATCCTCCAATTCCACGTATTACAAAAATATCATCAATATATTTTATATAAAGATTAAAACATTACCTAGGGTTTATAACCCTAGGGTTTCGGGGTTTCACAATCCTCCCCCCCTTACAAAAGGTTTCGTCCCGAAACCTGTTACAACCCATCACATTTCCGCTGTGCCTTTCACCTACAGGGGTTTTTACATAGAGACATTTTTCATTCCTTCTACTAACAGTGCAAGAGTAGTTACATTGATATGGAAATCATATAATGTCATCATCATCATCCATACCTGCAACTTCTTCCTCCTTTTGTTCTTGTGACTCTTCGTGAGTCAACACATACATCCGCACTGGGTTAGTAGAGATACCCTGTTGGTTAGCAGTCATATTCCTTTGCTGGGCAGATCTCCCTTGACCTCTTGCTTCTTGTGCTTTGTTCAGACATTTGGTGGCAACGTGTCCTACTTGATTACAAATTAAGTGCTTTAATAATTTTGCCTCAGCACTTCTACAGTTCTTTGCTATATGACCAGTCTTGCCACACCTATAATATTTATAAGAACCGTTTAAACATTTTCCAAAATGACACCTTTGACAATTTCTACATATTGGAGCACTTACCGGGATGGAGTTTGACTTCATTATTCTTGTCACTATCTTCTTGCTCCTTTCTTTTCCCATATCATGCTCCTGGGTGTCAAAATTAAACTGCTCTTGTTCTTCTTGGATTCTTAATGTTTCTAATTCTAAGGCTCTTGCACTTTCTATGCTTGAGGCATAATCTCTAATCAAATGAGGTGCAAGGCCTTCTCTTAAACACGACTTTAACCCTTGCTGAAACCTTTGTGCCTTATTTTCGGGCACATTTGCTATCCATGGAACAAATCTTACCAGGGCATTAAGTTTTGTAGCATATTCCGTAACAGTCATCTCGCCCTAACATAATTGCTCGAACTCAATCACCTTTTGACTTTGGAGACCCGCTGGAAGGTACTCCTTATTAAATTCTTCCATAAAATTTTGCCACGTTACCTCTTCCAGGTGTGGCATAGTAACTAATAGAGTCTCCCACCATTCATAGGCGTCCCTAACCAATAAGTGGGTGGCGCACAATAACTTCTGTTGATCATTGCATGGGGAGATTTTAAATAACTTCTTAATCTCAATTATCCATTGCTCGACTTTAATATGGTCCGGTTCGCCTGCAAACTTAGGGAGGTGTTGTGCTAGGAAAGCGTTGATAGCCCTTCAATCAGCTTCTAATAGGCTATCTTCCATTCCTATTATAGGGGTAGGGTTGGCCAATGAGCCGATCCTTTCCCTATCCTTATTTCCTAGTTGGGCACGTTGATGTTCCTCCCATAATCCTTGGATCATGCCCATGGCTTGTGTTGTCCATTGCTGCATTGCTTTCTCTACAGCTACAACTACCATTTCCTCTATTTGCCTTTCTTGGTTAGCTCCTCTTTCTATACGGGGTTCAGAACTAACCTCTTCTCGTCGGTGAAGAGCTCTTGATCCTGATTGCTCCTCCTGCCCTGGTCGCTTAGACCTATTACTGGTCTCTCCTTTTTCCTGTTGACTTACAACTTCATTATTTGCGACCGCTTTTCCTTTGTTCAACCTAGCTCCTGCTCTGGTGATAGGCATCTTTCTATATATTCAAAAATCGTATTAGCAATAATTCATAACATAATATAAATCACTAATCATACATACTTATCATACAAGTGTAAAATATTTTCAGTTGTATTTAAAACAACCTATATTCATTTATCAAAAGTCAAAAGAGACTTTTTCTATCTTCCTCTACCCTTTTCTTACCACATATACTCCACTTAGCTAGTGCTAGACCAACCAAGTCATCTTTACTTTTCTTCTTTCCACTCCTATTTACCAATCTAAATTTTGATATAATCTTCTGTGGTATAAGATCTATCCTTTCATCATTCTTTATTTTCTCCTTCTCCCGCCTATTTACCAATCCTTGCTCTGATATCAACTTTTGTGGCGCCCCGACCCGAGGCACCTAAAAGCCTTACTCCGGGATCTCATTGATTGGTAAACGTGACTCAGGATTGTTGCCCTGATTACGCAGTGGGTACTTAATTAGATCTTGTCCAAATTCTTTTCTTTTCTTTCATCACATGTAAACACATACTTAATCTCAAATTTCAATTATCATTGATGACATTCATACTTGTTTTTCTACAAAACAGGTTATTTTAACCTGATCATTTCATACATATAAACTATGAAACTATGCAAATTGACATGTCGTCACTTTTTCTTCATATCATCCTTTCCTTTTCCATCATGTCTTGTGTTGTACCTGTCTATGGTTTGAAAAGCAAAATGTGAGTTGAAACTCAGTAAGCAAGCTTTTTTCCATTTAAATGCATTTCTCCGGTTCAATAGTAGACACTTATCAAGTGGTCTACTATCAATCAGTGGAAACTTTTTCATAAAACCTTTCATATTTCATACCAAAACCATATGCTTGTAAAACTTTACCTATATGGACATATTTTATGTCCGAAGATATTTTTCATAAAACTTCCTTTCTCCAAGGACATTCTCATGTCCTTAAAACGTTTTCCATAAAATCTTTTTAAAACAAGCATATGCATCATGCATAACGTTTCTGTTCGTCTGGTAGATAACACTTACCAAGTGATCATCCTTCTTCCTTAGGAGAGAAACCATCTCAATTTATAACTCGCGAGCCAGAAAGTTATCCGTGTCTTTCTCCCATTTCAGGGAGGATGCCGCAGGCATTTCGCCTTTTGAAGCAACTTGGCCTATGTAGAGGGGGCCCATCTTGCAACCGCGTCCGATCTGCATATCCTCTACAGTAGACCTAGTACATAACTCATGTGCACATTCCTTTCTCCACATTCTTATGCTAGCATGCCTTTTATAAAATTCCACAGACCCTAGTTGTGACTTTTCCTTTTTAAAACTTGATGTTAGCATGTCATTTCAAAATAGTACAGACCTCGGCCTGTATTCCCTTTTCTAACTTGAAAACTTGGCACAGCCCAAGTTAACAAGTTAATAAAAATATTTTATAAGGATGACCAATCTTAAATAATTTTGAAAATATTTAAATAACACATTTCTAAATCATTTAAAATATTTGAAAGAAATGTTTGAGAAATAGTAATTTCAAAATTTTGCTAGAATGTTTTTAAATAATTTTTGAGCGGTAAAACAATTTCAAAAATATTTTAATATCTAAAGACAAAAGATTTTACAAAAGCTTTTCTTCGCATTTCTGGGTTTTTTCATGAACAAAGGATATACCAATGCATAATTCATTTTTTTATATGGTATCATATTCTTTGTTCACATGACACATGGGTTACTTCTATATGAAGATAAGCTTGTATGATCCTTTGGTCATTACTTTAAAAATCTTCACTCAAATCGATTATCGATTGGCCTTCCTTAAACCCGCTTCAAAACATTTTAATAAATCATTTTAAATTCATTCGATAAAACCAAATATTATTTGGAAATCAAGATTTTCCTTTCTCCATCATAATGCAACTATTTCCACATTTCTCCTCATTTTCATAAGGATTTGCTTATGATAAAGAAATTCCCACATATCCCAACATTTTTTCTTACTTCCGTAAGGATTTGCTTATGATAAAGCAGTTCCGACATATTCCATGGTTGCAATATAAAAACATATAAAATCATTTTCAAAAAGTTTGCTTGTTTACCTTTGCTTTGCTTTGATCTGACTCCTTTATCCTTTCCTTTCCTTTTCCTATACAAGTGAAAAGGATATACATATTTTATGATACATGAGTCGTATTCATTTATGACCTTATTTTTCTTCATAATTTCTTATAGAGGTTAACCTTAAAAATACTTGATCCATAAATCCTTAAAAATTTCATCCATAAATCTTTATAAAATATAAAAATAAATCTCAATTTTTTCCAAAATCACGTTGTTTACTGTTCATAATTAATATTCAAAATTACTGTAGTAGGGTACTGTTCATGGCAGTGTTCAAGATTACTGTTCATCTAGGTTACTATTCACAACAAGTTGGGTACTGTTCATTAGTTCCAAAAATCGACATTTTTTCCAAAAATAAAAAATACCATGACATAGCTCTTAGTTAGTATATCATGGAAAAATTTAGGAATTTTGAATTCATCATAATTAACTTGGCTAAATAAATCATTTTCTCCATATACTAAAAATTCAACATAATTTCACTTAAGCATAATCCTTGAATCCAAAAATCATGAGATTAATATATCATCATTCCAACATCATAATTATCATAAACATTCATCCCAAATCATCATTTAGCAATATTGGAGTATTATTTGCACATTTTATACATGATTTTCCCGAATGCTCTATCTTTGCTCCAAATTTTCGATGTTTAGGCATAATTCCATTTGGGCATTATAACTATACTTATTTTCTCATGCTTAGGCATTATCTAAGCATGGTTTTACCCTACTTATCATCCAATAGAAATTTGAAAAGAATTCACTCACCTTAAGTGAAGATATCCTCCTTCTCTTCTCACTTTCTCTCTCTACGCTTCTCTCCTCTCTCTCTCTATCCTTCTCTCCTCTCCTCCTCAAGGCTTGAACGTGTGGGTGGGGGTTGGAAATGCTCAAATGAGCTGGGTTTGTGTGCTTTGGTCGTTCACCCCATGCCACTATTTATAGTCTTGCATTTTTCACATATTTACAATCTACCCCCTTTTGCTACAAGTACTAAGTTCTAAATATTTTTCCAAATCCCATGCAATATTTTAAGCTTTGTGCAGCCCCCTAGATACTGTTCACTCCCCCTAGCTAGCCCCTATTTTTTAATAATTTTTGATTTATTAAAATTAATTTTTTAAGCTAATTCATCTCAACTGTTAATTTTAGGATAAGATTGATTTTGGACCATTGGATTTTGGCCCAAAGTCAAGCCTCCCCCATGCCCAAGCAGCCATTTGGATTTGTGCAACTTTTCATTATTATTTGATTAATTAAAATTAACCCCAAAAGTCAAGTATAATTAATGATAAAGGTGGGCTACCTTTTTTATCTCCAAATGATATTTCATCTTGACCCTTAATTCATGATTTTTGTCACATCTTAAACCATTCATCATGATCATCATAATATTTTGGCCATCCCTAAAAAATTTCACTTCAATCCGACGTCTGGATTGCAAGTTATGATGTTTTCTTCATTTTCTCTCAAAAATCCACTAAAAATCCGAAAATACTAAATAAATCAAAAAGTGGCTATTTTGTCCTTTTGTGGGAACCTTCCTTTTTTGTCTTTTATGATTAAGTTAATCCAAAGTGATTAACTTAACATATTCCTTAATCCACATTTACTATTCACGTTTCACTATTCACGTTTACTATTCATCCGAATTAACATTCCATAATTAGCTTTTTAATCCTCCAATTCCACGTATTATAAAAATACCATCAATATATTTCATATAAAAATTAACACGTTACCTAGGGTTTATAGTCCTAGGGTTTTGGCGTTCCACATCCACAGACAGGTGAAAGGATTGATGAGGCAACGGAGCATAGAGAAGACTCCACAAATGATGAATTTTGTGATGTTACACATAGTTACGTAAATGAATGAATGAATGTTTAATGAATGGATGAGTGTATATTTGATGGAATTATGTTGTATGTTAAAGTTACATATTTGATGTCACAAATTGAGATGTTGAATGCAAGTAGGGAAATTTTATGATGAATAAATAAAATACTAATTGTTATACCATAAATATGTACAAATTATGTGATACAAAATGACCGAGTATATGTGTAATGCCCTATAATGAGAAATCAAATATTCATGTGAGGGCCTCGACTCCTAAGGAGTCAAGAATTCCGCCGTGTGACAGGGAACAATCCTGATCATGTTTACCAATCGATAGATCTTGGAGTAAGGTCATGACGCTCGGTATGGGGATGACTGGAATCAAGAAGTTTTTTAAAGTTTTTCTATGTAGCGATGAACTGGAAGTTTTACGTATTACCTAATTGTTGATTTGAGAATGCTTATGAATGGTAGGAAACCCTAATGGCTACTATGCCATAACTAAGGAAGGTAACGTGGCAAATTTTTATGGAAGAATTTAATAAAAAATATCTTCCAGTAGGACACCAGGATATAACACATGTTGAAAGTAAACATGTACAATCAGGGCAAGGACAACTTGACCCTAAAACTAAGGAACTTGGTGTAGGGAAAGAAAGAAGTAAGAAAGACTAGCTCGACCAAAGCTAATCATAGCTACCAGTTAATACAAGTCTTTTGTGGCGCCCCGAACCGCGGCGTCCACATAGTCCTTACTCCGGGATCTTGTCGATTGGTAAACGTGAATCAGGATTGTTGCTCTGATCACGCAGCGGGTACTTAATTAGATCTCGTCCAAATTTTTTTTCATTTCTTTTTCTTTTCTTTCATCACATAAGCATATACTCATCATTATTCATAATGGATTCATCCATATCATCATAAAGCATCAACTTCTTATATTATTCATAACTTCATAACTTCATACAACCTATGTCATTTCTCATCATATCTCAGTAGGGCATCTATTTATACAAAAATCTACTAACCTTTGTAGATTTCTCTTTTCCTTTAGCAACACATGCCCTTCATCTCTTGGCTTTCCCTACACCTGTCTGAGGTTGGAAAAACAAAACATGAGTCAAAACTCAATAAGCAAGCATTTTTCTTTCATTTAAATGCATTCCTCTCCATTCGATAGAAGACACTTACCAAGTGATCAACTATCAAATGAACAGAAACCTTTTCATAAAAATCATTTCATAAACATTGGATATGCAAATGCTTCCTTTTCATTCCTGACATAAACCTTCATGTGTGGGTACGCTAGCCTGGGAAATATCTCACATAGCATGGTCCATTATGCCGGCTTCTCCGACTTGGCCTCGTCAAGGGGACCTCGCGTCCTTTACCTTGATTAGCCTACCTGGTCTCCTACATGCATGACTTTTGATTCTCCCAGCATTATATACCTCTTACACCAGGTGACTTGTCATTCTCATGTAGAGAATTATTTGCACCGTCCCTTTAAAACATCATTTCAAATTCATGATTTCCTTTTCAATCCATGTATGAAAATGCAATGCATTCATTCACACATAACATTCCTTTACCTCCACCTCTTGGGAGGACGCCGCCGGCACATAGCCATAAGACTCGGCAATAGTGAAAGGGGACCCTCTGATCCGCTTTCTACCTTCACTAAAGCCTCTTCATTATGCATTATACATGTACACATGTCCATGAACATCACATGATATCAATATGCCGACATGACTTTTCATAAAAACTCATAAACATTCATCATTTCAAAACATTATAGGAATGACCACCCTTAAACACATTTCATAAATACTTGAGAATAAAACATATTTTCAAAAGGTTTGCTTGCTTACCTTCTCAGTCGGTGTCCTCAACCTTCTCGTTTTTTTCCCTATACAAGGAAAATGAATATTTTATCTATCCATTCCATGCCTTAGATTGCTTTCCATACTTGCTTTATAATCATTCATTACCTTATTCCCATAGAGGTTAATCTTATAAAGATACTTGGTCATTACTCATTTATACGAATTTTTATCCATAAATTCTTTAAAAATTCCATCCATATATCCTCATAAAATATAAAAATAAATCTCGTTTTTTCCCAAAATCACGCTGTTCACTGTTCATAGTTACTGTAGCAGGTTACTATTCATCTGAGGTTACTGTTCACCGTGTGTTGGTTACTGTTCCTGGGTTTCAAAAATTGACATTTTTTCCAAAAATAAAAAATACCATGACATAGCTCTCAGTTAGTATATCATAGAAAAAATCATAGATTTTGAATTCATCATCATTAACTTGACTAAATAAATCATTTTCTCGATATACTAAAAATCAACATAATTTCACTTAAGCATAATCCTTAAATCCAAAAATCATGAGATTAATATATCATCATTCCAACATCATAACTATCATAAATATTCATCCCATATCATCATTTGGAAATATTGGAGCATTATTTTCACATTTCATACATGATTTTCCCGAATGCTCTATCTTCGCTCCAAATTGTTGATGTTTTGGCATAATTCCAATTAGGCATTATAACTTTACTTATTTTCTCATACTTAGGCATTATCTAAGCATGGTTTTACCCTAGTTAACACCTAAAAGAAATTTGGGAAGAATTCCCTCACCTCAAGTAGAAAAACTCTCCTCCTACTTGTCCTTTCTCTCTCTTTCCTTCTCTCTCTAAGGCCACAAACGAATTTTGAGGGTTGGAAATGCTCAATGGAGCTGGGATTTGTGCCTTTGGACGTTCACCATGCTTTCCTATTTATAGTGTGGCATTTTTTATTAAATTATAATTTACCCCCTTGCTCGATGTATTAAATTCTCAATATTTTTTTCCAAATCCCATGAATTGTCTGTAGTTATTTATTATTTATTTTTGATTTATTAAAATTAATTATTTTAAGCTAATTAAATCTCAACCGTTGATTCTTGATGAGGATGATTTTGGGCCATTGATTTTGGCTCCAAATCCCATGCCCCTTCCCTCCTTGAGACTTGTGCTGATTTTTCATTAATTATTTTGATTTTTAATTAATTAAATTTAACCCAAAAGTCAAATATAATTAATGAAAAAGGTGGGCTACCTTTTTGATCTCCAAATGACGTTTCATCTTGACCCTTAATTCATGATTTTCATCACATCTTAAACCATTCATCATGTTCATTATAAATATTTGGCCATCCATAAAAAATTTCACTTCAATCCGACGTCCGGATTGCAAGTTATGAATTTTTTTTCATTTTCCTTCAAAAATCCACTAAAAATCCGAAAATACTAAATAAATCAAAAAGTGGCTATTTTGTCCTTTTGTGGGAAGCTTCCTTTTTCATCTTTTATGATTAAGTTAATCCAAAGTGATTAACTTAACATATTCCTTAATCCCATGTTTACTATTCACGTTTACTATTCATCCGAATTAACATTCCATAATTAGATATTTAATCCTCCAATGCAACATATTGCAAAATATCATCCATATATTTTGTATAAGGATCAATACATTACCTAGGGTTTATAATCCTAGGGTTTCATACATGCCTCCAAAATCGAGGTTTCACATCTTTGCAAAATTATTGCAGACAAATATAATAAACCATGTTGGGTTAGTTTGGATTGAAGGAAAATGATGATGATGAGGGTGGTAACGTTAATGTTGATCCCCCTGCATGGTCCGACACTAGTACTATTACCGAGGAACCCACAAAAGTCTCACCTAATAAGAGGCATGATATACGAAGGGGTCCCGGTAGATGATGAATTTTTCTATGTTTCATGAATGAATATGTAAGTATAAATGTATGTATCAAGTGTGGATCATGATGCTATGGTTTGCTATGATGTTTTGGCATGTACATAAGTGTGATCTATATAAATGTCTTATGCCATGATGTGTTGGAATTTAGTTTCATGATGAAATGCTTGAATTATGTGAAAGATGGTAATATATGAATAATGGATTATGAATAGTTATGATAACATAACTATGCATGAGGTAAGTAACTATGGATGACTATGAGTCTGGATATTCATGAATGATCATGAAAGTTTATGGATGTTTATGTTGATGAATGATGGAATATGACTTGATTAAGATTGGATGATTCGGTTATGTTAAATTAATCATGTGATGATGAGATGCATATGTTATGACCTAACCCTAACCATGAATGAAGGTTATATGCTTTTGATATTAGAAAAAGCACCATGGTTGATACAAGGTCAAGGGTTAGAAAGAACAAGGGAAAGGAAATTGCTACAGAAGTTCCCAGCCAGCATGAGATTGGAGAAACTAGTAGACCCAAGAGGGGTAGGCCAAAATCACAAGGGCAAACCTAAGGACTCGTCAAAGACGATGAAATTTAAGCCCAAAAAGAAATGTGGAAGAGGAAACGGAGACAGAAAAAATTAAGAAAGGAGGAATGGAAAAAGGTAAAGGTACCTCTAAGAAGAAGAATTCTCTGTTATGCAAAAAGTGCTAAAGGCATCACCAAGGTGAATGTTTGAAAGGATCAAACAGGTGCTACAAGTGTGGACAAGCGGGTCATGTAGCTAAAGAGTGCGGAATGGGAGAAAGTAAAAGATGATAAAAGGATAGATATGATACTATAGAAGTTGATATCAAATGCTACGTTTGTGATCAGGTAGGGCACATCGCCCCAAATTGTCTGAATAAGGCTCAAATGTCGCAAGGGTACGGAAGATCAGCCCGACTAAGGATAACCGGAACAACTAACCGATAGGTTACCTTTACAAACCCGGTACATGTGCATGCTCTAACTCAAATGGAGTCACAGGAGCAAGAGGATAAAGTGGTTACAGGTATGGATTAAATTTTAGAAAATTTGGCAATAGCTTTGTTTGATTTTAATGATAACCATTGGGTCATAACGTGCCAATATGTAACCACGCATGCACTACCAGTAGAGGAAACTGATAAGATAATACGGAGGAATTCCCTATACGCAGGTTAGCTATGATTAACTAAGTATGGAGGATATGACCAATTAGGATAAACAATTTGGATTATAAGTTTCATAATAGGAAAATTGAATATTTTAAAGTTCAATGGAACCGATATTCCAAAAGCAAGATTACTTGAAAATTAAAGGAAAAAGTTGAAAAGAAGTACCCCCAGCTATTTGAAAAGTGAACGAGTTCGGGACGAAACCTATTATAAGGGGAGGAGGATTGTGACACCCAAACTCAAGTAGGTCTATAAATATGACACATGTGTTATTTAAATGAATTATAGATGATTTATGATTTTTATGATTTAATGGTATTTTGCAATTAGGGTTTGCAATTAAGAATGGTGATTAAGACTAATTGCCAAAGCCGAATGTGAGTCAAGATGACTAAAGGGGCTTAATGAGGATTAAAATATGCTAATTTGGCATGAATATTTATTTTAATTTCCATGATATAATTAATGGAGATTAAAATAGAAATTATGGAATTATGTTGGAAAATCGTAGAAAATTCATAACTTGACGCCTATAAGGCGAAATAAGATGAAATTTGACAGGTAAGCTCATGACTTTAGGCTCAACCTTATGAGTGAATTGGATTAAGGCAAAAGTGATGAGATTAAGGTGATAATTATTTGTTATTAATTTCACACTCTAAGGTTATTTTCAAAGGTTCGTACATTGACGTAGAAACGTCGGTTTGAGATGAAATTTGAAACGATTGAATAAAATTATGAAATATATGGTATGAGTGGATTGGATTAATCTAAATACTATGAAAAAGTTCTTAATTGGAAAAAGGTGTCTAGCATTGACTTTGTGCACCCTAGACTGCCATAGCATTTATGTTAAAGCAAGTGACTTAAATGACTAGGTTTAATGCTATGCAAGGTGTCAAAAGGAGGTGCTTTGAGCTAGATATTTTAGATTAAGTCAAGGTCCAAAATCCTTGAAAGGTCAGTGGATTAAATGATGGTTTAAGAGGCTAAGGGCTAGCCTCAAAGAGGCATGGAGAGGTGGCAATGCGTGTGACGTCCAAGCTTGATAAATATGAAATTTTTTATTTTTTAAAAATGAAAAATATGCATTTAGAAGACCTAGCCAGATAGTGTGAGTTATGGATGTGATATGGGTTGATTTTTGTGGCAAGAAAATGACATAAGGTCCATGACATGTGGATGTTTCTAAGTGGACAAATTTATGACCCATTAATGTAATGATTTTGATGAATTTTCTATAAGATAATTACCCATTTTACTAGGGTAATATTGTGCCACCACATCAAGGGATAAGATGCCCATTAATTACCCTCCAAATGATGTGGCAAAATGGGCCCCAAAAGATGGAAAAAAATCAGCAATATAAAAAAGGGGAGGAGCATCACATGGGAAAGCCATTTGGGGGTGAGAATTCAAGGGAGAAAAATCTTCAAAGGAGCAGCAGCCTTGAGCACGACCAAGGGGGAGGAAAAGGAAGAAAAAGAAGAAGAAAAAGAAGAAGAAAAAGAGAGGAAAATCAGGAAGGAAAGAGGAGAAACCAATTTAGGGAAGCTTGGATTCAAAGTTTCCTAGAATTAAGTAAGTATGGATTAAGTTTTGGATTCTTGAAACCTAAGTTTCTTCTCTCAAGTTATGGATCATGAATTTGATTCATGAAGAACTCTTAAAAGATGAGTAAAGATGCCTTGATAAGGGTATTGATTGATTTTTGAAAGATTTAAGTGAAATTAAGAGTTCAAGAGAGTGAAAAGGGAGGTTAGGGTTGAATTTTGAGAAGAAATCTAACTTGAAAATTCTCAAAATCCTAAACCAAGTTGTTGTATGATTAAAGTATGATGATTAGGATGTAATTCATGTTCTCTTGGATTACATATGTTGATTTGAGCATTTGTTAATGATTTTAGCAAAAATGGATCTTAGGGTTTTAAGTAATACCCATTTTTCCATTTCTGAGTTAAAAATGATACAAAGTGTTGGTCCCGAGTTTATGACAATTACCCAAGAGGGGAGGGGTGAATTGGGTATTTAAAATTTTTCACTTACACAAAAAATGATCCCCGATTTAGTTTAGTCCCCTTAATGAAACAAATGGAAAGTAATAAGATAATAAAAGAAGAAATATAAATTAATGAGCAAGATTTTATAGTGGTTCGGACAACCTTTCCTATTCCACTTTTCCAAGCTTACACTCCTTTTGACTTGGGTTCCACTATGTATTTCGCAAATATAACTAGAGTCTCTGCTCTCTTCTAGATTCCAGCTCTAGGGGGCATATACAACTCACAGCGCAAGTAGGTGACGAGTCCCACTCCAGTCACACTGCTACTTTGCTACCACTTGGTTTGAAACACCAATATCAAAACAAGTATCAAAAACCAAATAACAAATTGTAAAGAAAGGAGATCCACACTTTACAGATTGTGTAGGCAAGTTACAGCTCGTGGAAGAACTCGTAGAGGAGACGATTCGATCAGCGTTGGAGCATGCAGCAAGTTGAAGCTCGTTCTTCCTTCAAAACTTGTATAGATCACTCAAAGCTATAAGAAGATGGGGTTTAGATCTTAGTAATTTCTGTATCTTCTTTCTTTCATGTTCATTTGAATGTCTATTTATAATGGTGGAAGAAATTTGAACGTTTGAAGGTTGGTGGCGCATATTAAATGCACCAACATTCAAAAAATTCTGATCGTTGCGACCCAAGTCGTAGGTGGAGTCGACTTCGGGTGCGACTTCGGTCTTTAGCAAGCTCCTCAAGTTCCTCCTCAGGTTGACTTGGTCTTGAACTCGATCCAAGTCGCAGGTGAAGTCGACTTCGGGTGCGACTTCACTTTCTATACTTGCTTGATGAATTTGAAATCCTTAAAAGTGACCTTGGTTGCTTGATTTTCTTCACATTAATTGTTTTTCCACTGATTTCTTTTACTTGTAACTCAGTATGGTTATCTTTTCTTGAAATCTTCTAACTTCATGTCTTGAAGTTGGAATACTTGAATCTTGGAGTTCGTGGAAATGTCTAAATGAGTATTCCTTGATCTTGAATGATTTATTCATGTAAATCAGCTTGTCCTGGACTTGATTTTTCTTCATTTGATCCAAGTCGAATGTTTGGGTCGACTTGGGTTCCAACTTCATTCAAGTCGTATGCGAAGTTGACTTGGGTATGCGACTTCACTTTTTGAATTCCCAAATTCAGTGCTGGAGATTTTGGGTTCGTCGAAGTCGATACTAGAGTCGACTTGGTGTGCGAATTCACCCAAGTCGCAGATAGAGTCGACTTGGTGTGCGACTTCGGCAACTTTTGCTCCTCAGATTCAGCGCTGGCCATAAAATTGCATTTGAAGTCGATGCTGGAGTCGACTTGGTTTGCGACTTCACCCAACTCGCATGTGAAGTTGACTTCGGCAGCTCTTGCTCCTCATTTTCAGCGCTGGCCATAAAATCACATTTGAAGTCGCTGCTGGAGTCAACTTGGGGATCGACTTGGCTTAAGTCGATGTCTGAGTCGACTTGGGAATCGACTTGACCTGTTAGACTTTATATTTTTCATTTTTATATCCTTTAAACATTTCACAAAACATGTTAGTAGCCAAAACTTACTCAAATTAAGTTGTTAATCATTGAAACATAGGCTTTGCTTATTTTTCCATTGATTCCAACACTTGTTTCCAACAATGTCTCCCTTTTTGATGATTGACAAAATTGATTTGAGTATATACCTTTCAATGTCCTTAAAACATACCATTTTATCTTGTTTTGGTATCATAGGTCATTTGCATGAAATTAACATACATAATCCATTTTCAATCATTTGCACATTTCATTTCCAATAATTGCCTATATAAATCACAAGTTAAAACCATTCATACAAGTATTTCACCATTCATTCAACCATTTCAATTTGTATAAGAACAGAACATAAACAAACAGAGCACATAACAAACTTTTTTATATATATAATCAGAGAATTTCATACAAGATGCAAAAAATGAATGCAAACCTATATACAAGCTACCCAAATCGAGACTCAAATCCTAATCTATTCTCCCCCTTTTTGTCAAAGAATCAAAAATAGGGATCGAAAATTTAGGACTTGGCAAACAGAAATGCCGATATAGGATAGGGAGCTTGTCGGATGGGTGGAATGGGTCAAACGTGAGCTGTGGAATAGAAGGATGAGACAAGATGAGGTGTAGGATGTCGGTGCACTGATTCGCTCTCAAATGGATCCAGGTCAGGTATTGGTCGAACCCTGCCGCTCCCGGATGCAAGTCTGTACTTGATCGTTCGGAGCTCCTGGTCCATGCGATCCTGCCTAGTGTGCATATCCATAACTGCATGGAGAACCCCGGTGATCTGAGAGGTCAGCCTATCCTCTAGCTTCCCCAAATGCTCCCGAATTGCATTCACCGAGTTGTCCCATGACGGTGGTCTTGGAGCTACATCTGGGATCTCTGAGCCTCGTGGTGAACACGATCCATGTGATTGCTGCGATGCGGGCTCGTTGGGGGCATCTTGTGGTGGAGACGGAGCGGGTTGAGGTTGTGGTGATGGCGGGGGCTGCTCCCCCTCAGCCTGTGCTCCTCTGGCTTCTTCTTGAGCCGGTTCACCCATCCTTTCCCTTATTATTTCCTCTCTGAATTGATCGACATTGATCTTCATCCGTTGCAAAAGTGCCTTGTTGATTGCATTTGTTGTCTTTAGCACTTCAAATGGCTCACCGTCGATGTCTACGTGAAAAAATTGAAGGATCTTGGTGATCCATGTCCCATACAGCAAGACTCCTCGTGGGTTGTCCTTTCTGGAGGCTAAGGCTTCAAGGAAAAGTCTGGGAAGGCTAACCTTGACCCTGTTTGCAACTTTCCATAAAATTTCAGCCTCTTGTGGATTCACTTGATTTCTGCCTCCTCCCTTGGGATAGATGCAATGGGCAATCAATAGCCTGAGAACCCTCAACCTAGGAGATATATCCATATAATGGAGAAACTTAATCCCAGGGTGGTATTTATTGCTCCTAGTGAGCTAATTGTACATTTGGGTTAGAGATAGGTCGGCGAGTAGTTGTTCATCCTCAAACGGAACTTGTAGGATTCTGCCGATCTGGATAAAAGCCTGATCTTGACTTAGGGCTCCCATTGTGCCCAAATAAATCTCGATACCTTTTACAAATGTACTAAAATATTCTTGATCCCACATATAGTAAAAAAGACAGGTCAAATCGGGATATACCCTATCATCAGCCTTTAGCAACCTTGTCCACCCTTGAAAATCCAATAATTCTTCTATCCCAAACTCATAATCACTCAGAAATTTAAAATTTATAATCTTTGGGACAAAAATCTTACGCTCGTAGAAGTTCTTGTAAAATCTACTATGTTGTTACTAGGTCCTGAAGTAGGTTGTTGGCATTTTGAGGACCTGACCCTTTAGAGTTGGGGTTCCCCTTCTTCTACCCCCAGTTCCGGAACTGTCGGAGGTCTGCGGTTCCTCCTCTTGGAGCTGAGGTGGTTGGGGTTCTTGCCTGGAATAGAACTCGACGGCCGGTAGATGTAGATGGTTCTTCTCGGGCTCACTTAGATGGAGTTCTTTGTCTCCTAGGAATCTCCTCCTCAGCTTGAGATCCAGATTGTCTGGGTACTGGCCTTAGGGAAGGCTTGGAGACGGCTAATTTGGGTATTCTTGTAGCCGATTTGGGTGCCATTTGGATTTTTGAAATGGGTTTTGCAAATGGGAAGTTGAGAGGAAGAGAGAAAATCTAAGAGAGAGAGAGAGAGACTAAGACGGAGTGGGAGTCTGAGAGAGAGAGAGTGAGACTGAGTAAGATCGAGGGAGAGAGATGAAGGAGAGGGAGAAAGCTCGAAACGGGGGGAGAGAGAGAGAGACAACTCGAGAGAGAGATGTGAGAGAGAGGGCTGAGAGACAGGGAGAGAGAGAACGAGAGAGAGAGAATGGGAGAGAGGGAGTAGGGAGTTCGAAAGAGAGGAAGACGGCGCGAGAGGAAGAAGAAAGAAAGGAAGAAAGGAAGAAAGGAAGAAGAAGAAGGGAGAGGCCGGAAGCCCAAACGGCGCGTGCTGAAGTCGACTTGCCCTAACTGAAATCGACTTCGCCCCTGCGGAGTCGACTTCACCAAAGTCGACTTGGGACTTCCGGAGTCGACTTGGCTTATCGACTTGGACTTTTCTAAGTTCATTCCTCCTATCTTATTGTTTCTAATTTAACTCAATCATCCCCATATCATTTCTAATTTTATAAAATGATTCTTTGTTAGAGGTTTAGTGAATATATCTGCAATTTGGTCCTCAGTTTTCACATATTCCAAACAAATATCATGATTTTCAACAAGTCCATGAATAAAGTGGTGTCTTACATCTATATGTTTTGTTCTAGAATGCAATATAGGATTCTTAGTCAAACAAAATGCACTTGTATTATTACATCTAATTGGAATATCATGATAATTAATATCATAATCTTTAGGATGTTGTTTCATCAAAAGTAGTTGGGCACAATAGCTCCCGACAGCTATATATTCGGCTTCTGCCGTAGATAGAGCAACACTAGTTTGTTTTCTTGAATACCATAAAACCAACATGTTTCCAAGAAATTGACATGTTCCACTAGTACTTTTTCTATCTACTTTTTATCTGGCAAAATCCGTATCCGAGTAGCCGATTAGATCAAAAGTTGACCCCTTTGGATACCATAGTCCAAGATTAGTGGTATTTATTAAATATTTAAAAATTCTTTTTACAGCCATTAAATGTAATTCTTTAGGACATGATTGAAATCTAGAACACATACAAATACTGAATAGAGTATCGGGTCTAGAAGTAGTTAAAGATAACAAAGATCCTATCATGCTTCTGTATAGTTTTTGTTCGACAGATTTACCTTTTTCATCCGTGTCGATCTTGATTGTTGAACTCATTGGTGTGTTTGCTCCCTTGCTAGTCTGCATTCCGAATTTCTTTAATATTTCTTTGATATACTTGGACTAATTTATAAAGATCCCTTCGGCTTGTTGCTTAATTTGCAGTCCAAGGAAGAAATTCAATTCTCCCATCATACTTATTTCAAATTCACTCTGCATAATCTTAAAAAATTCTTGGCATAGAGTTTCGTCAGTAGCACCAAATATTATATCATCTACGTAAATTTGAACAATTAAAATATTTTTACTCTTATACTTGATGAATAATGTAGTATCGACCTTTCCTCTTTGAAATTCATGATCAATCAAAAATTTGTTTAACTTTTCATACCAAGCTCGTGGAGCTTGTTTTAATCCGTATAATGCTTTGATTAATTTGTAAACATATTTTGATTGATCATTTTCTTAAAATCCCGGAGGTTATTTAACATAAACTTCTTCATTCAAGTATCCATTCAAAAATGCGCTTTTCACATCCATTTGAAATAATTTGAAATCCATGTGAAAAGCAAATGCTAGTAGAATACGTATTGCTTCTAATCTAACCACAGGTGCATATGATTCTTCAAAATAAATTCCTTCTTCTTGGGAATACCCTTTGGCTACTAATCTGGCTTTATTTCTTATTACAAGTCCACTTTCATCTAATTTGTTCCTAAATACCCATTTGGTGCCAATAATAGTGCAATCTTTGGGGCTAGGTACTAAATTTCATACATTATTCCTTTCAAATTGATTTAACTCTTCTTGCATTGCAATAACTCAATTTTCATCATTAAGAACTTGATCAATAGTTGTTGGTTCAATTTTTGACACAAAGGCATATTGTTCATAAATATTGTGTTTTGACCTTCTAGTCTTTACTCCTTCATAGATATTGTCAATAACTTTCTCAATTGGATGGTCATTTTTGAATTTTAAATCAGTTGGTGGTTTGTAAGAATTGTTACATTCACTTACCCTTTCCTCTGTGAATTTTTCTTGTTTAGGCTCGGTTTCTCCTTGTTGCTCTTGTTATTCCGCTTTTGAATTCTTTGATGTATCATCTGCATCACTTAATTCATCCTCCTTTCTCAGAGTTTGGTTAAATTCATCAAAAACAACATGTATTGGTTCCTCTACTATTTGATTTCTTTTGTTGAAAATTTTATATGCTTTGCTATTTGATGAATAACCAAGGAAAATTGTCTCATCACTTTTGACATCTAATTTTTCCATTGTTTAACACATAGCGAGTACATCCAAAAGTATGAAAATATGATATGTTCGGTTTTCTGCCTTTTCAAAGTTCATATGGGGTCTTTTTCAATATTGCTCTAATGGTAACTCAGTTTAATACATGACAAGCTGTACTTACAGCTTCACCCCAAAACCTTTTGGACAATTTACTCTCATCTAAAATAGTTCTAGCCATTTCTTGTATTATCCGGTTTTTTCTTTCAACAATCTCATTTTGTTGAGGAGTTCTTGGTGCAGAAAATGTATGGTGAATTTCTTTTTCATTGCAAAATTTTATGAATCGTTTATTTTCAAATTCACCACCATGATCACTTCTAATGGAAATAATTTTATTTTGTTTTCATTTTGCACCAAATTTAAAAACGTGACAAACATAGAAAATGCTTCATCTTTGCTAGCTAAGAGTATAATCTAAGTAAATCTTGAAAAATCATCAACAATTACAAACACATACTTTTTTCCACCAAGAGTTAAAATGTCCAATGGCCCATAAAGATCCGTATGCAATAATTCAAGTGGCCTAGTCATTGAAATTTCCTTTTTGGTGGAAAACAACATTTTGGGTTATTTAGATAATTGACAAGCCTTGCAAATCTTATCCTTGTCATATTTAAGCTTTGGTAACCCTTGTACTAGACTCCTTTTCCACAATGTTTTAATATTTGACATATTTTTATGTCCAAGCCTTATATGTCATATCCATGAATCATTTTCTATGGCTATTAGATATTTTCTCTCAAGTTCATCTAGGCAAGCCAAATATACATTTTCATGTCTTTTGCCACTAAATACTATGTGATCATCATCAAATACATTGCAGATAGAGCACAAATACAACTTTATAACCTTTATCACATAATTGACTAATACTCATTAGGTTGTGTTTGAGTCCTTCAACAAATAGTACGTCCTCAATACATGTATTTGAAATTCCATAAGCATTTCCTTTACCTTTGATTTTACTTTTTTCATTATTTCTAAAAGCAACTGTTCCTTCGTTACACGGGTTGATTTTATGGAACGGTCCTTTTTCTCCTTTCATGTGTCTTGAGCAGCCACTATCCATAAACCATATGTTACTGACCTTAGCTCTAAGACAAACCTGCAATAATAAAGTCAAGTAGAACTTATCTTTTTAGTACCCATTTTATGGGTCCATTTGGGTTAGTTATCCATTGGAATCTTCGTTGATCTACCTTTGAAGGCATAAATCCAATGCTATTGCACATCTAAACCAATTTTGCACCAAGATTTTGTAATTTTCTCATTTTGCATTGATATGCTTTGTGTCCCATCTTGTTGCAAAAATTACGAGCTCCTGGGAGTCTAGGAGTGGGAAGCCATTTGGTAATTGGTTGCCCAGTTGGTCTTTTGGTCCAAATCACATGATTCATCTTAGGTTTATCATGAATGAGTTTTGCCTTGTTTCTATGGGTCCTTGGAGCATTAGATTTGTTATTTTCACCCTGCTCAAATGTCGTATACCCAAGTCCTTTCTTACAACTTTGGGTGGTCATTTTTAAAAATATTTTGACACTTTCTCCAGGATTAGAAAACTTAGCAAGCAATTCATTTAATAATTCATTTTCCTTTTTGAATTTTTCTAACTCATTTGTCAAGGTATGCCTTTCGCTTGTCAAATGGTTAACTTTTTTTGCAAACTTTCCATTCACAATAGTTACTGTGTTAAATTGTCTTTTCTTTATTGTGAACTTATTTTCTAATTTCTTTATTTCCTCATATAATGAATCATAGGGTTGTTGAAGTTCTTCTAATTCAGTACATTTGAGGCAGTCATTTGTAGAAGAAAAAGATTTTTGTTTAGAGGTTACCTCTTGACTACTTGTGCAGTTTGTTGAAGTGGTTTGATCCTCCAAAATTTCCGTCGCTGCAAGACATATGTTGGAATGTTCCATATTTTTCGTGCAACAAAACCTTGCACAATCTGCCTCGTTTTCTTCACTTGAGGAACTACATGTTGTGGATTCTTTCTCGTTTACATACATGCCTCTTCCTTTGATCCTTTGAGATCTTCTGTTATCGCCTCGATCTCTCTTATTTCTTCGCTCCTTTGCCTTGGTTTCTTCGGGCGTTGGGCATTGGGCTTGCATATGCCCCATACCGCCATACCGAAAATATTTTATTGCCTCTTTCTTTTTCTCCTTAGAATTTTTTTCTTTAAAATTTTTAAAATTCCTTCCTTTCCTTACAAATTTTCTGAATTATTTTGTAAGTAAGGCAATTTCCTCATCGTCGTTTTGTGATGATGAGGTGGAGTTGTCCGAATCTTATGCGGCTTTCAAGGCGATGGCTCTCTTGCCCCTATGTTGCTCCTCATTTATCCTTTTTATGAACTCATGTGACATGAGTGAGGTTATAAGGTCTTCCAGCCGTAGTGTATTGAGGTCTTCTGCTTCCTCAATAGCTATAATCTTTGGAGTCCATGATTCAGGTAGCGCCCTTAAAATTTTCATTACTTGCTCAGATTCAGAAATTATTTTTCCTAGACCTTTCAAGGCGTTAGTAATTTTAGAAAATCTAGCAAACATTTCAGAAATATTTTCTGTCTCTAGCATTTTGAAACTTTCTAATTCTCCAATCAAAATATTTCTCCTTGTCCCGCAGACTTGAGAAGTTTCCTCATAAGTGGATGTCAATGTATCCCATATCTCTTTGGCGGTTTGGCATGATGATACTCTATCATATTCTGATGCTGTTAATGCACAAAAGAGGGAGTTCATGACTTTCACGTTGCTTTTAACAACTCTTATCTCCTCCTCGGACCATGTGGAGGCTCTTTCATCGGTAGACAACACAATGCTATCTTGGATAGCAATCCAAGAGTCAATATACGTAGCCATGATCAATTGTTTCATTCTCAACTTCCAATAACTGAAGTTGGTCCCATCAAATAGAGGTGGTCTAGTGAAAGATTGACCCTCGGCAAAAGCAGGGGTGGAAGTTGATTAGGCTGCCATTTCAAAAGATCTCTTTGGTTTAAACTCAAAGACCTGCTCTGATACCACTTGTTGGTCCCAAGTTTATGGCAATTACCCGAGAGGGGAGGGGTGAATTGGGTATTTAAAATTTTTCACTTACACAAAAAATGATCCTCGATTTAGTTTAGTCCCCTTAATGAAACAAATGGAAAGTAATAAGATAATAAAAGCAGAAATATAAATCAATGGGCAAGATTTTATAGTGGTTCGGGCAACCTTCCCTACTCCACTCTTCTAAGATCACACCCCTTGTGACTTGGGTTCCACTATGTATTTCACAAATACAACTAGAGTCTCTGCTCTATTTTATATTTCAGCTCTAGGGGGCATATGCAACTCACAGCGCAAGTAGGTGACGAGTCCCACTCCAGTCACACTGCTACTTTTCCACCACTTGATTTGAAACAGCAAGTATCAAAACCAAAATAATAAATTGTAAAGAAAGGAGATCCACACTTTACAGATTGTGTAGGCAAGTTACAGCTCGTGGAAGAACTCGTAGAGGAGACGATTTGATCAGCGTTGGAGTGCAGCAAGTTGAAGCTCGTTCTTCCTTCAAAACTTGTATAGATCACTCAAAGCCATAAGATGATGGGGTTTAGATCTTAGTAATTTCTGTATCTTCGTTCTTTCATGTTCATTTGAGTGTCTATTTATAATGGTGGAAGAAATTTGAACATTTGAAGGTTGGTGGAGCGTATTAAATGCGCCAACGTTCAAAAATTTCTGACCGTTGCGACCCAAGTCGCAAGTGGAGTCGACTTCGGGTGCGACTTCACCCAATTCGCCTACTGGACTTGACTTCGGGTGCAACTTCGGTCTTCAGCAAGCTCCTCAAGTTCCTCCTCAGGTCGACTTGGTCTTGAACTTGACCCAAGTCGCAGGTGAAGTCGACTTCGGGTGCGACTTCACTTTCTGTACTTGCTTGATGAATTTGAAATCCTTGAAAGTGACCTTAGTTGCTTGATTTTCTTCACATTAATTGTTCTTCCACTGATTTCTTTTACTTGTAACTCCGTATGGTTATATTTTCTTGAAATCTTCTAACTTCATGTCTTGAAGTTGGAATACTTGAATCTTGGAGTGCGTAGAAATGTCCAAATGAGTATTCCTTGATCTTGAATGATTTATTCATGTAAATCAGCTTGTCTTGGACTTGATTTTTCTTCATTTGATCCAAGTTGAATGTTTGGGTCGACTTAGGTTCCAACTTCATTCAAGTCGTATGCGAAGTCGACTTGGGTATGCGACTTCACTTTCTGAATTCCCAAATTCAGTGCTGAAGATTTTGGGTTTGTCGATGTCGATACTGGAGTCGACTTGGTCTGCGACTTCGGTAACTTTTGCTCCTCAGATTCAGCTCTGGCCATAAAATTGCATTTGAAGTCGATGCTGGAGTCGACTTGGTCTGCGACTTCACCCAAGTCGCATGCAAAGTCGACTTCGAGTGCGACTTCGGCAGCTCTTGCTCCTCATTTTCAACGCTGGTCATAAAATTGCGTTTGAAGTCGCTGCTAGAGTCGACTTGGGAATCTACTTGACCTGTTAGACTTCATATTTTTCCTTTTTATATCCTTTAAAAATTTCACAAAACATGTTAGTAGCCAAAACTTACTCAAATTGAGTTGTTAATCAATAAAACATAGACTTTGCTTATTTTGTCATTGATTCCAACACTTGTTTCCAACACAAAGAAGTGCTTAAATGATTTATGGATGAATTATAGGGTAAAACACTCTAAATTAAGGACCCTTCGGACTACCTAAGTGGGATGGATGAGTTTGCCCTAAATCTGATTTTTTAGGTTATGTGTATGGAATGTCCAGATGGGGGCCAAAAAGGGTACTTTCCATGTGATTTTTGTTGCTATTTATAAACAAATGATTTATGGATGTTATGGAGGGTAAATTACCCTAGGAGTAAGGTACTTTGAATGTCCAAAAGGTCTTGGAAAGATTTTCCCTAAAATTGATTTTTAAGGACATATGTTTGGACAAGTCAAAATGTGTCAAAATGGATACCCTACATGCTTAAGATGTTGCTGTTTTGGAAGCAACTAACTTATGGATTTTAAATATGTGATAATACTTTAAATTTTGGTTAAAAAAAATCATGTTTAGTTGCTGAAAATTATGACTTAAAAATCTGTTAAGATTTAAGTCTGAAAAGTGGCGTTGAAAGGATGAAAAACGGGTCATAACGTTTCTGTTTTGGAAACCAATGATGAATGGATTGAAAATCCATAATTAGACCCTAAATTAAATGTTAATCAAGGGTTTTAACCATGCTAAGTAAGGACACAAGTTGCTGTGTTAAGAAATTTTAAGAAACACCTAAGTTATGTGTTGTAAGATGGGTATATGTGGAAGGCTAAGCATGGATAAGTGATATATGACTTATGTGATTTGCTAAAATGAAAAAATGCATGAAAATATGATGAAATGCAATAGTATGTTGTTTTATGAATGATTATTGAACTATCTCAAATGTTGAGATTTATTTATGAAGCTTAAAAGTCACTTATGTGCTTAAAATTAGCATGGACGTAGGAAACGTGAAAAATAGATGATAAATGATAAATGGGTGATATAAATCCCCATATGTTGATTTATGAATGTTAATTATGTGTTTACCTTAAATATGGGTTTAAAACACAATATGGAATGGATGGTATGTGCACAAGTAGTGCGATATATGTATACCCGACTTAGAATTCAAGTGGGTTATGTATGTTAATGGATTATGGGTTGGAAAACTAAGCAAGCAAATGAAAATGTTATGAATGCAATGTCATTCTTATATGTACAGGCAAAGGCAAACAGATGAGCAATACGGAAAGCTAAGGCGAAGTAGATAAGCAAGCAGCTTTCTAGATACTTTTCATTTTATCAAAGTGTGATAAAATGACTGCAAATGATATTCTAAATGTTTTGAACCATTTCGCAATTGATTGATGAATTATTTCCAAGTTATTTAAGGATGGCCATTCCATTATTTCAAAATGTGTTGAAATGTTATTTCAATTATGATAAATGAATTACTTACTGTTTCGTAAGTATTTATGAAAAGTGATGAAGCGTGGATTCAAAATGATGTTTCATTGAAACGATGTTTAAAAGGGATGGTGTCAAGAATTCTCTACATGAGAATGGCAAGATGCCATGTGTAAGAGGTATATAATGCCGGGGTGACTAAAAGTCATGTATGGAATGGAAATCAAGTAGGCTAGTCAAGGCAGAAAGCAGGATAAGGAGTCCGCCCTTGATGTTGCCAAGTCGGAAGGTTCGGCACCAAGGATGGAAAGGATCATGTTACAAAAGAATGTTCCCCGAGCTAGCGTACCCTCACATGAAGGATTATGTCATGAATGAAAATGATGCATTTGCATATCCAATATTTATGAAATGCCCAAAAATTGGGATTAAACTGGTTTACATGACTGGTTTATGAATGGTTTATGAAAAAGTTTCTGTCTCATAGGTAGTTGATCACTTGTTAAGTGTCTTCAACCGAATGGAGAAAACTGCTTTTAAATAGTGTTGCCTTCAAAATGAATTGCCTGAAAACCCATAACTTACTTATTGAGTTTTGACTCAAGTTTTGTTTTCTAAATCCAAAGACAGGTGAAAGTAAGCAAGCAAGGAGCACAAGTGGAGATTCAAGAATATATGAATTTCTATAAGTTACCTGTGAATGAATTTATGGAATGTATGGTCATATGAAGGATGACATTAAATTGTGATTTAATGTTGTATAAAGATTATGTTATGTTTTATGACTATGAATGGTGAAAAAAATATTATGGTCAAATGTTAAGGTATAAATTGGCATGCTATAATTAAGTATGCAATTTATGAGATCATATGTGTATATCTCAAATGGAATAATGACCTAAAAGGGCATTTGATGGAAAGTTGAAACAAGTGGAATGATATAAACTCCTAAGGAGTTAGGATTAAGTAGATAAATATCCAATAAGTCCGTCGTGTGACGGGGCAACAATCTTGATCACATTTACCAATCGATAGATCTTAGAGTAAGGTTGTGACGCTCTGGCTGGGGCGCCACAAATTATCTGTCACTCCTCAGAGTGACAACTTGCAATTACTCCTTGCCTTTTTCCTTCAGATTTTGTTTAGTGTCACCCAGTAATGTGCCTTGGGGGGGCGACTATTTGGCGATGGAGTAGGAAGAGCTGGTCTCATCTGTTGTTGCTGCGATGGCTATACGAACCCTAGTGGGTAATTTTGCCTAACCTGAATATTATAAGAAAAATTAAGATGATTCCTCCATTCCTGATTATAAATATTGGAATATGGGTTTGCTTGGTTCCTTTGGAAAGTGCCCACATAATTAACTGACACTGGATTGGAGTCACACTGATTATAAGGGTGGCCAAATTCTCCGCATCATGTGCAATACTCTGTTAATGATGATGAAGATGAAGAAGTCCCTACTGCATTGACATTGGTAGACGTGAACAAATGTTGAATTTTCTTTGACAAAGCATCAATATGAGCCTTAATGGATGAGACTACATCCAACTAAAGTAGGCCACTACTTTCGCTTCTGTCAGAAGGCAATTAATAAGTGTTTGCCGCCATGTTTTCTAGTAGTGCATAGGATTCTCGATAACTTTTCCATAGCAATTGTGGCGCCCCAAACCGAGACGTCACTTCCTTACCTCAAGATCTTATTGATTGGTAAATGTGAATCAAGATTGTTGCCCTGATCATGCGGCGGGATTTTAATTGGATCTCGTCCAAAAAAAATTTCATTTTTTTCATTCATCATTATTTCATTTATAACATAAACAATGGTACACTTGTACATATCCATTTTATAAGTTCTCAACATGTACTTATACATTAAAGGTCTTCTTGACCTAATCATGGCATTTCCATTTCATACATACATATAATCAATCATTAGTTCACCTAGAACTCAGAACTTCAAACAAGTTCATATATATATCAACATACCTGAAAACTTCTATTCATATCATTTCACTCACCATAGGTAATCCTTTTAGCCCACATGGTACTATCTCGTACCTTTTCTCCATTTCTTAGGTCCTCGACCGCTTGAGTCTCCCAGTACCTGTCTGAGGTTTGGAAAAAAAAAACGTGAGTGATAACTCAGTAAGAAAGCTTATATTTTACAAGAAATTCATTTTGAAGGTATATTTATTTAAAAGCATTTTTCTCCCTTCAGTAGAGGCACTTATCAAGTGATCAAGTACCTGTGGTGCAAAAACCTTTTCATAAATCATTCAAACACTTTTCATAAATATTTCATAAATATTGGATGTGCAAATTCATCATTTCCATTGATGACGTTATCCTTCATGTGACGGTACGCTAGCACGGGGAACCCTCTTTCATGGCATGATCCTTTCCATCCTTGGCGCCGGACCTACCGACTTGGCAATGTCAAGGGGGACTCCTTGTCCACTTACTACCTCGACTAGCCTACTTGATTTCCATTCCATGCATGACTTTTAGTCACTCCGATATTATATACCCTCTTACACATGGAACTTGTCATTCTCATGTAGAGAATTATTTGCACCATCCCTTTGAAATATCGTTTCAAATCCATACTTCATCACTTTTCATGAATAATTGCGAAACAATAAGAAATCATTTATTCAAATAGAAATAAATATTTCAATACGCATATAGACAAGGAATGACCATCCTTAAATACCTTGTAATGAAAACCAAAATCATTTAGAAAGCTGCTTGCTTACCTTGCTTGCTTAGCTTTCCGTTTCGCTTATCCCTTTGACTTTTCCTATACATATAAGAATGATATAACATTCATATATTTTCTTTTCTTGCATTCAACTCAGTTTTTCAATCCATTTTCATTAACATACATAATTCCTTCAACTTCTCAAGTCGTTATGCCCGTATAGTACATACTTGTGCACTACATGGGCTATTACACATCACATTAAATCCCATAAATAGGGTAATCATTCAATCACTTAATAGTTATTCAACAATAATTATTTAAAGGTTCATCACCTTCCATTTACCATTTTTTTACTCATTTTCCAAAATTCACACATTGTTGGTCATTTTAAGCACACGTGGTCGCCTTAGACCTCATTAATTAATTCTAAAATTTGGAATTAACATCATACAATTATAACAGATATATAATCATGAAATTTATCATATTCTCATGCATTTTTTCACAAAATCATATTTCACAAGTCATTTATCACTCATGCATATCTATTCTTTCTCATATGCCCATTTGGCAACACATATATGAGGCATTTCATAAAAATTTCTAAGTCAGAAACTTAGTCAATAATTCAGCATGATAATTAACCTTAATTAACACTGTACTTAGGTTATTTTTATGGAATTTAAATCCACTAATCATAGGTTTCCAAAACAGCAACTTTGGAACCCATTTTTCACCCATTTAACGTGTCTTTTGACACATAACCCTAAGCTGATTTATAAATCCAACTTTTCAGCAAATAATCTCACTTTTATTAATAAAAATTTAGTTTATTAACATATATATCAATTTAGATCATTTATACATAGGTTTCATATTTCTTTTTTATTTTTTTCTCCAATTATCCACATATGCTGAAATCAGGCGTACTGAAATATCAAAATCTTGAATTAATATCAAATCAAGCATTTTTGATCTAAAATTTCTAAGATACCTTAAAAACTACATGAATTAACCAAAATAAATATTTACAGAATGAAATATTTAGTATTTCTATTTATTTTGGTAGTTTTACTTTGCTGGACAGCAGAATCCATTTTCAGATAGCCTAAATCATGTTAATTATGGGGTATATTTATACCAATAAAAATCTAATTTTTTATTTTATTAGTGTAATAATAAATATTTATTATATATCATGTAAAATTTTTAGCCTAAAATTCCTTGTATAAAAATTATTAAAAATCATTTGGTGCAGCTGATCCTGCCACCCGTTTAATCCTGTCCAGGTTGATATTCTCAGATTTTTAATTTGTAACTGGATTATCATTTTAAGTTAAAAATTGGTTATTTCCTTAATCACCCCATAATTATTCTTTCCAAAAATTTTCATGCTAAAATTCATCCATTTACAGTTCCGTTAATATTTTAGTTTACAACATCATATAACTTCCAGATTTGAGGTATAAAATCAAGATTAACATATATTTACTTGATTAATTGATAATCCCTCCATTGAGCACTTGAAATTTAATTCTCTTCCTCTCCTCCTTGCTGATTTTTACGTGCCCTAGCTTCTGCCCTTGGAGAAAATTTCCATTTTTCTCTTATTTTTCTCTCTTCTCTCTCTCCTTCTCTCTTCTTCTCTCTCTTTCTTTCTCCTTCTCTCTCTCCTTCTCCCCTGCTGGAAACAGCAGCCATGCTCCTCCATTTCCTTCTTTTATTTGCTAGTTTTCTTGGTGCCCAAGTAATCCCATAGGCATTTTAGTAAATTCCATTTTCACTTTCCACAATTGCCCTTCTTTACTTAGCTCTTAAGCAACATGTTATTTGCTCTCCAAGAAATCAACTTTCCATGATAATTAGCTTAATCCATTCCATTCATCTCATAGATTTCATAATTTTATTCCATCATTTCAAATTTCATCTCAATCTGACGTTTCTACGTCAAGTTATGACCATTTGAATTTATCTTTTGGATTTGGGATAAAAATAATTAATTATCACCCTAATCTCATCATGATTCCCTTAATCCAATCCATTCATAAGATTGGGCTCACCGTCGTGAGCTTACCTTTCAAATTTCATCGAAATCCGCCTTGTAAGCGTCAAGTTATGAATTTTCTATCATTTTTCATCTTAATTCCATAATTACACTTTAATCTCCATAAATTAAATCATGACACCTTGTCACCTTTAAATCCTCATTAAGCCCCTCGGGTCATACCAACTCACTTTGGGCTCTGGCGATTAAATTTTTAATCACAGTTTCCAATAGAAACCCTAATTCAAAATGTGACATAATTCACAAAAATCATTCAAAATTCATTTAAATCACACATAAATCAAATATATATGTTCTCTGGCTTATCATATAATCAAGCATTAAATGAACAAAATGATAAGGCTTTTGAAACATAATGCACCATAAGAGATTTACATCTTCAATGTTAACAATATCTTTTCCACCAGTTATGGGATAAAGACAATTATAAACAACTTGAAATAGCAATTTTAATTCAACAGAGCCAAACCTCTAGCAGGAAATGCAGCTTTCATATGCTCGTACGAGCATCAGTAGTTAAGTCTAGAGTAGGATCTTTAATAGATATATAAGCATAATCTTCAACAAAAAGATACAAAAGTTTCTTGATGGAATCTTCAACAGAGGGAGAGGGTGATGGTGCTTGTGGAGGCGAGTTTGATCATGGTTTAGATGAGGAATCTATGTTATATATGGTGTTGGTGGTGGTTTCAATAGTAAAGTGAGTGGAGGATAAAAGAAAGAGAGTGGCAATCTAAGAGAAGTGTGATTTAGCTAAATTTAGAGAGAAGACAACAAGTCAACTAGGGTGTATAAGTAAGAAGAGAGTGCGAGAATTTCATAGGATAGTGGTGGTGAAAGAGAGTTGTAGGTTAGGGTTTATCGAAGAAGAGACAACAAAGAAATTCAGATTTTCTATAACGGTCTCCAGGATCCTACACGTCACATGGTGGATTCTTCGTCTAACGGTTCTTTGCTACGAAAAAGCTATCGGGAATCATACGCTCTACTCGAAAATATGGTGGCCAATACTTACCAACTGCCATCTGAGAGGAGCTGAGGTGGGGGTCTACTCCAACTGGACGCGATTTCATCGATAAAGGCCCACATCGACGCTTTATCTCGGCAAATCCAGAACTTCTCCAGGCCAGCCAACGTTAGTGCATTTGGGGCATCTACACCATAGCAGTCGACAGCAGCAGACATTTGCACGTGGTGTGGCAAATTCGGCCATCCCAGTGATGAATGTGCCTCCAATCCAGAGTCCATTAATTACGTGGGAAATTTCCAGAGAAACCCAGCAAATCAGTATGGAAACAACTACAACCCAGGCTGGAGGAATCATCCTAACTTCTCATGGAACAACTAGACGAGGCCGAATCAGCCGCCTGGATTCTCACAGCAACCGCCGCAGCAACAGCCTGTAAGACCAATGCAGTTCAATCCACCACCGCGAGAAGAGAAGAAATCGGATCTGGAAAATCTTTTCATGCAGTTTATGCAATCCCAGATCACGAAGAACAGGAACCTGGAAGCTCAGATAGGCCAACTGGCCTCAGCCCTGAACAACTGACCTCAAGGTTCATTGTCGAGCGACACCGAGCAAAACTCGAAAGGAAAAGGCAAAGAACAGGTCCAAGCAGTCACATTGCATAGTGGAAAGCAGTTGCCCGATGCAATTCCATTAGAATCGGTAATTGAACCCACTAATCCTCTGAGTCAGCAGTCGCAGGAGCCAGAAGAACCAGTTACTACCCAGAAGCAACCGGATGCTGAAATCGCCACGAATCCAAGGCCGCCTCCTCCATTTCCTCAGCGATTCGAAAAGCCTAAAAAGGAGGGCCAGTTCAAGAAATTTCTTGAGGTATTGAAGCAGCTACACATTAATATACCTCTTGATGAAGCCTTGGAACAGATGTCGAGCTACGCCAAATTCATGAAAGACATGCTATCAAAGAAAAGGCGATTGATGAAATTTGAAATGGTGGCTCTAATAGAGGAAACCAGTACAAGGGTGCAGAGGAAGCTGCCTCCTAAACTCAAGGACCCAGGGAGTTTCACCATTCCATGCACGATTGGAGACCAGTACTTCGAAAGAGCCCTATGCGACTTGGGAGCCAGCATTAATCTCATGCCCAAGTCCATTTTCAGAAAATTGGGCTTAGGGGAAGCCCGACCTACCACAGTGACGCTGCAATTGGCGGATCGATCCATCACGTATCCAGACGGTATCACCGAAGATGTCCTTGTTAGGGTAGACAAGTTCATCTTTCCTGCTGATTTTATTATCCTGGATTATGAAGAAGATCGAGATGTGCCAATCATTTTGGGTCGACCCTTCCTCGCAACGGGAAAAGCCATCATCGATGTACAGGCTGGAGAGCTGACCATGCGAGTTCAAAGTGAACACGTTAGTTTTAGCGTGTTTAAGGCAATGCAGTTACCAAATGACCCAAAGGAATGTCTAATGATCGACATGGTGGACTCGGCAGTGCAAGCTGAATTCCAAATTTTAGCTTTCAAGGACATCCTAGAAGCATCGCTCGTTGGGGAAGGTAATGAATCTGATGATGATTTAGCAGAAATGATACACTATCTGCAGCAACCCCTGACATTCCCACGATACCCGTAGAAATTTGAATCGCCGGAGCTCAAGCCGGAGTCTTTTAAACAGTTAAAGCCATCAATTGAAGAGCCGCTTATCTTGGAGCTGAAACCTCTGCCTAAACACCTCAGATATGCCTTCCTGGGAGCAGAATCCACACTCCCTGTGATTATTTCTTCTGCACTTGATCCCGTGCAGGAAGAAAAACTGCTCAGAGTGCTCAGAGATCACAAAAGGCCATAGGATAGACCATAGCAGACATCAGAGGCATCAACCCATCCTTTTGCATGCATAAGATTCAAGTAGAAGAGAATTCCAGGCCATCTATCGAAGCGCAGAGAAGACTAAACCCAATCATGAAAGAAGTGGTAAAAAAGGAGATCATCAAATGGCTAGATGCAGGCGTGATATACCCTATCTCAGACAGTTCTTGGGTCAGCCCGGTGTAGTGTGTCCCGAAGAAAGGCGGTATGATGGTCGTCTGCAACGAAAACAACGAGCTAATCCCGACCAGAACAGTTACTGGTTGGCAAGTTTGCATGGACTACCGCAAGCTGAATAAAGCCACCCGAAAGGATCATTTCCCACTTCCATTCATTGATCAAATACTGGACAGGTTAGCAGGACGTGAATTCTACTGCTTTCTGGATGGCTATTCAGGTTATCACCAGATAATGATAGCACCTGAAGACCAAGAAAAGACCACGTTCACATGTCCGTATGGCACGTTCGTATTCAGGAGAATGCCATTTGGCCTATGCAATGCTCCAGGCACATTTCAGCGATGTATGATGGTCATTTTCACTAACATGGTGGAAGATTTCCTGGAGGTATTCATAGACGATTTCTCGGTATTTGGGAATTCATATGATGAGTGTTTAACCAACTTATCAAAGATGCTCCAGCGGTGTGAAGATACGAACCTGGTTCTTAACTGGGAAAAGTGTCATTTTATGGTGCAAGAGGGCATCGTACTTGGTCACAGGGTCTCTAAACATGGAATCGAAGTGAACAAAGCTAAAATCGAGACGATCAAGAAATTAGCTCCACCCACCTCAGTCCAAGGCATCACAGTTTTCTAGGACATGTAGGATTCTATAGACGGTTCATAAAAGACTTCTCAAAGATAGCTAAGTCGTTATGTTCGCTGCTCGAAAAAGATACGTCATTCGAATTCACCAGCGAATGTATGGAAGCATTCCAGGAGCTGAAAAAGAAACTGGTATCTGTACTAATTATTATTTCTCCAGAATGGAATCTCCCATTTGAATTAATGTGTGATGCAAGTGACTATGCAGTGGGAGCAGTATTGGGATAGCGAAAAAATAAGGTTTTCCATTCCATCTACTACTCTAGCAAGACCTTGAATGAGGCACAAATGAATTACACTACAACCGAAAAGGAACTGCTAGTAGTGGTATTTTCATTTGACAAATTCAGAGCCTATCTGGTGGGCACTGAGGTGATCGTTTACACAGACCATTCAGCCATCAAATATCTGATCGAGAAAAAGGATGCAAAACCACGCTTGATTCGATGGGTCTTACTGCTACAGGAATTCGACCTCGAAATCAAAGACTATAAGGGAGCTGAAAATCAGGTCGCTGACCATCTATCCCGCCTTGAAGGACCCCAGTTAGCTCATGATACGGAGCAAATTCGAGAAGTGTTTCCGGATGAGCAGCTATTCTCTATCTCCCCAGGTAGCCCACCATGGTATGCAGACTTCGTCAATTACATTGTCAGCGGAATGTTGCCTCCGGGGCTGAATTCACACCAAAGGAAGAAGTTTCTCCACTACGTTAAATTCTATTTCTAGGATGATCCATATCTGTTTAAGCAATGCCCAGATCAGTTAAATCGGAGATGTATTCCAGAGTGTGAACAGGAAGCACTACTGCAGAGCTGTCATTCATCGCCGTATGGGGGCCACTTTCAAGGAGACAAAACTGCAACAAAAATACTTCAAACGGGATTCTACTGGCCATCTTTATTTAAAGACGCCCATTTTTATGTCAAAAGATGCGATCAATGCCAACGGACAGGTAACATTTCTAAAAGACATGAGATGCCTCTCACTAATATTATTGAAGTAGAAATATTTGATGTCTGGGGTATTGACTTCATGGGTCCATTTATTCCCTCCTTCGGAAACCAATACATCCTCGTTGTTGTTGATTATGTTTCCAAATGGGTAGAAGCGATTCCAACTCAAGCAGGTGATGCTAAAACAGTTCTCAAATCATCAAGAAGAACAGTTCTACTCGTTTTGGCACGCCGATAGTAATCATTAGTGATGGAGGATCCCATTTCTATAACCGGCAGTTCATGACAATTCTACACAAATACAGCGTACGCCATAGAGTGACGACAGCGTATGTGTATGAAAATAAAAATGTGAAATAATTAAGTTTCAAGAGGTCATGTCCATATATAGCAAGTTCAGCAAAGTGAAGTCTCAGCCCAAGTCGAATTCACTTGTGACTTTGGTGAAGTCCCACAGCCAAGTCGAATTCGCCTGCAACTTTGGACATATAGCAAAGTGAAGTCCCAACCCCAGTCGACTTCAGTTGCGACTTGGGTGAAGTCTCAACCTAAGTCAACTTTGCCTGCGACTTTGAAGGCAAAATTTTGGAAAACAAGTGGACAACAAGTTTTAACCAAAGCGAAGTCGCAACCCAAGTCGACTTCACTCATCCTAAGTCCACTTGCGACTTCAACCTATAACGTTGGAAATTCAAACGTTGGAGCATTCAACGCACATCAACCTCCACTCCAACGACTTGATCTTTTTTCCTTTATCAATATCATTGAAATAGGAATATGAAAAAGAGGGAAAGAAGGAAAGATAGAGGGAAACACAAGATGAGCTTACACCTTCCAATATTCAAGTGTGTTGATTTCATTTGAATAAATATTGAAGCTTCAAGAGCTAGTACTTCAAGTGAGCTTATATGATTATCTTCTTCACATAATAAGGAGCTTCCAGAGCTAATTGATTACACATTGTAAAGTATAAATTCTCTTTTATCTATTTTGTTTTGTGTTATTGTCTTGGATCAGTGTTAGAGACTGATTTCAAGAAGAAGCAAAACAGGGGATTGGTTTGAGTTTGTCTCACTAACAGATTTTTGAGTTTGTCTCACTAAAAAAATTAGACTTGACTGGTTGAGTTGGTCTCACCAATAAGTGACTATTGTATATGCTCCCTAGAGCTACAATCTAAAAGAGAGCGTGTGCTTGATAATTGAAAATTAACAGTATATTTTATGGGCATTTTATACCAATTTGGTGGGTAATTAATTGAGTTTAATGTGAAATTTGATTTAAAATATATTTTTGCAACAATTGGGTATTAAATATTAATTTCAAGTTATTTAAATAATTTTTGTAATCTTTTCACTTGAAATTATATTTTGTTTGTTTCTATGAAATTAAATGGCTTGAAATAATTTTTATTAATAACTTGTTAATTAATTTGATGAATTAATCACTTAGTAAGGATTTTTTACAGATTAACAAGTCCATGCATGGGGCCCACCAGCCAAGTCGTCCATCTGCTGTCCAATTCATCACAAATTTGCACCATCCAAATTCCATGCAGAATTTCAGCACTCATGAAGCAAGATCCAAGCCGTTGATCTAATTCTCCAAATCTGGCCATGCAAAGCTACAATCTAGCACCGATCAGAAATTTTCTAAGCATCTATTAACAATGTCTAGAAATTCAAGCTCAAAATGATCCAGGCCGCCCATTATTATCCACTGCCTAAGCTTGATCACGTCCATGATTCAATAGAATTTAGTGGACCATTCAACACATCCTAGCATTTTCCTGGTTAAATCTGGAAATTCCTAGCATCCAACTAGCCGCATGCAATAATCTGGCCATCCAAGCAGCGGGCCCCACATGCAAAATCAGAATTTTTCAGCATCCAAAATTTCAGATCGTTCATAATCTCCAGCAGAAAAAAATTAGTTATTCATTTAGCCCCAATTTAATCTAAGCCGTCAAAATCCCTTGCTGAAAAATCAGAACCAAACCAAGAAATCCACACCGCCCAACCTCTTTGATCTAAGCCGTCCACAATCAAACCAGCCAACCGTTCAACCGCCCATCAATATACTCTTAAAAGCAAACCTATCCTGCACGTCCAAACGATGGTGCAAAATCCATGCCGGATGAGCCATTGCGTATGATCCGGAATAACATAATTAGAACAACGCAGCAGTAGCCTGTGTGCACCCTACTTTAGTGCAAAATCACAGCTATAAAAAGGGGTGTGGCCTGGGATGAGCAGATTTCACAGCAAAGATTCTATATAGAAAATTTGAGGTAGAATTTGGAGAGCAGATTTTAGGAGAAAAAATTAAAAAGAGAAGGAGAGAGCTAGGAAGAGAGCACGGGCAAGAGGCGGACCGGCGAATTGCATGGAACGGCTGACACACCATCGGGGGCTCCAAACCAATAAGCCTTTCTAACTTTTTTCCTTTTTAATTTTTCTTGTCTTGTTTAAGATAGATTTGAATTTTAATTTTATTTTGAACTTAAACGTGCTCGGCTAAACCCTAAATCTAGGATTTAGAATGTAGCATGCATATAATGTAGCGTGGTGTGAATTTTTAATTTATTTATGATGGATATTGTTGTTAATTTAATGTCTTCTGACTTTTATGCTTGCGTAGTACATGAGCCAGTACTTTGGCATGATTCCGTATATTAGGTGATGGAACCGAGAGGTAGAAATTTAATATACAATAATCAAGACATTAAACCTGGAAATCTAAGATTATGAGAATAGGCATGATGAACTTGAGGAATTCCATGAACAAACTATAAAACTTAATGGATTCTAATTAACTTAATCCCATGAGAATAGATGGTTAAGAAAATTAGGGTTCGCCTTGTAGGTTTCAAAAGAATGTTCAAAGATAAATTAGGGTTTGTTCTCCTTTAACAAACAATATCCAGATTAAATAATTATACCACTACCCATTGCAAAAGTCGCATGTGAAATCCTAAACCCTAGGTACTCTCACTCTCGTTCTCTACTCGTTCTAATTTTCAATTTTCTCTTCCCATTTTTCTATTTCTTTTCCATTTTATTTACTATATTCTCTTCTCACTTTTCTATTCCATTTTATATCTGACACGAAAGCATTTAAAAGCAAAGTTTATAGTCTTGAGTTCCCTGTGGATCGATAATTTATATATTACGATTTACGACCCGTGCACTTGTGGTGAGTTTGCCAATAGTTCTCTAGATTGTATTAAATATACAATAGTGGAACCCAAGACACAAGAGGTGTGTGCTTAGAAGAGTGGAGTAGGGAAGTTTGCCCGAACCATTATATATTGTTGTCTCTTGTGTGGTTTGATTGCTTGCATTTTATATTCCATTTTCACTCTCTTATTCTATTTCATAGCACATTTCATCAAGGGGATTAAACTTACAAGGGGTTAAGTTTTAATTTGCCAAAAAAAATTTCAAGAACACAACTTACCCCTCCCTTCTTGAGTTTTGCCATAAACTCGGGACCAACAGTTGAGCAATTTAGTTTTATAGCAGTTTGTTGTGGGTTTTGATCCATCCTCTTATCTCTTTTCTTTGGCATGAGTAAGATATTTTCCAAGTAGGATTATGTAGACGCCCAGTCGAACAAGTCAGTGGTCGCTATTAATATTCTACAGGATCGATGATAATGGGAAGAACACACATGTGCAATAACATAAAACATTATGTAATATCAAATATTTTATAAATTATTTAAACTAGATGTCTCATCAAATCCAAACAGAGCTATATCCAAATGCTCGAATATGTAAAGTATATACATCATGTCCTCCATAAATAAAAAGTCAATGTAAATAATTCTAAATTTGGATTCATCATATCCTAGCCCGATCTAGTATACCAACCCCGTGTTGGTTGCCACTCGCATACTTACCATCTAAAATATAATAAAATAAGGTGATTTCGGCAAACTCCATAAGTAGAACCAAAATATAAAATAATGTTAAAAAATATGCATATTTTATAATAAATCATAAATCATATTCAAATCAGTACCATATGCATGCTCGTGATCAAACATTCTAATGACGTATCATACGCATGATCTTCTCATCACATATGTTAAATCCAATAGGTAAGTTCGATATCTTGCCCCATCTTACATCAATGCAAAGCATGGGATAATAAAATGTGGAAAACATCATACCTAGCCAAATGACAAGGAGGTGTATGTGAAACCCAGACAATATACGAATCATTTCGAGTTGTAAACCCTAGATTCTTTTGTAATTATTTTTATGATAAATGAAAATTCATGAATTATATTTGTGGATATATGTATTGGAGATAGAAATAATGCAATTAAGAATTTAACTTATGTGAATAGTGCACATGAATAGTAACCGGGGATTAAGACACGTGATTAAGAGTTAATCACTTGGATTAACCTAATCACAAAAAGACAAAAAAGGAGATTTAATCACTACAATACGAAATAGCAATTCTTTTTTATATTTTAATACAGTTTTGGATTTTAGTGTAAAATTAAAGAAAAATTCATAATTTGCAATCTAGGCGTCAGATTTAGATAAATTTTTTTATGGATGGTTAAAAATTCATGATAAACATAATGAATGGTTTAAGATGTGATGAAAATCAAAAATTAAGGGTCAAGATCACACATTAAATGAAGATTAAAAAAGTAGTTTAACTTTTCATTAAATTACCATTTGACTTTTATTAAATATAAATAATTTAAAAATTAAAAAATTAAATGAAAAAGCAGCTATGGCAGGGGCATGGAAGGGGGGTGGTTGAGCATTGACCAAAATCAATGGTCCATGATCATCATCATCATAAATCAACGACTAAGATTTAATTAGCTTAAATTAATTAATTTTAAAAGTAAAAAGTTATAAATAAAAATAGGGCTGCATATGGGGGGCATAAGCAGGCTAGGGTGGGCTTCTCTTGGCTTAATGCACCTTTTTAAAATTATAAAAAATTACATTTACAATTTAATACCTCAAGCAAGGGGGTAAATTCTAATTTGATGAAAAATCAAAAAGTATAAATAGGGGGCAGGGGTGGACGTCCAAAGCCACATTCACCCAGCTCCACTTGAGCAAATCCCAGCTCCCAAACCTTCCATACGTCCAAGAAAGAAAAGGAGAAAGTTAGAGAGAGAAAGTGTGAGAAAAAGAGGGATATCTCCACTTCGGGTAAGTGATTTCTATCTAAAATTTTTTTTGATGTTAATTAGGGGAAAACCATGCTTAGATAATTCCTAAGCATGAGAAAATAAGTATATTTATAATGCTTAATTGGAATTATGCCAAAACATCAAAACTTTAGAGCAAAGATAGAGCATTCGGGAAGATAGCATATGATATGTGTAAATAATGCTCCAAAATTGATAAATGATGATTTGGGATGTATGATTATGATAAATATGATGTTGGAATGATGATATATTAATCTCATGATTTTTGGAATTAAGGATTATACATAAGCGAATTTATGTTGATTTTTATTATATGGAGAAAATGATTTATTTAGCCAAGTTAATGATGATAAATTCCAAATGTATGAATTTTTTCATGATATACTAAGCATAATCTATGTCATGGTATTTTTTATTTTTGGAAAAAATGTCAATTTTTGGAACGCATAAACAGTAACCAACACACTGTGAATAGTAACCTCAGGTGAACAGTGATTTGCTATAGTAATCTACTGCAGTAATTTTCTACAGTAAACAGTGTGATTTTGGAGAAAATTTGAAATTAATATTTAAATATAAGGATGGAATTTTTGAGGAACCTATGGATAAAAATATCCGTATAAAGAAATAATGCCCAAATATTATAAAGCATGCATGGGAAGAAGCTTGAATAGAAGAAATGAACTATCTTTTTTCCTTGAATAGGAAAAGAAAAAGAAAAAATCGAGGATACCAACTGAGGAGGTAAGCAAGTTATATGTTTTGCAAATTATTTCCAAAATGCTTGAAATTGTTTGTAAATTGCCTTATGAAATTTATTTAAGGTTGGCCATACCTATAACTGCTTTACATGAACTGAAGTTCATTTGTTAAATTATTTATCAAATGCTTTTTATGCAATTCTTTATGATTTCCAATATCATGCCGACATGTGAATGTAAATGAGCATGCGCACGAGGAATAGGCCATAGTTGAGGTAGTAAGCGGACCGGATATCCCCCTCGCTATTGCCAAGTCGCTTATATAGGCCCAGGCCGGTGGCGACCTCCCTGAGATGGGAGTATGTATGGGATGGGCGCCTAGCTAGTGTCGCATCTAAAGGAATGTCATGAATGCTATGAATGCGTTGCATTTGCATTTTTTGAAATGCATGAAAATGATTGAAAATTATGTATGGCTTGCTTACTGAGTATTATTACTCACCCATGTTTTTTCAACAACAGATAGGAAATGATGAAGAAGGCAGCATGCAAAATGACATGCAATTTTTGATATAAATGTTGTATATGTAAATTTTTATGTAAAGACAATGACGATAATTTCGAGATGGAAAAATATCTTTTCAATGATGATATTTTATGAACAGGTTGTGATTATAACTGTGATATGTGAAATATATTTCATGTTTGATGAATGATGTCAAATTTTCATGTATTGAAGATATATATATATAAACCCTGCCGTGTGATTAGGGCAACAATCCTGAGTCACGTTTACCAATCAAAAACGGTCCCGGAGTAAGGCTTCTAGGCATCCTAGTTCGGGGCACCACAGTGTATCTAATATCCTGCCATGATCTCCACACATCTATGGCCCGACCACAAACTTACGCCCATGGCTCAGCTTAGACACTTGTGTCCATGCACCAGTTAATTGTCTCACAACAAATACCAATAAATAGTCAATCACATTCATGGCTCCAAATATCACATCACAATAGCCAAACACAACTACCACTCCGAATATCACATTACAACAAATAGTCGTACACATTTACAGCTCCAAATATCATATCACAACAGCCAAATACAACCATGGCTCCAATTATCATATCATAAAAAATAGTAGGACACATTCACGACTCCAAATATCACATCATTGTAGCCAGACACAACCATGATTCCCATTATCACATCACAATAAATAGTCAGACACATTTATGGCTCCAAATATCGCATCACAATAGTTGGACACATTCATAGCTCTAAATATCACATCTAATAAATAGTCGAATACATTTAGGGCTCTAAGTACAATATCTCAATGGCCAGACAGTTTGTCCTAGCCCACCGGCTTCAATGGCTAAATTGTAGTACCCATAATTTTTAGATTGCAAACCATAAGCACATGGCGTATATAAATGAAAATTTTGGGCCATAAAATTAGTAAAATTATAATTTTATTAATTGCATAAAATTATAAAGTAAGAAAAGGGGAATTGATAAATAAAAAGGTGAGTTAAAGTGTTATTCTTGAATGGAATAATAATAATAAAGTATATTATTTAATTTTAGATTAATAAATTAATTTCTGTCAAATGGTTTAATTTAAGTAATTTATTGATTTAAATTATTTAAATCAATGAATGACCATGATTTAATGGTTTAAATGCATATGGTGGGTATAAGTTATAAAATTTAAAATATTATGATTCATGACATATAAATATATATGGACACATAAGAAATTTTAAAAAAAACATACGAAGGGTAGCTGCACATATGTACCTATGGATTACCTTAAGTGGGGCCACAAAAGGCAGCCCCTTTTCTCCTAGTGCACGAACAGAGAATGGGGGGAAAATGGGATAGAGAAGGAGAAGAAGATAAAGAAGAGGAGAACAGGAGGAAGGTAGAAGAAGGAAAGAAGGAGAAGATGGAGAGGAACCGGTCATCCACCACCACATTGTCGCCGATGCAAACCATTGATGTTGTCAACCCATCAAGGGTATCAAAGCCAAAAAATGGTAAAAGTATATAAGGAAAAGATGATACAGGGTGAGCTAACAGAGGATTTGTTGGGAAGGGGCCCTACATAGTATGTCTCATAGATCTTTAAGTGCTCAAATTGCTCTTTACCCATGCAAACCTTCTTATGAAAATTTAAATGAATAATATCCATTCTTAGCAAATTGAAGAATAGATTAGGATAAAAATAAGTAAATTAAGTGTTATGATTTAATTTACTTATTATTTCTTTTACCTTTGGGTAGAATGTTGCATAAGAAAAAGAATGTTGTTGTGATAGAATAATGATAGGAAGTGAAAAAAATCTAATTGAAAAACAAGAGGCTAGGTGATTCTTGTTTGAGTGAGCGATGAGGGGCCTTTCCAAATGACTAATGTAAAATAGGAATTATAAAGATAAAATTTGAATGAAATTCTCGTATGCAAATGTTTTTATGTCTCAATTGCATATATCAATGTGTGTTACGCACTTGTTTTGTTTTGTATAAATAAGAATAGAAAGCATTAAGTGAAAATGTATGTAAAATTTATGAATCAAAATATTCAATGTGATATGTTGAGATTATAAAATGATAGATTATATATGCATGTTAATTGTAGGAATAATGCTAAAGAAATAAAATACCCTCTCAATAGTTTATAAATACTGAAATGGTTTCAGGATAAAAACTTTATAAGGAGGGGAGAATGTTGCACCCACAATTTTTAGATTGCAACCCACAACACGTGGCATATATAAATAAAAAATTTTGGGCCTTAAAATTAGTAAAATTATAATTTTATTAATTGCCTAAAATTATAAAGTAAGAAAAGAGAATCGATAAATAAAAAATTGATGAGTTAGAGTGCTATTGTTGAATGGAATAATAATAATAACAATAAAGTGTATTATTTAATTTTAGGTTAATTAATTAATTTCAGTCAAATGGTTTAATTTAAGTAATTAATTAATTTAAATTATTTAAATCAATGAATGACCATGATTTAATGTCTTAAATGCATATAGTGGCTATAAGTTATAAAATTTAAAATATTATGATTCACGATATATAAATATATATGAAAATATGTAAGAAATTTAAAAAATACGAAGGGTAGCCACACGTGTGTGTGCGGGGACTACTTTAAGTGGGGCCACAAAAGGCAGCCCCTTTTCTCCCAGTGCATGATTATAGAATGCGGAGAAAAAAAAGGAAAGAGAAGGAGAAGAAGAGAAAGAAGAGGAGAAGAGAAGGAAGGAAGAAGAAAGAGAGGAGGAGAAGATGGAGAGGAGCCGGTCGTCCACCACCACGTTGTCACCAGTGTTGTCAACAAATGGCAAATCAAGCACAATCTATGTTTTGATAATTAACAATTCAATTTGAGAGGTTTTAAAGCACTAACATGTGTATTAAGATGTGTTAAGGATTAGATACTTCAAAATTCAAAACTTGGCAAGTCAAGTTACATGCCATGTCAACTTAGGTTAAGTCGATACCAAGATCGACTTCACATCGACTTCAAAGGATCATTTTCTAACAGTGCTAAAAATGTGGACGTGTAAGCAGGCGAAGTTGCAACTGAAGTTGACTTCGCATGCAACCTGGGGGAAATCACAACTCAAGTCGACTCTATCAGCGACTTGGGGTATCTTCAAGCTGTTCGAAGCTGAATCTGACAAAGTCAAGTCGAGACCGAAGTCGACTCCAATATAGGACTTAGGTGAAGTCATGCATGAAGTAGACTCAGACATGCGACTTGAGTTGAGTTAAAAGTCGAGTCGACCCCAGCATTTAACTTGAATACAAGAAATTCAAATCATGAAGTTTCAAACCCAGGGATGATAAGTTTGACTCAGGAAACATCACACTAACATGATTTAAGATCCAAACAAGTTCATCCAAGAATGCTCAAATGAACTTGACCGAGCTCAATATTCAAGAAGTTCCAAAGGCCACATACACAAGTGAAAACTTATGAAGATAAAATATGAAGAAACAAGGAAAATTATCCTAAAGGATCAAGTTTACACTGTGTCAAGGTTCCAGTGAACCGAGCAGAGTATGAAGTTGCAACCCAAGTCATCATCACCTGCGACTTAGGTCAAGTCTGAGATCAAGGCGACCTGAAATGGAACCTGACTAAAGAGCTGAAGACCGAAATAACAACCTAAGTTAATGCTAGTCTGTGACTTGAGTGAAGTCCCACCCAAGGTCAACTCCGAATGCAACTTGAATCACAGCGGTCAAAAAAATTTGAACGTTGGTTCATTGAATGCACGCCACCTATAGCCAAACGTTCAAATTTATTCCTCTCCTATTTAATTTTGATAAAATGGAAGGGAGAGGGTTAGCTAGTGTGAAACCCCAATCTTAGACACGTGTATAAAACCTTAAGGTTGTAAACCCTAGGTAATATAATAATAAAATATATATTCATGAGTATGAAAACATGTGTATTAGAGGTTAAAGAAATGCAATTATGGGATTAAACCTTATGAATAGTGCACGTGAATAGTAATTAAGGTGATTAAGAGTTAATCATGTAGATTAACCTAATCACAAAATGACAAAAAAGAGATTTAATCACTACAGGACGAAATAGCAATACTTTTTTATATTTTAATGGAATTTTGGATTTTAGTGAAAGATTAAAGAAAAATTCATAATTTGCAATCCGGACGTCGGATTTCGATGAAATTTTTTATGGATGGTTAAAAATTCATGATGAACATGATGAATGAGTTAAGATGTGATGAAAATCACAAATCAAGGGTCAAGATTAAACGTCAAATGGTGATAAAAAAGTAACTTATCTTTTTCAATAAATTACTTTTGACTTTTTATTAAAATAAATAATTTAAAAATAAAAAAATTAAATGAAAAGGAAGCTATGGAAGGGATGTTGCAGGGGGTTGGTTGGAAAATTTGACCAAAATCAATGGTCCATGATCATCATCATCATAAACCAACGGCTAGGATTTAATTAGCTTAACATAAATAAATTTTAATAAATAAAAAATCTAGAAAAATAGGGTTTCCATAGGGGGGCTGGATCAGGCCTAGGGTGGGCTGCACAAGACTCCATGTATTTTTTAAAATTATAAAAAAAAACACATTTGCAATTTAATACCTCAAGCAAGGGGGGGTAAATTGCAAATTCATGAAATTTGGAGCACTATAAATAGGGGGCAATGCCTTGAACGAATTCACATTCATCCCAAGCTCAAAATTCACTTGAAAAACTTCATTTCCCATCCCCCACACGTTCTAGCCAAGAGAGAAGAGAGAAAGAGAAGGTTAGAGAAAGAAAATGCAAGTAGGAGGAGAGTTTTTCTACTTCGGATAAGTAAATTCTATCCAAATTTCTTTTGGATGTTAAGTAGGGAAAAACCATGCTTAGATAATTCCTAATCATGAAAAAATAAGTATAGTTATAATGCTTAATAGGAATTAGGCCAAAACATCAAAAATTTGGAGCAAAGATAGAGCATTCGGGAAGATAGCATATGATATGTGTAAATAATGCTCCAAAATTGATAAATGATGATTTGAGATGAATGAATATGATAAATATGATGTTGGAATGATGATATATTAATTTCATGATTTTTGGAATTAAGGATTATGCTTAAGTGAATTTATGTTGATTTTTAGTATATGGAGAAAATGATTTATTTGGCCAAGTTAATGATGATAAATTCAAAATTCATGAATTTTCCCATGATGTACTAACTAAGAGCTATGTCATGGTATTTTTTATTTTTGGAAAAAATGTCAATTTTTGGAACCCATGAACAGTAATCCATGTTGCTGTGAACAGTAACCTCGAGTGAACAGTACCCATGAACAGTTATGAACACTAACCTGCTACAGTAACTTGAACAGTAACTATGAACAGTGAACAACGTGATTTTGGGAAATTTTGAGATTTATTTTCATATTTTATGAGGATATATGAATGGAATTTTTAAATGATTTATGGATAAAAATCCATATAAGGAGGTAATGATCGAGTATATTTATTAGATTAACCTCTATAGAAATAAGGTAATGGATGATTATAAAGCATGCATGGGAAGTAAATTAAGACATGGAATGGATGGATAAAATATCATTTTTTCTTGTATAGGAAAAGGAAAAGAAAAGGTAGAGGACACAGACTGAGGAGGTAAGCAAGCACAACTTTGAAAATGTGATTTTATTGCTTCATTGTAAGCAAGCACAATTTTGAAAATGTGATTTTATTGCTTCATTGTAAGCAAGAACAACTTTGAAAATGTGATTTTATTCTCAAGTATTTATGAAATGTGTTTAAGGGTGGTAATTCCTATAATGTTTTGAAATGATGAATGTTTATGAGTTTTCATGAAAAGTCATGTCGGCATATTGATATCATGTGATGTTCATGGACATATGCACATGTATGATGTATAATGAAGATGCTTTAGTGGAGGTAGAAAGCGGATCAGAGGGTCCCCCTTCACTATTGCCGAGTCGTATGGGCTGTGTGCCGACGCCGTCCTCTCCAGAGGTGGAGGCAAAGGAATGTTATGTGTGAATGAATGCATTGAATTTTCATACGTGGATTGAAAAGGAAAGCATGAATTTGAAATGATGTTTTTAAGGGATGGTGCAAATAATTCTCTACAAGAGAATGACAAGTTACCTGATGTAAGAGGTATATAATGCCGGGAAAATCAAAAGTCATGCATTTAGGAACCATGTAGGCATCAAGAGGAAGAGAGGTTCCCCTTGATGAGGCCAAGTCGGAGACAGCCGGCGTATTGGACCATGCTATGTGAGATGTTCCCTGGGCTAGTGTACCCGCACACGAAGGTTTATGTCAGGAGTGGAAAGGAAGCATTTGCACATCCAATGTTTATGAAATGATTTTTATGAAAATGTTTCTATTTCATTGATAGTTGATCACTTGCTAAGTGTCTTCTATCGAATGGAGAGAAATGCATTTACGAATGGTTTACATGAATGGTTTACAAGAATGATTTTCATGAATGATTTATGAAAGATTTCCAAAAATGATTTACGAAAAGGTTTCTATTCCGTTGGTAGTTGATCACTTGGTAAGTGTCTTCTATCGAATAGAGAGAAATGCATTTAAATGAAAAAAAAATGCTTGCTTATTGAGTTACGACTCATGTTTTGTTTTCTCAACCTCAAACAGGTGTAGGGAAAGCCAAGAGATGAAGGGCATGTGTTGCTAAAGGAAAAGAGATAATCTACAAAGGTTAGTAGATTTTTGTATGAATAGATGCCCTAATGGGATATGATTAAAAAGGACATACGTTGTATGAAATTATGAAGTGATGAATAATATGAGAAGTTGATGATTTATAATAATATGGATAAGTCCATTATGAATGATGATGAGTATATGTTTATGTGATGAAAGAAAACAAAAAGAAAAAAAAATTGGACGAGATTCAATTAAGAACCCACCGCGTGATCAGGGCAACAATCCTGAGTCACATTTACTAATTAACAAGATCTTGGAGTAAGGACTATGTGGATGCCTCGGTTCGGGGCGCCACAGCTAGTGTATTAAATACGCTTCACCTTCCAACTTTCTAACATTTAAGTGCTCCTTAAGGAGATCTATAAGAAGAACTTTGCTCTTTGATGGCAAGTTCTCAAGTATACATCCATGTTGGTCCCGAGTTAAGGGCAATTACCCAAGAGGGAAGGGGTGAATTGGGTATTTAAAATTTTCAACTTAAACAGAAACTTTATCCCGGATTAATCTAGTCCCCTTTATGAAGAAATAAAGTGGAAAGCAATATAGTGTAGAGAGCAGAAATAAAAATCAACAAGCAAGGTTTTTATAGTGGTTCGGGCAACCTCCCTACTCCACTTTTCCAAGTTCACACCTCTTGTGACTTGGGTTCCACTATTGTATTTCACAAATACAACTAAAGTCATTGCTTCTAGATTCCAGCTCTAGGGGGCATCAACAATACACAGCACAAGTAGGTGACGAGTTCCACTCCAATTACACACTACTTTGCTTACACTTGATCTTAGTTACCCAAACTAAATCAAGTTCAATACAACAAGAAGTAACAAAAGAAAGTTTCTACACGTTACTGTTGTGTAGAGGCAGATTTCGCGCAGAGAAGAACTTGTAACGTAGGCTTAATGATTCAGCAAACAGCTCTTGGCAGTTTGGAAACAAGGTTCTTTTTCAAAATGTTGGCTTGATCACCTAAAGCTCTTAAAGATGAGAGTTATGCTCAATCAATGATTTCTCAGCTACCCTCCTCATTCATATTAGATGCCTTATATAATTTGCGAGGGAATCCGAACGTTTGGAGGTAGGTGGCGTGCATTTAATGCGCCAACGTTCGTAAAAAATTTTACCGTTGCGACCCAAGTCGCAGGTGGAGTCGACTTCAGGTGCGACTTCACCCAAGTAGCAGATGGAGTCGACTTCGGGTGCTACTTTGCCTGTCCACAGCTTCTTCAAGTTCCATTCCGGGTCGACTTGGTCATCGACTTGACCCAAGTCGCAGGTGAAGTCGACTTCGGTTGCGACTTCACTTCTTCAGCTTGCTAGTTGAACTTGAAGTTCTTGGAATGTCTTGCTTGTTTGAATTTCTTCACGTTTGGTTGTTCTTCCAATGATTATATCTTTTGCAACTTAGTATAATCATCCTAGCTGGATGTCCTTTTAGCTTCGTGACTTGCAAACTTTGAATCCTTGTAATCTTGAGTACTTGAATCTTAAAATGCATGGAAGATGTCTGAGTAAGTGTTCATGATCCAATCATGATGGATTCATGCAGCCCTGCTTGCTTTGATCTTCATCTGATCTTCGTTTGATCCTTATTTGGTCCATGTTGAGTGTCTGAGTTGAATTGATCTTCATTTCCACTTGAATCTAGCATTGAGCCGTCTTAATCTGCAAGTTCCGCACTGAAGTCGAAGTTGAAGTCGACTTGGTCTGTGACTTCACCCAAGTCGCATGCGGAGTCGACTTGAGATGTGGCTTCAGAGCTCTCATCCCCGATTTCAACTCTGGATGAAAATGACGCCTTGAAGTCGAAGTTGGAGTCAACTAGGTCTGCGACTTCACCCAAGTCGCATGCGAAGTCGACTTGGGATGCGACTTCGGCAGCTCTCATTCTTGATTTCAACTCTGGAAGGAAATGACCTCTTGAAGTCGCTGCTGGAGTCGACTTGGGGATCAACTTGGCCTAAGTCGATGCCTGAGTTGACTTGAAGATCGACTTAACTTGCCATGCTTTATATTCTTCAATTTTATAACCTTTAATCATTTCCACAAACACGTTAGTAACCAAAACTTACTCAAATTGATTTGTTGATCATCAAAACTTAGACTTGGCTTATTTTCCACATGTTTCCCACAATCTTCCTCTTTTTGATGATTGACAAAATCGATTTTAGTGTATACCGTTCAATGTCTTTAAAACATACTATTTGTGCATTTTGAAGTTTAACATGCATATGTTACTTCCAATAAATCACAAGTTAAAAATAGACATATTTTACTTTCAATACATCATAAAATCATTCATACACATATTTAAGACGGAGACTCAAATCCCGATCTCTTCTCTCCCTTTTTGTCAATTTATCAAAAAATAGAGATGGAGCGGGTTAATCCTTTGAGAATGGCGGGTTGCTCCCCCTGAACCTGTGCTCCCCCTCAACTTGTGCTTATCTAAGTTAATTCAAGCATACCCATATCATTTCTAATTTTATAAAATGGTTCTTTTGCTAGAGGTTTGATAAATATATCTACAATTTGATCTTCTGTTCTTACATATTACAAGCATATATCATGATTTTCTACATGTTCTTTAATAAAGTGATGTCTAAGGTCTATATGCTTGGTCCTAGAATGCAATACTGAATTTTTAGTTAAACATATGGCACTTGTATTATCACATCTAATAGGTATATCTTTAAAATTCATGTCATAGTCCCTAAGTTGTTATTTCATCCAAAGCAATTGAGCACAATAGCTCCCGGCGGCAACATATTCGGCTTCCACCGTAGATAGAGCAACACTAGTTTATTTTCTTGAAAACCATGAAACCAACATGTTCCCAAGAAACTGACATGTTCCACTAGTGCTTTTTCTATCTACCTTGTAGCCGGCAAAATCTGCATCCGAGTAGCCGATTAGATCAAAATTAGAACCCTTTGGATACCAAAGTCCTATGTTGGTAGTATCTATTAAGTATCTAAGAATTCTTTTTACAACTACCAAGTGTGATTCTTTTGGACATGATTGAAATCTAGAGCACATACACACACTAAATAGTATATCAAGCCTAGAAGCAGTTAAATATAATAAAGAACCTATCATGCTTCTATATAATTTTAAGTCAACTGGTTTGCCTTTCTCGTCTTTGTCAATTTTAATAGTTGAGCTCATAGGTGTGTTTGCCCCTTTGCTGTTTTCTATGGCAAACTTCTTTACATTTCCTTGATGTACTTGGACTGGTTTATGAAGATCCCTTCACTTGATTGTTTAATTTGTAGTCCAAGGAAGAAATTCAGCTCCCCCATCATACTCATCTCAAATTCTTTCTGCATAAGCTCAGAAAATTCTTGACAAAGAATCTCATTAGTAGCACCAAAAATAATGTCATCAACATAAATTTGAATAATCAAGATATCTCTTTCTTTGTATTTGATAAACAAAGCGGTGTCTACCTTTCCCTTTTGGAAGTCATGATCAATCAAAAATTTGCTTAATCTCTCATACCAAGCTCTTGGGGCTTGTTTTAATCCATATAATGCTTTGGTTAATTTGTATACAAATTTAGATTGATCTTTTTCCTCAAATCCAGGTGGTTGTTCAACATACACCTCTTCATTTATATAACCATTCAGAAATGCACTTTTAACATCCATTTGAAACAATTTAAAGTTCATGTGAGATGCAAAAGCTAGTAAGATACGAATAGCTTTTAATCTAGCAACCGGAGCATAGAATTCCTCAAAGTCTATTCCCTCTTCTTGTGAGTATCCCTTTGCCACAAGTCTAGCTTTGTGTCTCACCACAAGTCTACTTTCATCTAATTTGTTCCTAAAGACCCATTTTTTGCCAATGACAATGCAATCTTTTGGTCTTGGAACAAGATGCCAAACTTGGTTTCTTTCAAATTGATTTAATTCCTCTTGCATTGCTATGATCCAGTTTTCATCATCAAGGGCTTGGTCTATAGTGGATGGTTCAATTTTGGATACAAAGGCGTATTGTCCACAAATATTTTGTTTTGATCTTCTAGTCTTTACACCTTCATAGACATTCCCTATAACTTGTTCAATTGGATGGGCATTTTTGAACTTTAAATCAGTTGGAGGTTTGTAGGAGTTATTACCTTCACTTACTCTTTCCTCCATGGATTCTTCTTGCTTCTCCATATGTAATTTTTCAAGGCTACTTGTTATCTCATCTGCATCACTTAAATCATCTTTTCTTTTGAAACATGGGTTAATTTCATCAAAAACAACATGTATTGACTCTTCTACAACTTGGTTTCTTTTGTTGAAGACTCAATATGCTTTGCTATTTGATGAGTAACCAAGGAATATTGTCTCATCACTCTTAGCATCCAGTTTTCCCAAGTTGGTTTTTCCATTGTTCAACACATAGCATGTGCATCCAAAAGCATGAAAATATGAAATATTTGGTTTTCTACCATTCCATAGCTCATATGGGGTCTTTTTCAAGATTGCTCTAATGGTAACTTGGTTTAACACATGACAAGTTGTACTTACAGCTTCACCCCAAAATTTCTTGGATAATTTACTCTCATTTAACAGTGTTCTAGTCATCTCTTGTATGGTTCTATTTTTCCTTTCTACCATTCCATTTTGTTATGGAGTTCTTGCTGCAGAAAATGTGTGGTGAATTCCTTTTTCATTACATAATTCTATGAAACGTTTATTTTCAAACTCACAACCATGATCACTTCTAATAGTCATAATAGTACATAATTTTTCATTTTGCACCAAGTTTACAAAAGTTGCAAACATAGAGAAGGCTTCATCTTTGCTAGCTAAGAGAATTACCCATGTGAATCTTGAAAAATCATCAACTATTACAAACACATATTTCTTTCCACCAATGGTTAAAATGTCGGATGGCACATATAGATCCATGTGTAGCAATTGAAGTGGCCTAGTGGTGGAAATTTCCTTTTTTGTAGAGAAAGGCATTTTAGGTTGTTTTGACAATTGACATGCCTTGCAAATTTTATCTTTGTCATATTTCAATTTAGGTAATCCTTCTACCAAACTCTTCTTCCATAGGGTCTTTATATTTGTCATGTTTATATGCCCAAGCCTCTTATGCCAAACCCATGGATCATTGTCAATGGCCATTAGACATTGACCATCTAGTTCATCAAGTGAAACCAAATATGCATTTTCATGTCTTTTTCCGCTAAACATGATATGTTCTCCATCAAATACATTACATATAGATGATTCAAACACAACCTTGTATCCTTTGTCACATAATTGGCTAATACTCATTAAATTGTGCTTGAGTCCTTTAACAAATAATACATCTTCCATACATGCATTTGAAATACTATAAATGTTTCTTTTACCTTTGATTTTACCTTTCTCATTATTTCCAAAAGCAACAGTTCCATCGTTACAAGGCTTGAGTTTATGAAATAAACTTCTTTCACCGGTCGTATGCCTTGAGCAACCACTATCCATGAACCAAACATTGCTTGCCTTTTCCTTGAAACATATCTGAAAAATGAACAAATAAATCTTATCTCTTTGGTACCCATTTTATGGGTCCATTCGGGTTAGTAAACTAATTTAATCTTTGTTGTTCTATCTTTGAAAGTCCAAATCTTATGTTTCTTGGAACCCAAACTAGTTTTGCACCATGGTCATATAATTTCTTAAAGTTGCATCTATGAATCTTTTGACCCATCTTGTTGCAAAAATTGCAAGTCATTGGTACTCTAGGAGTAGGCCTCCAAGTATGTAGTGGTTCAAAAGTTGGCCTTCTAGTCCACATAATATATTTCCCTTTGGGCTTGTAGATAGGTGCAGTTTGATTCTTCCCAAGTGTTGGCACACATAATTTGCTACTTTCTCCTTGCTCAAATGTTGAGTATCCAAGACCTCTTTTATTGTTTTGAGAGGTCATGTTTAGAAACATTTTCACATTTTCTCCTGGATTAGAGAATTTAGCTAATGATTCATTTAAGGATTCATTCTCCTTTTTCAATTTTTCTACTTCCTTCAATAGTAGTTCATTTTCTTTTTTCAGTTTTGATATACTTTCAGCTAGTTTTCCATTTACAATAATAATGGAATTGCATTGTTGTCTCTTTAGTGATAACTTGTTTCCTAGTTTTTTAATTTCCTCATATAATGAATCATATACATGTTGTAATTCTTCTAATTCAGCACATTTAAGAAATTCTTGAATAGAATAGTGAGTAGATTGAGAATAGAAAAATTTGGAAGTTACCTCTTCAATACTTGTGCACTTTGTTGAGGTGGTTTGCTCTTCCAAAACTTCCGTTGTGTTTAAACACAATAAATTTTCTTCTTGCTCAATCCGCGCCATGCAGCATATTCTTGCATAATTTGCTGCTTCAAAATCATCGGTTGAGGAGCTACTTGTTGATGAAGTTTCTTCATTCACGTACATTCCTCTTCCCTTCGGCCTTTGGAATTTTCCGCTTTCATATCTTTCCTTCCTCTTTTGATGATCATTTGATTTTTCTTCCGGTGTAGGACATTGAGCTTGCATATGTCTCATCCCATCGCATCTATAGCACTTTATAGCCTCCTTCCTCTTCTCTTTTCATGATCTCTCTTAGAAGTCTTTGAAGTTCTTTTCATTTTTCACAAACTTTCGAAATCTGCATATGAGTAGAGCAATGTCTTCATCGTCATTGTGAGACGATGAGGTGGATTCATCCGAGTTATGGGTGACTTTTAGTGCAATTGCTATATTTCTTTTGTGGTGATCTTCATTTCTTTTCTTGATTAGCTCATGTGACATTAGTGAGCTAATAAGGTCTTCTAGCTTCAATGTGTTCAAGTCCTTTGCTTCTTCTATTGCGGTAATTTTCGAAGTCCATGATTCGGGTAGCGCCCTTAGAATCTTCATGACATGCTCCGATTCAGAAATTGTTTTTACAAGACCTTTCAAATCATTAGTAATTTTAGAGAATCTAGCAAACATTTCTAAAATATTTTCTGTATCTAGCATTCTAAAGCTTTCCAAATCTCCAATTAAAATATTTCTCCTTGTCCCTTGGACTTGAGAAGTTCCTTCATAGATATATGTTAATGTATCCCATATTTCTTGTGCAGTTAGACAAGAGGATACTCTATCATATTCAGAAGCGGTAAGAGCACAAAATAGTGAGTTCATAGCTTTAGCATTGCTCTTAACAGTTTTTACTTCCTCATCGGTCCATTTGGAAGCTCTTTCATCAATAAGCAAGGTTACACCGTCTTGGATTGCAATCCAAGAGTCCATATCTGTAGCCATGATGAGTTGTTTCATACGTAGCTTCCAATAGCCAAAATTGTTCCCATCAAACAATGGTGGCCTAGTAAACAATTGGCCTTCGGAAAATGCGGGAACGGAAGTCAATTAGGATGCCATATCAAAAAATCTCTTTGGTATAACTCAAAGACCTACTGTGATACCACTTGTTGGTCACGAGTTAATGGCAATTACCTAAGAGGGGAGGGGTGAATTGGGTATTTAAAATTTTCAACTTAAATAGAAACTTTACCCCGGATTAATCTAGTCCCCTTTATGAAGAAACAAAGTGGAAAGCAATATAGTGTAGAAAGCAGAAATAAAAATCAACAAGCAAAGTTTTTATAGTGGTTCGGGCAACCTCCCTACTCCACTCTTCCAAGCTCACACCTCTTGTGACTTGGGTTCCACTATTGTATTTCACAAATACAACTAGAGCCACCGCTCTCTTCTAGATTCCAACTCTAGGGGCATCAACAATACATAGCACAAGTAGGTGACGAGTTCCACTCCAATCACACACTACTTTGCTTACACTTGATCTTAGTTACCCAAACTAAATCAAGTTCAATACAACAAGAAGTAACAAAAAAACGTTTCTACACGTTACTGTTGTGTAGAGGCAGATTTAGCGCAGAGAAGAACTTGTAACGTAGGCTTAATGATTCAGCAAGCAGCTCTTGGCAGTTTGGAAACAAGGTTCTTCTTCTAAATGTTGGCTTGATCACCTAAAGCTCTTAAAGATGAGAGTTATGCTCAATCAATGATTTCTCAGCTACCCTCCTCGTTCATATTAGATGCCTTATATAATTTGCGAGGGAATCCGAACGTTTGGAGGTAGGTGGCGCGCATTTAATGCGCCAACGTTCGTAAAATTTTTGACCGTTGCGACCCAAGTCGCAGGTGGAGTCGACTTCAGGTGCGACTTCACCCAAGTCGCAGATGGAGTCGACTTCGGGTGCTACTTTGCCTGTCCACAGCTTCTTCAAGTTCCATTCCGGGTCGACTTGGTCTTCGACTTGACCCAAGTCGCAGGTGAAGTCGACTTCGGTTGCGACTTCACTTCTTCAGCTTGCTAGTTGAACTTGAAGTTCTTGGAATGTCTTTCTTGTTTGAATTTCTTCATGTTTGGTTGTTCTTCCTTTGATTATATCTTTTGCAACTTAGTATAATCATCCTAGCTTGATGTCCTTTTAGCTTCGTGACTTGCAAACTTTGAATCCTTGTAATCTTGAGTACTTGAATCTTAGAATGCATGGAAGATGTCTGAGTAAGTGTTTATGATCCAATCATGATGGATTCATGCAGCCCTGCTTGCTTTGATCTTCATCTGATCTTCGTTTGATCCTTATTTGGTCCATGTTGAGTGTCTGAGTTGAATTGATCTTCATTTCCACTTGAATCTAGCATTGAGCTGTCTTGATCTGCAAGTTCCGCACTGAAGTCGAAGCTGAAGTCGACTTGGTCTGCGACTTCACCCAAGTCGCATGCGGAGTCGACTTGAGATGCGACTTCGGCAGCTCTCGTCCCCGATTTCAACTCTGGATGAAAATGACGCCTTGAAGTCGAAGCTGGAGTCGAATTGGTCTGCGACTTCACCCAAGTCGCATGCGGAGTCGACTTGGGATGCGACTTCGGCAGCTCTCATTCTCGATTTCAACTCTGGAAGGAAATGAAGTCTTGAAGTCGCTGCTGGAGTCGACTTGGGGATCGACTTGGCCTAAGTCGATGCCTGAGTCGACTTGACTTGCCATGCTTCATATTCTTCAATTTTATAACCTTTAATCATTTCCACAAACATGTTAGTAACCAAAACTTACTCAAATTGATTTGTTAATCATCAAAACATAGACTTGGCTTATTTTACACATATTTCCAACAATCCATTCATTCATTCTCCAAATTCTTCTTTGAGCTGAAAATTTGCTTACACATCTATAAAGTGTAGACCCCTAGTTTCATTCTTTTTGTTTGTGATTCCACTTGATTTGTTGTTGGAGACCATGACTAGATTAAGGCAAAGTAGTGTGTGGTTGGAGTGTGACTCGGCACCTACTTGAGCAAAATTTGTAAAGGCCCGCTAGAGCTAGAATCTAGAAGAGAGCAAGTACTCTGACTGTATTTTCATTAACATAGTGGAACACAAGGCACAAGTGTGTGTTCTCAGAGGAGTGGAGTAGTGAGGGTTATCCCGAACCATTATAATCTCTTGTGTTTGTTTTGCTTACTCTGCTTGTTATATTATTCTCCACATTTTTCATTCCAAAGGACTTAGTTCACAAAGGGGGTTACAACTAATACATCGAAACATTTTTTAAGAACCCGATTCAACCCTCCCCTCTTGGGTTTTTACCATAACTCGAGATCAACAAATGATATCAAAATAGACATTTGAGTTTACACCAAAGGGATCTAAGTTCAATGACATCCTAATCAACTTCCACACCTGCTTTTGCTGATGGTCAATCATTCACTAGGTCACCTCTATTTGATGGTAGTAACTTCGGTTACTAGAAGCTGAGAATGAAACGACTAGTCATGGCTACAAATATAGACTCTTGGATTATCATCCAAGATGGTGTTACATTGCCCAAAGGTGAGAAAGCCTCCGAATGAAATGAGGAGGAAGTAAATTTGGTAAAAAAATAATGCCAAGGCAATGAAGTTTCTATTTTATGCCTTAACTGCAACCAAGTATGATAGGGTATCCTCCATTTAACTGCCAAAGAGATATGAGATACTCTAACCTTGATATATGAGGGCACTTCTCAAGTCCAAGGGACTAGAATGAATATTTTAATTGGAGAATTGGAAAGTTTTAAAATGCTAGACCATAAAAAGATATCTGAAATGTATGCTAGATTTCTAAGATTACTAATGCATTAAAAGGTTTAAAAAAATCAATTTCTGAACCAGAACAGGTTATGAAAATCCGAAGAGCTCTACCCAAGTTATAGACTCCAAAAATAACAGTCATTAAAGAAGCAAAGGATTTAAACACATTGAAACTAGAAGACCTTATCAGCTCACTCATGTCTTGTGGCGCCCCAAACCGAGACGTCACTTCCTTACCTCAAGACCTTATTGATTAGTAAATATGAATCAGGATTGTTGCACTAATCATGTGGCGGGTTCTTGATAACTCATAAAAATATGAGTTATCATGGCCCATTTCAGATCATCTTTGCATGTTAGTCCAAGGGATTAGGCTTAATTTGCATTCTTTTAGCTGAATTTTCACTCGCTTTGCATTTTAGGAGCATTATTTAGTTTTTATGCATTTTTAGCATAAATTAGGCATTTTTAGCTCATTTATTTAGTTTATTCATTTTTTGTAGGAAGGACGAGCAATATAAAGGCATACGGGCGAGTGGAATGCAGAACGAAACCAAGTCAAGGAGCAGTGGGATGGCACCTAGGCGCCACCCTACACGCCTTGGCCAGAATCTCCAGCACATCCAGTAGCAAATTGCTTCCAGTGAGTTGGCGCCTAAGCGCCACCTTACCAACATGTAAACAAGTTCCAGGAGAGTTCTGAGGTCACAGCAGCAAATTAGTTCCAGGTAATTGGCGCCTAGGCGCCAAGGCATGAAGTCTTAGGGTTTCCAAAATGGTTTCCATGTTACCCAGCACACGGGGAGTTGGCGCCTAGGCGCCAATACGCATCCGTACGCGCGGATTTCCGCACGTGTACTGCATAAACCACTTAATATAAATAGAAATCTAGGGCTACATGCATTTGGGTCCCAGAGGTTACAAAGGAGAGACCAAAACGAGGAGAGGCGTAGAGAGAGCCGCTAGAGCAGCCGCATAGAGAAGGAAAAATTTCCGTTTTCCATCGCAAATGAAAGAGGAAATCCGATCTCGCTGGTGGAAGCTTTCGGGATTTCGTTCTTCTCTTTCTCATTCTCTTTCCTTTCTCTTTCCTTTCCTCTGTGTTCTTGAAGATGATTATAACTTGATTTTAATGGGAATTGGAGTCATGTTAATGGGCTAAACCTTCTTATGGTGGGAGATGTGTAGAATTTGAAATCATAGCTTATGATATTTGGTTTTCTTATGCTTGAATTGATAATACTGTTGTGCTGTGACTTCTGTTACTTAAGATTACCATTATATATAACGCTTAATGATTTTACAAGCCTTGCAACCTTGTGGATTGATCTAATATTTTGATTCATGCTTGGAAAAGTGAGATTTGAATAAGATCCGTATATAAGGCACAGGTATTCTAACTCATGTTGTGTTAGATGTTAATATGGATAGGACTATACCTATTAACCCTGTGTAATCATGATTAGGTTATATGGTTATCAATCTTGTTTTACTTGTATGCATGGAAACATAGCACATAACTAAAACTTAGTTAGGTTTGTATGTGTCGGAAGACATATATGAATATGAATAAACCTAGATTAGTAATCTCTGCACAACTAACTTAAATGGAACCAAATGACATAGCTATGATTCAATGACTTCATATTCCCACCTATTTTAATCATCTTAAGGCAATCTCAGTAATATCCACCCTACCTTGGTCATTTACTGTTTTCATAGTTTAGTTTAATTCAGTTCTTTGATACAACTTCTCCTTCACTTTACCAATTCACTTAGACATTTGAGATTTAAGGTGCTAAACCGTTTAACATAATCCTCATGGGAACGATACTCTACTCACTCTTTATTACTTGATCGACACGTATACTTGCGTTAAAACTAGCATTTTAATAGACATATACGTAGTTCATCAAGTTTTTGGCACCATTGCCGGGGATTGGTGCTTTAAACTTAGTACCTGATAATTTTAGTTGTCTTCTGTGAATGTGTATATATTATACATAGTTTTTCTTTTCTTTCTTTTCTTTTGATCAAATTCTATTTCAGGAGTCTTTATTTTGTAATTTTCAATGGTTTTGGATCCTTACCAATGGCTAAATGCAAAATTTTCAACACCAAGCACTTACCATTTCCATGGGTTTAATGACGCATTGGCACCCTCTGATCAATTCGTAGGTTTTGATTATCAAATGCAGGGAATGGATAATTCTTATTCAAGCTACTGCAATTTATGTGGAGGCAAAGGACATCTGTCAATCCCATGCGTGTATTATTCAGCATTTGTGGGCTATTATGAGCATTCAAATGATACATAGGGCTACCATGGAGATTTGCAAGCGAGGAATATGATGCCTTTTGATTGTCAAGCACAGGAGTTTGAGGAGCCATCACTACCTGAAAGCAAGTTATCTTTGGAGGACACATTCATGCAATTCATGAAGAGCCAGATGCAATTTAATGAGAACATGCAGAAACAGATGGAGCAATTTGCTACCGCAATCCAATGTCGGCATCAAGAGCCGTCTTCCAGTCATATTGAAGAAATTGCAGAAGAAGATGAGTTGGAACAGGGCTGTGAAGTCACTCCGAGTACTAATGCAGATATATCAATAGATGTGATAGAACAACCTGTACCTCAGCATGTTCTTGAACAAGTGGTCTAGCCAATGGGAAGGCAGGAAGTGGAAGAAGAAATCGATGAAGAAATAGAGGTTGATATAGTGGAGAAAGTTGAAAATTATCATATCAACACTCCTCTAATTTGTCTTCTTAAAATCCAAGTGCAACAAGGTTTAATCGATCAATGCAAAGCCTTGGAAAGCAACATCTTGAAGCCATCTTTTGTTCAAGACCCTGAAAATCTCTTCTATAGTCTTTATGAAATTCAAGAAAAGAGGCTAATTGATCCATTTGAAGAGGCTAAGAAGAGAGCTGAACTTCCAGTGCACAATATGCATGGAAGGAAGTTCAATAGAGCGGGAATTAGCTAATCATAGTAGAACGTCGGGCTGAAGACGATAAATTTAGCGCTAAATGAGAGGCAACCCATTACACTTTTTGATTTTTGATTCAAGAATAAAGTAGTCATCTCCCAAGACAAGGAAGGACAGGATTATCATGCTCAAATATGGACTTTCAATCCACTTTCAAGTTGATAAATAATGGAATCAAGGAATTTCAAGTTTATATTCATCATTCAAGACAAGACAATGCAGTTGGAGTGAGGTCGCGACCTCAATTTTTGGCGCCCCCGCGCTAAGTTTTTGCAAAAGAACATGTTGCAGCAAGTTGGGATCAGAGAATCGGCGCCCCGACGCCATATTTTTCAAGGAAATAACATGTTACAACTTTTGATTCAGCAAGTCGGTGCCTAGGCCTCGATTTTTGGCGCCCCAGTGCCACCCCCTGCCAGCATAAAAAATAAATAGCAAAACACGAGTTTTCAGCATGCCAACTTCAACTGGTCATAACTTTTGATCCCGGAGGAGTTACAGGAGCTACCACATATCAACAGAAAGAAATTTTTCAAGCCCGTCAAGATGAACACCATGGTTTGCTTAGTTGATATCATTTTCAATATCAAAATCCTCCATCTTTGCATATTTTGGGTCATTGAAGTTCTACGCAATTTGTTTTACTGATTTTAGTGAATCATCTTTTTTATTACTTTAAATAAAAGTTGTGCAAGTTGGTAGTTTGCATTTTTCATATATTTGCGGGCATATGGATGTATTACTTGTGGGTAACCTTTTGGTTCAAGTTGTTCCATTATTTTGTTGTGGCTAAGAGTTTAAAGTAGTGGGGGAGGAGTTTATGGACTGCACTTGTGGTATCAATAATATGGCTTGAAACTTGAGTTGGATTACCTAAGAAGAGCTTCTATGAATTAAACTTGGGGTGTAAAGACTTGCATGGTTGAGCTTGCAGTGCACTTTTCAACATTGTGCTGCTCAGTCTTCCTTTTTCCTATTTGTGACGTCGCTCGCAACCACTCTCAACCAATGTGAGGCTGACCAACTTAGAGAATCTAATGGCAGCCCAAACTCGGTTTCTACAGCTGTCCAATCGGGCTATGGAGGCACACTTTCGAAGACTCATGGAGGACCGACAGATTGATATGAAGGCTTTATTACCATTCCCATCGACACATCTCGAGTTTTGAGCCTGTTTTGGTCAATCTTCACATCAGCCTGGTGAAGAAAGTGAGTGCAACGACGACGACTCCTCCGCATCAGACACCTAGGGGAGTACCTGTCCTTTCCATTTTATATTATTTTTGTATTTATTTCTCAGTCTATGATCATGTAGGTTTTATATAGTTGCATACATTGAGGACAATACATCTCTCAAGTTTGGGGGGGTGTATAATTCTCGGTTGTAGGTTTGTTTTCCATGTTTTGTTTAGATTGCATATCATGTCAAATTTTGCCTGTGAAAACTATCTTGTTTCAATCCCTTTTGATGAAATATGTGCAAGGTTGAGAAAAACTTTAACTTGAAATCGATTTCATGAAAAATTAGAAATTCAGGCTAAGGATTATGTGTTAAGGAAATTTGCAAGTAACATGTAAATGAATTGGACAAAATCTCATAGTACATTGTCATAATTCAATTCCATGCTAATCTTTTCAACTGAAATGATAAGAATTGAGTTAAACAAATGTTAATCATGTGCTTTAAGGGAATTAATGGTCTCAGAAATGGTAATACTTCACAAATTTTTCTTATATGTTCAGTATCCCTACCAAGTTATCGAATAATAAAAAGGGGGTGACTGACCTAAGCTGAGTAACCGGGACTTGGCATCAACAAATGTCAAGGTTCGTGTAAAAAGGCAAAGGAAAGTCATAGTAATAACACTTTAAAAAGAAAACTCTCCCCAGATACCCTAAAATTTGGTGAGGGGAGCCAAAAAAAATCAAATAAAAGATAAAAACATCTCTCCAAATATTCTGAAATATGGTGAGGAGAGTCATGCAATAAGTTTGGGCGGGAAGACTGTGCATTTAGGCAAAAGGGATCAAGAGAATTAATGTCATGTTCTTTGACCAGAAAGTTATGCTTAAGCCTTGGTTCATATGTTTTGTGTTGATTTTTTTAACCAATTTCTTTCGATTAAGAGGAAGATTAGGAGGATTGAATTATGACTGTCGACTAATAATATCATCATTTACATGTAACTCGATGAAAACGCATGTCCTATGTTGAGAAATAGATAATTTTTTATGCAATGTTTCAAGTTAGGGTCATTCTTGATCTTGTCGAGTAGAGAAATTCTGATTGATCGAAGCATAATGGGAAGCAGGTTGAGTTAACTGGATCCACATTCATTCATTCATTGTGTTTGCATGTGTTGCTCGAGGACTAGCAACATTTAAGTTTGAGGGTGTCATAACTCATAAAAATACGAGTTATCATGGCCCATTTCAGATCATCTTTGCATGTTAGTCTGAGGGATTAGGCTTAATTTGCATTCTTTTAGCTGAATTTTCACTCGCTTTGCATTTTAGGAGCATTATTCAGTTTTTATGCATTTTTAGCTCATTTATTTGGTTTATTCATTTTTTGCAGGAAGGACGGGCAATATAAAGGCCATCGGGCGAGTGGAATGCATAGCAAAACTAAGACAAGGAGAAGAGGGATGGCGCCCAGGCGCCACCCTACATGCCTTGGCCAGAATCTCCAGCACATCCAGTAGCAAATTGCTTCCAGTGAGTTGGCGCCTAGGCGCCACCTTACCAACATGCAGACAAGTTTCAGGAGAGTTCTGAGGTCACAATAGAAAATTAGTTCCAGGGAGTTGGCGCCTAAGCAGCAAGGCATGAAGTCCTAGGATTTCTAGAAAGGTTTCCATGTTACCGAGCACACGGGGATTTGGCGCCCAGGCGCCAATATGCATCCATACGTGCAGATTTCCATACGTGTGCTGCACAAACCACTTAATATAAATGGAAACCTAGGGCTACGTGCAGTTAGGTTCCATTGGTTACAAAGGAGAGACCAGAACGAGGAGAGGCGTAGAGAGAGCCGCTAGAGCAACCACGTAGAGAAGGAAAAAGATCTGTTTTCCATCGCAAATGAAAGAGGAGATCCGATCTCGCTGGTGGAAGCTTCCAGGATTTAGTTCTTCTCTTTCTCATTCTCTTTCCTTTCTCTTTCCTTTCCTCTGTGTTCTTGGAGATGATTATAACTTCATTTTAATGGGAATTGAAGTCATGTTAATGGGTTAAACCTTCTTATGGTGGGAGATGTGTAGGATTTGAACTCATATCTTATGATATTTGGTTTTCTTATGCTTGAATTGATAATACTGTTGTGCTGTGACTTCTGTTACTTGAGATTACCCTTATATATCATGCTTAATGCGTTTACAAGTCTTGCAACCTTGTGGATTGATCTAATATTCAGATTCATGCTTGGAAAAGTGGGATTTTAATAAGATCCAAATACAAGGCACAGGTATTCTAAGTCATGTTGTGTTAGATGTTAATATCGATAGGAATATACCTATTAACCCTGTGTAATCATGATTAGGTTATATGGTAATCAACCCTGTTTTACTTGTATGCATGGGAACATAGCACATAACTAAAACTTGGTTAGGTTTGTATGTGTTGGAAGACATATATGAATATGAATGAACCTAAATTAGTAATCTCTGCACAACTAACTTAAATGGAACCAAATGACATAGCTATGATTCAATGACATCATATTCCCACCTATCTTAATCATCTTAAAGCAATCTCAGCAATATCCACCCTACCTTGGTCATTTACTGTTTTCATAGTTTAGTTTAATTTAGTTCTTTGATACAACTTCTCCTTCACTTTACCAATTCACATAGACAATTGAGATTTAAGGTGCTAAACCGTTTAACACAATCCTCATGGGAACGATACTCTACTCACTCTTTATTACTTGATAGACACGTATACTTGCGTTAAAACGAGCATTTTAATAGACATATACGCAGTTTGTCAGTTCTTAATTGGAACTCGTCCAAATTTTTTTTCGATTCATTCCCTTTATCTATCATCATTCATTTCATTCCTCACGACATCTTTCATCATACAAGCACCATTACACTTGTAATAAAATTTCATAATTTCATTCATAGCATCTCTTAATACTATTCTACAATAGAATTTATATTCCTTACATACATACATTCAATCATTGAATCACATTGAACTTATAATTCTAAATAAGTTCATATATACATTAACATACCTTAGAACCTTAAACCGTGCTTTCCCATTCCTTATAGCCCACATGGCTACCATCACGTATGTTGGAAACAAGTGTTGAAATCGAAGGCAAAATAACCAAAGTATATGTTTTGATGATTAACAACTTAATTTGAGTAAGTTTTGGCTACTAATATATTTGTGAAATATTTTAAGGATATAAAAATGAAAAATATGAAGCATGACAGGTCAAGTCGATTCCCAAGTCGACTCAAGCATTGACTTAGGCCAAGTCGATCCCCAAGTCGACTCCAGCATCGACTTCAAAGGCCATTTTTTGTCCAGCGCTGAAATTGGGGAGCAAGAGCTACCGAAGTCGCAAACGAAGTCGACTTCGCATGCGACTTGGGTGAAGTCGCAGACCAAGTCGACTCCAGCATCGACTTCAACTGACCAGCACAAAATTTGAAGAGCAAAGTTGCAGACCAAGTCGACTTGACTTACGACTTGAGTGAAGTTGAAGACCAAGTCAACTCAAACATTCGACTTGGATCAAATGAAGATAAATCATGACTAAAACAAGCAAAGTTTCATGAATTCATCAATTTGGATCAAGAAATATCATTTGGACATCTTTATGAACTCCAAGATCTAAGAATTTAAGATTTCAAGATATGGAGCTAAATGTTTTCAAGATATAAATCAGTGAAGAACATTTAATATGAAGAAAATCAAGCGACCAAAGTCATCTCCAAGGAATTCAAGTTCATATAGCAAACAAAAGAAGTGAAGTCGCACCGAAGTCACACCGAAGTCGACTCTAGCAGTGACTTGGGTCAAGTCCAAGTCCAAGTCGACCTGAAGAAGAGACTTGAAAATTGCAGAAAATCGAAGTCGACTCCACATGCGACTTGGGTCAAGTTCAAGACCAACTCGACCTGAGGAGGAACTTGAGCAGCTTGGTTAAACCTGAAGTTGCACCCAAAGTCGACTCCAGCATGCGACTTGGGTGAAGTTGCACCCAAAGTCGACTCCACCTACGACTTGGGTCACAAAGTTTGAAAAATTTGAACGTTGGCTCATTTAATAAGCGCCAACCAACTCTCTAACGTTCAAATTTCTTCTTCCATTATATATAGACACTCAAATGAACGTGGAACATAACAAGAGACATAAGATAGAGCAGAAAAAGAGAAAAGAGAAGCTACTAAGGTCTATATTCCGCTTTCTTCTACCTTTGAGTGATCTATACACATTTTGAAGGAAGGACGAGCTTCAACTTGCTACGTACTCCAACGTTGATCAAATCGTCACTTCTATGAGTTCTTCTTCGAGCTGACACTTGCCTACACAAACCTGTAAAGTGTAGATCTTTTTCTTTTGAATTTATTATTTAGTTTTGATACTTGGTTTGATATTAGTTTTCAAACCAAGTGATAGCAAAGTAGCATTGTGACTGGAGTGAGACTCATCACCTACTTGTGCTGTGAGTTGTTTACGCCCCCTAGAGCTGGAATCTAGAAGAGAGCAGAGGGTCTAGTTGTTTGTGAGTTGTATATGCCCCCAAGAGCCAGAATCTAGAAGAGAGCGAAGGCTCTAGTTGTATTCATGGAATACATAGTGAAACCCAAGTCACGAGGGGTGTGAGCTTGGAAGAGTGGAGTAGGAAAGGTTTCCCGAACCACTATAAATCTTGTCCATTGATTTTTATTTCTGCTTTCATTATCTTATTGCTTTCCAATTGTTTCATCAAAGAGGACTAAACTAAATCGGGGAATATTTCTAGTTTAAGCAAAAAATTTTAAATACCCAATTCACCCTTCCCCTCTTAGGTAATTGCAGTTAACTCGAGACCAACAACGAACCTTTCTTCATTGCTTAGATTCGCAACCTCCTAAGTTTCCTGGCACCTGTCTAAGGTTTGGAAAAATAAAACGTGAGTGACAACTTAGTAAGCAAGCATTTTATTATTAGGGCAAGACTTCCTTAAAAACCTTTTTTCGTAAATATCTTGAACACCTTTTTACTTGAAGACATCCATATGTACTAAAACATTATCATAAAATCCCTTGTTCATAAGGACAATTTCATGTCCTTGAACATTCTCATAAAACATCATTCTTAAAATCATTCACAAGCCATGTTTGGGCTTGTTAAGGCAAAGCATATGCGTTTCACCCTCTTTAATTAATTTTTTTTGGTTTTGTATGAACATTTCTAATGTTCCAAAACGTATACATAAAACCATCTTTCAATAGTGGACGTTCTACGTCCAAAACATTTTTCTTCTTAAATCCTTTAGCCAGAAGAATATTCTCATGTCCTAAAACATCATTCACATAAGCCTTTTCAGTAAAGGATATTTTTAAGTCCAAAAATATTTTTCCATCATAAAATTCCTTTAGCTAAGAGACATTTGATGTCTCAAAATATTTTTGGCATGATTTTCTTGAAAATGGACATTCATATGTTCTAAAATACATTCCATTAAAATACTTGAGCATTGGACATTCTCATGTCCATAAACATTTACCATTTAATCCTTTGGAAATGGATATTCTTATGTCCAAAACCAAGTTTCACATAAATTCTTTTCATAATCCCCGCCTTGGGGCTTGTTTATTACAAACAAGGCATATAAAGTACATAATTTATTTTCATAAATGCATTTGCATAAAAATATTTCTTTTCATTCCTGTTATTTACACTTTTGTGTAAAACACCCTATTTTTAGGGTAATCATTTCATAAAAATTCATTTAGGATAACTTTCATAAAAACATACTTTCATATCCCAATATTTGGGCTTTTCAAAAACAAAACATAAGCAAATGCATTTGTCTCCATCCAGTACTGACACTTAGCAAGTGATCATGCTATCTTTTGGAAGAGAATCCTTAATAGCACACTAGCCAGGCAGCTGTTCATTCATCCTCCTCCCATCTCAAGGAGGGCGCCGCTGGCACTCCTGTCATCCATTAGCGACTTAGCCTTATATAGAATGGGCCCCGGTCATCCCGACGATGCTCTACAACTGGCTTATTTCTTGTACTGGTGCACCATACATCATCCTGACAGACTGCAGTCCATTTGGTTTAAAGTATCACAGACCGCAGCCCGTGTCCTTTTAAACTAGGATCGCAGACCGCAACCTGCATCGATACTCACAAAACATCTTAGACCGAAGTCTATATCTTTAAAAATCATTTTCAAAAACACATCACAGACCGCAGTCCGTGTGAACTAGTAAAGCGAGCGCACCCACTTTAAACAAGTTGTCATTTGAAATCTAATTTTAAGATGACCTTCCTTAAATTCTTTCGGAAATATTTTGAGTAAAACCTTTTGATAAACATTTGAAATGTTTGAAAAATAATACATCTTAAAATCCTTATAAAAGAATTTCAAAACCTTTGAATTTTCAAAATTAAACCATAATTTTCTAACATTTTCTTGATTTCCGTTTCGGGGCCTTTTGCTCGCAAAAGTTATGCAATTATGCTACCCCTTCTCAACCACCCTAATAATCAAATTATTGTCCACCTATCTATTATACCATTTTTTACATAAGGGGGCTTGCATAATCCTTTGTATACCATTTAGCAACTTGAAATCAAACCATTTTATGAAATCAACATATGAGGTTGGTCATCCTTAAATCCCCTTCAACACATCCGTATAAACATTTTTCAAAACATTTTTAACATAGATTTCCTTGTATAAAGAACATCAAAACTTTTTCGAATATCATTTCAACACATATGGACTATGTCCAAATCATTCTTTATATTTAAATATCAATACATCAATTCTCATTTTCTTTTTCTTTCATAAAAATAATTATTTATCATAAAACATCATAAAAGAAATTCAAAACTTATTTACATTTGTTGCTTTGTGAAAAAGGGAAAAATTTTCTTTTTCTTATAAAATCCTTTTGAAACAACATCATAAAGAGCTTGCTTGCTTAAAAGCAAATTCTTAAAACCATCAGCATCAAACATGAAATCCTTTGAAAACATTATTATGGAGAACTTGCTTACTCATAAGTAAAATTCTCAATTCCATTAACATAAAGCATTGTCAATCTTTGGCAACACTGATAATAAAATTCTTATCATAAAACGTATTGCTTGCTTCCCATGAAACAAACCTTGAGGTTTTTCCTTAAAGCCATTCTTTTCCAAAATTTACGACTTTTCATTAAAGCCGTCATTTTCTAAAACTTGTGCTTTTCATTAAAGCCATCATTTTCAAAACTTGTGCTTGCCCATTCATTAAAACATAAACATAAACATTTCAATTATATCAATCACATAGAAAGAAAATAGCATTTTAGAAAGTTCGCTTGCTTACCTGAGATCACCTTATTCCCTTTCTTCCATTGTTTTCCTTGTCTTTGCTTGAATAAATGAAAATAATATTTCATTTATTCACATCAACTTCAAATACATAAGTCCCTTAGGTTTTCCAACCTACATAAATTCATTTGGACTTAGCTTGACCCACTTATCCTTTAAGTCGGGTACTCAAACTTTGCAAATAACCTATACATATCAATCATTCATTCATTCATTTTAATACCCTTATCTATGTTTTGTAAAATCATATCTTAGGTACTTAATCACTCACTTAGTGATCTCAAATTTGTACCTCTTTTGTAAACCTTGTTTACACATTATAATGAAAATAAATTACATTAAAAATTTTGGAGCTTATTATTAAATTCCAAAACAACCCTTGTCTTCTTATTTTCACTAAGTTCCATCTTCTTATTTACTCATTAATTCCATATACATAAAATAACATCAATTAACAATCACCCTTGCTATCCTTAATCCTTTATTACACTCTTTCCTAACATATATATCAATTTTGATCATTTCTACATAGGTTTCATATTTCTTTTTGATTTGTTTTCTCAAACTGTCCACATATGCTGAAATCAGGTGTACTGATTTCTCTAAATCTGATTTATAATAAAATCAAGGTATTTAATTCTGAAATTTCTATCATAAATCAATAAATTCATGAATTAACCTTCATAAATATTTCATCAAAAAATATTAACATTACATATTTATTTTAGCATTTTCACTATGCTGGACAATGTTGTGAGTTTAGGGTCAGCCCTAATCACATGAATTATAACACATACTAATATCATCCAAAAATAAATTTTGATTTTTTCAAGTTATCTTCATGATGGCTTATACATCATATAAACATTTAATATAAAAAATTGTTCTAAAAAATTATTAAAAATCATTTACTTCGGCTGATCCTGTCATCCGTTCTACCTTGTTTAGGTTGATCTTCTCGGATTTTTAATTTGAAACTTGATTAATATTTAAATCTGAAATTTTGTTCTTTCCTTAATCATCATATAATGAACTTGTAAACAGATTTTTATGGTGAAAATCCTTCGTTTACTATTCCGTTCATGTTTTCGTTTATAACATCATATAACTTCTAGATTTGAAGTATAAAATCAAAATTAACATATACTTACTTGATTAATTGGTAATCCCTCCTTTGGGCACTTCAAAATTCCCTTATTTTCTTCATGGTTTCTTCCTTGGATGGTTCCAGCCACTGCCCCTTCGATTTTTATTATTTTTTTCTCACAAACAGAAGTCTGGAATGTCCACACTGCCAGCTTATATAGGCATTTATTTTTCAATTTTTCCTTTACATTTTTGACCCAAAATGGAGGTTAAAGTTTTTAAAATTTACCCTATAGTTTACTCAAAAATATTCAGCCACATATTTAATCATTTCATATTATTTTTGGATTTTTTTCTACAGCTATATCCAGCTTTTAAATAAAGCTGTCCACTTAGTCAACCCTAATTAGCAGCCCTATTTTTCATATTTTCTTAATTATTTTGGCTGCCAAAATTCCACATAGGACATTCCTTATCCCATATCCCAATTATCATATATTTTTGGATTTTTTAATTAAAAAATGGATTGAAAACTGTGCATACAGCCCCTTGCACGTCCACTTTATGGGTTGTTGACTTTGTAATTTTTTAAAATTATTTTAATTAATGCTAACAACCCTCATAGCTCACTCTTAGCCCACTCTAATGGGACCCCTAGTGGTCCCTGGGAGCAAGTCAAAATCACTTGACTTTTGAAAATTTTTTATTATTTACTGGTAATTAAGATTAACCCTTAATTATCCATAAGCGATTAAGCATAATGAACTAGGTTCTGATAATCTTAAATGGGCTATATTATAAAACATATTATCATAGTTATCCATAAAAATTTTGAGTTTAAAATAATCATTATAGATTGAGTTATTGAATTTTGAAGTTAATTCATCAATTAATTATAATAATAATAATTTTATTTAATATTTTAAAATTTTCACTGTTGATTATGTAAGTTACCTTATGATCAAGTTATCCTTAAAATTTCATCTCAATCGGACTTCAACATTGCCCGATATGAATTTTCTAAAAATTTCCGATTTAATCATATTTTTGAATTTCCAAAGTGCCATGGAATTTAATTTTTGTCACGTCAGCATTCTCTACGCACTTTCTATTTAGAAATTATCCCTTATTTCACTTCTTACTTAACCATCCTTAATAATACTTAAATTTATAATTTAATCCTCCCATTGGGTAGCATATATTAAAATAAACCTACCCTCCAAATTTCACGTTAATCCGACTTGTATTTTACAAGTTACGGATTTTTTAATAAATTTTCAACCACTTAGGGTTAATTATTCATATTAGGGTTTGTATAACCCTAATTAATTCATTTAATGAGATTATTTAAATCTCCAAATTTCTGGATTCTACAATTCTCCCCCCCTTACGATAGGTTTCGTCCTGAAACCGATTTCTTTAAATAACTGACAATGGTTGTTTTATGAGCCAGTGCACCATCTTTTTCCCATACTTATATCACTTATAATCTGTATACCTTTTATGCCTATTTTAGGCTAGGTATACATCGACAGACCACTTATACTTTTCTCCACTATCCTTGTGACCTACTTAGTTGCACCATCTTTTTCCCATACTTATATCACTTATAATCTGTATACCTTTTATGCCTATTTTAGGCTAGGTATACATCGACAGACCACTTATACTTTTCTCCACTATCCTTGTGACCTACTTAGTGCCAGTCTATTTCTTTTTTTTTTTTTTACATTTATGGTTGTTATTATCATAAATTTCCTTTTTTTCTCTTGGTCATTTTTTTGACCAATTCTAAGGCTTACTTCCTTTCCTCCATCCATTTCAGACCTATGGGTCATGGACCACATATCCAACGTGTCCTTCATTTTCACTTAATATTTACCATCCTATAAATAGGAAATTCCACATAATGATATTATCCATCCTTTTTACTAGCAGTGCATGAATGGTTACATGTCGGTATACTATAATTGACTAAGTAACACAAAATTCAATCGATATTACTATAAAATTTCTTAAAATATAAATCATACCTGTAACCCTCTTTTCCTCCTGCTATCGTGACTCATCGTAAGTCGATGCATGCATTTGCACTAACTTTGTAGAGCTTTCCTGCCATTTAGCTTTTGTAGCTTTCCTTTGTTGCACCAATCTTCCAGGTCCGGGTGCTCTTTGTACCTTGTTTGGGCATTTTAAGGTAATGTGTCCTACATGTCCGCAATTGAAACATTGTTTCTCCCATATCTCACTACTTTTACAATTTCTTACCACATGACCCGCCTGACCGCATTTATAATATTTATTTAAACCCTTTAAACATTCTCCAAAGTGACAGTTGTAACAATTCCCACAAATTTGGGCACATATCCTATTACACCTTGATTTCCTTTCTCTTGTCACTGCTTTCTTAATTCTTTCCTTTCCTACATTTCATTTCTTGATACTAGGATCTAATTGTTTTTTCTCTTGTTGAAATTCTTGGGTCCTTAGTGTTTCTATCCCATTGTCGTCAACTCCTATAGGTTCTGGTACTTGATCAGGAAGTACGACCTGTATCGGCATAATTTCTTCCTGTCCTCTTGACTGATCTTGTTGAGCCTTTTTCCAAAGATCTTGAATGATTCCTACGGTTTGAGCGGCCCATTCCCAAATAGCTTGTTGGACAGCTTCCTTTACAGTTGTAACTACCCTTTCCGTTATTTATTCTAATTGTACGGTGTTACCTGTAGCGGTCCCACCTTCAACATTTAATTTGGGGTTCACATTTACCCATTGTTGACAAGTTCTTGATTTTAGTTGCTCTCCTTGTCTTGGTTGCTTAGACTTGCGACTGGTTTCACCCTTTTCTCGTCGATCTATGGATTCTTCATCTGCCACTGTCTTTCCTTTATTCAGTCTAGCTCTCGCTCTTGTGATAGGCATAATTCCTTTCTATATGTAAAAAAAATATATCAGTACACTAATATACTTTTTATTCATCTCATCACAACATATATTGTAATATATACAATAAATTATTTTAACAGAAGGGTTAATAATAACCACGTCCATTCCACTTACACCTTCTATACAATCATCAATACTTTCCTACCATCTTTAAGTAACATTTTCTTATCTGCTTATTATACCCATCCATCATATTTAATAGAAAGAATCAGTAACAATTCTTTCTTTCTCATATATAGTTATCATACAAGTAGTTGTACTTGTATGTTACTCTTTTTCACATTTATTTATTATACAAGTTGTTACACTTGTATATTTTAAGTATCCTTATACCCAAACATAATATATCCCTTTATCCTTCAAAAGTCGAAAGAGACTTTTGTTAATTTCATCTGCCTCTTTCTTACTACATAAGTACTATCTAGTAAGAATGTTTATGCTAGATGTGAAACCCCAATCTTAGACACGTATAAAACCCTAGGGTTGTAAACCCTAGGTTATGTATTAATGAAATATATATATTCATGAAATATGAAATTATGAGGGAGTAGATGTTAAATTCGGATGAATAGTGCACGTGAATAGTGAAACGTGAATAGTAAATGTGGGATTAAGGAATATGTTAAGTTAATCACTTTGGATTAACTTAATCATAAAAGACGAAAAAGGAAGCTTCCCACAAAAGGACAAAATAGCCACTTTTTGATTTATTTAGTATTTTCGGATTTTAGTGGATTTTTGAGAGAAAATAAAGAAAAATTCATATCTTGCAATGCGGACATCGGATTGAGATGAATTTTTTTATGGATGGCCAAAATATGATGATGAACATGATGAGTGGTCCAAGATTGATCAAAAATCATGAATTAAGGGTCAAGATTAAACGTCATTTGAAGATCAAAAAGTAGCTTTACTTTTTCATTAATCAGCATTTGACTTTGGATTAATTTTAATTAATAAATAATTAATGAAAATCTGCTATGGCTGCTGGATCTTGGACTTTTGGGACCAAATCCAATGGTCCAAATCCATCATTATCAAAAATCAATGGCTAAGATTGAATTAGCCTAAAATAATTGATTTAATAAATCAAAAAATTATAAAAAATAGGGCTGCCATAGGGGAGGCGTGAACAGTATCTAGGGTGGCTGCACATGGCTCAAAGAACCTTTTGGAAATTAGAAAAAAATACATTTATAATTTAATACCTCAAGCAAGGGGGGTAAATTCCAATTTGATGAAAAATCAAAAAGTATAAATAGGGGGCAGGGGTGAACGTCCAAGGAACTTCATCCCAGCTCCATTTGAGCATTTTTCACCCCCACCACGTTTTAGCCTTGAGGAGAAATAAGAGGAGGAAGTTAGAGAGAGAAAGTGCGAGAAAAAGTGGGATATCTCCACTTCGGGTAAGCAATTTCTTCCCAAATTTCTTTTGGATGTTAAGTAGGGTAAAACCATGCTTAGATAATGCCTAATCATGAGAAAATAAGTAAAGTTATAATGCTTAATTGGAATCATGCCGAAACATCCAAAATTTGGAGCAAAGATGGAGCATTCGGGAAGATAGTATATGATATGTGAAAATAATGCTCCAAAATTGATAAATGATGATTTGGGATATATGAATATGATAAATATGATGTTGGAATGATGATATATTAATTTCATGATTTTTGGAATTAAGGATTATGCTTAAGTGAATTTATGTTGATTTTTAGTACATGGAGAAAATGATTTATTTAACCAAGTAAATGATGATAAATTCAAAATGTATGAAATTTTCCATGATATACGAAGCATAAGCTATGTTATGGTATTTTTATTTTTGGGAAAAATGTCAATTTTTGGAACCCATGAACAGTAACCCAAAACCTCGGGGTGAACAGTACGTGAACAGTGATTATGAACAGTAATCTGCTACAGTGACATGAACAGTTATTATGAACAGTGAACAGCGTATTTTGGGAAAAAATTGAGATTTATTTTTTGTATATTTATGAGGATATATGGATGGAATTTTTAAAGGATTTATGAATAAAAATTCATATAAATGAGTAATGACCAAGTATTTATAAAAGGAAAACCTCTATGAAAATGAGGTAATATGTGATCGTAAAGCATGCATGGGAAGCAAGCTAAGACATGGAATAGATGGATAAAATATCCAATTTCCGTATAAAGGAAAATGAAAGGAAAGGATAAAGGAGTCAGGTTGAAGCAAAGCAAAGGTAAGCAAGCAAACCCTTTTGAAAATATGATTTTATTCCCAAGTATTTATGAAATGTGTTTAAGGATGGCCATTCTTATAATGTTTTGAAATGATGAATGTTTATGAGTTTTTATGAAAAGTCATGCCGGCATATTGATATTATGTGATGTTCATGGACATGTGCACATGTATGATGTATAAGGAAGAGGCTTTGGTGGAGGTAGAAAGCGGATCAGAGGGTCCCCCTTCATTATTGCCGAGTCGCATGGGCTGTGTGCCGACGGCGTCCTCCCTAGAGGTGGAGGCAAAGGAATGTTATGTTTGAATGAATGCATTGCATTTTCATACATGGATTGAAAAGGAAAGCATGGATTTGAAATTATGTTTTTAAGGGATGGTGCAAATAATTCTCTACATGAGAATGACAAGTTACCTGGTGTAAGAGGTATAAAACGCTGGGAAAATCAAAAGTCATGCATGTAGGAACCATGTAGGCGTCAAGAGGAAGAAAGGTTCCTCTTGATGAGGCCAAGTTGGAGACAACCGGCGCATTGGACCATGTTATGTGAGATGTTCCCTGAGCTAGCGTACCCGCACACGAAGGTTTATGTCAGGAGTGGAAAGGAAGCATTTGCACATCCAATGTTTATGAAAAGGTTTCTATTCCATTGATAGTTGATCACTTGCTAAGTGTCTCCTATCGAATGGAGAGAAATGCATTTACGAATGATTTACATGAATGGTTTATGAAAGGTTTTGAAATATGGTTTACGAAAAGGTTTCTATTCCATTGGTAGTTGATCACTTGGTAAGTGTCTTCTATCGAATGGAGAGGAATGCATTTAAAATGAAAAATGCTTGCTTATTGAGTTTCGACTCATGTTTTGTTTTCCCAACCTCAGACAGGTGTAGGGAAAGACAAGAAATGAAGGGCACGAGTTGCTAAAAGAAAAGAAGAATCTACAAAGGTTAGTAGATTTTTGTATAAACAGATTCCCTAATGGGATATGATGAAAAAGACATAGGTTATATGAAATTATGAAGTGATGAATAATATGAGAAGTTGATGATTTATGATGTTATGGATAAGTCCATTATGAATGATGATGAGTATATATTTATATGATGAAAGAAAAAGAAATGATAAAAAAAAAATTGGACGATAATCAATTAAGTACCCGCCGCGTGATCAGGGCAACAATCCTGATTCACGTTTACCAATCGACAAGATCCCGGAGTAAGGATAAATGTGACGCCTCGGTTCGGGGCGCCACACTAGACCAATTAGGTCATTTTTGCTTCCCTTCTTACTTACATCCTTGTTCCTACTCTTTGTAGACCAACAAAGGATCCCTATCATTATTTCCACTCCCATTTTTTTTGAGTTTCTTATTATTCATAACTCATAATATATAATTATCAAATCATCGAGGAAGGATTCCTCGACTACACACTCACCTTGAGTGGAGCTCTTTCGATCACTAATCCTATTAATCATAAAAGGTGGAGTTAGAACTACATATAACATGTATTCCTTAAATATCCACCTTCTATCTATATTTTTCTGAAATCTTACCCTTTTTTCTACTTTCTTTTCAACATCACCTTTCATAGTGGAAAATTAATTTTCCTTTATGAATCACCTACCTATCAAAATATTATAGTAATTTGCTATATTTGCAACATAATTATGACAAATCATCATATGTTCATACAACCTTAAAATCAACACATCATAGATATATCCTATAATTTCAATCTATCCCTTCCATCATTTTTCCTATACTTATTCACCAATCCTTGCTCTGATATCTAGCTCTTTGATATAAAATCCTTTCTCTCCACGCCATTTTACCAATCCTTACTCTGATATCTAGCTCTTTTATATCAAATCCTTTCTTTTCATGCCATTTTACCAATCCTTGCTCTTATACCAAGCTCTACGGCGCCCCAAACAGACACGTCACTTCCTTACCTCAAGAGCTTATTGATTGGTAAATATGAATCAGGATTGTTTCCCTGATCACGCGGTGGGTTCTTATTGGAACTCGTCCAAATTTTTTTTTCGATTCATTCCTTTTGTCTATCATCATTCATTTCATTCCTCACTAAATCTTTCATCATACAAGCACCATTACACTTGTAATAAAATTTCATAATTTCATTCATAGCATCTCTTAATACTATTCTACAATAGCATTTACATTCCTTACATACATACATTCAATCATTGAATCACATAGAACTTATAATTCTAAATAACATCACATATACATTAACATACCTTAGAACCTTAAACCATGCTTTCTCATTCCTTATAGCCCACATGGCTACCATCACATACCTTTCTTCATTGCTTAGGTTCGCAACCTCCTGAGTTTCCCGACACCTATCTAAGGTTTGGGAAAACAAAATGTGAGTGACAACTCAGTAAGCAAGCATTTTATCATTAGGGCAAGACTTCCTTGAAAACCTTTTTTCATAAACATCTTGAACACCTTTTTACTTGAGGACATCCATATGTCCTAAAACATTGTCATAAAATCCCTTGTTCATAAGGACAGTTCCATGTCCTTAAATATTCTCATAAAACATCATTCCTAAAATCATTCACAAGCCATGTCTGGGCTTGTTAAGCCAAAACATATGCGTTTCACCCTCTTTAATTAATTTTCTTTGGTTTTGTATGAACATTTCTAATGTTCCAAAACATATACATAAAACCATCTTTCAATAGTGAACGTTCTACGTCCAAAACATTTTAAATCCTTTAGCCAGAAGGACATTCTCATGTCCTAAAACATCATTCACATAAGCCTTTTCGGCAAAGGATATTTTTATGTCCAAAAATATTTTTCCATCATAAAATTCCTTTAGCTAAGAGACATTTGATGTCTCAAAACATTTTTAGCATGATTTTCTTGACAATGAACATTCATATGTCCTAAAACACATTCCATTAAAATACTTGAGCATCGGACATTCTCGTGTCCATAAAAATTTACCATTTAATTCTTTCGAAATGGACATTATTATGTCCAAAACCAAGTTTCACATAAATCCTTTTCATAATCCCCACCTTGGGGCTTGTTTATAACAAACAAGGCATTTAAAATACATAATTTATTTTCATAAATGCATTTGCGGAAAAATATTTCTTTTCATTACTGTTATTTATACTTTTGTGTAAAACACTCTATTTTTAGGGTAATCATTTCATAAAAATCCCTTAGGATAACTTTCATAAAAACATACTTTTATGTCCCAATCTTTGGGCTTTTCAAAATCAAGACATAAGAAAATGCATTTCTCTCCATCCAGTAGTGACACTTAGCAAGTGATCATACTACCTTTTAGAAGAGAATCCTTAACAGCACGCTAGCCAGGCGGCTGTTCATTCATCCTGCTCCCATCTCAGGGAGGGCGCCGCTGACACTCCTGTCATCCCTTAGCAACTTGGCCTTATGTAGAGTGGGCCCCAGTCATCCCAACCGTGCTTTACAACCGGCCTATTCCTTGTACTGGTACACCATACATCATCCTGACAGACCGCAGTCCGTTTGGTTTAATGTATCACAGACCGCAGCCCATGTCCTTTTAAACTGGGATCACAGACCGCAACCTGCATCCATACTCACAAAACATCTTAGACCGAAGTCTACATCTTTAAAAATTATTTTCAAAAACACATCACAGACCGTAGTCCCTGTCAACTTGTAAAGCGAGCACACCCACTTTAAACAAGTTGTCATTTGAAATCTAATTTTTGGATGACCTTCCTTAAATTCTTTCGGAAATGTTTTGAGTAAAACATTTTGATAAACATTTGAAATGTTTGAAAAATAATACATCTTAAAATCCTTATAAAAGAATTTCAAAACTTTTGAATTTTCAAAATTAAGCCATATATTTTCTAACGTTTTCTTGGTTTCCATTTCGGAGCATTTTGCTCACAAAAGTTATGCAATTAGGCTACCCCTTCTCAACCACCCTAATAATCAAATTATTGTCCACCTATCTATTATACTATTTTTTACATAACGGGGCTTGCATAATCTTTTGCATATCATTTAGCAACCCGAAATCAAACCATTTTATGAAATCAACATATGAGGTTGGTCATCCTTAAATCCCCTTCAACACATCCGTATAAACATTTTCAAGACATTTTCAACATAGATTTTCTTATCTAAAAGAAATCAAAACTTTTTCGAATATCATTTCAAAACATATAGACTATGTCCAAATCATTATTTATATTTAAATATCAATACATCAATTCTCATTTTCTTTTTCTTTCATAAACATAATTATTTATCATAAAACATCATAAAAGAAATTCAAAACTTATTTACATTTGTTGCTTTTTGAAAAAGGGCAAAATTTCCTTTTTCTTATAAAATACTTTTGAAACACCATCATAAAGAACTTGCTTGCTTAAAAGAAAATTCTTAAAACCATTGGCATCAAACATAAAATCCTTTGAAAACATTATCATGGAGAACTTACTTACTCATCAGCAAAATTCTCAATTCTATTAACATAAAATATTGCCAATCTTTGGCAATACTAATGATAAAATCCTTATCTTAAGACGTATTGCTTGCTTCTCATGAAGCAAACCTTGAGGCTTTTCCTTAAAGCCATTCTTTTCCAAAACTTACGACTTTTCATTAAAGCCGTCATTTTCTAAAACTTGTGCTTTTCATTAAAGCCATCATTTTCAAAACTTGTGGTTGCCCATTCATTAAAACATAAACATAAACATTTCAATCATATCAATCACATAGAAAGAAAATAGCATTTTAGAAAGTTTGCTTGCTTACCTGAGATCCTCTTATTCCCTTTCTTCCATTCTTTTTCTTGTCTTTGCCTAAATAAATGAAAATAATATTTCATTTATTCACATCAACTTCAAATACATAAATCCCTTAGGTTTTCTAACCTACATAAATTCATTTGGACTTAGCTTGACTCAGTTCTCCTTCAAGTCAGGTACTCATACTTAGCAAATAACCTATACATATCATTCATTCATTCATTCATTCATTCATTCATTTTAATACCCTTATCTATGTTTCCTAAAATCACATATTAGGTACTTAATCACTCACTTAGGGATCACAAATTTGTACCTCTTTTGTAAACCCTGTTTACACATTATAATGAAAATAAATTCCATTAAAAATTCTGGAGCTTATTATTAAATTCCAAAATAGCCCTTGTCTTCTTATTTTCACTAAGTTCCATCTTCTTATTTACCCATTAATTCCATATACATATAATAGCATCAATTATTAATTACCCTTGCTATAATTAATCCTTTATTACACTCTTGCCTAACATATATATATATCAATTTGGATCATTTTTACATAGGTTTCATATTTCTTTTTTATTTTTTTCTCAAACTGTCCACATATGCTGAAACCAGGCGTACTGATTTCTCTAAATCTTGATTTATAATCAAATCAAGGTATTTAATTCTGAAATTTCTATCATATATCAATAAATACATGACTTAACCGTCATAAACATTTCATCATGAAATATAAATATTATATATTTATTTTTGCATTTTCACTGTTCTGGACAGTATTATGAGTCTAGGGTCAGCCCTAATCACGTGAATTAACCCATACTAATATCACTGAAAAATAAATTTTTATTTTTTTCGAGTTATCTTCATGATGGATTATACATCATATAAAAATTTCATATAAAAAATTCTTCTACAAAAATTATTAAAAATCATTTCCTACAGCTGATCCTGTCACCCGTTCTACCCTATTTATGTTGATCTTCTCAGATTTTTAATTTGAAACCTGCTAAATATTTCAATCTGAAATTTTGGTCATTCCTTAATCATCATACAATGAACTGGTAAACAAATTTTTATGGTAAAAATACTTTGTTTACTATTTCGTTCATGTTTTGGTTTATAACATCATATAACCTCTAGATTTGAAGTATAAAATCAAAATTAACATATACTTTATTAATTGGTAATCCCTCCTTTGGGCACTTGAAATTCCCTTCTTTTCTTCATGGTTTCTTCCCTTGGATCGTTTCAGCCACTGCCCCTTTGATTTTTATTATTTTATTCTCACAAACAGAAGTCTGGAACGTCCACACTGCCTGCTTATATAGGCATTTATTTTTCAATTTTTCCTTTACAATTTTGACCCAAAATTAAAATTTACCCTATAGTTTACTCTTAAATTTTCAGCCACATATTTAATCATTTCATATTATTTTCAAATTTGTTTCTACAGCTATATCTAGCTTTTAAATAAAGCTGTCCACTTAGTTAACCCTAATTAGCGGCCCTATTTTTCATATTTTCTTAATTATTTTGGCTGCCAAAATTCCACATAGGACATTCCTTATCCCATATCCCAATTATCATATATTTTCGGATTTTTTAATAAAAAAATGGATTGAAAACTGTTCGTACAGCCCCTTGCACGTCCACTTTATGGGTTGTTGACTTTGTAATTTTTTAAATTTATTTTAATTAATGCTAATGACCCTCATAGCCCACACTTAGCCCACTCTAATGTGACCCCTAGTGGTCCCTTGGAGCAAGTCAAAATCACTTGACTTTTGAAATTTTTTTATTATTTATTGGTAATTAAGATTAACCCTTAATTATCCATAAGCGATTAAGCACAATGCACTAGGTTCTGATAATCTTAAATGGGCTATATTATAAAACATATTATCATAGTTATTCATAAAAATTTTGAGTTTAAAATAATCATTATAGATTGAGTTATTGAATTTTGAAGTTAATTCATCAATTAATTATAATAATAATAATTTTATGCAAGATATTAAAATTTCCACCGTTGATTATGTAAGTTACCTTATGATCAAGTTATCCTTAAAATTTCATCTCAATCGGACTTCAATATTGCCCAATATGAATTTTCTAACAAATTTCTGATTTAATCATATTTTTGAATTTCCAAAATGACGTGGAATTTAATTTTTGTCACGTCAGCATTCTCTACGCACTTTCTATTTAGAAATTAACCCTGGTTTCACTTCTTACTTAACCATCCTTAATAATACTTAAATTTATAATTTAATCCTCCTATTGGGTAGAATATATTAAAATAAACCTACCCTCCAAATTTCACGTTAATCCGACTTGTATTTTACAAGTTACGAATTTTTTAATAAATTTTCAACCACTTAGGGTAAATTATTCATATTAGGGTTTGTATAAACCTAATTAATTCATTTAATGAGATTGTTTAAATCTCCAAATTTCTGGGTTCCACATGTCGCATGAGCTGATAAATAAAAGGAATGAGGAACACCATAAGGGGAAGAGAGCTATTGCATTGAAAGCAACACAAGCTCGGACGAGTCTATGTCTTCTTCTCAAAATGAAGATGAGGAGATTACTCTTCTCGCTAGAAACTCCAAAGGATTCAAGGAGAAAAGTAGAAGAGAAAAGAAGAAAAAAATGATTAAGTGCTATAGATCTGGAGGAGTCGGACACATGCAAGCTCAATATCCCACACCTGAAGAAAACAAATCAAAGGAACCACCACAAAGGAAAGATAGAAGTAATTCTAGAAGATTCTCAAAGCCCAATGGCAAAGGAATATTTGCAAATGAGGATATATCCACCATAAGCAGTTCATCAAATGAGGATCATGAAGCTGCAAACTGTGCAAGAATTTGCTGTGTGGGAAGAATAGAGGAAGAAAATATCATAAACTGCATCACTACAACTGAATTGGTGGAAGGATTAACTGACTCAACTGATTCCACTATTAGTGAAGCGGTAACTTCTAAACTTGATCATTCAAATTCCAAATCTATTTATTTATCTACTCATGATTGTCTCAAATGTGCTGAGTTAGAAGAGTTATAACAAGCTTATGTTTCATTGTATAATAAAATCAAGAATCTAGAAATAAATATATTCAAAAAAAGAGACAATATGACTCAACTACGACAGTAAATCAATAACTAGCTGAAAAAGTCAAATGTCGAGCGGAAGAGATGAAAACTTTGAAAATTGAGATTGAAAGGCTAAAGAAAGAAAATGAAATATTGAATAAATCACTATCTAAATTCTCTAACTTAAAGGAAAGTATCAAAATATTTTTGAACATGACCACCCCAAGTAATAAAAGAGGACTTAGGTATTCCACATTTGAGCAAGGTGAAAGCAGCAAATCAAATGCTCTAAAATGGGTGAAACACCAAGCGAAGGCAATTGTTTTTCAGCATAAACCAAAAATGAACAATATTGCTTGGATTAAAATGCCAACTTGGGAACCACAGTGTGCATGGAGTTCAACTGCAAGACTCCTAATGGCATGCAATTTTTGTAATAAGTTTAGTTACAAATTTATCAATAAAAAATTAGAAAATTATACAACCAGGATGCTAAATTAGTTTGGGTACCAAAGAGCATTGGACTTGTGACTTTCAAATTATAGCAACGTAAACTCCAATGACTTACTAACCGAAATGGACCCATAAAATGAGGTACCAAAGAGATAAGCTTTATGTGAATATTTTTGCAGGTTTATTTTAGAGCAAAAGCCAACAACACATGAGTCATGGATAGTGGCTACTCAAGACACATGACAGGAGATAAAGCTTTGTTCCATGATCTCAAACCGTATAATGGACGTACGGTTGCATTTGGGAACAATGAAAAAGGTAAAAGTAGTGGTAAGGAAAATGTTTATGGTATTTCGAATTCGTGTATAGAGGATGTGTTGTTTATTGAAGGACTCAAACACAACTTAATGAGTATTAGTCGATTATGTGATAAAGGTTACAAAGTCATGTTTAAATCATCTGTATGCAATGTTTTTGATGAAAATGATATAGTATTCAGTAGTAAAAGACATGAAAATATATATATGGTTTCCCTTGATGAATTAGAAGGAAAATGTCTTATAGGTGTTGATGATGATCTATGTGTATGACATAAAAGACTTGGACATATAATATGTCAAACATTAAGATCCTATAGAAAAAGAATTTGATAGAAGGATTACCAAAACTCAAATATGATAAAGATAAAATTTGCAAGGCATGTTGAGTGTCTAAATAGTCTAAGATGTCATTCTCACTGAAAAATGAAGTTTCAACCTTACGGCCACTTGAATTACTATACATGGATTTTTATGGGTCATCTGACATCTTGAGCCTTGGACGAAAAAAATATGTTTTTGTTATAATAAATGATTTTTCAAGATTCACTTGTATAATGTTGTTAGCTAGCAAAGATGAAGACTTCTCAATATTTGTTAGTTTTTCTAAATTTGTGTAAAATGAAAAATAAAATATAATCATATCAATTAGAAGTGACCATGGTGGTGAATTTGAAAATAAATGCTTTATAAAATTTTGCAATGAAAAAGAAATTCACCATACATTCTCTATTTCTTGAACCCCTCAACAAAATGGGATAATCGAAAGAAAAAATAGAACAATACAAGAGATGACTAGGACTATGCTAAATGAAAGTAAATTATCTAAGAAATTTTGGGGTGAAGCTGTAAGTATAGCTTGTCATGTATTAAATTGAGTTATCATTAGAGTGATCTTAAAAAAGATCTCATATGAGCTATGTGACAAGCTGCGTATATGTCAATTAAAATGCTCATTATTTACGCAAGTATACGTGCTGTGTCAAGTAATAAAAAGTGAGTAAAGTTTCGTTCCCATAAGGAATTGTTAACCGGAATTATTAATGAGTTTAATTGCTTTCGATGGGTAGAGAATTTTGAGTTTATGATTTAAACTAAAGCTAACGACTGCAATAAGAAATCAGAGTAGAGTTCACGGAACTGTGGGATACTATAAACGGAGTTACTAATCATGGATGGCAAATGGATAGCTCGGAATCTTTGATTCTAAATTATATCGCATTGGTTCTTTTTCATAGGATTGTGCATGGATTTACTAGCCCAAGTTCAATAATCTTTATATATGTCTTCTAACACTATATAAAGCTAATTACTCCCTATTTAATTGCTATTTTCCCATGTCGTTAAATAAAGTAAAATTGATAAGTTCATAACCTGTTTAATGACTACATAGGGTTTAACGGTATATTCCTATCCGTTAAATAAATCCCCTTAACAAAGAGGAAACCTATGCCTTGCACATGAATCTAGCAGAGATTTTTCTCTTCCAAGGATAAATCGAGTAATGAAATCATCTTACAAGGTAGCTAATCTTGTAAAAAGCATTAAAACCACACATGCAAAGGTAAATCATACACAATCATATATAATATCAAATATTCATTCCTGAATTTCAAAGAACCAAGACAATATAGATTAGAGTTCAATTCATCTTAACTATCCATCTAATAGAGGTTTAGTTCAAAGACATGAGCATAACATTCATTACATCCATATTAAAAGTATCCACGGAAGTAGAGAAAGAATAATAGAAAGAATAAGAGAAAATTGGTTTTCCGGCGGCTTCCACCAACGGAGTTGAATTCCCTCTTCAATCTATGCTTTGATCACGATTTCATCTTTCTCTTGTTGTGTAGTTCGTTCCTCAGCTCTTTTCTCTCCTCCCCATTGCGCGCAAACCCCTAGGATCTATTTATAAAGTTGAATTGCACGGTCTACACACTAAAATTTCCGCATACAGATGCGTATTGGTGCCTAGGTGTGGCGCCCGAACTGAGGCGTCACATTTGTCCTTACTCCAAGATCTTCTCGATTGGTAAGTGTGAATCAGGATTATTGCCCTGATCAAGCGGCAGGTATTTAATTTGATCTCGTCCAATTTTTTTTTTTTTTTCCTTTTCTTTCATCACATAAAGACACATACGTATCATCAAATTTCAATTATCATTGATAACATTCATACTTGCTTTTGTACAATACAGGTTATTTTAACCTGATCATTTCATACATACATAATTAAAAACTCGTTATCATATGTTCATTCATACCATATACAGATCAGTATACCATAAAATTTTCTTCATACCTTTTTTTTTTCTTTCCTTCTTGGCCTGTGTTATACCTGTCTATAGTTTGAAAAGCAAAACGTGAGTCGAAACTCAGTAAGCAATCATTTTTCCATTTAAATGCATTTCTCCCGTTCAATAGTAGACACTTATCAAGTGATCTACCATCAATCAGTGGAAACCTTTTCATAAAACCTTTCATAAAACATATGCTTGCAAACTTAACATGTAAACCTCTTTTTCATGAACATAAAAATATTTTTCATAAAACTTCCTTTCTCCAAGGACATTCTCATGTCCTCAAAACATTTTCCATAAAACCTTTTTAAAACAAGCATATGCATCATGCATAACGTTTCTGTTCATCTGGTAGGTGGCACTTACTAAGTGATCACCCTTTCCTCCTTAGGAGAGAAACCATCTTTATTGATAACTCGCGAGCCAGGCAGTTATCCGTGTTCTTCTCCCATTTCAGGGAGGGCACCGCCGGCATTTCGCCTTTTGAAGCGACTTGGCCTATGTAGAGGGGGCCCATCTTGCAACTGCATCCGGTCTGCATATTCTCTACAGTAGACCTAGTACATAACTCATGTACACATTCCTTTCTCCATATTCATATGCTAGCATGTTTTTTTATAAAACTCCACAGACCCTAGTCTGTGACTTTTCCTTTTCAAAACTTGATGCTATCATGTCATTTTAAAATAGTACAGACCTCGGCCTGTATTCCCTTTTCCAACTTGAAAACTTGGCACAACCCAAGTTAACAAGTTAATAAAAATATTTTGTAAGGATGACCAACCTTAACTTATTTTGAAAACATTTAAATAACACATTTCTAAATTATTTAAAATATTTGAAGGAAATATTTTAGAAATAGTAATTTCAAAATTTTTCTAAAATGTTTTTAAATAAATTTTGAGCGGTAAAACAATTTTGAAAACATTTTAATATCTAAAGACACGAGATTTTGCAAATGTTTTTCTTCCTATTTCTGGGTTTCGCATGAACAAAGGATATACCAATGCATAATTCATTTTCTTTATATAGTATCATATTCTTTGTCCATATGATACATGAGTTACTTCTATATGAAGGTAAGCTTGTATGATTCTTTGGTCATTACTTTAAAAAAAATTTCATTCAAATCGATTATCGGTTGGCCTTCCTTAAATCCACTTCAAAACATTTTAATAAATCATTTTAAATTCATTTGATAAAACCATACATTATTTGGAAATCAAAATTTTTCTTTTCCATTATAATGCAACCATTTCCACATTTTTCCTTATTTTCATAAGGATTTGCTTATGATAAAGTAATTTCCACATAACGTAACATTTCTCCTTCCTTCCATATGGATTTGCTTATAATAAAGCAATTCAGACATATTCCATGGTTGCAATATAAAACATATAAAATTATTTTCAAAAAGTTTTCTTGAAGCAATAAAATCATATTTTCAAAGTTGTGCTTGCTTATAATGAAGTAATAAAATCACATTTTAAAAAATTTTTGCTTGCTTACCTTTGTTTTGCTTCAATCTGAATCCTTTATCCTTTCTTTTCCTTTTCTTATACAAGTGAAAAGGATATACATACTTTATCATACATATGTTATATTCATTTATGATCTTATTTTAATTCATAATTTCTTATAGAGGTTAACCTTAAAAATATTTGGTCATTATTTTCTTATATGGATTTTTATCCATAAATCCTAAAAAATTTCATCATTAGATTTAAATATTAATCTCAAATTTTCTCCAAAATCACCCAGTTACTGTAGCAAATCACTGTCCACAGCGACGTGAGTTACTGTTCATGGGTTCCAAAAATTGACATTTTTTTGAAAAATAAAGAATACCATGATATAGCTTATGCTTAGTACATCATGGAAAAATTCATACATTTTGAATTTATCATTATTTACTTGGCTAAATAAATCACTTTCTCCATATACTAAAAATCAACATAAATTCACTTAAGCATAATCCTTAATTCCAAAAATCATGAAATTAATATATCATCATTCCAACATCATATTTATCATATTCATACATCCCAAATCATCATTTATAAATTTTAGAGCATTATTTCCACATATCATATGCTATCTTCCCGAATGCTCTATCTTTGCTCTAAATTTTTGATGTTTTTGGCATAATTCCAATTAAGCGTTATATCTATACTTATTTTCTCATTATTAGGCTTTATCTAAGAATGATTTTACCCTACTAACATCCAAAAGAAATTTGGCTAGAAATCACTTACCCGAAGTGGCGATATCCCACTTTTTCTCACATATTCGTTCTCTAACTTCCTCCTTTTCTTCCTTGGACGTGTGGTAGGGTTTGGGATCTGGGATTTGGAGCTGGGAGAAGTGATGCCTTGGACGTCCACCCCTTGGACCTATTTATAGGGTTGGATTTTCCAAAAATTGGATTTTACCCCCGCTTCCTTGATGTATTAAATTATAAAATGGTATTTTTTTCTAAATTTGAAAAATCCATTGAGCCAAGAGCAGCCCACCCTAGCCTGCCCCAGCCCCCCTATGGCAACCCTATTTTCCAAAATTTTTGATTTATTAAAATTATTTAATTTAGGCTAATTAAATCTTAGCCATTGATCTTGGATGATGATAAATTTTGACCATTGATTTTGGTCAATATTCCCAAGCTACCCCCTGCACATCCCTACCATTGCTTCTGCTTATTTATTATTATTATTTAATTATTTAATTTAATAAAAAGTCAAAAGTAGCATTAATGAAAAATCAAGCTACTTTTTGATCTCCTTTTGACGTTTCATCTTGACCCTTAATTTGTGATTTTCATTACATCTTAAACCATTCATCATGTCCATCATGAATTTTTAACCATCCATAAAAAATTTCATTGAATTCCTACGTCCGGATTGCAAATTATGAATTTTTCTTTAATTTTTCACTAAAATCCAAAATGGTATTAAAATATCCAAAAGTAATGCTATTTTGTCTTGTAGTGATTAAATTCCTTTTTTGTCTTTTTGTGATTAGGTTAATCCAAGTGATTAATTCTTAATCACATGTCTTAATCCCCGGTTACTATTCACGTGCACTATTCATGTGGTTTAATCCCACAATTGCATTTCTTTAACCTCTAACACACACATTTGCAAATATAACATATTTCATGAATTTTATTTATCATAAAAATCAGTACAAAAATCTAGGCTTTACAACCCTAGGTTTACATGTGTTATTCTAGAATTGCGGGTTTCACACGAGGCGCCTCTATGCGGCGCCTAGGCATCAACTCTCTGTGTGCTGGGCAACTTGGAACTTTTCTGCAAATCCTAAGAATTCATGCCTTGGCGCCTAGGCACCAACTCCCTGGAGATTTCATGATTTGGAGCTCCTCCTGACACATGTGTTATCATGCTTGGCACCTGGGCGCCCCTGTCTGGCGCCTAGGCGCCAACTCCCTGGAAGCAGTTGTGACTTGTGGCTTCAAAAACCCTGCTAGGCTGATCTGCATGTTGGTAAGGTGGCGCTTAGGCACCAACTCACTGGAAGTCATGTGTTTGCTAAATTATGCTGGAGTCATGGCAAGGGCACGTAGGGTGGCGCCTAGGCGCCATCCACCTGCCTCGTGACTTGGTCTCGATCTGCATTCCACTCGCCCGCATGCCTTCATATGTCCCGTCCTTCCTGAAAAATATGTAAAAACTAAGTAAATGGACTAAAAATGCTTAATTAATGTTGAAAATGCACAAAAACTAAATAATGCTCCTAAAATGCAAAGTGAGTGGAAATTAGACTAAATGAATGCAAACTAAGCCTAATCTCTCGGACTAACGCACAAATAAAGTTTGAAATGGGCCATGATAACTCATATTTTTACGAGTTATCACACCCCCAAACTTAAATGTTGCTAGTCCTCGAGTAACACATGCAAACATAATGAATGAATGAATGCAAACTCTGCCAACTCCGTTTGCTTCCTGTTATGCTTTGATCAATCCACTTATCTATTCAACTAGATTAAGAGTAATCTAACTTGAAAAATCATCCATTACTGATAACTCATATTTTTACGAGTTATCATGGCCCATTTCAGACTTAATTTGTGTGTTAGTTCAAGAGATTAGACTTAGTTTGCACTCTTTAGCTTAATTTTCATCCGCATTGCATTTTAGGAGCATTAATTAGTTTATAGGCAATTTTATCATTATTTAGGCATTTTTAGTTTATTTATTTAGTTTTTCCATTTTTTGTAGGAAGGACAGGATGTACGGCAGCAGAGCGGATGAGTTGAAAGCAAGCTGAGGCATCTAGAACCAGAGAGTTGGCGCCTAGGCGCCACCCTACATGCCTTGATCATTTGCAGCACACACAGCTGACATGAAGAAGCAGTCCAGAGAGTTGGTGCCTAGGCGCCACCCAGGAGCGCCCAGGCGCCACTTCTCTACATGAAATCTAAGTCAGAAGCCACCAATTAGGTGATGCAGTCCAGAGAGTTGGCGCCTCGATGCCACCCAAGGGCGCCCAGGTGCCACTTCATCAACATGCAACTCAAGTGAAGACATTGCTGAAGCCACAAGTTAGAAACCACATCCAGGGAGTTGGCGCCCAGGCGCTAATACACATCCGTACGCGAATATTCCAGTGCGTAAGCTGCACAACAAGGGACTTTATATATAGTTCTTAGGGTTTCGCGCGCGGTGGCGGGGGAAAGAAGAGAGAAGAGGGAGCCAAAGAACGAACTACAGTGCAAGAGAAAGCGGGAATCAAGATTAAAGCTCGGATTGAAGAAGGAATTCAAGTCCCGTTAGTGGAAACTGCCGAAAAATAGTTTTTCTTATTCTTTCCAATTTTCTTTCTCTTCCTTATGGATACTTTTTATTTGGATGTATTGGATGTTAAGATCATGTCTTTGAGCTAAACCTCCATTAGATGGATAGTTAGGATGAATTGAATTCTAAACTGTATTGTTTCTTGGTTCTTAGAATATTTAGGAATGAATATTTAAGCTTATATATATGATTGCATATAATTTACCTTTGCATGTGTGAGTTTAATGCTTTTACAAGATTAGCTATATTATAAGATGATTTAATTGCTCTATTTACCCTTGGAAAAGGGAGATATTTGCCAAATCCACATGCACGGCACAGGTTTCAACCTTTGTGTAAGGAGAGTTGTTTAACGGATAGGAATATACCGTTAAACCCTGTGTAGTCATTATACAAGTTTTGAACTTATCAATTTCACTTTATTTAATGGCATGAGAACATAGCACTTAAATAGGGTGTAATTAGCTTTATATACTGTTGGAAGACATATATGAAGATACATGAACTTGGGCTAGTAAATTCATATGCAATCCGCTTAACAGGAACCAGAGCAATATAGTTTAGATTCAAGGATTCCGATCTATCCATCTGCCATCCCTAATCAGTAAACTCGCTTTTAGTATCCAGTGGTCTTGTGATCTCTACTCTGATTTCTTTTTCACAATCGTTAGCTTAGTTAAATCACAAAACCAGAATTTCACAACATTCGAAAGCAGTTAAGCTAAATAATAATTCTGGTTAACAATTCCTTGTGGGAACGATACTCTACTCACTCTTTATTACTTGACACGGCACGTATACTTGCGTAAATAGCGAGCAATTTAATAGACATATACGCAGCTCGTCAAGTTTTTGACGTCGTTTCCAGGGATTTGTTTAACCAATTATATTTAGTTTTATTGCTTTATTGTATAATTCTGTAGAACATCTTCTTTTCATTATTTTTTTACATTAGAATTTCTTTTCTTTTTCTTTCTGCTAGTTCAAATTCATTGATTTTTGCAGATTATCTCATATTGCATGCGTCGAGGCAGAGCCGGAAAGGAGACTATCATCCCTTTTGATCCAGAACCCAAAAGAACCTATTTGAGAAGGCACCGAAAGAGCAAGGAGGCTAGAAACCAACAGTATACGATGGAACGTAATTAATGGACTCCAAATTGGAGGCACATTCATCACTATGATGGCCGAATTCACCACACCACGTGCAAATATCTGTTGTTGTCGTCTGCTATGGTGTAGACGCCCCTAGCGCACTAACATTGGCTGGCTTGGACAAGTTCTGAATCTACCGGGATAAAGCGTTGATGTGGGCTTTTATCGGTGAGACTGCATCCAGTTACAATAGACCCCTACTTCAGCTCCTGTCAGATGGTAGTTGATAAGTATTGGCCGCCATGTTTTCAAGTAGGGCGTACGATTCTCGATAGCTTTTCCTCAGCAGAGAATCATTTGACGAAGAATCCACCATGTGACGGGTGGAATCTTGGAGACTATTATAGAAAATTTGTATTTGAACCCACGGCTGAATTCCATGATGCGGGCATTTTCGAAGCAGGTCTTTGAAGCGATCCCACACCTCTGATAGGGTCTCCTCTCTGTGTTGCTTGAACGAGACTATGTTCATCCTCAGCTTGGCGAACTTGGCAGGTGGGAAATATTTCTCTAGATATTTCTCTGATAGGGTCTCCTCTCTGTATTGTTTGAGAATTATACACCCCCCAAACTTGAGGGATGCGTTGTCCTCAATGCATGATCCTAAAATGAACTAACAATGAAAATGCAAAGAAAAGCAAAAATAAAAGAGAAAAAAAGCAAAAGAAAGGACTGGGACTCTCTCATGAATTGGACTCCGTCGCATCCTCATCGTCCTCATCGGCCTCGTTGTCTGGCTGGGGCTGAGACTGCTGCCCGAAGCAGGCTCGGACCTCTGGTGGCGTCAGTGGGAAGGCTCCAATTCTTTTTCCTATAAAGACAAAAACAACAACTAAAAATTCAAATGGAAAATGATTGATGGGTTACCTCCCATCCAGCGCTGAGTTTATCGTCCTCTGCTCGACGTTCTCACTGTTCAATTCTCTTGCAGTTCCACCACCTCCTTGCAATGTTGAAAATCATCCCCCATATAATGCTTAAGACGTTGGCCATTCACGACAAAACTATTGCCAGATGCCTTGTTGCATATTTCCACCGCTCCATGCTCAGATGCCTTTATCACCACGAACGGACCTGACCATCTAGATTTGAATTTTCCTAGAAATAACTTCAATCTTGAATTGAAGAGCAAAACTCTCTGACCTGGCTCAAAATTTCATGTTAGAATCTTTTTATCATGCCATTTCTTCACCTTTTCTTTAAAGATCTTGGCATTTTCATAGTCTTGCATCAGAAATTCGTCCAACTCATTGAGTTGCAGTAGTCGGCGTTCCCCTGCCTGTTGCTTGTCCAGGTTGAGTTTTTTTATTGCCTAATATGCACTGTGCTCCAGCTCCAGCGGCAAATGGCAAACTTTTCCATAAATTAGTTGGTATGGAGACATTTCAAACTGAGTTTTATAGGCAGTTCGATACGCCCATAATGCGTCGTCCAGTTTGACGGACCAGTCTTTGCGAGAGGACCCGATTGTTTTTTCTAGAATTTGCTTCAATTCCCTGTTGGCCAACTTGAGCTGTCCGTTAGCTTGCGGATGATATGCTGTCGTCACTCTATGGCATACGCCGTATTTGTGTAGAATTGCCATGAACTGCCAGTTACAGAAATGTGATCCTTCATCGCTAATGATCACCCTCGGCATACCAAAACGAGTAAAGATGTTCTTCTTGATGAATTTGAGAACTGTTTTAGCATCACCTGCTTGAGCTGGGATTGCTTCGATACATTTGGAAACATAATCAACAGCAACGAGGATGTATTGATTTCCAAAGGAGGGAATAAATGGGCCCATGAAGTCGATACCCCAGACATCAAATATTTCTACTTCAATGATATTAGTGAGAGGCATCTCATGTCTTTTAGAAATGTTACCTGTCCGTTGGCATTGATCGCATCTTTTGACATAAAAATGGGCGTCTTTAAATAAAGATGGCTAGTAGAATCCCGATTGAAGTATTTTTGCTGCAGTTTTATCTCCTTAGAAGTGGCCGCCATACGAAGATGAATGGCAGCTCTGCAGTAGTGCTTCCTGTTCATACTTAGGAATACATCTCCGATATAACTGATCTGGGCATTGCTTAAACAGATATGGATCATCCCAGAAATAGAATTTAACGTCGTGGAGAAACTTCTTCTTTTGGTGTGAATTTAGCCCCGGAGGCAACATTTCACTGACGATGTAATTGACGAAGTCTGCATACCATGGTGGGCTGCCTTGGGAGATAGAGAATAGCTGCTCATCCGGAAACACTTCCCGAATTTGCTTCGTATCATGAGCTAACTAGGGTCCTTCCAGGCATGATAGATGGTCAGCGACTTGATTTTCAGTTCCCTTACGATCTTTGATTTCGAGGTCGAATTCCTGTAGCAGTAAGACCCATCGAATCAAGCATGGTTTTGCATCCTTTTTCTCGATCAGATATTTGATGGCTGAATGGTCTGTGTAAACGATCACCTTAGTGGCCACTAGATAGGCTATGAATTTGTCAAATGCAAATACCACTGCTAGCAGTTCCTTTTCGGTTAGAGTGTAATTCATTTGTGCCTCGTTTAAGGTTTTGCTAGCGTAGTAGATGGAGTGGAAAACCTTGTTTTTTTGCTGTCCCAATACTGCTCCCACTGCATAGTCACTTGCATCGCACATTAATTCAAATGGGAGATTCCATTCTAGAGAAATAATAATTGGCGCAGATACCAGTTTCTTTTTCAGCTCCTGCAATGCTTCCATACATTTTCTGGTGAATTCGAATGACGTATCTTTTTCGAGTAGCGAACATAACGGCTTAGCTATCTTTGAGAAGTCTTTTATGAACCGTCTATAGAATCCTGCTTGTCCCAGAAAACTGTGGATGCCTTTGATTAAGGTGAGTGGAGGCAATTTCTCGATCATTTCAATTTAGCTTTGTCCACTTCGATTCCCTATTTAGAGACCCTGTGACCAAGTACAATGCCCTCTTGCACCATAAAATGACACTTTTCCCAGTTAAGAACCAGGTTCGTATCCTCACACCGCTGGAGCATCTTTGATAAGTTGGTTAAGCACTCGTCGTAGGAATCCCCGAATACCGAGAAATCGTCCATGAATACTTCCAGGAAATCCTCCACCATATCAGTGAAGATGGTCATCATATATCGCTGAAATGTACCTGACGCGTTGCATAAGCCAAACGACATTCGCCTGAACGCGAACGTACCATATGGACATGTGAATGTGGTTTTTTCTTGGTCTTCCGGTGCTATCATAATCTGGTGATAACCTGAACAGCCATCCATAAATCAGTAAAATTCACGTCCTGCTAACCTATCCAGCATCTGATCAATGAATGGAAGTGGAAAATGATCCTTTCGGGTGGCTTTATTCAGCTTGCGGTAGTCCACGCAAACTCGCCAACCAGTAACTGTTCTGGTAGGGATTAGCTCGTTGTTTTCGTTAGAGACGACCGTCATACCGCCTTTTTTCGGGACACACTGTACTGGGTTGACCTAAGAACTGTCGGAGATAGGGTATATCATGCCTGCATCTAACCATTTGATGATCTCCTTTTTTACCACTTCTTTCATGATTGGGTTCAGTCTTCTCTGCACTTCGATAGATAGCCTAGAATTCTCTTCTACTTGAATCTTGTGCATGCAAAAGGATGGGCTGATGTCTCTGATGTCTGCTATGGTCCATCCTATGGCCTTTTGTGATCTGTGAGCACTCTGAGTAGTTTTTCTTCCTGCACGGGATCAAGTGCAGAAGAAAATAATCACTGGGAGTGAGGATTCTGCTCCCAGGAAGGCATATCTGAGGTGTTCTGGCAAAGGTTTCAGTTCCAGGATAGGCGGCTCTTCAATTGACGGCTTTAACTGTTTAAAAGAATCCGGCTTGAGCTCCAGTGATTCAAATTTCTACGGGTATCGTGGGAATGTCGGAGGTTGCTGCAGATAGTGTATCATTTCTGCTAAATCTTCATCGGATTCATTGCCTTCCCCAACGAGCGATGCTTCTAGGATGTCCTTGAAAGTTGAAATTTAGAACTCAGCTTGCACTGCTGAGTCCACCATGTCGATTATTAAACATTCCTCTGGGTCATTTGGTAACTGCATTGCCTTGAACACGCTAAAAGTAACGTGTTCGGTCTGAACCCGCATGGTCAGCTCTCCGCTTGTACATCGATGATGGCTTTTCCCATTGTGAGGAAGGGTCGACCTAAAATGATTGGCGCATCTCGATCTTCTTCATAATCCAGGGTAATAAAATCAGCAGGAAAGATGAACTTGTCTACCTTGACAAGGACATCTTTGATGATACCGTCTAGATACGTGATGGATCGATCCGCCAGTTGCAGTGTCACTATGGTAGGTCGAGCTTCCCCTAGGCCCAATTTTCTGAAAATGGACTTGGGCATGAGATTAATGCTAGCTCCCAAGTCGCATAGGGCTCTCCCGAAGTACTGGTCTCCAATCGTGCATGGAATTGTGAAACTCCCAGGGTCCTTGAGTTTAGGAGGCAGTTTTCTCTACACCCTCGCACTGGTTTCCTCTATTAGCGCCACCGTCTCGAATTTTGTCAATCGCCTTTTCTTTGATAGCACGTCGTTCATGAATTTGCCGTAGCTCGGTATCTGTTCCAAGGCTTCGACGAGAGGTATATTAATGTGTAGCTGCTTCAATACCTCAAGAAATTTCATTAACTGACCCTCCTTTTTAGGCTTTTCGAATTGCTAAGGAAATGGAGGAGGCGGCCTTAGATTCGTGGCAATTTCAGCATCCGGTTGCTTCTGGGTAGTAGCTGGTTCTTCTAGCTCCTGCGACTGCTGAATCAGAGGATTAGCGGGTTCAGTTACTGATTTCGGTAGAATTGCATCGGGTAACTGCTTTCCACTACGCAATGTGACTGCTTGAACTTGTTCTTTGCCTTTTCCCTTCGGGTTTTGCTCGGTGTCGCTCGGCAACGATCCTTGAGGTCGGTTGTTCAGGGCCGAAGCCAGTTGGCCTATCTGAGCTTCCAGGTTCCTGTTCGTCATGATCTGACATTGCATAAACTGCATGAAGAGATTTTCCAGATCAGATTTCTTCTCTTCTCGCGGTGGTGGATTGAACTGCATTGGTCTTGCAGGTTGTTGTTGCGGCGGCTACTGCGAGAATCCAGGCGGCTGATTCGGCCTCATCTGGTTGTTCCATGAGAAGTAAGGATGATTCCTCCAGACTGGGTTGTAGTTGTTTCCATACTGATTCGCTGGGTTTCTCTGAAAATTTCCCACGTAATTAATGGACTCCGGATTGGAGGCACATTCATCACTGGGATGGCCGAATTCGCCACACCACATGCAAATATCTGCTACTGTCGACTGCTGTGGTGTAGTCGCCCCTAATGCACTGACATTGGCTGGCCTGGACAAGTTCTGGATTTGCCGAGATAAAGTGTCGATGTGGGCCTTTATCGATGAGACCGCATCCAGTTGGAGTAGACCCCCACCTCGACTCCTATCAGATGACAGTTGGTAAGTATTGGCCGCCATGTTTTCGAGCAGGGCGTATGATTCTCGATAGCTTTTCCATAGCAGAGAACCATTCGATGACGAATCCACCATGTGACAGGTGGAATCCTGGAGATCGTTATAGAAAATCTGAATTTGGACCAATGGCTTAATTCCATGATGCGGGCATTTTCGAAGCAGGTCTTTGAAGCGATCCCATACCACTGATAGGGTTTCCTCTCCGTATTGCTTGAACGAGACTATATCCATTCTCAGCTTGGCTAACTTGGCAGGCGGGAAGTATTTTTCTAAGAATTTCTGAGCCAAGTCATTCCATGTGTTGACGGAGTTCGGTAACAAAGAGTCTAGCCACTCCGAAGCTCGATCACGCAGAGAAAATGGAAATATTCATGCAGCAGGATCTTAATTTGGGTTTCGTCCAAATTTTTTTTCGATTCGTTTCTTTATCCATCCTCATTTCTTTTTTTTGTATCGCACTTTATTCATCTTGTAAACAAAGATACTCTTATAAATTCATTACACAGAGCATTTTAACATTCTACTTGGTTCCCTTACATACTTATTCATAAACATATCCCCTGGTAGTTGACATCAATTATATACATCATTCATAAAATCTTCATCTCGCTTTCTTACATCTTTAATTGACCAAATATAATCATATAACGTTCATACATAATTGAATGTTAAACGCTTTCACTTGTACATACATTATCACATCTTAAAAATTCCAATCATATGATTCGATACACATAACTAATCATTTAGTACACACATGAATACTATATCATACCTTTCCTCAATTATATCATGCTCTCCCCCTCTTGAGCTTCCCTATACCTGTCTGAGGTTTGGGAAAACAAAATGTGAGTGATGAACTCAGTAAGCAAGCATTTTGCATTTTCATATAAATGCATTTCTCTCTGTTTGGTAGAAGACTCTTATCAAGAATCAACTATCAACAGGAAGAAACCTTTCATGAAAACCTGTCATAAAACTTTGCATTTAAATCCTTCATAAGACTTTTCATTTAAATCATTCATGACAACCAATCATATAAATCATTCTTGAAAACCATTCCAATCAATCAATCTTATAAAAATTTTATAAGAGGACAAATGTATGTCCTAAATTATTTTCATATAAATTTATATTCATGAGGAAAATCTTATGTCCTAAATCATTTGCATATAAACCCTATCATATATAAGGACAATTATATGTCCTGAACAATTTCGTATAAATATTTTTCAATACAACGCATATGCATATATAAAAAGTGTTCTGAAATAAAATGAGTAAACATTAATTCCTGTGGACATCATCATGTCCAAAACATATCCTCATGTCCCCATTTTAGAGTTTTTAAAACAAATGACATGCATATACTTTTCTAATCCTCTGTTAGGTGACACTTACCAAGTGATCATCCCTTCATAGGAAAGAAACTTTTCATGTGACTACACCGCTAGCTAGGCGGTTGTCCATGATCCTGCTCCGATTTCAGGGAGGGCGCCGCCGGCCTCCTGCCTTCCCTTAGCGACTTGGCCACAGGTCGAGGTTGTCCTCGGTATGCAACCATCTCAGTCTGCAACCGCCTCCACCATGCGCCTAGTACGTGGTTCCTGTGCGCACTCGTTTGTATTTGCATCGTTATGCTATTATGATTTCATAAAATCAACACAATCTTAAATCCATGTGATTTTTCAAATAAACGCTTAAAATCATAATCCATTGCAGTCCTCATACTGAGTCCATCTCAAATAGAGAACTGGACATAATTATTTTTCCAAAATAAAACATTTTTATAAACTATTTTCAAATAATAATGCCAGAATGACCACTCTTAAAGAATTAAAAAAAAACATATTAATAAATCAATTTTACAAAATATTTGTAATACTAAGAAAATATCATTTTCAAGAATATTTCTTATTTATTAATAAACCATTTTAGAATCATTTTGCAAACCAATTTTGAAGCATTTCAATAATCGAAATGAATAGACTTTTCTTGTAAACATTTTTATTTCCCTTTTCTGGATTTTTAGGAACAAAAGATAGGCTAACACATCTGATTTCATTTTATTGGCATTATACGCCTCATCCACATACCATTTTTACCACATTGATGTAGAGAAGCATTTGCACTATCTTTTGAATTTCAAAATACTCATAAATCGTTTTATAACATCAAGTATTGAGTGGGTCATTCTTAAAACTCTTTTAGAAAGAAACACATAAGTACAAGACATTTTTTCAAAGTAATTCAGTCTTCAAAGAGACTGAAAGTATTTTGATAATTTATTTCAAAATATCTATATAAATCATTTTAAAACATTTATAGGTTATTTCAAATGCCCTATTTATTTACAAATGTCATTATATGAAAAATTATGTAATTTTTCTCAAAACCCTTTAGGAATAGAATTCCCAATGTTTATTTTCAAATATCATCTTGAAAGAGAATTAAAAATTTACCGAACCATGCCTTTGAAATAGCATTTCTAGGAATTTACCAAACCAGAAACCATCTTCAAACATGTCATTAATACGGAGTAAAATCATACCTTCAAAATTTAAGCATGCTTACACTGAAGCAATGCTAAGACTTTTCATTAAAGACATATTTTCAAAGATTAAATTTGCTTCCTTTGTAAGCACAATTTAAATTCATCAATCCATGTTCTTGAAACAAAATCAACATTCATGAAGGTTCGCTTACTTACCTTGTAAGCAATCCTGAAACATCTTAATAATACATGTTCAAATAATTTCAACATTTAATAACAAAATAGCATTTGAAAATGCTATCTAAAACATCATTATAAAGCATTTACAATCATTTCAACTTTCCAAATGAAATCAATATTTTCAAAAAGTTGCTTGCTTACCTGAGTCGATCCTTTGTGCTTTTCCTTCCTCGCTTTTTCCTTCAACTCACATATACGTGTCACATGGGTTTAATCCCATATGGCCCGTAACATGCTAACTTTAAATCATTCTTTCCTTGACATTAGCACTTGCATTTCCCTATAACCACATACCCATACAAATTTAATACATAGGTTGTTTCTTTCCTTCTATACTTATATTTTGTATAGGAATTTCTTGAAATTATTCAAGATATCCTTTCATATCTTATAGCATACAAGTTATCTATCAAAACTTTGTTTAGAATGATCATCCACATTTCTTATTTAACCATACATACCTTTTTTAATAATCATTAATATTCACTTTCCTCAATAGTGACATATTACATACCTACCTATATAAGTATAGTAATTGCTCATTTATTTTATTAAATACCTATGTCTAAGGTATTTATTCTCTTAAATTTTTAAGAGACTTGCTTATATTCAACTCTTTGAATTTACATTCATCCTTTTAAGAACCACATACGTATACAATTTAGTGATTGTTTATTGCTCCATTTAATCCTCATGTTTAGAGTTCTAAACTTACGAAATCATTCAATTAGCTTGTTTACAACCATTAACAAGCCAAGTTCACTCTAAATTCTCGAAAGGTAATCCATTTCAATTTAGCCACATATACATACATATTAGTCATATATTACTCCTACCCTTTCATTTCTTTGCATATACATATAAGGGATTATCAACCAACAATTCTTATAATCAACTTAAGGGTTTATATGGAATCTATAGCAAGTTAATTTAAATCAAAATTTCTGGAATTTATCCCCTTTTTCCAAAACAGCCCTATATACTCTCATATTTGCAAATTTCATTTATGAAATTTGCACCTTAACGATACATACCTAAGGTGTTATCCATCAACCATTCTTATAATCATTTGTAGAGCTTGTTTATGATTTATAATACCCTAAATTCACATAAAATTTCTGAAACTTAATTATAACAGAAATTTAAATCTATACATGATTTAGGCATCCACTTGAAGGTATACCCATATATGACATATTTTTAATTCATTAACCCTTGGAGCTAGTAATTCATCATATATCATTAAATTAAATCAAAATAAATTCCTCCCTTCCATCCAGATTGCACGTCCCCCTTAATTAGGCAGAAATTTATTTATTTTTTATACAGTTTGGAAGTTCCATTAATAGCAGAAATATCTGTTTATTTATTTATTTTTTCTTGCAACTGTTGGACATGAATTAGTCATAAATATTTTTTTTCTTTCCTCCATATCCTACTGGACGTTATTGGGGCATGAATATATTTTTTCTCCATGAATTGTTGGACGTAATTTAAGCAGGAATTAAATGGCATAAAAAAATTTATTACACATACCTGCTGGACATAGATTTGGTCAGGAAAAATTAATATGAAATTTTTTTTCATATCATATTTGCTGCACGTGACTTGGGTAGGGGATGAATAAAATAAAAATTTAGCAACATAACTGGAATATTTGACCGTTCTTGCTGCCTCCATGCATCTGCCATTTTTTTCTTTCTCCCCTTCACGTGAAACTTTTTTCCATTACTGCCATTACCTATTTATAAGAAAACTCAAATCTGCCCCTTTTCCAAGCCACCGATTTTCTGCTTTTAATCCATTTAACATGCTGGCTTCAAATGCACGGTCCACTTATTCATTTCATCCTCAAATCTGGACCGTTGATTGCATTACTTGCTGCCCAAGTTTTCCATGCCCTATGCCTACCTAGCTGCCCTAATTTCCACCCTATTTTGCTGGAAAATTTATTTTATATAAATATTTAATAGCTGATGAAATTAATGGACGTCCATTGTATTATTTGGCTGCTACCAATGGGCGTTAATTGTCTGCTGCCCATTTTCCATCGTTGAAACCATCTGCCCATTTAATAATCAGCTATGGACGTCCTTATCTAGGTGCATTTTCCATGTAGTTTTTGTATTTTTTATTTAATAATAATTGCTTAAAATTTATGTACATTGTTGTCCATAATATGCACGTTAATTTAGCCTTATATTATGGCATTTTATGCCATAGAATTTCATTTTAATTTATGGCCATTTATTTACCCTAATTGCATAGGTAATTTAAATATATATTTATCACTAAAAAAATTAAAATATAATGCATATCACCATGGGCGTTCCCACCATGTGCCACATATGCACCTTAGCTTAGTCATATAAAAATCTCATCTCAACATCATGAATATATGCTAAGTTATTGGCAAAATAATTTAATTCATAAAATATCATATATTCTTAGTCGATAAATCCCTTTCCCTTAATAATTTTTATGATTCAAACCATCCATATGATTAAACCCATAATTATACGCTAGTCTTTCAAATTTCACCTCAATTCGCCTTATAGGCGTTAAGTTATGAATTTTCTAGCATTTCTCAACTTAACTCATTAATTATTATCCTAGTTTCCATAAATCAAATTATGAAAAATTAAAATAATTATTCATGATTTATTTATGGTTTCCAATTATCATTAAGTCATTTTAATCCTATTGACCCATATTGGCCTATAACGATTAATTTAATCGTCATTTATAATTATTAACCCTAATTGTGATAAATTCTCAAAATAACCAAATCATTCATAATCTATTTAAATCTCTCATGAATCATATTTATATGCCTAATGTATACATATAAGCTTAATGTATACACATAGGCCCTTCATAGATTAAGGTACCATACCATCTTAGGCTATCTCTTACATTTTCAAGTCATTCTACCTTGTAAATCTTAAAATATAAATATATCGAGTATTAAATCAAAATTAAAATGATAATTAGCATTAATTGCATTTTCCACATAAACATTTTTCCATCCTCCAGTGTGTGTAATTATCCTAATAAACTTGGAAAATTAACTTAATCACTTTATTAAAATTAATTTCTTTAATTCCATCTTGATACAGGCTTTAAACTATATTTGCTAAGTTCTAAAATAGGTGGGGTTTCACATGTTCTAAGCCGCATTGCCTCGTCGGAGACTCCGTTTTGCTTGATTATGTTCATAGTCTGCAGGAAATTCCACAGATGGCGGTGTGGATCTTCAGATGCTAAACCTCCGAACTGCCCGATAGACTGGAGCATCTGAAAAATTACCGGCTTAATCTCAAAGTTGTTGGTGTCGATCGGAGGAGGTGCAATGTTAGTCTGAATAGCATTTTGGCCAAGCGCAATCAAATCCTAAATGGGTTGATCCAAATCATCTTGAGGTGGATGATTTGGGATCTCGATCCTTTGGTTTTCCTGTTGATTTGCATGAACGTTTTCATCCTGGTTCTCGATGCGCTCCATCGTATGCTGCTGGTTTCTATCCTCCCTGCTCTTGCGACACCTTCTCAAATAGGTTCGTTCAAGTTCCGGATCAAAAGGAATAACAATCTCCTTTCCGGCTCTACCTCGGCGCATGCAATTTGCGATGACTCTGCAAAAAGCAATGAAGTTGAACTAGCAGAAAGAAAAAGAAATTCTAAACTAAAAGAAATTATGAAAATAACCTATTCTACAGAATTATACAAGAAAGCAATAAAACTAAAAATAATTAGCTAAATAATTCCCAGGCAACGGCGCCAAAAACTTGACGAGTTGCGTATATATCGATTAAATCGCTCGCTATTTACGCAAATATATGTGCCGTGTCAAGTAATAAAGACTGAGTAGAGTATCGTTCCCACGAGGAATTGTTAACCGAAATTATTAATTAGTTAAGCTGCTTTCGATGGGTGGAAAATTTTGAGTTTTTATGGTTCAACTAAACTAACAATTGCAACGAGAAATCAGAGCAGAGATGTGAGACTACTGGATACTGGAAACGGGTTTTCTGATCAGGGATGGCAGATGGATAGATCGGAATTCTTGAATCTAAACTATATTGCTCTGGTTCTTTTTAATTAGATTGCATATGGATTTACTAGCCCAAGTTCATATATCTTTATATATGTCTTCCAATAGTATATAAAGCTAATTACACCCTATTTAAGTGCTATATTCCCATGCCATTAAATAAAGTGAAATTGATAAGTTCATAACTTGTATAATGACTACACAGGGTTTAACGGTATATTCCTATCCGTTAAGCAACTGTCCTTACAAAAGGTAGAAACCTATGCCTTGCACATGGATCTGGCAATGATCTTCCTCTTCCAAGGATAAATCAAGCTAATAAATCATCTTACAAGATAGCTAATCTTGTAAAAAACATTGAATCCACACATGCAAAAGTAAATCATACACAATCATATATGAAATCAACTATTCATTCTTGAATATTCTAAGAACCAAGAAACAATATAGTTTAGAATTCAATTCATCCTAGCTATCCATCTAATGGAGGTTTAGTTCAAAGACATGAATTCAACATCCATTGCATCCATATAAAAAGTATCCATAAAGGCAAAGAAAAATAATTGGAAAGAATAAGAGGAAACTGTTTTCCGGTGGTTTCCACAAACGGGGCTTGAATCCTCTCTTCAATCCATGCTTTAATCTTGATTTTCCCTTTCTCCTGCTTAGCAATTCGTCTCTGGGCTCCTCCTCTCATCCTTCCTGCTCGTGCGCGAACCCTTAAGAATTATTTATATATACCTTTTGCACAGCTTACGCACTGGAATATTCGTGTACGGATGCGTATTGGCGCCTAGGCGCCAACTCCCTGTGTGCTGGGCAACTTGGACACATTCTGCAAACCCTAAAAATTCATGCACTGGTGCCTAGGCTCCAACTCACTGGACTGTTCTTGCTTGAAGCGTCTTCTAACACCTTGTGGCTGATCATGCCTGGCGCCTAGGCACCAACTCTCTGGAAGCCACATGTATACTGAATTTTTGCTGAAAAATGGCAAAGGCACGTAGAGTGACGCCTGGGCACCAATGGTTGGCGCCTAGGCGCCATCCGTCTGCCTCTGGTTGCCTCAGCATGCATTCAACTCGTCCGTTTTGCCTTCATATGTCCTGTCCTTCCTGCAAAAGATGGAAAAACTAAATAAATGAACTAAAAATGCCTAAAAGCTAATTAATGCTCCTAAAATGCAAAGCGGATGAAAATTAAGCTAAATGAATGCAAACTAAGCCTAATCTCTCGAAATAATGCACGAATCAAGTCTAAAATGGGTCATGATAACTCGTAAAAATACAAGTTATCAGGTTTGCGCGCGAAAGGGAGCACAGAACGCAGAGAAGAGAGCCCTGGAACAGAATTCCACATAAGAGAAAGACGAAATCGCGATCAAAGCACAGATTGAAGAGTGGATTCAACTCCGTTGGTGGAAGCCGCCGGAAAACCAAATTTCTCTTATTCTTTATATTTTTCTTTCTCTGCTTTCGTGGACACTTTTAATATGGATGTTATGATCATGTCTTTGAACTAAACCTCCATTAAATGGATAGTTAGGATGAATTGAACTTTAATCTATATTGTCTTGGTTCTTTGAAATTCAGGAATGAATATTTGATATTATATATGATTGTGTATGATTTACCCTTGCATGTGTGGTTTTAATGCTTTTTGCAAGATTAACTACCTTAAAAGACAATTTCATTGATTGATTTGTCCTTGGAAGAGGAAAATCTCTGTTAGATCCATATGCAGGGAATAGGTTTCCTCTTGGTTAAGGGGAGTTATTTAACGGATAAGAATATACTGTTAAACCCTGTGTAGTCACTAAACAGGTTATGCACTTATCAATTTCACTTTATTTAACAGCATGAGAACATAACAATTAAATAGGGTGTAATTAGATTTATATAGTGTTAGAAGACATATATAAAGATTATTGAACTTGGGCTAGTAAATCCATACACAATCCAATCAAAAAGAACCAATACGATATAGTTTAGATTCAAGGATTCCGAGCTATTCATCTGTCATCCCTGATTAGTAACCCCATTTCTAGTATCCCGCAGTTCCGTAAACTCTACTCTAATTTCTTATTGCAGTTGTTAGCTTTAGTTTAAATCCAAAAACTCAGAACTCTACCCATCAAAAGCAATTAAACTAATTAATAATTTTGGTCAACAATTCGTCGTGGGAACAATACTTTACTTACTCTTTATTACTTGACATGGCACGCGTACTTGCGTAAATAGCGAGCAATTTTAATAGACATATACGCCGAATAGGGGCGCCCCATCGCTGTGATGATGATCCCAAAGAACACGGAGGATGAATTGGCACCCCGGTGCTGGGTCATGGACAGCACGACCCGGACGCTTTATAAAGTCCGAGGTTAGGGTTCTAAACCCTAAACCCCACGCCCCAGTGCCGAAAACCTCCCTTTCTCATCCCCAATCAACCTCACATTGATTCCAAGCCATTTCAACTCCAATCCAACGACATTTCACCAAGAAATCATCCCTCCATTCCATCCATTCCAACCATTCCATTTTCTTCCCTTTTCCCCTTTGGTTAGATCCACTTAAATCCATCCAAAAATCCATTTTTCCAACACCAAATCCTAAGCAATACCCCCACATTTGGTTTCCCATCATTTTCCCCTTAATTTGGGCTCCATTTTTAGCCAATCCATCTTCATGTTCTTCATCCGGCGCCGGAAACCCGCTGTCAGCAGATCGGTGCCTAGGCGCCGCTACCTCGTGCCCTAGCACCAGTGCAGAAATGCCAGAATTATAGTTTTTCAAACGACAAGCTCCTGGGGGTAAACTTTCTGTTCTTTGGTGAATTTAAAATATTTTGCAAGTTGTTTGGTGATTGTTTGAGTGGAGAATTAGATTGGATTGGTTGAATTGTGTGGATTGGGCGGCGGATTGGAGGTTGGTTTGGCTTGATTGGGTTAGTGATTTTTGGCTTGTTGATTGCTTGTGGACGGTTTTGGGTGCATTGTTAGAGTGTTGCTTGTTTGGTTGTGCTGGATTGTTGATTGTTGGAGACTAGTGGTTGGAGATATGGCTTCATCATCATCAGCCAAGAGGAAGAAAGTACAGGAACCCGTGGAATTTGACGCCAACCAATTCGTGTCCGCTCAGGCATTTAAGCGGTACACGGATTCGCTCCAAAAGCGACATTTGATTCCCGAAGGGGAATCATGATTACTTCTTTTTTTGCTGATTTCATCAATGCATTGAATGCTCGAGGTTGGTACAAATTCCTCGCACAGCCAGAGTCTGCAATCATGCCATTTGTGAAAGAGTTCTACGCTAATGCAGTAGAACATGAGTAGGGCAAGGTGAAGGTCCGGGGCAAGATCGTCCTATTCCATGCTGAGGCGATCAACTCTTACTACAGGTTGTGTTATTTTGATAACCCGGACCAGTACGAGGAGTTTTTGGTGGGAGATGACCGAGATGTCAACTCCATCACCAGGCATCTCTGCGAACGGCCTCCGACATGGAAGTCTACGGGAGGACAGCTCATGTCCTTCAAGCGTAGCAAGATGATGTACGACTGGCAGATGTTCTTCCATTTCATCTCAGCCCGGATGATGCTGTCGACCCACATAAGTGAGGTGACAATGGATAGAGCGCTGCTTCTCCATGCCATTTACAGCGGCATGACGATCGACATGGGCCGTCTTATCTACCAACAGATCTGTGCCTGCGCGACTGCACCCCGGGGTAGCTACTACATCCCATCACTTATCACCGGGCTCTACAAGCTGGCCGACGTCAGATGGGAGCAGAAGGAGGAGGTCCTGAACTATCAGGTGATTATCGACAACCTCTCCTACTGCACTCAGCCCCGGGTCCGCACCGCCACAACATGACCTAGAGCAGCTCCACCAGCAGGTCCTTCCTCGCAGCCCCCTACCACCAGCGAGCGGCTAACCAACCTGGAGAACTTGGTTGCGGCCAAAGGAAGGTACAGGCGTCAGCATGACAGGGCGATGGAGGCCTACTTACGGCGGATTGAAGAGGACCGCCAGATCGACGTCTTCACCCTCTCGCCTTTCCCATCGACGCCACCGGAGGTCCGAGCGTGCTTCGGACAGCCATCCCAGCCCCAGCCAGACGACAGCGAGGACGAGGATGCCACCGAGTCTGATTCTTAAGAGAGTCCCGATCCTTTCATTTTGTTTTTAGTTTCGCTTTCCATTGTATTTTCATTACTAGTTCATTCTAGGTCATCATGCATTAAGGACAATGCATCTCTCAAGTTTGGGGGGTGTATAATTATCAACCGTAGGTTAGTTTTTCATGTTTTATTTCATGTTTACATTGCTTATGTCCATTCCAAATAATGAAAGTTGTTGGTCCCGAGTTAATGGCAAATACCCAAGAGGGGAGGGATGAATTGGGTAATTAAAATATTTCAACTTAAACAGAAACTTTACCCGGGTTTAGTTCAATCCCCTTCAATGAAATAAAAGGAAAGCAATAAGATAATAAGAGCTGAAATAAATCAATGGATAAGATTTATAGTGGTTCGGGCAACCTTCCCTACTCCACTCTTCCAAGCTCACACTCTTGTGACTTGGGTTCCACTATATATTTCACAAATACAACAAGAGCCTCAGCTCTCTTCTAGATTCCAGCTCTAGGGGGCATCAATAACTCACAGCACAAGTAGGTGACGAGTTCCACTTCAGTCACACACTACTTTGCTTATACTTGATCTTAGTTACCCAAACTAAATCAAGTTTAATATAACAAAAAAGAATAAAAAGAAGGTTTCTACACGTTACTGTTGTGTAGAGGTAGATTTGGTGTAGAGAAGAACTTGTAAAGCAAGCTTTAATAATTCAGCAAGCAGCTCTTGGCAGTTTGAAAGCAAAGTTCTTCTTCTAGATGTTGGCTTGATCACTTAATGCTCTTAGAGATAGGAGTTGTGCTCAATCAATGATGTTTCAGCTACCCTCTACGTTCATCTTAAATGCCTTATATAAATGGCGAGGGAATTCGAACGTTTGGAAGTAGGTGGCGTGCATTTAATGCACCAACGTTCAAAAAGTTTCCGACCATTGCGACCCAAGTCGCAGGTGGAGTCAACTTCGGGTGCGACTTCTCCCAAGTCGCAGATGGAGTCGACTTCGGGTGCGATTTCGGCTATGCTTAGGCTGTTCAAGTTCTTCCTCGGGTCTACTTGGTCCTGGACTTGACCCAAGTCGCAGGTGAAGTCAACTTCGAGTGCGACTTCACTTCATTAGCTTGCTTAGTTGAACTTGAAATTCTTTGAAATGACTTTGGTAACTTAAATTTCTTCAAATTAATGTTCTTCCCTTGATTTATATTATTTGAAACTCAGTATATTCATTCTTGCTTTACACTCTATGTCTTGAATCTTGAATCTTTGATTCTTGGTTTGCATAAAAGAAGTCCAAATGTGTGATCTTGATTTTCCATGATGAATAAATGCAACTTTGCTTGCTTTGGACTTGTTTTGATCTTCATTTGTTCCAAGTCGAATGCTTGAGTCGACTTGGCCTTCAACTTCACTCAAGTCTAGCATCATGTTGAATTGGTTTGCGACTTTACTCATCAAAAATCGTGCTGTCAGTTTGAAGTCGAAGATGGAGTCGACTTGGTCTACGATTTCACCCAAGTCGCATGTGAAGTCGATTTGGTTTGCAACTTCGGCAGCTCTCGTTCCCGATTTCAACGCTGGATAGAAAATCACGTTTGAAGTCGATGCTGGAGTCAACTTGGTCTGCAACTTCGCCCAAGTCGCATGCGAAGTCGACTTCGTTTGCGACTTTGGCAGCTTTGCTCCCCGATTTCAATGCTGGACGAAAATGACGTTTTGAAGTCGCTGCTGGAGTCGACTTGGGGATTGACTTGGCCTAAGTCGATGCTTAAGTCGACTTGGGGATCGAATTTACCTGTCATGCTTCATTTTCTTCATTTTTATATCCTTTAATCATCTTCACAAACATGTTAGTAACCAAAGCTTACTCAAATTGATTTGTTAATCATCAAAACATAGACTTGGCTTATTTTCCACTTGTTTCCAACAAAAGTTATCTTTGTTTCAATCCATCTTATTGAAAATGTGCAAAGTTGTGATTAATGTCGACTTGAAATTGAATTTATGAAAGAATGAGCAATTCAGATTAAGAACCAAGTATAAAAGCAAGTTGAAATTGACATGTGAAAGAATTAAAAGGATTTCATAATACATTGTTCTAATTCAATTACATGTATATCTTCCAGACTAAGAAGATGAGAACTGAATTAAATAAATGCTGACCAAGTACTTTAATGGGTTCAGAAATGGTATTATTTCACATAAATCACACAAGCATGTTCAGTACCCCTAACAAAATAAGAAAAAGAAAAAGGGGGTGGTTGACCTAAGCTGAGTAACCGGGACTTGCAATCAACAAATGGCAAGGTTCGCGTAAAAAAGCAAAGGAAAATCAAAGTAATAACGCTTTAAAATCAAAATCTCCCCAGATACCTTGAAATATGGTGAGAGGAGCCAAAAAAGAAAACAGATCTCTAGATATCCTGAACTATGGTGAGGGGAATTTTTGCAATAAGTTTGGGGGAGGAATGTACAGTTGGTAGAAATTAAATCCAGTGACTTATTACTGTTTTTTGTAACCAGTTAATTCAACTTAAACCTTGGTTTGCCTATTTCCATTAAATTTCTAACCAGTTTTCTAATCCAATGGAAGATTAACATGTTGAATTATGACCATGTACTAAGGAATTTTGACACCCACATATAACTTGGTTGGAGAATGAAAAGGCATGCCTTGTTTTGTGTAATGGATGATTTTTCAAGTGAGATTACTCTTAACCTTGTTGAGTAGATAAGTGGATTGATCAAAGCATAACAGGAAGCAAACGGAGTTGGCAAAGTCTTTATTCATTCATTTATTCAATCATTCATTCATTTATTCATTATCTTTGCATTTGTTGCTCGAGGACTAGCAACATTTAAGTTTGGGGGTGTGATAACTTGTAAAACTATGAGTTATCATGGCCTATTTCAGACTATATTTGCTTGTTAGTCCGAGAGATTAGGCTCAGTTTGCATCCATTTAGCTTAATTTTCACTCGCTTCGCATTTTAGGAGCATTATTTAGTTTTTAGGCATTTTTTGCATTAATTAGTCATTTTTAGTTCATTTACTTAGTTTATTCATCTTTTGTAGGAAGGATGGGCTATATAAAGGCATGCAGGTGAGTCGAATGCAAAGTGGAACCAAGTCCAGGAGCAGTGGGATGGCGCCCAAGCGCCACCTTACCAACAGGCAGACCATTCCAGATGGGTTGTGAAGTCACATGGGAGAGATTGCTTCCAGGGAGTTGGCGCCTAGGCGCCAAGGCATGAACTCCTAGGGTTTGCAGAAAAGTTCCTAGTTGCCCAGCACACAGAAAGTTAGCGCCTAAGCGCCAATACGCATTTGTATGCACAGATTTCAGTGCATGTGCTGTGCAGATCCTAGGGGTTTGCGCACAAAAGGGAGCGCAGAACGCAAAGAAGAGAGCCAGGAATGGAATTCCACATAAGAGAAAGACGAAATCGCAATTAAAGCACAGATTGAAGAGAGGATTCAACTCTGTTGGTGGAAGCCGCCAGAAAACCAATTTTCTCTTATTCTTTCTATTTTTCTTTCTCTGCTTTCGTGGACACTTTTAATATGGATATAATGGATGTTATGATCATGTCTTTGAACTAAACATCCATTAAATTGATAGTTAGGATGAATTGAACTCTAATCTATATTATCTTGGTTCTTTGAAATTTAGGAATGAATATTTGATATCATATATGATTGTGTATGATTTACCCTTGCATGTGTGGTTTTAATGCTTTTTGCAAGATTAGTTACCTTGTAAGACGATTTCATTGCTTGATTTGTCCTTGGAAGAGAAAAATCTCTGCTAGATCCATGTGCAGGGCATAGGTTTCCTCTTGGTTAAGAGGAGTTATTTAACAGATAGGAATATACCGTTAAACCCTGTGTAGTCACCAAACAGGTTATGTACTTATCAATTTCACTTTATTTAACGGCATGGGAACATAGAATTAAATATGGTGTAATTAGCTTTATATAGTGTTGGAAGACATATATAGAGATTATTGAACTTGGGCTAGTAAATCCATACACAATCCAATAAAAAAGAACCAATGTGATATAGTTTAGATTCAAGGATTTCGAGCTATCCATCTGTCATTCTTGATTAGTAACCCCGCTTCTAGTATCCCGCAGTTCCGTGAACTCTACTCTAATTTCTTGTTGCAATTGTTAGCTTTAGTTTAAATTCATAAACTCAGAACTTTCTACCCATCGAAAGCAATTAAACTAATAAATAATTCTGGTTAACAATTCCTCATGGGAACGATACTTTACTCACTCTTTATTATTTGACACAACACGTATACTTGCGTAAATAGTGAGCAATTTTAATAGACATATACGCAGCTCGTCATGGACGATGGTGATTCAATTGTTGGATGGTTTAAGCGGCGCATGATTTCATTGATGTAAATTGGACAACCGCTGATTAAATGGAATGGCTAGATTGTTGTGGCGCCCCGAATCGAGGTGCCTAGAAGCCTTACTCCGGGATCGTTTTGATTGGTAAACGTGACTCAGGATTGTTGCCCTGATCACACGGCAGGATTCCCTTTTTTTTTCATTAATACATGGAAAATTTTCATCATTCATCTAACATAAAATATATTTCACATATCACAGTTATAACCCAAAACTGTTTCATAAAATAGAAATATTCATTTCCATCTTAAAATTATCATCATTGTCTTTACATATACAATATTTCATCAAAACTGCATGTCATTTTACATGCTGCCTTCATCATGTTTTCCCGTCTGTTGTTGAAAAAGCATGGGTGAGTAATAATACTCAGTAAGCAAGCTATACATAATTTTTCAATCACTTTCATGCATTTCATAAAATGCAAATGCAATGCATACATAGCATTCATGACATTCCTTTGGATGCGACGCTAGCTAGGCGCCCATCCCATACATGCTCCAAGTTCAGGGAGGTCGCCGCCGGCCTGGGCCTATTAAGCGACTTGGCAATAGCGAGGGGGACATCCGGTCCGCTTACTACCTCGACTAAGGCCTATTCCTCGTGCACATGCTCATTCTCATACACATGACGGCATGATATTTGCAAATCATAAATAATTTCATAAAAAGCATTTAATAAACAATTTGACAAAACGAACTTCAGTTCATGTAAAGCAGTTATAGGTATGGCCAACCTTAAATAAATTTCATAAAGTAACTTGCAAACAATTTCAAGCATTTTGGAAATAATTTGCAAAACATATAACTTGCTTACCTTCTTAGGAGGTGTCTTCGACCTTCTCTTTTCCTTTTCCTTTTCCTATTCAAGGAGAAATGATATTTTCATTTCTTCTATTCAAACTGCTTCCCACGCATGTTCTATATTATTTGGGCATTATTTCTTTATGTGGATATTTTTTATCCATAGGTTCTTCAAAATTTTCATCATCATATTTAAATATTAATCTCAAATTTTCTTCAAAATCCGAGTTACTGTTCATGGTTTCCAAAAAATTGATATTTTTTCCAAAAATAAAAAATACCATGACATACCTTATGCCTAGTATATCATTGGACGTTTCATATATTTTGAATTTATCATCATTTACTTGGCCAAAAAAATCATTTTCTCCATATACTAAAAATCATCATAAATTCACTTAAGCATAATCCTTAATTCTAAAAATCATGAAATTAATATATCATTATTCCAACATCATATTTATCATAATCATACATCCCAAATCATCATTTATCAATTTTGGAGCATTATTTTCACATATCATATGCTATCTTCCCAAATACCCTATCTTCGCTCCAAATTTTTGATGTTTTGGCATAATTCCATTTAAACATTATATCTATACTTATTTTCTCATGCTTGGGCATTATCTAAGCATGGTTTTACCTTACTTAACATCCAAAAGAAATTTGGGTAGAAATCACTTACCCGGAAGTGGAGATACGCCTCTTTTTCTCGCACTTTCTCTCTCCAACCTTCTATTTTTCAAGGCTAAAAGGTGTGGGGATGGAAAATGAAGTTTTTCAAGTGATGTTTGAGCTGGGATGGTTGTGAAGTTCGTCCATGGCCTGCTCCTCTATTTATAGGGGTCCATTTTTCATGAATTTGCAATTTACCCCCTCTAGCTTAGGGTGTAAAATTGCAAAGGTGTTTTTTTATAATTTCCTAAAGGTGCTTAGAGCCTTGTGCAGCCTCCCTACCCTGCTCCAGCTGCCCTATTTTTCAGGCCTATTTTTCCTATTTTTTTATTTTTTATTTAATTAATTTTAAGCTAATTAAATCTAAACCCTTTATTTGTGATTTGGATGAATTTGGACCATTGATCAAAGTCAAATGGCCATAACTCCCCTGCTGCTCACGCCCCTGCCATGTTGCTTTTCATTTAATTTTTTATTTTTTTTATTATTTAATTTATTAAAAAAGTCAAAAGTGGCATTTAATTAAAGTAATGCTACTTTTTGATTTTTCATTTGACGTTTCATCTTGACCTTTGATTTGTGATTTTCATCACATCTTAATCCATTCATCATGTCCATCATGAATTTTTAACCATCCATAAAGAATTTTATCGAATTCCGACTTTCGGATTGCAACTTATGAATTTTTTTCTATTTTTCCATATAAATCCGAATTTTGATTAAAATATCCAAAAGAATTGCTATTTTGTCTTGTAGTGATTAAATCTCTATTTTGTCTTTTATGATTAAGTTAATCCAAGTGATTAACTCTTAATCATATATCTTAACCCCTGTTTACTATTCACATGCACTATTTACGGGGTTAAATTCCCAATTGTATTATTTCAACCTCAAATACACATGTCCATTAATAAGGTTCATGAATCTTTATTTATTCATAAAATAATCTTCAAAATTACAAGTGTCGAAATGACGTGTATACGGTCAAAATAACGCGTATACGGTCAGGGTTCCACAATTGTGCAGCAAGATTTAATATGGACGGTCTGGATTTTATGATTTTCTAATGGATCTTTTTAAAACCAAAAATTTGGACGGTGCAGAAGATTTTCTGGATTTGAATGGACGATCCGGATTTTGTGGACAACATCTCTGCTGCTTGTATGGCTGAGATGATTTCTTGGCCATTAATCTTCTGGACAGCTGGTGGACGGTGGAGATCTGCTTGGCTTGATGCATAAAAAATCTGGACGATCCAGATATCTCATGGGCGGTGGAATTTTTCTACATCGTTTAGAAAATATGGACGTCCATGATCATGAAATGGATTGTTTAGATGGCTTCTGATTTGCTGCTTTGACATGACCATATTGTGGGCCCCACGCTTGAACTTGTAAAGCCTACATAAAAAAATGTAATTAAATTATTAATTACTGAAATTCATCACCAAAAAAATATTTCAATCGCATTTAATCTCATTGCAACAAATAAAATGTAATTTCAAGCCAAAAGATTACAAAAATTATTTAAAAACTTGAAATTAATATAGAATACCCAATTGTTGCAAAATCACATTTTAGAATAAATTTCACATTGAACTTAATTAATCACCTACCAAATTGGTATAAAATGCTCACAAAATATATTATTAGTTTTCAATTATCAATATCTAAAATATCACCAAATTCAGTTGATTAAGCTCTTAATGATGAAAATTGAATTACAGCCATGCAAGAAGAGCTAAATCAATTTTTAAAAAAATCAAATATGACACCTAGTACCTAGACTCAAGGACTGCACAGTCATTGGTACCAAATGGGTCTTTAGGAACAAATTAGATAAAAGTGGACTTGTTGTAAGAAACGAAGCTAGAATTGTAGCCAAGGGGTATTCACAAGATGAAGGAATTGACTTTGAGGAATCATATGCCTCTATAACTAGGTTACAAGCCGTACACATTCTATTGGCATTTGCATCTCATATGAGTTTCAAACTGTTTTAAATGGATATAAAAAATGCAGTCTTGAATGGATATCTTAATGAATAGGTGTATGTTGAATAACCTCCTAGTTTTGAAGAAAAAGATTAATATAAATTTTTTATAAGTTGACCAAAGCCTTGAATGGGCTAAAATAGGCTCCAAGAGCCTGGTATGAGAGGCTAAGTAAATTTTTTATTGATCATAAATTTCACAGAGGAAAAGTTGATACTACTTTATCCATTACGTACAAAGAAAAAGATATATTAATTGTTCAAATTTATATTGATGATATCATATTTGGTGCTACTAATGAATTTCTATGCCAAGAATTTTCCCAACTTATGCAGAATGAATTTGAAATGAGCATGATGGGGGAACTCAATTTCTTCCTTGGACTACAAATCAAATAATTAAATGAAGGAATTTTTATAAATCAATTTAAGTACGTCAAAAAAATGCTCAAGAAATTTGGAATGTATAACAGCAAAGGAGCAAACATATACGCATGCTACATCCTAAACCCTAGATTTAGGACTTAGCCGAGCATGTTTAAGTCCAAAATAAAATTGAAATTCAAAACCATCTTAAACAAGACAATTAAAATTTAAAAGGGAAAGAGATAGAAAAGCTTATTGGTTGGAAGCCCCAATGATGTGTCGGCCGCCTCAAGCAACTCGCCAGTCCGCCACATGTCCGTGTTCTCCTCCTTGCACTCTCTCTCGTCCAATTCTCTCCAAAAAAAATTTTTTGTGTAATCCCCTCCCCAAAATCTCTGCTGCTCGGCCTATTTATAAGTGCTACCATGGTGTTGCTTTGATTTTGCTTTAATCATACGCGTTGCGCAATTCTTCTGCCACAATCGAATTGCGTTAGGAATTCCTGGTTGGATGGATTGTATGCGCCAGAAAATTTGCGCACAAGAACTTTTAATGGTGCAATTGGTTTTAAATTGGACAGCTTGAAATTCTCAAAAGTCTGCTGTTCTATTTGGCTTAAATGGCTTGGACGGTAGCCTAAATATTAAAAACAAATCATGTAAATTGTTGAATCAAATATCTGGACCGTTGATGGGATTAAATGGACATTGCATAACTGGAGATGGGCGACTTATTTTTTATTTTATTTTAATTTTTTGAATGGTTGAGATCTTATGCAATGCAGATTTCTGGTGGGCCCCTCTGCAATAGACGGTAGAATTTTCATATGCTTAAAGCGGTGGCCGTTGTTGATCTTATGGGGCCCACTGCAATAGATGGTTCATAGGACGTGCTTGAAGACTTGGATGGCTCTGATTAAAAACGGTGCTGATGCTAAGAGATGCGCTGAAATTTGGGATTTGATGAATTTCTTGGGGCTCACTGTGTGGACATGACCTGCTCGGCTTGGCGGAAATTTTGGACGATCTGGCTAGATTATTCTGGACGACTCATAATTGCTGATGGACGGTGGTTAATTTAACAACTAATTTAGACGGCTAGATCTGCATGGTAAAAATAAGAAAATAAAAGGACGTGATCTGGCTTGGCTTGATCATGGTGTGGATATTCTTGTGGGGCCCACGGCTAGGATTTAAGGCTATTGATTTTTTGAACAGCTTTTGGTGGGACATAAGAATTGACGGTGAAATTTTATAGGAATTCTAGACATTGGTTTGCACCATGGAATTCTTGTTGCTTGTTTAATGTAAAAGGTGGGCCCCACTGCTATCGACTTTGATTATCTACATAAAAATATTTAAACCCAATTATATACCCAGCAAATTAATAAATAGATGATTAATAAAAAAAATTAAAGTCCAGTTGTTGCAACACTTTAATAGAATATATCAAGCATATGTGATTTTGTGGCAACAAATAAAAAATGTAATTTTAAGTTAAAAGATCACTAAAATTATTTAAATAACTTGAAATAAATATTTACTATCCAATTGTTGCAAATACTTATTTTAAATCAAATTTCACATTAAACTCAAAGATTTAACCACCAAATTATTATAAAATGCTCACAAAATATATTATTAATTTCTAATTATCAAAACACTCCCATGAGGTCAACTATCAAAATCGACAAGGATAAAAGAAGTAAATAAGTTGATCAAAAATTGTATAGAAGTATGACAAGATTTTTGTTGTATTTAACTACATCTAGATCGGATATATTATTTAGTATTTTCATGTGTTCTAGATTCCTGTCATGCCCCAAAGAATCACATTTGGTAGCTGTGAACAAAATTTTTAAATATTTGATTGACACTACAAATCTAAGGCTATGGTATCTTAAGGGCTTAACATTTGATCTGATCGACTACTTAGATGCAGGCTTTGCTGATTACAAGGTAGATAGAAAAAGTACTAGCGGAATATGCCGATTTTTTTAGAAACATAATGATTTCATGACTTTCGAGAAAATAGAGTAGTGTTGCTTTAACTACTACGAAAACTGAATATATAGCCGTCGGGAACTGTTACGCCCAATTGCTTCAGATGAGACAATAACTTAGAGATTATGAAATAGATTATAAAAATGTACCTATTAGATATGATAATACAAGTGTTATTTGTCTAACAAAGAATCCCATATTGCATTCTAGAACCAACACACATAGATGTAAGACATCATTTCATTAGAAAACATGTTGAAAATGATGAATTTGTTTAGAATATGTCAAAATTGAAGATCAATTGTAGACATTTTCACTAAACCACTAGGAAATGAATTATTTTATAAAATTAAGAATGAAATGGGTATGATTGATATTGATATATGAAACTGGCGCAAGATTGCAAATTTGATGTGGTTATGCTGTTAATGATTGTTATGATTGTTGAAATAATATGTATGAAATGGGTCAAATGGGTAGTAAATTGGGGATATTCACAAATTGAATAGATGGAGCCAAGTCGACTCTACTCATCTCAAGTCGACTTCACTGAAGTCTACTTTGGATGAGCGAAGTCAACTTCAAATTCGACTTAGGGATCGAAGTCGACTCCGCGGGCTACGTTTCAGTTGGTTATTTGAGCGGGAAATCTCGTTGTCTTTATCACTCTCCCTTTCACTTCAGCTCCATTCTTTCTCTACTCCCAAAAGCTCAAATCATTAAAAATCCCCTTTTTTAGACTCCAATCTTTAACCTTCCATCTCCATAAACTGGCCTCTCCATTCCTCAAATGGCACCCAAGACTGTTTCAAAGCCCTCAAAGCTTCCCATCTCTTAGCCGTCTAATTCAGCTACTTAGGAGGATATCCCACTCCATCAAAGAACTCTATCCAAACGGGCTAGGGATAAGGCCACAACATTTATGGGTCATCGAGTTAGATTTCAAGCAGGTAATCCCTCTACCTCCTGACGAGCTGCGTATATGTCAATTAAAATGCTCGCTATTTACGCAAGTATACGTGTCGTGTTAAGTAATAAAGAATGAGTAGAGTATCATTCCCACGAGGAATTGTTAATTAGTTTAATTGCTTTCGGTGGATAGAAAATTCTGAATTTGTGGATTTGAACTAAAGCTAAAAAAATGCAATAAGAAATCTAAGTAGAGTTCACGAAACTGCTGGATATTAGAAATGGGGTTACTAATCGGGGATGACAGATGGATAGCTCGGAATCCTTGAATCTAAACTATATCGCATTGGTTCTTTTTTATTGGATTGTGTATGGATTTATTAGCCCAAGTTCAATAATCTCTATATATGTCTTCCAACACTATACAAAGCTAATTACACCCTATTTAATTGCTATGTCCCCATATCGTTAAATAAAGTGAAATCGATAAGTGCATAACCTGTTTAGTGACTACACAGGGTTTAACGGTATATTCCTATCCGTTAAACAACTCCCCTTACAAAGAGAAAACTTATGCCCTGCACATGGATCTAGCAGAGATTTTCCTCTTCTAAGGATAAATCAAGCAATTAAATCGTCTTACAAGGTAGCTAATCTTGCAAAAAGCATTAAAACCACACATACAAGGATAACTCATACACAATCATATATAATATCGAATATTCATTCCTAAATTTCAAAGAACCAAGACAATATAGTTTAGAGTTCAATTCATCCTAACTATCCATCTAATGGAGGTTTAGTTCAAAGACATGATCATAACATCCATTACATCCATATTGAAGGTATCCATGAAAGCAGAGAAAGAAAAATAGAAAGAATAAGAGAAAACTAGTTTTCCGGTAGCTTCCACCAATGGAGTTGAATCCTCTCTTCAATTTGTGCTTTGATCGCGTTTTTGTCTTTCTCTTCTGTGTAATTCCGTTCCCGAGCTCTCTCTCCGGTCGTCTCGCGCACAACCCCCTAGGATCTATTTATAAATTAGCATTGCGCAGCAAACACACTGAAATCTGCGCATACGGATGCGTATTGGCGCCTAGGCGCCAACTCTCTATGTGCTGGGCAACTTGGAACTTTTTTGCAAACCCTAGGAGTTCATGCCTTAGCGCCTAGGCGCCAACTCCCTGGAAGCTATTGTGTTTGCTGACCTCGAAACCCTTCTGAATTTGACAGTAAGTTGATGAAGTGGCGCCTGGGTGCCCCCGGCTGGTGCCTAAGCGCCAACTCTCTAGAAGAAATTTGCTTGCTGAATTGTGTTGTAGTCTTGGAAATCCTAGCAAGGGCACGAAGGGTGGTGCCTGGGCGCCATCCACCTGCCTCGTGACTTGGTCTCGATCTGCATTCCACTCGCCCGCATACCTTCATATGGCCCGTCCTTCCTGCAAAAGATGGAAAAACTAAGTAAATGGATTAAAAATGCTTAATTAATGCTGAAAATACATAAAAACTAAATAATGCTCCTAAAATGCAAAGCGAGTGAAAATTGAGCTAAACAGATGTAAACTAAGCCTAATCTCTCGGACTAACACGCAAATATAGTTTGAAATGGGCCATGATAACTCGTATTTTTACGAGTTATCACCTCTGTGCCTAGAGAAGAAGTAAATCCAGAAACTATTGAGAGTGTGGAAATTATGGGGAGAAGAAGGGGGACCTCGGCCCCAAGGGGTCAAGTTTTAAAAAGGCTGGTAGAATATTTCAGGAATGAGCACCAACGTAGTCAATTTTATAAGCATTTTTATGAAAGGAAGACTTTCTCACAAAAAAACATTGATTTCTCCTTCCTACATGAGTATGAATTTGGCATTGAGTTGCTGCTAAATTTTCAAGGTTGGACTACCCTGTTAAAGGATGATGGAGAAATTTATCTAGATCTAACAAGACTATTCTACTACCTGTGGGATTAAGAAACCTTCAACACACATGTTATTGGAGTACAAATTAATCTAGGAGATGCACAATGAATTGGCGAGTTCAATGCACGTAGTATGGTGGGCCATATTCTTGGTGTTCCCATGTTTAAAAATCCACTTCCAGTTAGGCTCACACTTACTCAGATGTACAACCACTCAATTAGAAGCAACAAATACCACCCGGGTATTAAGTTCCTGCATTACATGGATTTGCCGCCATAGTTGAGAGTATTGAGACTTCTTATAGATCATTCCATTTACCCCAAAGGTGGAGAAAGAAATCAGCTTAATCCTCAAGAGGCAGAGGTTTTATGAAAAGCGGCCAACAGGGTCAAAGTTAGCTTGCCTAGACTATTTTTGGAGGCATTGGAGCTTAAGAAAGATAATCCCCAAGAATTTTTTCCATACGTCACTTGGATTACTAAAAGCCTTGACCATTTTTATATTGACTTGTATTGAGAACCATAAGAGGTTTTGAAGCCTAGAAATGCCATTAACAGAGCACTTTTAACCCGTATGAAAATTGATCTTGAGGCATTTAGAACAGCACAACTACAGGCTCAAATGGAAGGAGATCCTCAAGACGTCCAAGACAGACACGAACCTCAAGCAGAGGCAGCTCCATTTGAGGGGGAGGATCAACCTCACCAAGATTCACAACCACCTCCAACTCCTGCTCCGAAAGCCCCGGCATCTCCTGCTTCTCATGCTTTTTGCTCCCCTAGAGGATCTCGAGCTACAAATGACTTTGCACACTCCCTTGCTCAACCGTCTACCTCTAATGCAATTCTAAAATATCTCCAAGCCATGATGAGTAGAATTTCTCAAGAACTAGGATCTATTAACATCTCACTCATGGAAATGCATGGGAGGCAAGACAAACTGGATCAAGATCTCAGAAACATCAAATACCATCTTGCCTTTGGCAGTCGGAGAGGCAAATCTATCCCTAGTTTGCCTAATTTTGATACTTATTGGGGCGAATCAGTACGAGCCAACCTAACCATTTAGGATCGATCATCACCTTTATCCTCCTCACCAGCCAATCTCTCCTTTGCTTCACAAGCTCTATATGATGACCTTATTGGTAAAATGCTTCCCAGTCAATGGTTGCCTTATCCCATCTCTCCATTTGATTTTCAAAAATTTCGACTCATTGATTTTACTCCCTTTTGGATTAACAAAAAGGGGGAGAGGAATGTGGGAATTTTAGGTCTAAGATAGCTATCTTTAATAATTATGTAGGTTGTATTTAGGAAAACATGTAAAGGTTTTGTTGAAAGAGTTAACTATGATCAATTATAAATGGAATGACATTTTGGTATAAATTGAATGGTTAAATGCTATTAATGTTTTCTTTTGATTAGGTATGAATGTTGAATGGTTTGAAATGTTTGTATGTCTTGGCATGTGAATTGGCCTGAATAATTCGAAAATGGATAACTGAATGCAATGAAATAAAGGTTTTGTAGAAAGAGTTAACTATCATCAATTATAAATGGAATGACATTTTGATATAAATTGAATGGTTGAATGCTATGAATGTTTTCTCGATTAGGTATGAATATTGAATGGTTTGAAATGTTTGTATGTCTTGGCATATGAATTGGCCTGAATATTTCGACAATGGATAACTGAATGGAATGAAATAAATGATCTAGTGTGAAATGATATAGCTTGGATTAATGAAATTGCAAAGAATGAAATGATCTCACAAATCCATCTACTTAATGAAAGGTTGATCTCAAATTGGATTTGTCAATCATCAAAAAGAGGAGATTGTGGTAAACGAATCGTAAATTAAGCATAATCTATGTTTTGATAATTAACAATTCAATTTGAGAAGTTTGAAGGCACTAACATGTGTTAAGATGTGTTAAGAATTAGATAATTCAAGATTCAAAACTTGGCAGGTCAAGTCACACGCCAAGTCGACTTAGGTAGCAACTTAGGTCAAGTCAATATCAAAGTCAACTCCAGCATCGACTTCAAAGGGTCATTTTTTGACAACACTAAAAATGTGGACATGTGAGCAATTAAAGTCACAATTGAAATCGACTTCGCATGCGACTTGGGTGAAGTCACATCCCAAGTCGACTTCATCAGCCACTTCGGGGATCTTCAACGGTCCGAAGCTAAATCTGACAAAGTCAAGTCATGTGGCGCCCCAAACCCGAGCGTCACATCCTGAGTTTTATCTCCAGGATTGTTGCCCTGTCACACGACGAGTTTTAACAGATATTTATCCAATTAAATGTACTCTCATAGGAGTTAAATCCTTCATATTTTCATTTTAAGCACAACTAGGTCATTTTCAACCATTCATTACATAATAAAGCATAATGTTCAACAACATTTCAACATTCACCTATATCAGATGTCACTACATGTATCATCATAGTTGTCAACATAAAACATCAAAATAGTTACATCCATTCAACATGAGTTTATCCATAACATAAAATTTCTATGTTTTTCCATTTGCTTTAATGATCTTGCACCTGCTCCTTTGCCATATCCTTTCTTTCACCTGTCTTTGGGTTTGGAAAACGAAAACGTGAGTCAAAACTCAATAAGCAAGCTATTTACATTTTACAGGCAACATTTTGCATTTAAAAATCATCTTGGAAAGGAACTTATACCTTTTAAAAAGGTAATCTTGAAAAAATAAATCATGTACCCATCACGAGTACGATATGCATAATGTCATGTAAAACCATGAACATATCCATCATAGGATGGAAGCTAGCTAGGCGACCATCCGTCCTTGTCATCTCCCATTTTAGAGAGGGCGCCGCCGGCCTTGTGCCTATCTTAGCGACTTGGCCACACCAAAGGGGGACAATCGGTCCGCTTATACCTTTCAAGTGGGCCTAGTACCTTGTGCACATGAACTTTTATAAAATTCATCTTTAACATGCTAGCATGATTTTTCGTTCATAAACTTGGAATCACATCATTTTTCATAACATTTATCAAAGAAATTTCATAATAACACATTGAGATAAAAACATCATTTCAACACAATTTAACTAAGGAATGGCCATCCTTAAATATATTAGAAATAATTTTCATAATTTGATCAAAACAAGTTAGGGCAAAAATTGCATTTATGTAAGCAATTTAGAAAACAAAAGTCATTTAGAAAATTTGCTTGCTTACCTGTGTCTCTTTAGCTTTCCGAGTTTTCTTTTTCTTTGCCTTTGCCTACATGAGAATAATTTAATATTTCATATATTCCTTTTGCTTGCATTCCTCTTAGTTTTCCAACCCATTTTCATTAACATATATCATTCATTTGACTTCTCAAGTCATTATGCATATATAACACATATTTCCACATTCCATTGGCTATTTCATAACATATGCAATCCCATAAGTAGGGTAAACATTCAACCATATAATAATCATCCAATAATTATTATTTACAGGTTCATTACCTTTCATGCATCATTTTTGACCTATTTTCCAAAATTCATACATCGGTGCTCATTTTTAGCACACGTCGTCGCCTTAGACCTCATTAATTAATTCCAAAATTTGAAATTAACATCATGCAATATAAAAAGATATATAATCATGAAATTCACCATATTTTCATGCATTTTTGCACGAAATTAGATTTCATAAGTCATTTATCATTCTTACATATCTATCCTTTCACATATGCCCATTTGGCGACACATACGTAATATATTTCGTAAAATTTTCTAAGTCAGCAACTTGGTCATTAATTCAGAATGATAATTACCCTTAATTATCAATTTATTTAGGGTATTTTATGGGATTTAAATCCACTAATCACAGGTTTCCAAAACAGCAACTTTGGAACCCATGTTTCACACGTTTAACGTGTCTTTTGACACATAACCCTAAGAAGTTTTATAAATTCGAATTTTCAGAAATTAATCCCACTTTTCTTAATCCAAATTTAGGTTATTAACACATATTTAATATTCATAAATTAACACCTCTCAAAATAGCAAGTTGTTTACCCGTTTCGGGTCCCGTTTTAACTCCATTTAGACATCATTTCATAAAATCCATAAAATCAGATTTGGGACTTATCTTCCCAAATCCTTTTGGGAATCAAAAATAACCTAACCATAGGGTATTTTACCCTACATAGATTCCGTAAATCATGCAATCCCATTTTCATACGATTTTTAGCATCAAAATGAAGAAATTGGGTCATATACATCACTTTGCATTCCATAATTTCTAAAATTCATAAATTAAGCTTAAATAAACTTATGTATTTCATTAAAACATGATTCATAGCCTAAACATATCATTCATCCAATACAGAAACTTGTCATTTAAATTTGGGTTTATCAAGTTGAGTTTTAAACTCATAACCCATTCTAAACTTCATTTCCGTCATCTAAAACATTAAAATTCATTCATATAGCTTAATACCCATTCCATATTCAATAAAAGGGCATGTTAAACTACTTTTTTAAGGAACTTCATGTATCAATTTCATATTCAAGATTTTGGAGTTTAAAACTCAAAATGGAAAGCTCAAATCAACACATGAACTTACTTGTTTGATGAGAACTTAACCCTAAACACTTGAGATGGATTTCTTCTCCCTTTTTCCCTTCTTTTTCCCTTCTATTTTCTTCCTTCTTGGCTGGTTTAGGGCTGGACATGAGCTGCTGTTCTTGGGGGAGAAGATTTCAGAACTTAGAAAAATTTCCAAGCTTCAACCCATGGGACCGAGCACCCCTTTTATAGAGGTGGATTAATCCAGATGTGGGCCCCACTTTGGAGCTGATTTTTCACACCATTAAATACCCACTTATCCTCTTAATGTGCTGGGTGAATAATGGTCTAGTAAAATAATTTTTACACATTTTCATAAAACCAAAAATCTGCTCAAATCTCAACCCTACAACTGTCCACTTTGATCACGTCCTTGCTGCCTTCATTTTCCAAACTTTTCTCATTTTTTTAACCCTAATTTAAGGGTAAATTATACACCTCATTAACCTTTAATTTATGCATTAATTTGGCATAAAAAATTAGCAAAAATGGTAGCAATCAGCACATCATGCACGTCCAAACTCTACACTATGTTGTCCACGTTTCACACCTTCAATGACAGCTGCATTTCATAAAATTTTTGCAGGAAATTTCACATGATTAAATGAAAATTCTACTGCCCCTACATTTCATCTAGGTGTGTGAATTATTTATAAAATTAAAAATTAAAAAAATAGCAGCAATAGCCCATGGACGTCCCCATATTGCGCAACATACCCTATGCTCATTTTGAGCACTTTCTAGCTTCATCATGGTGGACGTCCTTTGCTGGGATTTTATTTGGATTTTTGCATTTTATATTAATGCATAAAATACCCTAAAAATGAGCTGCATTTGACACCTATTTTTCCATTAAAATTATGCATTTATTCCATGTACTCTAGCATTTAATGCATGGTACTCTTAAGGTGCAAAAGTCAACTATGCATACCTTTTTCAATGCAGGTATTTTCCCAACATGTTATGCTTAATATAAACCTTCCAAAATGTGCATCTCATAATTTCATTCAATCGTTTCAAATTTCATCTCAATCCGATTTTCCTAGCTCAAGTTATAGCCGTTTGAAGTTAACGGTTGGATTTGAGATATAATCAATATATTAATTTCATCAAGAATTTTCATAACCCAATAATTTCATAATACCAAGCCCCACATCATCAACTTTCATCTCAAATTTCACTTGAATCCGCCTTACAGGCGTTGAGTTATGAATTTTCTAGTGTTTTTCCACTTAACTTGACAATTATCATTCAAATTCTCATAATTCATATTAAATAATTCAAAAAAATTATCCATGATGTATTGGTGTATTTTAATCACCAACAATTTACTTTAATCCCCTTGTCCCAAATCAACTCAAAATGATCAATCACATCATTATTACTAATCCTTAACCCTAATTGCAATAATTAGCAAAATCTCAAAATCATTCAAAATTCGTTAATTACACATATAATCACATACACAAGTTAATGCATACATTTGGGTCCTATATTGGTTTGGGTTTCACAAGTCAAGATCGAAGTCGACTCCAACATAGGACTTAGGTGAAGTCTCACATGAAGTCGACTCAGACATGTAACTTGAGTTGAGTGGCAAGTCGCCAAGTCGACCCCAGCATTCAACTTGAATATAAGAAGTTCAAATCATGAGATTTCAAGCCTAGGGATGATAAGTTTGACTCAAGAAACATCATACTAATATCATTTAAGATCCAAGTTTAGTTCATCCAAGAATACTAAAATGAACTTGACCAAGCTCAATTTCAAGAAGTTCCAAAGGCCACATGCATAAGCGAAGACTTACGAAGATAAAATAAGAAGAAACAAGGGAAATTATCCTAAAGGATCAAGTTTGCACTACGTCAGGGTTCCAATGAACCGAGTAGAGTGTGAAGTCGCAACCCAAGTCGACTTCACCTCCGACTTGGGTCAAGTCCGAGATCAAGTCAACCTGAAATGGAACCTGACTGAAGAGCTGAAGACTGAAGTAGCAACCCAAGTCGACTCCAGTTTGCGACTGACCGAAGTTGCACCCAAAGTCAACTCCGAGTGCAACTTGAATCACAACGGTCGAAAAAATTTGAACATTAATTCATTAAATGCACGCCACCTATAGCCAAATGTTCAAATTTACTCCTCTCCTATTTAATTCTCATCAAATGAAAAGGAGAAGGTTAGAGAGTGCATTGAATACGCTTCACCTTCCAACTTTCTAACATTCAAGTGCTCATTAAGGACATCTATAAGAAGAACTTTGCTCTTTGACTGCAAGTGCTCAAGTGTACATCCATCCATTCATTCTACAAATTCTTCTACGAGCTCAAAATCTGCTTACACAACTATAAAGTGTAGAACCCTATTTTTATTCTTTTTATTTGTGATTCCACTTGATTTGGTATTGGAAACCAAGACCACATGAAGGCAAAGTAGTGTGTGGTTGGAGTGTAATTCGCCACCTACTTGAGAAAAAATTGTAAAGGCCCCCTAATGCTAGAATCTAGAAGAAAGCAAGTGCTCTGACTGTATTTCTATTAACAAAGTGGAATCCAAGGCACAAGTGTGTGTTCTCGGAGGAGTAGAGTAGGGAGGGTTATCCCTAACCACTATAATCTCTTATGTTCATTTTTCTTGCTCTACTTGTTATCTCATTCTCAACATTTTCCATTCCAGAGGACTTAGTTCACAATGGGGGTTACAACTAATATATTGAAATATTTTTTGAGAACCCAATTCACCCCTCCCCTCTTGAGTTTTGCCATAAACTCGAGACTAACAACTAGGGCGAGTTGTTGTTGTCATCAACCATCATGAGCCAGAGGTAAGGAAGATGAGTTTTGTTGATTGTTAAAATTCTCTCTCTAAGCATGCGAAAAACATGAGGGTTTTGTTAGATTTGTATAGATTTATATGTATGGAAATAAAACCATGAAAAAGGGGAAGTAGATTTGGTTGCATGGCTAAGGGGAGGTAGGGTTTTGAATTTCCTTCCCCAAATCATGTGGAAATCATGGGGATTTAATAGAACGTGTATATGATGGTGATTAGAGTGCAAAACATGTAAATAGAAGTCTTAAATTAATCCTATGAATGAATCTGAAATTTCAAGAGTTGATAAGTTTAAGTTTCCTATCAGAAATTTTTATATAGCATATTTAAATGATGTTGGGATGTATTATTTCTAATATTACATGGATAATCTTGGGTAGGAATGGAAATTCAAAAATTTCATCATGACTTGAATGTGGAGAAGCCCTCTAGGCACAAGACTTTTGTACTTTCCATATATTAGATGATTTATAAATGATTTTGAAACCATTTTGAAGTAGAAATGGGATGGAAATATTGAGGCCAGTTGGGTATATATGCTATGGGTATCTGTTGTTGCTTATAAATGTTAAATTAAATAATTTAATATTATATGAGCAAGGATTTAGATTAAAAATGTGCAGATCTTGAATCTAAAATCTATATACACATATAATAAATGAAGTTTGATAGGTAGGAAATTTATGTGGAGGAATGAGATTTCTTTTAATTAAATAGGTACGGGGTGAATTTTATATAATTTTGGTGTTAAGTAGATGGGAAAAAAAGAAAGAATGGGTGGCAATTGTATGACATGTGTATGGATGATTGGAAAGAAATTTGAGTGGTTTAAGATATTAAACTTATTGAATTTATATGATGTAAAAATGAATGGGGTAAAATTCCTAAATTTTGAAAATTAAAACCCACTCATCTAACTGGCCAAAGTTGGGTAGTGTATGGGTGATGAATTCGGGTTTAGAGATGGCTCCTAAATAATTTAATTGTAATTTTAGAACCACGATATATGTTTATTGGTTATAAATGGATGGTTAAGCAAAGTTGTAATTATAAAAAAATGTATATGTATATATATAGGAATTTCAAGTAAAGCCTAAATGAAGGTTAAATTTAGGTAGGTATGTGTATGATAAATTTGGTTATGATATATGGTGGGTTATAATTATTATATTAAAAAGTATAATATATATGAATAATGATGAAATGATAAATTATAAGCTACATAAACGAAAGTAAAAAGGAAGTTGAGAAAAAACCTAACTATTAAATTGAGTTTATGAGCTTAGATATTAATTTTGGGTATTTAAATATTTTGTTTATATAATAACGATTAGTTTGATTATTAGATGATGAGATATCATATGTTAAGCTGTGAGCGTCAAGATTTAAATGAAATAATCTAGTTAACAGGTTGTTTGGCCATGAAAATGAATTATTAGGTTAACTCATTAGTTTTATGTAGAAAGGAAACAAATTTGAAATGAAATGAAATGAATGATGCATTTTAAGCAAGTGAGAAAGTTAACTAAGAGTAAAATGGAACGAACTATGAAATTAGGGAGCATGTTAAGTAATTTAAAATATCAAGTTACTTAAGTTATATTTTATGGGTATTGAGATTTAATGGTTTTTTTTTTAGGGAATGTGGAAAATAGGTTGTAAAGGCAATGTTAAATTCAAATGGCCTTTACAATATGAAAATGTCATTTATATATCAAATGAAAGGTATATTATTTCATATGTTTTAATTTATACATTAAATGAAAAGTTTATGCATATATGAGTTTATCTAAGTGTATTTTTGAATACAAAAGGATAAAAAAACTCTAATATCCTATACAATCTATGAGTTTTTAAATTTGTCTATATTTAGGAAAGATTATTTTTTAGCATATTGGCCTTATGAAACCCTATGAAATCTAATTTTATGATGAATTCGAGATGAACTCTATATTTGAAAATCTAGAGTGGGAATAGGAGGTCTGTTCAAATGTAGGATAAATCATATTTAAATAAGATTTTTCAAGCATAGAAATGCTTGAATTTCTTATTAAAGATCAATAAAAAATGGGCAAGTAGGAAATAAGTAGGCATGTAGATTGGCATGTTTTGATGAGGGGACTGATATGCTTAGATATTATTTCCTATTGATTATGCTAGGGAAGGGTAAAAAAAAGATGAAGAAATGCTAAAAGGAAAAAGTAAGCAAGTCCTTCAAAATTTTATTTCGAAAAAAATTTATAGTAAGAAAATCCGTTCCTTTTTATTTTATGAAATGATATTCCTCAACGGATGATTGAGCTATTTTTCTTTTTATGTGTTTGAATTGTGCACATTGAACTGATAATTTCTAGTTTATTTTATGATGTGATGCATATTTTTTCACAATGATCATAATTCATGGTATGCTTGTATGCATTAAGTACCCTGTGGGATGAGACAGAAAGTGCTATTTCTGAGGGAAACTAAGCCTAGTCACCTAACCTCAAGTCTTAAGGGTGACACTAGAGGCATTTCAAGTACCCTCTGGGTTAAGCAGGATATATATATTCATGCATTGCATGTTAAGCATGTCAGATCAAAAAAGTTATTATAGGTGGATGATCACTTAGTAAGTGTCATCTGCCAAATGAAGAATAAGTCATGATGCATGTATGCACTCATTTCATTGTGATACAAGCATAAAAAGAATTTTAGAATTTTATGTTTTCAAATAATGCAATGAGTTTTAGAAATTATGTGTACTTTTTAATGCTTTCTTACTAAGTATTTTATACTCATTGTTCTCAAATAGCCAGTGAATGCAGATGGTACAAGGTTAATAGAAAAGCCTTTAATGCTAATAAGGCAATGAAGATATGACATCTAGTACTTTTAAGGTATTTGGAGCTTTAAAACATAATTATTAAAATTGTATGTATTAAATTTGTGTTATGTTGAGATTGATTAGTGTAATATATAGCTTCTTGTGTGAAGTACGATTGAATTAAGGGATGTACCAGATGAATTGAAGTAGATGTGAATGATTTAGTCGAGAATGTTAGATTATGTAATGACTATTAGGTTTTGTCTCACCAAATGTTTTTAATATAGGCGGTATGATGCCAAATTTTAGTTAAAAAATAGAACCGATGTAGATTCTATAAGAAAAGAAAAAAAATTTAGGCTAATTTTTCAACACATTAGGTAAAGCTTTCACTCGTATAAAGATGAAACTTTAGTTTCATTAACAAGTTTCACCACTAAAATATCCGTGGAGTAAGGTTCCATGTAGTAATGCTCTCCTATGGGTCGGGGCACTACATAAATTATACTCCAATCTCCAGTCGGCGGTATGTCACCAATCGTCATCGGTGATCAAAAACAACACTTCTCAATCAACATCTTCAGCCATGGCACATGATAATGCTGGCATTTACTGGACACTTGCATTTGTTAAAATATAATGCTAGCATGCTCAGTTCATAAATCAAGTTTCAAATTTGGCATCTTAATAAATCATATACAAATCCTCGACATCCAAAACATGCATGCTCAGAAAATGCACAAAACAATTAAATCAATTTAAAATAAAGTCCTACTTACCTCATATTTCACTCTAATCTACTCAAATCTGATATATCTTTACTTTTACTCACTCACTGAAATAATAATATTATTTCAAAATTAATCATTTCTTCTAATATTTATATTCACCATTCAATATCAATTTCTCTTCTAATTATAAATTCCATAAGTCTAATTATTTAGAATTTACAAAATTTCACAGCATTTCATTGTACTCAAAATTCATAAAATAAACATGTAAATATATCGAACGGATTCGAATATGATAATTATGATCACATCACTTACGTCAACATTAACCATTTCAATCCAACTATTTACCCTTAAATGATACCATTATTTAATAATAGTACCAATTATACTTTCTTTCATTTCACCATGCTTAGCTTATTAAATCATGTCAATGTACAATGATTACCATCTAACAAAGATGGTCCTTTGAATTGAGTAAAATTCCACTTATATCAACCTTAATAATTTATTTCAATTAGAATAAGTGTTAAATGCTAAGTCTGATGCTTAGAAGTCTCTATTATCATCTTAATGGGTCATAATCACGTGAAATATTCATTAATAAAAATTTTCCCATCAATATCTTTTAATAAAAATCTTTTATAGATAATCTAATCCATCCAGTGAAATTAGAATGTCCAAAAATGTAAAAATCAACAATCGAATCATCAAAATCGGACATTAATAATAAAAGTTATGTTAAAAACAGTTTTAACGGCTCACAGGCCATCATGTGTTGCAAGTGTGAGCTACCACTAGCATTTTCTAGCATTCAGATAATCATTTTTTATATAAAATATTTCTCAGAAACCATTCTGTGAATTTTTTAGTCAATATAATGTATTTTTGCAAAATATTTCATTCTTGAGGGGCTTTCTGTAATTTTTTGAATTTTTTTTATGAAATTTCTTCACAAATCTAGGGAGTATTCTATAATACTCTTTTTAGAAATATCTTGTGTAGATTTTAGCAAGATTTGGATTTTCTATAATTTCTTCAAAATAGGTATTTTTGCAAAATCACAAATTTAGGAGGGGTTTTCTATAAAATTTCCAACAAAAGTCAAAATTACACTAGTTTTCTTCCTCCTCCCCCGCTACTTCATTTCTCCTCTCTTTAGGTGAGTTCGGTAGTTACGAAAACTGTCCAAACGAACTCGAATTTTTCCTTTTGGCACATATCTAGGGTTCCTTATATAGTACATATTCGCCAAATACTTTTCTTTTAATGAATCTAGCAAATCTATAGAGTTTCGGAAAAAAGTGAATGAATTATAAAAAATTAAAAATATCATTAAATTTTTAACAATAAAGCGTGAAAATTTCCACTTACCTAATTGGTGTACCCACGAAGGGATTTACTGAAATAGATTTGAAAATCTCGCAACCAAATATGAAACAACAGTGTCTCCGTTCTCTTCTCTCTCCTTCTCTCTCTATCTCTACGCTTTAAAAAAAGAGTGTGCTGCTACTTACCAACGTCTGCCCGCCAATGCTCTTCATTAATGTTCATTAATTTTATTTTATTTTATTTATTTTAATGGTTATTATATCTTCCCCCATTTTTTAATAGGTAAAATTGCAAATTTATATAAAGATTCATAATTCATATAATTTAATCTTCAAATCAATATCACTTACACAACTTAATATCCAAATATTTCCTTTCTTTCAATAATTACAAAATAGCATTGTGTTTAATATTTTAATCTTGTCATACACTTTATGTATTTTATATAAATCTCTCTTTCCTATTAGGTAAAATTGCAGTCACACAAAACTCAAATTCCTCATCTTTAAGCCTCAAATTAATATCCTTTGCCTAAAATAACCTTTCATTTTATTTTTTTATATTGCAAACTTACCTCTTAATTTCCACTCAAAAATCTATAAATTCATCTCTTTCAAAATAAACTTTCATCAATAAAAATTCACCTCATTCTCTTCTCAATTCATCATTCAAATTGCAAATTCTTTTCAGTTTTTACAAATTCTATATGTTCTATTTATCCCTCTCTAATATAGAGGGTAAAAATAATTATAAAACTTAGGATTCCACAGATTAGTTGCTTATGTTTAGTTTGGTGCAAGCAACGCTAGTTGAGGTTGGTATGTAGGTGAGTTTGGTAGCCTTCTCTAGAAACCATGTGGTTTGTTGGTCTAAGAAAAGTTTTGGGCATTTGACTAGTTTGATCAAGGAAAGTTGGGGCGGTTATGCCATCTAGGGTTGGAGGTGCTAAAATAGGGATTATCATAGGACTGAGTATTGTAAGAGTTGTCATTTACATATGTTTGCTCACCTAAGGTCTCTTGGGAAAAAAAAATATATTTAGATGTCTAATGAGATGCTCCTCAGATCTTGCAAGAGGCATGTTGAGATGAAGTTGTCCTTGATCTGTTGCTTCTTATTTCTTTTCTTGCAGTAATATTCGATCCATCTCGGCATTTCATGAGTTGAGGGCTATAATTTTGTACACGTCCCCATGTTGAGAGGGGCCTCGAATGTTGTCATACTAGACATTATAAAAAGCCAAGTCTTCGAGGAGTGCAAGTGCCTCCTCATCAGTCATTTGCATGAATTACCTGCCAGCAACTGAATTATGTTGGCCCCGAGTTTATGGCAAAACCCAAGAGGGGAGGGGTGAATTGGGTTCTTGAAAAATTCTTTGGTAAATTAAAATCTAACCCCTTATAATATCAATCCCCTTGATGAAACGTGATATGAGATAGAATGAGAGGGTGCAAATGGAATATAAAAATGTAAACAATCAAACCAAGCAAGAGACAGCGATATATAGTGGTTCGGGCAACCTTCCCTACTCCACTCTTCCAAGCACACACCCGTTGTGTCTTGGGTTCCACTATTGTATTCTCAATACAATCTAGAGCACCAACTCTCTTCTAGATTCTAGCTCTAGGGGGCATATACAACAATCACTTGTTGGTGAGACCAACTCCAACCAACCAAGTCCAAACGATTGGTGAGACAAACTCCAACCAATCAAGCAAAACCCGTTAGTGAGACAAACTCAAACCAACCCCCTGTTTTGCTTCTTCTTGAATTCGGTCTCCAATACCGATTCAAGGCAACAACACAAAACAAAATAAACAAAAGAGAATTTACACTTTACAATGTGTATTCGATAAGCACCGGAATCTCCTTGTCATGTAGAGATGATAAACTTGAAAGCGCACTTGGAAGTTGTAGCACTTGGAACTTCAATAGTTAATCAAATGACTTCAACACACTTGAATATTTGAAGATAGAAGCTCAACTTGTGTTTTTCTCTTTCTTTCCTCCTTCTCTCTTTTCTCCACGTTCATTCTTCAATGGTATATATAGAGGAAAAAAGGTTCTAGCCGTTGGAGTGGAGGTTCACGCGCATCTAGAGCTCCAACTTTCGGATTTTCAACCGTTACGAGTTGAAGTCGCAAGTGGAGTCGACTTCGGATGAGTGGAGTCGACTTCGGATGGGTGAAGTCGACTTGGGATGCGACTTCGCCTTGTAAAAACTTGCTGTCCAGAATTTTGCCTTCGTAGTTGCAGGTGAAGTCCACTTGGGTCTGGGACTTCACCCAAGTCGCAAGTGAAGTCGACTTGGGCTGAGACTTCACTTTGCTGAACTTGCAATTCATGAACTAAAACTCTTGAAACTTAAATTATTTCACATTCTCATTTTTATACATATAATTTGAGACAAAACATCTGAGAACACTTAGACAAATGTGTTAGATCCTTTTTAATGATATTTCAATTATTTGTTAATCATCAAAATCAAATTAACCATTCTATTCGATAAGCACATGATCAATAATCTCAACAAATTAATGGTTCTTCGAGTCGGATGATAGAGCTTGTTGAAGAACTTTCAATTATATTACCTTACGGAATGTTATGGTGCTGGCACTTATACTGTAGGTCTTTCATTCTTTTCCACGCATTATAGATGGTTTTGTCATCTTTCTAGACAAAATAGTTGATCTTGTCTTTGATCTTCTTAGTTTTGTGGGTGGGAAATATTTCTTCAAGAAGGCAGTGGAAAGTTTGTCCCACGTGGTAAATGGGTCAGATGGTGTGACACCCCAAACTGAGCATCACAACATGAGCCTTACTCCGGGACTATTTATTGATTGGCAAACGTGATCAAGATTGTTGCTCTGTCACATGACGGGTTTATTTGATAATTATCCATTTATAATTTACTCCATAGAAGTTTATCTCATCATCCATAGTCATTTTTACATCTACTTGCCTATCCAGGTTATCATCGAGTCCTGATATACATCTTTAAACATTTAATTCCTACACATCATGTCCATTAAATATCATAAAATTCTCTGGTATTTGTATCATAACATAATATCCATTCAACATTTATCAATAAAAAATTTTCTTCATCATTCCAACATACATCACCATGTAAATCACATAAATTGCAACAAGTAGCAATCACACAATTTATAATACATTTTTCCACATATAAAAGCATACACAGGGATCCATAAAATCACATTCTTCATTTAACTTGTGCTCCTCCTTCATAGCCATCCTTACACCTGTCTTAGGGTTTGGAAAACAAATCGTGAGTATAACTTAGTAAGCTGCATAGTTTTTCAAGCAATTCATTTTGCAGGCAAAGTTTTCATTTAAAGAAATATCTTTAAAATCATCATCATACCCAATGAAACATCTTACCTATCACGGGTATATCATGAATAATGCGATGCATTATTATCCTTATAAAATATGAAAATCATGTGATGGTACACTAGTTAGGCAACCATCCGTCATCCTTCTCCCATCTCAGAGAGGGCGCCGCCGGCCTTTGGCCTGTCTTAGGGACTTAGCACACTAAAGGGGGACAATCGGTTCGCTTACACCTTTAAAGTAGACCTAGTACTTTGTGCATCATGAACTTATATATAAACATAATCATAAACATGCTAGCATGATTTTCATGCATAAACATTCGAATCATAATTTCTCAACAATGTTTAATAAAATATTGTACAATTCATTTGCAAAAGTTATAGAGATGTTAAAGCAACATTTCAAACAACATATTGGGATGGTCATCCTTAAATACTTCCAAAAGAAATTAAACATTCATTTGCAAGATAATTCAAAGCATTTGAATAGCAATTTGCAATCATATTTTCATAATTTTGAGAAAGCAAGTTTTAGAAATTTGCTTGCTTATCTGAATTACTTCAATTTTCCTCGTCAACTGTCTCTTTGCCTTTGCCTATACACATAAGAATGACATCGCGTTCGTACATATAATCTCATATGCTTGCACCTAATATAGTTTTCCAACCCACTTGATGTAACGCCCCATTCATAAAAATACTCAATAACTAATCAACGGCGCTACACAATCATAGAAAAATTCGGCAGCATCTCCCCATAACATACAAGGGGTAATATGGAATACATGACCTGATATTCATTACATTTCCATCTGTAACATTCAATCCTATTTATATACTTGCATCTTCATATAATAAGAACATTCATATAGAAGGAAATCATTACATATTTTCCTTACACAACAAACAGATATAATAGTCATGCATATGTGCATCAACAAGGATTATAATCCAATCTGAAATACCAAATACATTATAGTTGTCAAAACGAATCCGCCTAAGTAATTGTATACATATATGATTATCAAAAGAGCACAAGTCTAAAAGAACTGGAATCAACATATTGTGCTAGGGTCTCTCATGTTTGATCTTCAACTTGTCCCATCCTTAAGTTCTCCTTCTGACCTGCGATCTAAAACCACAATAACAATGATATGAGTCTAAATAGACCCAGTAAGTAGATAGTGGTTAGCACAAAGTGCAAATAAGCATAATGATGGATACTCATACAGTGATGAAGCTAATACACATGGGTCCAATACCCACTCCCAAGATCGTATACATATAACCATACACACAAATTGACCAACACAACCAATCATCTACTCATGTCCATCAAGGGCCATGAACAACCCTCTCTTCATGTCAATCAGGGGCCATGAACAACCCTTACAACCAACTATTTGAGATAACACATCATACATAACAGACAATGAAACACATCGCAAACCACGCATACAACATCAACACAATTCAGATACAACACGTAGATCTGTCGCACAAGCATTTTATCAAACACATGATAGGTGCGAAATGAAAGAACCTTCAATTCATACTCTCGATTGGGGCAAATCAATTCACGTCACATTTCAACAATATAACACTGCTAAGAAGTCTTTTACATCATAGAAATCACGCATTCAAAGTAAATTCACCATGAACCCTAACTGTTACGAACTCTACGCCTAATATCATGGAGTCGTTAGAAGCTATACATTCCCTCTAGCCTCGTATCGCGTTTAACGTAAAATTTCATCACTAAATCGAGAAGGGGCGACATCTACTTACCTTGACCGTGATCCCTCCCAAGACAGCGACCCTAGATGTGGACTGCAGAAATTCGGAGCCTTGGAGCTTCCTGAACTCGGATCTATGACCTTCAAGGTAGTTGGTATAGTTCCCCTCAAGCGATCACGGGTGGTTCGAACTGACTGGAAGAGAAAGTAGAAGAGGAACGAAGAACCAGAAGAGAAGGAGAAAAGAACGCGGTCGGGCGCGAAATGGGAATGAAACCCTAGAGCGCGGGCCGCTTATGTTAATAGAATCCATTGAGTCGGGTCGGGGCTCGGGTCGGGTCCAGTCGCAATTAGTAATTTAATTCCCCTCTCCTACAACTTAATAATTTAAATTTTCTCCGGGGGCGCTGCCCCCTTGACCCCCGCAAGGGGTGCTGCCCCCTTGACCCCCGCGACCTGACCGATCAGGTCGAACCCCGTACCTACTCTGCGAGGGAAACAATAGTCATAGAGCCCATCAATGGAACGCTAATCATACATGCACATATGCACTATACATCTCCTAAATGTCGTGTCCATGTATGTTATGTATCCATTAATATCGTAAAATTCTTACTAGCATGTTCATAAGTTACCTCATAAATAGAGAAAAGTTATAATAAAAATAGAATAAAAATACCTGGTCCTCACACTTGATTTCCATTAACTTACATAACCCGCTTGTTTTTCAAGTTGAGTGTTCATACATAACAACATAACTTGTGCACTATATCATTCATTCTTTTCATTTTTAATACCCTTATTTAGGGTAAAGTTTCAAACTTATTATAAACTTTTATTTAACTCAATATATAGAAGTTCATTACTTTCCATTCATCATTTAATATCTATTTTTCACATTTCTCACGTTAGTGCTCACTTTAGGCACATACTTAAGAGTTAAGGCTTCACATATTAATCCCAAATTTTGAGATTTCAAAATATTATCAAAAAAGCCCCTTCTTTTTACATTTTACCATATTTTATTCCATTTTTTGCATTTTAGTCATTCATATTAAGTCATTTCTCATTTTCATCATCTATACCTTTCACATATACCCTCTTAGTTACACGTATATTATGTGTTAGGAAATTTTTTCAAAACAGAAACTTGTCCTCCATTTTAACTTAATTACAAAAATTAATTAACACATAATTTAAGGTATAATCATGGGATTAAAATCCCTTAATCACAAAACTCCAAAACAGCACTTTTACACTTGATTTTCCCATGTTGCACGTCCACATCATGACATGCTTCATAACAGATTTTTATTTTTTTAATTCCAACACTTGGACATCCTTTTCTTACTCCTTATTTAGGATATTTTCATGAAATTAAATTTCATAAAATAAGTTGCCCGAAACAGCAACTTTCCATGTCATCTTTCTCCCTCCTTTGGACGTCCATGTGTCTTGACCTTTCAACACAAAATTTTTAATTTATTTTCCAGCCCTATGCTTGGACGTCCATATACCCTATGCTTAGGATATTTTACCCTTTAAATCATCCATGTATTAGTTTGGTAAATTCAAGCACAATATCCATCTCGAAAGAGTAGAATCTTCATCGTATTGTCAATTCTAGGTTTTACCTTTCTAAGGTTCATAAATCATGCTTGGTTCAACATATATTAATCATAGAAATATGTAACATAATCCAAACACATGACATGCTTAAAACAGACACTTAATTGGTAATTTCCAAAAAAATTCAGCAAGGTATTCTTTAGGTTAATCAACCCTAATCCATACCTAGCATGCTTAAACTCATCAATTGAATCCATTAACTTGTTTAACACTTAATAACCTTATCAAAAGCTCATTAAACCTTCATTTAAGGTTCATAAAAAAATCATTTTATGACCCACAAATTGAGCTCGAAAATCTTAAAAATTTACAACTCAAACTTGGTTGGATACCTACTTGATCTTGAGTAGTTTCAATCCAACTTTGCCAAGCTTGGTTTGCTCCTCTTCTCCTCCTCTTTTATCCTTGTTTTCCCTCTGGTTTGGACGTTCAAGGGCTGGGCACTTAGAATTTTTTTGCTCTCCCCAAATCTATCCACTTGGGAACATCCCTCCTTTCTCTCTCTTACTTATATATTTTTGCCCCTTTTTAATTTTAATTTCAACCTCATTTGAGGTGTGGATAATGCTCATAATTATCCTTAGTTTCCGGCACATATATCCATTGATTTTTAACTTTTACAGATTTTTTTCAAAGTGAAAAATTTGCTCATACATGCCTTGGAAGTCCCCCCTATTCTACCCTCATTTTTGGAATCTTGTGGCTACACAAAACCACCCTAAATCCATCCATTAATTCCCTAAGATATTGCTACAACTTTTACCTTCATTTTTTGAATTTTCCAATTTTCAAAAATCTCTCAAAAATCCACATCATGAAGGTGTTGGAAACATGTGTTGAAATCAATGGCAAAATAAGCCAAGTCTATATTTTGATGATTAACAAATCAATTTAAGTGAGTTTTGGCTACTAACATGTTTGTGAGATGAATAAAGGTTATAAATATGATATATATATATAAAGCATAACAGGCCAAGTCGATCCCTAAGTCGACTCAGGCATCGACTTAGGCCAAGTCGACTCAGGCATCGACTTAGGCCAAGTCGACTCAGGCATCGACTTAGGCCAAGTCGATTCCAGCAGCGACTTCAAGGCCCGATTTTTGTCCAACGTTGAAATTGGAGAGCGAAGCTGCCGAAGTCGCAGACGAAGTCGACTCCGCATGCGACTTGGGTGAAGTCGCATACTAAGTCGACTCCAGCATTGACTTCAGCATTGAGTGAAGTTGAAGGCCAAGTCGATTCAAACATTCGACTTGGAACAAATGAAGATAAAAAAAAGCCAAAGCAAGAAAAGATGCATGGATTCATCATGTTGGATCAAGAACACACACTTGGACATCATCCAAGTATTCAAGATTTCAAGACATGAAGACAAAGGACTTCAAGAATGAATATACGAAGTTTAAAATGATGTAAAATAATGGAAGGACAACTAACATGAAGAAATTAAAGTAAACAAAGTCATTTCAAATAATTTCAAGTTCAAAAAGCAAGCTAAGGAAGTGAAGTCGCACCCGAAGTCGACTTCACCTGCAACTTAGGTCAAATCCAGGACCAAGTCGACCTAGTGTGGAACTTGAAGTATTCATTGAAGGACGAAGTCGCACCCGAAGTCGACTCCAGAATGCGACTTGGGCGAAGTCGCACCGAAGTCGACTCCACCTGCGACTTGGGTCGTAATGGTCGGAAATTTTTCGAACGTTGGCGCATTAAATGCGCGCCACCTACTTCCAAACGTTTGAATTCCCTTGCCATTTATATAAGGCATTCGAGATGAACGTGGAGGGTAGCTGGAAACTCATTGATTGAACATAACTCCCATTCATAAGAGCTTTAAGTGATCTAGCCAACATCTAGAAGAAGAACTCTGCATTCAAACTGTCAAGAGCTGCTCGCTGAATCTTTTAGACTGCTTCACAAGTTCTTCTCCGCGCTAAATTTGCCTCTACACATCAGTAACGTGTAGAAATCTTCTTTTATTCTTTCTTGTTGTATTGAACTTAATTTAGTTTATGTAACTAAGATCAAGTGTAAGCAAAGTAAGGTGGTGACTAGAGTGGAACTCGTCACCTACTTGTGCTACGTGTTGTATACGCCTCCTTGAGCTAGAATCTAGAAGAGAGTGGAGGCTCTAATTGTATATGCCCCCTAGAGCTGGAATCTAGAAGAGAGCGGAGGCTTTAGTTGTATTCGCGGAATACATAGTGGAACCCAAGTCACAAAGGGTGTGAGCTTGGAAGAGCGGAGTAGGGAAGGTTGCCCGAACCACTATAAATCTTGTCTATTGCTTTTCATTTCCTCTTTCATTATCTTATTGCTATTCATCTGTCATATTAAAGGGGATTAAACTAAACCGGGATAAAGTTTCTAATCGAAGTTTAAAATTTTTAAATACCCAATTCACCCCTCCCCTCTTGGGTAATTGTCATCAACTCGGGACCAACAAGTGGTATCAGAGCAGGTCTTTGAGTTTTATCAAAGAGATCCTTTATAATGGCAACTCATTTTACTTCCGTTCCTGCATTTGCCAAAGGCCAATCTTTTACTAGGCCACCATTGTTTGATGGGAACAATTTTGGCTATTGGAATCTACGTATGAAACAACTCATCATGGCTACAGATATGGACTCTTGGATTGCAATCCAAGACGGTGTGACCTTACCTATTGATGAAAGAGCTTCCACATGGACCGATGAGGAAATAAAAATTGTTAAGAGCAACACTAAGGCCATAAATTCATTATTTTGTGCTCTCACTGCTTCTAAATATGATAGAGTATCCTCCTGCTTAACCTCCAAAGAAATATGGGATACTTTAACATCTATCTATGAAAGAACATCTCAGGTCCAAGGGACAAGAAGAAATATTTTGATTGGAGAATTAGAAAGTTTCAAAATGCTGGATACTGAGAACATTTCTGAAATGTTTGCTAGATTTTCAAAAAATACTAATGCTGTGAAAGGTCTTAGAAAAGATATCTCCGAATCTGAACAGGTCATGAAGATGCTAAGAGCTCTACCAGAATCATGGACTCCGAAGATTACTGGAATAGAAGAAGCCAAGGACCTGAACACGTTGAAGATAGAAGACCCCATTAGCTCATTAATGTCACATAAGCTAATCAAGAAAAGAAATGAAGATCACCACAAAGGAAAGAGAGCAATTGCATTGAAAGCCACTCAGAACTCGGATGAGTCCACCTCATCATCTCACAACGATGATGAAGACATTGCTCTGTTAACTCGGAGATTTTGAAAGTTTGTAAGGAGAGAGAAGAACTTCAAAGGTTTCAAAGAGAGACCAAGAAAAGAGAAAAAGAAGGAGATCACACAGTGCTATAGATGCGGCGGTATGAGATATATGCAAGCTCAATGCCCTACACTGGAAGAAAAATCAAAGGATCGTCAAGAAAAGAAGGAAAGATATGAAAGCCAAAAATTCTAAAAGCCTAAGAGAAGAGGAATGTACGTGAATGATAAAAGCCTAAGAGAAGAGGAATGTACGTGAATGAAGAAACTTCATCAACAAGTAGCTCCTCAACCGATGATTTTGAAGCAGCAAATTGCGCAAGAATATGCTGCATGGCGCGGATTGAGCAAGAAGAAACTTTGTTGTGTCTAAACACAACAGAAGTTTTAGAAGAGCAAACCACCTCAACAAAATGCACAAGTAATGAAGAGGTAACTTCCAAATTTTGTTATTCTCAATCCACTCATTCCTCTATTCAAGAATGTCTCAAATGTGCTGAATTAGAGGAATTACAACAGGCGTATGATTCATTATATGGAAAAATAAAAAAACTAGGAAACAAATTATCATTAAAGAAACAACAATGTAATTCCATTATTATTATAAATGTAAAACTAGCAGAAAGAACAACAAAATCGAAAGAAGAAAATGAACTGCTATTGAAAGAAGTGGAACAATTGAAAAAGGAGAATGAATCCTTAAATGAATCATTAGCTAAGTTCTCTAATCTAGGAGAGAATGTGAAAATATTTCTGAACATGACCTCTCAAATCAATAGAAGAGGTCTTGGATACTCCACATTTGAGCAAAGAGAAAGTGGCAAATTGAATGTGCCAATACTTGGGAAAAATCAAACCAAAACTACACCTATTTACAAACCTAAAGGGAAACAAGTTGTTTGGACTAGAAGGTCAACTTTTGAACCACAACATACTTGGAGGCCTACTCCTAGATTACCAATGGCCTGCAACTTTTTCAATAAGATGGGTCACAAAATCTATAGATGCAACTTTAAGAAACTGTATGACCATGGTGCAAAATTAGTTTGGGTTCCAAGAAACACAAGATTTGGGCTTTCAAAAATAGAACAACAGAGATTAAATCAGTTTACTAATCCAAATGGACCCATAAAATGGGTACCAAAGAGATAAGCTTTATTTGCTTATTTTTTAGGTATGGTTCAAGGCAAAGGTAAACAACGTGTGGTTCATGGATAGTGGTTGCTCAAGGCATATGACTGGAGAAAGAAGTTTGTTTCATAAACAAAAGCCTTGCAACAATGGAACTGTTGCCTTTGGTAACAATGAGAAAGGTAAAATCAAAGGTAAAGGAAACATTTACAGTATTTCAAATACATGTATGAAGGATGTATTATTTGTTGAAGGACTCAAGCACAATCTAATGAGTATTAGCCAGTTATGTGACAAAGGGTACAAGGTTGTGTTTGAATCATCTATATGCAATGTATTTGATGGAGAACATATCATGTTTAATGGAAAAAATACATAGAAATATATATTTGGTTTCACTTGACGAACTAGATGGTCAATGTCTAGTGGCCATTGACAATGATCCATGGGTTTGGCATAAAAGACTTGGGCATATAAACATATCAAACATTAAGACCTTATGAAAAAAGAGTTTGGTAGAAGGATTGCCAAAATTGAAATATGACAAAGATAAAATTTGTAAGGCATGTCAACTGTCAAAACAACCTAAAATGTCTTTCTCTACCAAAAAGGAGATTTCCACCACCAGGGCACTTGAATTGCTACACATGGATCTATATGGGTCATCTGATATTTTAACCAATGGTGGGAAGAAGTATGTATTCGTAATAGTTGATGATTTTTCAAGATTCACATGGGTAATTCTCTTAGCTAGTAAAGATGAAGCCTTTTCTATGTTTGCAACTTTTGTAAACTTGGTGCAAAATGAAAAACAAAGTACTATTGTGACATTAGAAGTGATCATGGTGGTGAGTTTGAAAATAAACGATTCATAGAATTATGCAATGAAAAAGGAATTCACCACACATTTTCTGCACCAAGAACTCCACAACAAAATGGAGTAGTTAAAAGGAAGAATAGGATCATACAAGAGATGGTTAGAACTATGCTAAATGAGAGTCAATTATCCAAGAAATTTTGGGGCGAAACTGTAAGTATAGCTTATCATGTATTAAATTGAGTTACCATTAGAGCAACCTTGAAAAACACCCCATATGAGCTATGGAAAGGTAGAAAACCAAATATTTCATATTTTCATGCTTTTGGTTGCACATGTTATGTTTTGAACAATGGAAAAACCAACTTGGAAAAACTGGATGCCAAGAGTGATGAGGCAATATTCCTTGGTTACTCATCAAATAGAAAAGCATATAGAGTCTTCAATAAAAGGAACCAAGTTGTAGAAGAGTTAATACATATTGCTTTTGATGAATTTAACTGAACTCCGAGAAAGGAGGATGAATTAAGTGATGCAGATGATACATCGAAGAATTCAAAAGCAAAACAACAAGAGCAACAAGGAGAAACTGAACCCAAGCTAGAAAATTCTACGGAGGAAAAGGTAAGTGAAGGGATCTTCATAAACCAGTCCAAGTATGTCAAGGAAATGTTAAAGAAGTTTGGCATGGAAAACAGCAAATGGGCAAACACGCCTATGAGCTCAACCATTAAAATTGACAAAGATGAGAAAGGTAAACCTGTTGATTTAAAGTTATATAGGAGCATGATAGGATCTTTATTATGTTTAACTACTTCTAGACCCGATGTCAAAAAGAATCACACTTGGTAGCTGTAAAAAGAATTTTCAAATATTTAGTAGATACTACCAACATAGGACTTTGGTATCCAAAGTGTTCTGATTTTGATGTAATCGGCTACTCAGATGCGGATTTTGCCGTTTACAAGGTAGATAGAAAAAGCACTAGTGGAACATGTCAGTTTCTTGGAAACATGTTGGTTTCATAGTTTTCAAGAAAACAAACTAGTGTTGCTCTATCCACCGCGGAAGCTGAATATATTGCCGCCGGGAGCTGTTGTGCCCAATTGCTTTGGATGAAATAACAACTTAGGGATTATGACATGGATTTTAAAGATATACCTATTAGATGTGATATTACTAGTGCAATATGTTTGACTAAAAATCTAGTATTGCATTCTAGGACAAAACATATAGACCTAAGACATCATTTTATCAGAGAACATGTAGAAAATCAAGATATCTGTTTGGAATATGTCAAAATAGAAGATCAAATTGCAGATATATTCACCAAACCTCTAGCAAAAGAACCATTTTATAAAATCAGAAATGATATGGGTACGATTGAGTTAAATTAGGAACAATAAGATAGGAGAAATAAACTTGGAAAAGTCTATGTCCAGGGGGAGCACAAGCTGAGGGGGAGCACAGGTTCAGGGGGAGTAGCCCCAGCCATTCTCAGAAGATTAACCCGCTCCACCACCGGATGTCCCCGAGCAGCCCACCATCCCTACTTTTTGATCAATTGACAAAAGGGGGAAAATAGATTAGGATTTGAGTCTCGGGTTGGGCAGATTGTACATAAGTTTTCATATAAAAAGTTTATTCTGCTTATGATTTGTTTTTGAATGAATGATAAAATGCTTGTATGAATGATTTTAACTTATGAATATTAGAAATGAAATTTGCAAATGATGAAAATGAAATATGTATGAAAATTTCATCAAAGTCCAAAATGCAATGATTATCCTAAAGATATCAAAAGAAGATAAAATAGTATGTTGAAAGGTATATACTCAAATCGGTTTTGTCAATCATCAAAAAGGGGGAGATTGTTGGAAACATGTGTTGAAATCAATGGCAAAATAAGCCAAGTCTATGTTTTGATGATTAACAAATCAATTTGAGTGAGTTTTGGCTACTAACATGTTTGTGAGATGAATAAAGGTTATAAATATGATATATTTAAAGCATAACAGGCCAAGTCGATCCCCAAGTCAACTCAGGCATCGACTTAGGCCAAGTCGATACCCAAGTCAACTCCAGCAGCGACTTCAAGGCCCGATTTTTGTCCAGCGTTAAAATTGGAGAGCAAAGCTGCCGAAGTCGCAGACGAAGTCGACTCCGCATGCGACTTGGGCGAAGTCGCAGACCAAGTTGACTCCAGCATCGACTTCAGCTGACAGCGCAAAATTTGAGAAGCAAAGTCGCAAACCAAGTCAACCTGACATTCGACTTGAGTGAAGTTGAAGGCCAAGTCAATTCAAACATTTGACTTGGAACAAATGAAGATCAAAACAAAGACAAAGCAAGAAAAGATGTATGGATTCATCATGTTGGATCAAGAACACACACTTGGACATCATCCAAGTATTCAAGATTTCAAGACATGAAGATAAAGGACTTCAAGAATGAATATACTAAGTTTAAAATGATGTAAAATAATGGAAGGACAACTAACATGAAGAAATTCAAGTAAGCAAAGTCATTTCAAAGAATTTCAAGTTCAAAAATCAAGCTAAGGAAGTGAAGTCGCACCCGAAGTCGACTTCACTTGCGATTTGGGTCAAGTCCAGGACTAAGTCGACCTAGTGTGGAACTTGAAGTAGTCGCTGTAGGACGAAGTTGCACCCGAAGTCGACTCCAGAATGCGACTTGGGCAAAGTCGCACTGAAGTCGACTCCACCTAGGACTTGGGTCGTAACAGTCGGAAATTTTTCGAATGTTGGTGCATTAAATGCGCGCCACCTACTTCCAAACGTTTGAATTCCCTTGCCATTTATATAAGGCATTCAAGATGAACGTGGAGGGTAGTTGGAAACTCAATGATTGAGCATAACTCCCATTCCTAAGAGCTTTAAGTGATCTAGCCAACATCTAGAAGAAGAACTCTGCATTCAAACTGTCAAGAGCTGCTCGCTGAATCTTTCAGACTGCTTCACAAATTCTTCTCCGCACTAAATCTGCCTCTACACATCAGTAATGTGTAGAAATATTCTTTTATTCTTTTCTTGTTGTATTGAACTTAATTTAGTTTGAGTAACTAAGATCAAGTGTAGAAATAATAATTGGCTTAATCAAACCTATCCATATGATTAATCATATCATTTTAACCATTCATGAAAATTTTCATCTCAAAACGTCCTTTCTAGTGTAAGTTATGACCATTTGAAATTGTCTTTTGGATTTAGATGAAATTAAATATTTATCACCCTAATTAAATCATAATTTTCATTATTCATTCCATCCATGTGATAGAACACATCATCATGTGCTTACCCTTCAAATTTTATGTCATTCCACCTTATAGGCGTCAATTTATGAATTTTCTAACATTTATCACATCAAATCCATAATTATCATCATAATTTTCATTAATTAAATTATAATGTATGAGATAATTATACATAACTTATCCTCATTTACTAAACCTCATTGGATCACACTAACCCACATTGAGCTATGGTGATTAATTTAATCACCTTTCTTAATCATTGGCCTTAAAATCGATCAATCAATTGAATAATACATTAAATCAAATTTACATGCCTAATTTACATGTATGGTCCTAAATGGGTCTGGGTATCACAGATGGCAAAGAAAAAACTACTCACTAGCTCTATCACATGGAGAGAATGGGAAGAGTTGAAGATGGATAATTTCTCGTGGAATTCCTTGTGCCTTAATTGTTTTGTACAACTACAAGAACTTAGTGATGTATACATTAGGGGTTTTAAGGTTATCTTCCTTGGCAGGCCATTATTTTTCACCTAGTCTTCTGCATGCTCTAGTTAAGGCGGGTCAATATTATTGCGATCCATCATTGTTCCTCGAGAAGATTGCTATTGTCAGTACTCACGAACTCTTCTCCTAAAAGTCCATTCAATTTCAGGGTCAGTAGCAAATAGTTTTTCGGCTACTTGCATACAATAATAAAGAATCAATAATGAAAATAGAGCACATTTAACAAGTAGAGAGAGGAATAGAAAAGAGAATAAAAGAACAAAAGGGAGAGAGAAAAAGAAAACCGTCTAATCACAAAGTCTTAAGTAATGCTAAATTCTCTATCAACGACGCTAAAATACTTATTCAATTGTCTTTGCAAGTGCATAGGTCGTAAATTGTAATATTTGAAAATATCGATTCCATAAGAATTTGGAACTTAAGATGTTATTTTCAAACACTTGTATTGAACACCGAGTGATTAAGGTGAGAATAAAGAACTAAATAACAAAAACAAAAGAGAATCCTAAGAATGTAGAACAAGGATTAGAAATCACAAGATGAGAGCAGTTAAAGGCTAGGGTTTTACATACCTCTTCTGCAATGGATATGTTGTATGTTTATCTAATCCGGATATTACTTGTTAAAGGAGAATTAACATTAAATTATCATTGTACCTTCTCTCCAAACCTACAAAGAGTAACCTTAATCTTTTTAACAACCTATTTTCATGGGATTGAGTCAATTATAATTTATTTAGTTCTGCAGTAGTTTGTGAAATTTCTTAATGTCATCACGCTTATTTTCATGTTTGGATTTTTAGGTTTAATATTTTAATTATCGTATATTAGACTTCCACCTCTTGATTTCTTCACCTAGTATGTGAGAATCATTGCCAAAGTGCGAGATCAAGCACCAAACAAGAATTAAATTTAGAAGATATTAAATTAACACACAATATCATTCATAAACAAAATCATAATATCCATTACATTGTATGCATGTTACATCCTAAACTCTGGATTATAGGTTTAACTTAACATGTTTATAATAAAATTCAAATGCAGAATTAAATTGTATTTGAAATCCATCACAAATAAGATAATATGATCAAAAGAAAAGAAAAAAAGGAATGCTTATTGATTGAAAGCTTCAATGGTGTCTTAAATATTTCAAGCAATGTACTGCCTTACTTCTTACGTTGTGCTCTTCACCTTCTCTCACTCCCAGACATCAACCCAAGCTCAAGAGACATTCTAAGATGCCCTAAGAAGTGTGTAATAAGTGTTTATACAGTGCTCTCCAAGAAAATTGTGCAAACCTGGTCCAAAAATGGATTAAACACATAGTGCACACCCCTAAAATGGCTTGGGCCATGTTTGCCTTTGGATGGGGTATTTTTCCTCCAAACTTTGAAGTCTTGCTACCAAACACACCTTGAACCTTGTTGAAACTTCCATGACACATTTTAGGTCATTTTGAAAAAAATTTTTACCTCCTTTTATTTTTTTTTAAATATAAGTTTGGGTGGGTCTTTGTCCTCATGCTTCAATTCTTCAAGAAATATGCAAGTTTTGCACCAATTTCACTTGATTTTGGATCAATCAATCAATTATGAGTTTTTTGTTCTAAACGAAGCTTAATAAATCGATTTATGATTCAAATAACCTCAGTCACTTAATTTTTTATCCAATTATCATCCAAAATAAGTAGTATGAAAATGATTCAATACTTGGGTTCCATTAACACAATACCAATACAACTAGAGTCTCAGTTTTTTCTAGATTCTAGCTCTAAAGGGTCTCTACAACAATATTATAAGAAGTCAGCGAGTTTCACTCCAATCGAGATTACTTATTACTCACTTTCACCTCGGTTTCCAACACCAAACTAAGTAGCTAAATACAATAATGAATTTATAAAAGAAAAGAATCCACATGTTACAAAGATTATAGAACAGTGAGGCGCAACAGCAAGCTCTGAGAAATTTGACAAAGATGAGAGAGTTGAAGCTCTTATAGTATCCTTGAAAGATTTGCTTAAGAAACACTTAATGAAGTCTTTAATGGTTGTAGATAGGAAGGTTGAAGTTTATTTAATTGTGAAACTCCGATCTAAGACACGTGTATAAAATCCTAGGGTTGTAAACTCTAGGTAATATATTTGGAAAATGTAAATTCATGGGTATGAAATTATGTAGAAATAGAGGTTAAAATAATTATTTATGAAATACGGATGAATAGTGCACGTAAATAGTGCACATGAATAGTAACTGGGGATTAAGACACGTGATTAAGAGTTAATCACTTGGATTAACTTAATCACAAAAAATGAAAAGGAGATTTAATCACTACAGGATGAAATAGCAATTCTTTTTGATATTTTAATCCAATTTTGGATTTTTGTGGAAAATTAAAGAAACATTTATAACTCGCAATCCGGACGTCGGATTTCGATGAAATTTTTTATGGATGGTTAAAAATTCATGATGAACATGATGAATAGGTTAAGATGTGATGAAAATCACAAATCAAGAGTCAATATGAGACGTCAAATGGAGATCAAAAAAGTAACTTATCTTTTTCATTAAATTCCATTTGACTTTTTATTAAATTAAATAATTAAAAAAATAAAAAAATAAAAGCAAAGTAGACAGCAGGGGAGTGAGCAGGGGGGTGGTTGGGCATTTGACCAAAAATCAATGGTCCATGATCATCATTATCATAAACCAACGGCTAGGATTTAATTTGCTTAAAATAAATAAAAAATCTAGAAAAATATGGCTGCCATAGGGGGGCTGGAGCAGGCCTAGGGTGGGCTGCTCTTGGCTCAATGCACCTTGTTGAAATTATAAAAAAATACATTTGCAATTTCACACCATTTGCAAGGGGGGTAAAATCCAATTTTATGAAAAATCAAGCCTTATAAATAGGGGCCAAGGGGGGATGTCCAAAGCACAGCAAACCCAGCTCCATTTGAGCATTTTTCACCCCCACCACATTTTAGCCTTGAGGAGAAAGAAGAGGAGAAAGAAGAGGAGAAAGTTAGAGAGAGAAAGTGTTAGAGAAAGAGGGATATTTCCACGTCGGGAAAGTGATTTCTTCCCAAAATTTTTTTGAGTGTTAAGTAGGGTAAAACCAGGCTTAGATAATACCTAAACATGAGAAAATAAGTAAAGTTATAATGCCTAATTTGAATTATGCCAAAACATCAAAAATTTGGAGCGAAGATAGAGCATTTGGAAAGATAGCATATGATATGTGTAAATAATGCTCCAAAATTGAAAAATGATGATTTGGGATGAATTAATGTGATAAATATGATGTTGAAATGATGATATATTAATTTCATGATTTTTGGAATTAAGGATTATGCTTAAGTGAATTTATGTTGATTTTTAGTATATGAAGAAAATGATTTATTTGGCCAAGTTAATGATGATAAATTCATAATTCATGAATTTTTCCATAATATACTAAACATAAGCTATGTCATGATATTTTTTATTTTTGAAAAAAATGTCAATTTTTGGAACCCATGACCAGTAACCCACGTTGCTGTGAATAGTAACCTTGGTGTGAACAGTAAACATGAACAGTGAACAGCGTGATTTTGGGAAAAAATAGAGATTTATTTTTATAGTTTATGAGGATATATGGATGGAATTTTGAAAAATTTATGGATAAAAATCCATATAAGGAGATAATAACCAAGTATCTTTATAAAATTAACCTGTATAAGAATGAGATAATAAATGGTTATAAAGAAAGCATGGAAAACAACCTAAGACATGGAATGGATGGATAAAATATCCATTTTCCTTGAATATGGAGAAAGGAATGTGCACATAAGTTATGTACTAGGTCAATTGTAGAGGATATGCAGACCGGACGCGGTTGCAAGATGGGCCCCCTCTACATAGGCCAAGTCGCTTCAAAAGGCAAAATGCCGGCGGCACCCTCCTTGAAATGGGAGAAGAACAGGGATAACTGCCTGGCTCGCGAGTTATCAATTGAAATGGTTTCTCTTCTAAGGAGGAAAGGGTGATCACTTGGTAAGTGTCACCTACCAGACGGACAGAAACGTAATGCATGATGCATATGCTTTTTTTGAAATGGATTTATGGAAAACGTTTTAAGGACATGAGAATGTCCTTGGAGAAAGGAAGTTTTATAAAAAATATCTTAGGACATAAAATACGTCCATACAGGTAAAGTTTTACAAGAATATGTTTTTTTTATATGAAATATGAAAGGTTTTATGAAAAAGTTTCCACTGATTGATAGTAGATCACTTGATAAGTGTCTACTATTGAACGGGAGAAATGCATTTAAATGGAAAAATGCTTGCTTACTAAGTTTCGACTCACGTTTTGCTTTTCAAACCATATACAAGTACAACACAGGCCTGGAAGGAAAGGAAAAAGAATGTATGAAGAAAATTTTATGATATGCTGATCTATATATGGTATGAATGAACATATGATAAGGAGTTTTCAAATTATGTATGTATGAAATGACTAGGTTAAAATAACCTGTTTGTACAAAAAAAAACAAGTATGAATGTTATCAATGATAATTGAAATTTGATGATAAGTATGTGTCTCTATGTGATAAAAGAAAAAGAAAAACTTTTTTTTGGACAAGATCCAATTAAGTACCCATCGCGTGATCAGGGTAACAATCCTGATTCACATTTACCAATCAACAAGATCTTGGAGTAAGGCTTTTAGGTACACCAGTTCGGGGCGCCACAGCGTAGGCGCCAACTCCCTGGAAGCTTTCCGTTATGTGAGGTGTTGGAGATTTTTGCAAAGGCATGTATGGTAGCACCTGGGCGCCATCCCACATGCCTGTTGACTTGGTTCTTATCTGCATCGGCTTCGCTCACATGCCTGTAATTTACCTGTCCTTCCTGCAAAAACTAAATGAACTAAAATAAATGAACTAAAAATGCCTAATTTATACTAAAAATGCATAAAAACTATAAACTGCTCCTAAAATGCAAAGCGAGCGAAAATTAAGCTAAATGGATGAAAACTAAGCCTAATCCCTTAGACTAACACACAAAAATAGTCTGAAATAGGCCATGATAACTCGCATTTTTATGAGTTATCAGATCAATTCGTTGTTCTCGTTGGATACCACTGTCATTCTACCTTTCTTTGGGACGCACTACACCGGGCTGACCCAAGAGCTGTCGGAGATTGGATATATCATGCCTGCATCTAGCCATTTGATGACCTCCTTTTTGACCACTTCTTTCATGATGGAATTCAGTCTTCTCTGTGCTTCAATGGATGGCCTGGAATTCTCATCCACTTGAATTTTGTGCATGCAGAAAGATGGGCTAATTCCTCTGATATCAGCGATGGTCCATCCTATAGCCTTTTTGTGGTTCCTGAGCACTCTAAGTAGTTTTTCTTCTTGCAAAAAATCCAATGTAGAAGAAATGATAACTGGGAGTGAGGATTCAGCTCCCAGGTAGACATATCTTAGGTGATTTGGTAGAGATTTCAGCTCTAGAATAGGTGACTTTTCAATTGATGGCTTCAAGTGTTTGAATGATTCTGGTTTGAGCTCCAGCGACTCGAACTTCTGCGGATATCATGTAAAGGCTGGAGATTGTTACAGGTAATGTATCATCTCTCCTAATTCGTCGTCCGATTCATAGATTTCTCCAACCAACGATGCTTCCAAAATATCCTTGTAAACGTTGACTTAGAATTTAGCTTGAACTGCTGAATCCACCATATCGATCATTAGGCACTCCTCTGGATCATTCGGTAGTTGCATCGCCTTGAATACGCTGAATGTAACTTGGTCGTTCTGCACCCGCATGGTTAGCTCTCTAGCTTGTACATCAGTTATAGTCTTGTCTGTTGCAAGGAAAGGTCGACCTAGGATAATTGGCATGTCCCGGTCTTCTTCATAATCCAAAATAATGAAATCTGCTGTGAAGATGAACTTGTCTACTTTGACCAGAACATCTTTAATGATACCCTTCGGATATGTTATAGACCGATCCACTAGTTGCAACATGACTATCGTAGGTCGAGCTTCCCCAATAAACAACTTTCTGAATATTGACTTGGGCATTAGATTTATACTGGCTCCCAAATCACAAAGAGCTCTCCCAAAGTACTAGTTTCCGATTGTGCACGGGATAATAAAGCTCCCTGGATCCTTAAGCCTGGGCAGCAGCTTTCTCTGCACCATGGCACTAGTCTCCTCTTTAATGCCACCATTTCGAATTCTGTCAACTGCCTTTTCTTGGATAGAATGTCTTTCATGAATTTTGCATAACTCGGCATTTGCTTGAAGGCTTCGATAAGAGGTATGTTGATATGTAGCTATTTTAATACCTCCAAGAATTTCTTGAACTGGCCCTCCTTCGTGTTCTTTGCAAGTCTTTGAGGAAATGGAGGAGGAGGCCTTTGATTTGTGGTTGTTTCATCATCAAGCTGCTTTTGATGTGTGTCTGGTTCCTCTGCCTCCTGTGACTAATTAATAGGAGGATAGTGGCTTGAATCTCTGCCTTTGGCGGAGTTACGTCTGGTAGCTGCTTACCACTGTGCAATGTAACTGCTTGCACTTGCTCCTTTCCTTTTCCTTTCAGATTTTGTTCAGTGTCACTCAGTAGTGCACCTTGAGGTCAGTTGTTTAGGGCTGAAGCAAGTTGACCAATTTGCACTTCCAAGTTCCTGTTTGTTGTGATCTGGGATTGCATGAATTGTATGAATTGATTTTCCCGATAAGATTTTTTTTCTTCTCGAGGAGGTGGATTGATTTGAACTGGTCTGGCTAACTATTGCTAAGATGGCTGTTGTGAGAATCCTGATGGTTGATTCGGCCACGCCTGGTTATTACATGAGAAATTGGGATAATTCTTCCAACCCTGATTATAGTTGTTTGCATAAGGATTTGTTGAATTTCTTTAGAAGTTGCCCACGTAATTAATGGACACCGGGTTGGAGGCATATTGATCACTGGGGTGGCCGAATTCTCCACACCATGTACAATATTCTGCTGATGACTGCGGTGTGGACGCCCCTACTGCGTTGACATTAGCAGGCCTTGATAAATTCTGTATTTGCCTGGATAGAGCGTCAATGTGGGCTTTTATAGATGAGACCACGTTCAATTGTAGTACACCCCCACTTCGGCTTCTATCAAATGGAAATTGATAGGTATTGGCTGCCATATTCTCCAGCAGGGCGTACGATTCTCTGTAGCTCTTCCTTAGCAAGAAACCATTCGATGACGAATCCACCATATGACGGGTGGAATCCTCGAGACCATTGTAAAATATTTGAATTTGTACCCATGGATGAATTCCATGATGTGGGCATTTGCGGAAGAAGTCTTTGAATCGATCCCACGCTTCCGATAGAGTCTCTTCTCCATGTTGTTTGAATGAGACTATATCCATTCTGAATTTGGCTAACTTAGTAGGCGAAAAGTATTTCTCAAGGAAATTCTGAGCTAAGTTGTTCCACGTGCTAACAGAGTTCGGTGGCAAGGAATCCAGCCACTCCGAAGCTCTATCCCTCAGTGAAAATGGAAAAGTCCGTAGCCTCATTGCTTCGTCAGAGACTCCATTTTGCTTGAAAGTATTCATATCTGTAAGAAATTTGCAGACGTCGGTGTGGATCTTCAAACAACAATCCTCCAAACTGCCCAGTTGATTGGAGCATTTGGAATACCACAGGTTTTATCTCAAAGTTGTTGGTGTCGATAGGAGGAGGTTGAATGCTAGTTTGGACTGCATTTTGCCCCAACGCAATGAGATCCCAAATAGGTTGGTCCAAATCATCTGGTGGTGGATGAATTGGAACCTCAACCCTTTGGTTTTCATGTTGATCTGCATGAATATTCTCATCCTGATTCCCAATGTGCTCCATTGTATGCTATTGATTCCTAGCTTCTCTGCTCTTGTGACGTCTTCTCAGATAAGTTTTTTTTGGCTCCAGATCAAATGGTATAAAAATGCCCTTACCAGCCCTGCCTCAGCGCATACAAAAATAATGAACCCTGCAAAAACCAGTTCAATTACAATTAGCTGAAAAATACTAAACTAAAGAAATTATAAAATGAACTATAATTACAAAATTATACAAGAAAGCAATAAAACTAACAATAATTAGTTACACCGAATATCCCCAGCAATGGCGCCAAAAACTTGACGAGTTGCATGTATGTCTAATTAAAATGCTCATTTTAAAGCAAGTATACGTGTCAATCAAGTAATAAAGAGTGAGTTAAGTATTTTTCCCACAAGGATATGGTCTAACTAAGATTATTAATTAGTTTAGTTGCTTTCGGTGAGTAAAAAGGGATTTCATAATTGAGGTTGAAAAATACAAAATAGGTAAAAGAAATAGAGAAGAGTTTAACGGAATAGTGGGAATACTAAAAAGGAATAATCAAATGGGGATGACAGATGGGATAGTCGAGAATGCTTGAATCTAAACTATATTGAATTGATTCCTTTTCTTTAGATTGTGCAGGAATTTTCTAGTTCAAGTTCAATAATCTTTATATATATCTTCCAACACATATAAAGCTAATCACACAACATTCAATCGCTATGTTCCCATGCAATTTAATGAAATGGAATTGATAGATACATAATTTGTTCATGACTATATAAGGTTTAACGATATATTCCTATCCATTAAACAACTCCTCTTAACAAAAGAAGAAACATATGCCCTACATATGGATCTGGCAGGGATTTTCCTTTTCTAAGGATGAATCCTGCAATTAAATCATCTTATAAGGTAGCTAATCTTGTAAAAGCATTAGACAACATATGCAAGGGTAAATCCACACACCACAATCATATAAAAATCAAATATTCATTTCTGAATAGTAAATAACCAAAACAATATAGTTAGATCTCAATTCATCTCAACTTTCCATCTATGGGAGTTTAGCGCAAAGACATGGCATCAACACCCATTACATCCAAGATGAAAGTATTCAAAGAAAACAGAGAAAAGGAAAGAGAATGAGAAAAAGAAAAACTGAATCTCGTGAGCTTCCACCAACAAGATCGGATCTCTTCTTTGGATGTGCTGGAAACGAAGTCCTTTTCCTTCTCGTGCGGCTGCTCCGTCGGCTCTCTCCTCCCCCTAGCACGAATCCCTAGGTATCTATTTAATTCCTTTAGTCCATACGACACACGCGCAGAATGCACATGTGCGGATTTGTCGTGGCGCCTAAGCACCCCAATCCGGCGCCTGGGCACTAACTCACTATAAGCTTTTTACCGTGTGAGGTGCTGGAATGTCTAGCTAAGGCATGTAGGTTGGCGCCTAGGCACCAGCCTGCCTACTTCTTCACCTTGCTTGGTTCTTCATTCGACTCACTCGCACTCCTATAGTTGTCCGTCCTTCCTGCAAAATCAACTAAAACTAAATAAATGAACTAAAAATGTATAAAAACTACATAATGCTCCTAAAATGCAAAGTGAGTGAAAACTAAGCTAAATGGATATAAACTAACCACATTCTCTTGGACTAACATGCAAAACTAGCCCGAAATGGGCCATGATAACTCGCATTTTCGCGGGTTATCACACCCCCAAACTTAAATGTTGCTAGTCCTCGAGCAACACATGCAAACATAATGAATGAATAAATGAATTTAGACTCTGTCAACTCAACCTGATTTCTATTATACTTCTAATAATCACATCTCTCTATTCAACAAGATCAAGAATAACCTTAACTTGAAATATTTCATAAGAACTCAACCATTTCTCACCATAGGACATGCGTTTTCATTTTTATTTTCTCAAATCAAGTTACATGTAAATGACAGTATTCCTAGTTCAAAGTAATAATTCAATCCTGCTAATCTTTCTCTTGATCAAAAGAAACTGGTTAGAAAATCAATACAAAACATGTGAACCAAAGTTTAAGCATAATTTTCTAGTCAAAGAACATGATAATAATTCATTGGATTCCATTTTGCCTAACTGCGCATTCCTCCCCCCCCCCCAAAACTTATTGCATGACTCTCCTCACTATATTTCAGGATATCTGGAGAGTTGTTTTTATCTTTTATTTGAAATTTTTTGGCTCCTCACCATATTTCAGGATATCTGGGGAGAGTTTTCTTTTTAAAGCGTTATTAATGCGACTTTCCCTTGCCTTTTTACGCGAACCTTGACATTTGTTGATGCCAAGTCCCGGTTACTCAGCTTAGGTCAGTCACCTCCTTTTATTATTTTGATAATTTGGTAGGGGTACTGAACATGCAAGTTAACCCATTTTAGATCCCATGTGAAAAACTTGTGAAATTTTACCATCTCTGAGACCATTTAATCCCTTAAAGCACGTGGTTAACATTTGTTTAACTCAGTTCTTATCATTTCGGTTAAAAAGATTAACATGGACTTGAATTAGAATAATGTACTATGAAATTCATCGTTATTCATTTACACGTCACTTGCAACCATTCTTTTGATCAAGAGAAAGATTATCAGGATTGAATTGTGTGAAACCCAGACAATATACGTGTCATTTCAAGTTGTAAACCCTAGATTCTTTTGTAATTATTTTTATGATAAATGAAAATTCATGAATTATATTTATGAATATATTGGAGGTTAAAATAGTGCAATTAATAATTTAACCCACGTGAATAGTGCATGTAAATATAACCGGGGATTAAGACACGTGATTAAGAGTTAATCACTTGGATTAACCTAATCACAAAAAGACGAAAAAGGGATTTAATCATTACAAGACGAAATATCAATTCTTTTTATTATTTTAATCCAAATATGGATTTTCGTGAAAAAATAAAGAAAAATTCATAATTTGCAATTCGGGAGTCGGATTTTGATGAAATTTTTTATGGATGGATAAAAATTTCACTATAAACATGATGAATGGATTAAGATGTGATGAAAATCACAAATCAAGGGTTGAGATGAAACGTCAAATGAAGATCAAAAAGTAAATTAACTTTTCAATTAATTTTACTTTTGACTTTTTAATAAAAAAAATAATTAAAAAATAAAAAAAATTAAATGAAAAAAAGCTGCAGCAGGGGCGTGAGCAGGGGGTAGTGGGTGAGCTTTGACCAAAAATCAATGGTCTAAAATCATCATCATCATAAACCAACGACTAAGATTTATTTAGCTTAAATTAATTAATTTTAAAAATCAAAAAATAATAAATAAAATAGGGCAGAATAGGGGGCTGGAGCAGGCCTAGGGTGGTTGCTCTTGGCTCAATGCATTTTTAGAAATTATAAAAAAAAAAATTTATAATTAAATACCTCAAGCTAGGGGGGTAAAATTCAATTTTGTGAAAAATCCAAACCTATAAATAGGGGGCAGGGGTGGACGTTCAAGAGCACAAAATACCAGCTCCACTTGAGCAATCCCAGCTCCCAAAACCCTCCCACACGTTCAAGGAAGAAAAAGAGGAAGTTAGAGAGAAAAAGTGTGAGAAAAAGTGGGATATCTCCACTTCGGGTAAGTGATTTCTATTCAAATTTCTTTTGGATGTTAAGTAGGGTAAAACCATGCTTAGATAATGTCTAAGAATGAGAAAATAAGTATAGTAATAATGTTTAATTGAAATTATGCCAAAATATTAAAAATTTAGAGCAAAGATGGAGCATTTGGAAAGATAGCATATGATATGTGAAAATAATGCTCCAAAATTTATAAATGATGATTTGGGATATATGAATATGATAAATATGATGTTGGAATGATGATATATTAATTTTATGATTTTTGGAATTAAGGATTATGCTTAAGTGAATTTATGTTGATTTTTAATATTTGAAAAAAGTGATTTATTTAGCCCAGTAAATGATGATAAATTCAAGATGTATGAAATTTTCCATGATATACTGAGCATAAGCTATGTCATGGTGTTTTTTATTTTTGAAAAAAATATCAATTTTTGGAACCCATGAATAGTAACCAACGTTACTATGAACAGCAACCTCGAAAGAACAGTAATTTGCTACAGTATCATGAACAGTAAACTGCGTGATTTTGGAGAAAATTTGTGATTAATATTTAAATATAAGGATGGAATTTTTGAGGAACCTATGGATAAAAATATCCATATAAAGAAATAATGACCAAATATTATAAAGTATGCATGAGAAGCAGCTTGAATAGAAGAAATGAAATATCCTTTTTCTTGAATAGGAAAAGGAAAAGAAAAAGTCGAGGACACCAGCTGCGAAGGTAAGAAAGTTACATGTTTTGCAAATTTTTCCAAAATACTTGAAATTGTTTGCAAATGGCTTTATGAAATTTATTTAAGGTTGGTCATACCTATAATTGCTTTACATGAACTGAAATACGTTTGTTAAATTGTTTATTAAGTGCTTTTTATGAAATTGTTTATGATTTACAAATATCATGTCGGCATGTGTATGTAAATGAGCATGTGCACGAAGAATAGGCCAGAGTTGAGGTAGTAAGCGGATCGGATGTCCCCCTCACTATTGTCAAGTTACTTATATAGGCCCAGGCCGACGGCGACCTCCCTGAGATGGGAGCATGTATGGGATGGACGCCTAGCTAGCGTCGCATCTAAAGAAATGTCATGAATGCTATGTATGCATTGCATTTGCATTTTATGAAATGCACAAAAATGGTTGAAAAATTATGTATGGCTTGCTTACTGAGTATTATTACTCACCCATGTTTTTTCGACAACAGACAGAAAATGATGATGAAGGCAGCATGCAAAATATATGTAGATTTTGATATAAAGGTTGTATATGTAAATGTTATGTAAAGACAATGATGAAATTTTAAATGGAAAAGTATATCTTTTCAATGATGATGTTTTATGAATGGGTTGTGATTATAACTGTGATATGTGAAATATATTTCCAATTGAATGAATGGTGACAATTTTCCATGTATTGATGATATATATATAAAAAAATTCTGCCGTGTGATCAGGGCAATAATCCTGAGTCATGTTTACCAATCAAAAATGATCCCGGAGTAAGGCTTCTAGGCACCTCAGTTCGGGGCACCACAGAAGTTGGTATCAAAGGATGGATTGGTAAATAGGCAGAAAATGAAAGAAAATGACCAAACTAGAATACATGAAATCATGATTATGATTGATTTATTTATCATTGACGATGTATACGTAGATGGCAGATAGAGGAAAGGCTCCACTAAGTGCACGAGAACTAGAAGAAGAGCAGGAACGGGAACGGGCTCAGGAAAGGGTTAACAGATGGTTAGCCTCCCAAGAAGGTCTAACCATAAGACCCCCAGTTCCCACTAGTTACCAAGCACTTCCACACATTAGGGGAACAGAGGCACGTCGCCCAATATTCCCCAGCCATCCACCAGGATTTCCGGTATTATCTGAAATCCACCGGGCAGAATCCTCTAACAAGGCACTTGCACCCCCAGACTCTCCGGTATATAACCCAGCCAACCCACTGCCTAGGCCATCGGTCGTTACCGATTGGGTTATTGAGGAGGATTTACAAAGATATTGGCGAAGGAGAGTTGCCCCAGTTCCACCTAACCCAGGTCCGTGGTTTAGGTTTAATGCATGGTACATTCGGTTCTGATACGGAACACCATGGGCGCAGATTGATCGCCTGGAGAGAGAGGCTGCCCTAGGACACCAAGAAGCTCTGGCCAAGGGAGAGGAAGTAATGGAGCAACCCCCTCCCAAACAGCCTGGTGAAGTCACTCTCCGGGTCATAGAGTTAGAGGTTATGCCCAAATCCCCACCTCCTGCTCCTCCAGCAAATGATGATGAGGACCCCATAGAATGGTCCGATAGCGAAGAGGAGGACGAGAACCCAGGACCCCAGGACTGGTCTGATACCAGTACAGTCGCTGAGGAACCCACACGGGTACCCTTCAGTCTCAGAAGGTTCCTGAGGTTAAGAAGAAGGGGACGATAAACGGGATGGGGATTAGGAAGACACAGCCACCGCCACCGTCAAGACATTTTATTTTTCTTTCTTTTATATAAATGTGTAAATATTATTTGGAACAGGTACATAAGGCTAAGTTAGCCTATGTACAAAAAGTTTGACTGATGTATAAATGGTTTGTTGATGACTAATGATAATTTATGTGAATTATGTGATCCTATGACTATGTGTTTTTATCTGACTAAGTATATCATGATAAATATTGATGTTGTGTTAATGAATGTTTTATGAAGTTGAAAATTCCACTTACCAGAGCTAAAGCAAGAGCCAATAAAGGAAAGACCCCAACGGAAGAATCAGTTGATCAAGTAAGGGGCGAAGCTAGTAAAAGAACGTATAAGGCAGAATCTGAAGAGCAATCCTCTAGGACCCGCCCACGGCGAGAGGAAAGCCCTAGTCCTCAAGCAGAGGTCAATATAGAAGAAAGAATTGCTGCGACCATCGAAAAAGCTATGCAACAATGGACAGCCCAGGCTGCTAGGTTATTACAAGAAATGCGGAACCAACAGATCTTGCCATCAAGAGGAGACGGGGAAAGACCAGGGCCCTCGGCCAATCTCGACACGTCAAGGGGAGTGGAGGATAGTCTCCTTGAGGCTGACAGAAGGACTATCAATGTCTTTCTTGCCCAGCGCCCGCCCAAGTTTGCAGGGGAACCAGACCCCCTTGTTACAGAGCAATGGATTACAGAAATCAAGAAATTATTCACAATATCGCCCTGCAATGATCAGCAGAAAGTGTTGTGTGCTACCCACCTACTAATAAAAGATGCTTATGAATGGTGGAAAACGTTGATAGTTACCATGCCACATCCGGAGCAAGTTATGTGGTATAAATTTTTGGAGGAATTTAATAAAGAATATCTTCCTGTAGGGCTACAGAGCCAGAGGGTGATAGAGTTTGAGAAGCTTTACCAAAGCAGGATGATAGTCACGGAATATTCCATGAAGTTCAATGCCTTGGTACGATATGTGCCGTGGATTGCCAATGTGCCGGAGAATAAGGCATAAAGGTTTCAAAGGGGATTGAGGCCCCAGCTAAGAGAGGGGTTAGCCCCATTATTAATAAAAGATTATGCTTCTAGCATTGAGAGGGCTAGGGCATTGGAGATGGAGTCTATGAGGACTCAGGAGCTTAGGCAAGCTCAAAAACAATTCTTTACAGCCTCCAAAGAAGAAGAGGCTAATAAAGGAAAGAGGGTAATCGCCGAGAAAATGAAGATCGACGATAAGACAAAAAGCACCCCGACTTGCAGAATTTATCACAAATGCCATTCAGGCGAATGCTTACAAGGAATGGGGAAATGCTACAAGTGTGGCCAAGCTGGCCATGTGGCCCGGGACTGCGGGACTGACGAAGCCAAAATAATAAAGTGCTTCAACTGTGGTCAAGTTGGACACATTTTGCCCAATTGTACAAATAAGGCACAAGGAGCACCAACCCGAGGGAGGCCAGCCCTGCAAAAGGTCCCCGCCATCACCAACCGACCCAGTACTGCTGCCAACCCAGTGCGTGTTAAAGCCCTCACTCAAACGGAGTCACAAGAGGTGGAGGAAAAAGTGATTACAGGTATGATTTACATTTTAGAAAATTCTGTAGTAGCTTTATTTGATTCTGGAGCTACGCATTTATTTATATCATACCAATTCATAATCACACACGCACTTCAGGTAGAAGAAACCAGTAGTACTATACATGTAGAATCCCCAGTATATAGATTAGCAAGTATAAATCAAATTTGCAAGGCATGTCCTATCAAGATAGGAACAAAAATATTGGAGGCTAATCTCATCCTATTACCCATGATAGAGTTTGATGTCATACTAGGGATGGATTGACTAAGTCAATGGGGTGCGACAATTGATTGCAGAAATAAAAAGGTGCAATTTGAAGCACCAAAAGATGAAATAGAGATTAGTAAAATAAGACAGCCAGAAAACACAATAAGGATGGTATCAGCTATGAAAGCAGCTAAGCTGATACGCCAACAATGTACAGCTTATCTGGTCTCTATAAACACAGTAAAAAGAGATGGGGTACCTATGGATCAAATTCCAATGGTAAAAGAATTTTCAGATATTTTTTCAAAAGAATTATGTAGTTTACTACCGGAAAGAGAAATGGATATGGAAATAGAAATTATTCCAGGGACAGCCCCAATATCTAAGGCCCCATATAGGATGGCACCAGCCGAATTGGCTGAGTTGAAAGTACAAATTCAAGATTTATTAGATAAAGGGTTTATTAGACCCAATGCATCACCTTGAGGAGCTCCAGTACTATTTGTAAGGAAAAAGGATGGGAGTTTGAGACTCTGTATTGATTACAGAGAATTGAATAAGGTAATAGTCAAACATAAGTACCCACTCCCAAGAATAGATGATCTTTTTTATCAGTTAAAAGGAGCTTTGACATTTTCAAAAATTGATTTATAGTTAGGTTACCACCAGTTGAGGATATGTCTAAAGGACATCCATAAAACAACATTCAGAACAAGATATGAGCATTATGAATTCTTAGTCATGCTATTTGGACTAACGAATGCCCCAGCTGTGTTTATGGATATGATGAACAGAATTTTTCGAGAATTTTTGGATCAATTTGTTGTGGTGTTCATTGATGATATATTAATTTATTCAAAGACAGAAGAAGAGCATGAGAAACATTTGAGGATAGTATTGAAAATTCTCCGAAGAGAGAAATTATATGCTAAATTCAAGAAATGTGAGTTTTGGTTGAAATAGGTAGCCTTTCTCGGCCACATTATATCCGGAAGGGAATACAGGTAGATCCTCAAAAGATTGAGGCAATAACAAAGTGGCCACAACCAGCAAATATCACAGAAATAAGAAGTTTTCTAGGGCTATCTGGCTACTACAGGAGATTTATGAAAGGATTCTCACAATTGTCAGCTCCGCTTACAAAGCTGACAAGGAAAGGAGTTAGATATGAATAGACATAGGAATTTGAGAATAGCTTCCAAGAGTTAAAGAAAAGACTGGTAAAAGCTCTAATTCTAACACTACCTACGGAGAAGGAAGGGTTTGTGATCTATAGTGATGCCTCAAAGAAAGGATTAGGATGTGTATTGATGCAAAATGGAAAACTTATATCATACGCATCCAGGCAACTCAGGCCAAATGAGGTAAACTATCCAACCCATGATTTATAATTGGTAGCAGTAGTCTTTGCCTTGAAAATTTGGAGACATTATTTGTATGGAGTTAAATGTGAGGTCTATACTGATCATAAAAGCCTCAAGTACATTTTTACTCAAAAAGAGTTAAATATGAGGCAGATAAGATGGCTCGAGTTACTTAAGGATTATGACCTCAATATTTTATATCATCCAGGCAAAGCTACTGTAGTAGCCGATGCGCTAAGTAGAAATATTAGCTTACATCTCATCACAAAGGAAGAAGGGCTACTACAAGAATTAAGACAATTAGAATTGATTGTAAGCCACCTGGGGTACAAGTTAGATTGCCTTAATTACAAATCCAGTTGAATTTATTTGAGCAAATTAAAATAGCTCAATAAGAAAATGGGAATTTAAAGAGTTATGTGGAGAAAATGATCAAGAAAAATCTCACTACATATATACAAAATGAACATGGGATGTACAGATATAGGGGTCGCCTGTGTAAACCCAATCAAGAGGAAATAAAAGAACAGATACTGAAAGAAGCACATTTCTCTCCATTTTCGATGCATCCAGGTAGCACCAAGATGTATTAAGACATCAAAAGGATGTATTGGTGGAATAATATGAAGAGAGAAATTGCTGAATATGTGGCCAAGTGACTAACATGTCAAAAGGTTAAGGCTGATCATCAAATAACCTTTGTAAAATTACAGTCGCTAAAAGTTCCAAAATGAAAATGGGATGATATTACTATGGATTTTATTGAAGGGTTGGCAAAAACCCAAAACGGAAATGATGTTATATGGGTAATAGTTGATAGAATATCAAAGGTAGTATATTTCCTAGCCATCAAGAAAATTTTTACAGTTGAGTGACTGGCCAAGATTTATTATAAGGAGATAGTGAGACTGTATGGAGTACCTAAGTCAATAGTTTTCAATCGAGATTCCAGTTTTATGTCTCGATTTTGAAAAGTTTACATCAAACCTTAGGTACACAACTGAGATTCAGTAGATCATTTTATCCTCAAACTGATGGGCAGACAGAAAGGGTGAATCAAATAGTTGAGGATATGCTAAGGATGTGCACAGTAGAATTTGGAGGATCATGGGATGAATATTTGGCTATGGTAGAATTTGCTTATAACAACAGTTATCAAGCAAGTATTCAATGACCCCATTTGAAGCTTTATATGGACGGAAATGCAGAACTCCTCTAAACTGGGATGAAGTGGGAGAAAGAAAGTTAGCTCCAGACATCTAAAAAAGAATGGCAGAAAAGTCCAAGTGATTTGCCAGTGTATACTCACAACCCAAAGCAGGCAAAAGAGTTACACCAATTGCAAAAGAAGGGATTTAAATATCCAAGTTGGGGATCACGTATTTGTCAAAGTAACATTATTCAAAGGAGTCACCCGTTTTGGAAAGAGGGAAAAACTAAACCCAAAATATGTCGGGCCCTTTGAAGTTCTAGAAAAGATAGGCAATCTAGCCTATAGAATAGCCCTGCCACCAGCCCTAAGTGTCATCCATAATGTGTTTCACATCTCCATGCTCAGAAAATATATTTCCGATCCTACCTATGTATTGATAGCAGAAAATTTGCCAATCCAAGAACACTTGAACTATGAGGAAAGACCAATCAAAATATTTGATTTCAAGATCAAGAAGCTTAGGAATAGAGAGATCGAATATGTAAAGATACAATGGAATCGATATTCAGAGTCCGAAGCCACTTGGGAGCTACGAGAAGAGGTCGAAAGGAAATATCCTCAATTGTTCAAGGAAATATAGGTTTCGGGACGAAACCTATTATAAGGGGGGGAGGATTGTGAAACCCAGACAATATACGTGTCATTTCAAGTTGTAAATCCTAGATTCTTTTGTAATTATTTTTATGATAAATGAAAATTCATGAATAATATTATATTATGAATATATTGGAGATTAAAATAGTGCAATTAATAATTTAACCCACGTGAATAGTGCACGTGAATAGTAACCGGGGATTAAGATACGTGATTAAGAGTTAATCACTTGGATTAATATAATCACTAAAAGACGAAAAAGGAATTTAATTACTACAAGACGAAATAGCAATTCTTTTTGTTATTTTAATCCAAATTTGGATTTTAGTGGAAAAATAAAGAAAAATTCATAATTTGTAATCCGGGTGTCGGATTTCAATGAAATTTTTTATGGATGGATAAAAATTCATGATAAACATGATGAATGGATTAAGATGTGATGAAAATCACAAATCAAGGGTCAAGATGAAACGTCAAATGAAGATCAAAAAGTAAATTAACTTTTCAATAAATGTTACTTTTGACTTTGTAATAAAATAAAAAATTAAAAAATTAAAAAATTAAATGAAAAACAGCTACAGCAGGGGCGTGAGCAGGGGGTAGTGGGTGAGGTTTGACCGAAAATCAATGGTCTAAAATCATCATCATCATAAACCAACGACTAAGATTTATTTAGCTTAAATTAATTAATTTTAAAAATCAAAAAATAATAAATAAAATAGGGCAGCATAGGGGGGCTGGAGCAGGCCTAGGGTTTCTTCTCTTGGCTCAATGCATTTTTACAAATTATAAAAAAATATATTTTTATAATTAAATACCTCAAACGAGGGGGTAAAATCCAATTTAATGAAAAATCCAAACCTATAAATAGGGGGCAGTTTTGGACATCCAAGAGCACAAAATCCCAACTCCACTTGAGCAATCCCAGCTCCCAAAACCCTCCCTCACGTCCAAGGAAGAAGAAGAGGAAGTTAGAGTGGGAAAGTGTGAGAAAAAGTGGGATATCTCCACTTCGGATAAGTGATTTCTATCCAAATTTCTTTTAGATATTAAGTAGGGTAAAACCATGCTTAGATAATGTCTAAGTATGAGAAAATAAGTATAGTAATAATGCTTAATCGAAATTATGCCAAAACATCCAAATTTTGGAGCAAAGATGGAGCATTCGGGAAGATAGCATATGATATGTGAAAATAATGCTCCAAAATTTATAAATGATGATTTGGGATGTATGAATATGATAAATATGATGTTGGAATGATGATATATTAATTTCATGATTTTTGAAATTAAGGATTATGCTTAAGTGAATTTATGTTGATTTTTAGTATATGGAGAAAGTGATATACTAAGCATAAGCTATGTCATAGTATTTTTTATTTTTAGAAAAAAATATCAATTTTTGGAACCCATGAACAGTAACCTCGAATGAATAGTGACTTGCTACAGTAATTTGCAACAGTAACCATGAACAGTAAACAGCGTGATTTTGGAGAAAATTTGAGATTAATATTTAAATATAAGGATGAAATTTTTGAGGAACCTATGGATAAAAATATCCATATAAAGAAATAATGACCAAATATTATAAAGTATGCATAGGAAGCAGCTTGAATAGAAGAAATGAAATATCATTTTTCCTTGAATAGGAAAAGAAAAAGAAAAAGTCGAGGACACCAGCTGCGAAGATAAACAAGTTATATGTTTTGCAAATTATTTCCAAAATACTTGAAATTGTTTGGAAATTACTTTATGAAATTTATTTAAGGTTGGCCGAACCTATAACTGCTTTACATGAACTGAAATACGTTTGTTAAATTGTTTATTAAGTGCTTTTTATGAAATTGTTTATGATTTACAAATGTCATATCGGCATGTGTATGTAAATGAGCATGTGCACAAGGAATAAGCCATAGTTGAGGTAGTAAGCAGACCGGATGTCTCCCTCACTATAACCAAGTCGCTTATATAGGACCAGGCTGGCGGCGACCTCCCTGAGATAGGAGCATGTATAGGATGGGCGCCTAGCTAGCGTCGCATCTAAAAGAATGTCATGAATGTTATGTATGCATTGCATTTGCATTTTATGAAATGCATGAAAATAATTAAAAAATTATGTATGGCTTGCTTACTGAGTATTATTACTCACCCATACTTTTTCAACAATAGACAGAAAATGATGATGAAGGCAGCATGCAAAATATATGTAGATTTTGATATAAAGGTTGTATATGTAAATGTTATGTAAAGACAATGATGAAATTTTAAATGGAAAAGTATACCTTTTCAATGATGATGTTTTATGAACGGGTTATGATTATAACTGTGATATGTGAAATATATTTCCAATTGAATGAACGGTGAAAATTTTCCATGTATTGATGATATATATATATATAATTCTGCCGTGTGATCAGGGCAACAATCCTGAGTCACATTTACCAATCAAAAACGATCCCGGAGTAAGGCTTCTAGGCACCTCGGTTCGGGGCGCCACAAATTATTACTTTGAACTAGGAATACTATCATTTACATGTAACTTGATTTGAGAAAATGAAAATGAAAATGCATGTCCTATGGTGAGAAATGGTTGAGTTCTTATGAAATATTTCAAATTAAAGTTATTCTTGATCTTGTTGAATAGAGAGATGTTGTGAAACCCCAACCTATTTAGGACTCAATGGGATGCATTGAACATATATACATGATTTATATATGATTTAAATGAATTTTGAATGATTTATGGATAATTTTATGATTTGATGATATTTTGCAATTAGGGTTTAATTAGAAATGGTGATTAAAAATTTAATCGTCGGAGCCCAAAGTGAGTCGGTATGACTCGAGGGGCTTAATGAGGATTTAAAGGTGACAAGGTGTCATGAATAATCATGTTAATAATCATGATTTAATTTATGGAGATTAAAGTGTAATTATGGAATTAAGATGAAAAATGATAGAAAATTCATAACTTGACGCCTACAAGGTAGATTTCGATGAAATTTGAAAGGTAAGCTAATGACGGTGGGCCCAATCTTTTGTATGGATTGGATTAAGGGAATCATGATGGAATTTGGATGATAATTAATTATTTTTATCCCAAATCCAAAAGTTAAATTCAAGTGGTCATAACTTGAGTTAGAAACGTCGGTTTGAGATGAAATTTGAAACGATAGAATAAAATTATGAAATCTATGATATGAATGGAATGGATTAATCTAATTATCATGAGAAGTTGCTTTCTTGGAGAGAAAGTAAAGTAGATTACTTAAGAGCTAAACAAATAGGGCAATTTGGGAAAGGTAAAAAGGGAATTTACAAAAATGCCCTAGGGGGTTGCTTAAGCACCAAGAAAAGCAACTTATAAAAAGAAAAAAAAAGGAGAGAAAGCTGCTGCATGTCCCAGCAGGGGGGAGAAGGAGAGAGAGAAGGAGAGAGAAAAGAGAGGAAAAAGGGAGAAAAATGAAGATTTTCTCCAAAGGCAGCAGCTAGGGCACGTCCAACCCAGCAAGGAAGAAGAGAAAAGAGTAGGAAAAAGAGAGGAAAAAGAGGAAGGCAAGGCTTGGTAGCAGCTCGGGAGTTCAGGGCAAAGAATCGACGAAATCGGGTAAGTACCCATTGAGTTAAGTCTTCCAACTTCCAAGTTTTCTTCTTGATATTGGAATCATGGTTTTGAATCATAATAAACCTCTAAAGAAAGATTAATAACATTCTGTAATTAAGTATTGATTGAAGGTTTTGCATATGTATTGAAAAAAGATGCAAATATGGGAGAAAAACCTAGAAGAAATGAGGCAGAAATCTAAAATATATAATAAATAGTTAATAAACTATTTTTAGCATGAAAAGTTTTATTAAGAATCAATATGGAGTTATTAAGGAACGACCCAATTTTTAGCTTAAAATTATAAGCACGTTAGAAATTAAAAATCTAGGAAAATCAACCTGAACAAGGTTGCACGGGTGTCAGGATCAGCTGAACCAAATAATTTTTAATAATTTTTATACAAATAATTTTGGCCTGAAAAGTTCACAAGATATACAAGACATATTTAGTATCACAATAAAAAAATAAAAATTAGGTTTTTATGGGTATAAATATACACAATAATTCACGTGATTAAGGCTGTCTGAAAAGGGGTTCTACTATCCAGCAGAATAAAAATACCAAAATAAATAGAAATACTGAATATTTCATTCTGGAAATATTTATTTTGGTTACTTCATGTATTTATTAAGGTATGATAGAAATTTCAGATCAAAAATACTTGATTTGATATTAATTCAAGATTTTGAAAATTCCGTGTGCCAGAATTCAGCATTATGGGCAACTTAAGGAATAAATCAAGATAAATGTTAAATTCCAGGTTTTTGTGATGGAATTTGACTTATAATAAATCATGATTTAGTGTAATTCATATGATGATTTATGAATAGGTTACTGATTTTATAAGGTATGAAACCTAGGGTTACATATATGACTCGATTTTTCCATTTTTATGTTAAAAATGGTATGGACATGAGATTAAATGATTTATGGAAGTTACGTACGGTAAAATACCCTAGGATTAGGATAATATGTATGCCCAAAAGTATTTGGAAAGATAAGCCCCAAATCTGATTTTATGAATTTTATGAATAGGTGTCCAAATGGGGTGAAAACGGTACCCGCAGTAGGGAAATAAGTTGCTGTTTTGAGAGGAGTTAATGTACGGATTTTAAATATATGTTAATACCCTAAATTTGGATTAAGAAAAGTATGGTCTAAGGCTGGAAAATTCGAATTAAAAATCTGTTTAGACAATGTTGCTAAAGGGAGCATTGAAACGACGAAAAACGGGTTCTAATGTTGCTGTTTTGGAATCCTATGATAAATGGATTATAAATCTAAAATTAAACCCTAAATTATGTGTTAATTAAGGGGTTTAATCATGCTGGAATTAGAGACAAGTTGTTGTGTTGAAAAATTTTAAGAAACACATGATTTATGTATTGAGAAATGGACGTATATGAAGAGATAAGTATGAATACCTGAATTGAAAGACAAGTGGGTTAAGTTAGATGAACTTATGTAGGTTGGAAAACCTAAGGAATATAAGTATTTGAAGATGATTCAAATAAATGAAATGTTATTTTCATTTATTTAGGCAAAGGCAAGGAAAAGAGTGGAAGGAAAGGGATTATGGCGATCTCAGGTAAGCAAGCAAACTTTCTAAAATGATGTTTTCTTTCTATGTGATGATATGTGATTGAAATTATTTATGATTATGTTTAAACGAATGGGCAAGCACAAGTTTTGAAAATAATGGCTTTAATGAAAAGCCACAATTTTTGAAAAATAACGGCTTTAATGAAAAGTCGTAAGTTTTGGAAAAAGAATGGCTTTAAGGAAAAGCCTCAAGGTTTGCTTCATGGGAAGCAAGCAATATGTTTTAAGATAAGGATTTTATCATCAGCGTTGCCAAAGATTGGCAATGCTTTATGTTAATGAATTGAGAAATTTGCTTATGAGTAAGCAAGTTCTCTACGATAATGTTTTCAAAGGATTTCATGTTTTATGTCAATGGTTTTTAAGAATTTACTTTTAAGAAAGCAAGTTCTTTATGATGTTGTTTCAAAAATATTTTATAAGAAAAAGGAAATTTTGCCCTTTTTCACAAAACAACAAATGTAAATAAGTTTTGAATTTCTCTTATGATGTTTAATGATAAATAATCATGTTATAAAAGGAAAAAAAGAAGAAAAGAAAAAGGAGATTTGATTTATGAAAAAGATTTGTTTTATTAGGTCTTGATAATTAAACAATAAATGATGATTTGGACATAGTTCATACGTTTTGAAATGATATTCGAAAAGTTTTTATTTCCTTTAAATAAGGAAATCTATATTGAAAATATCTTGAAAAATGCTTATACGGATGTGTCAAAGGGGATTTAAAGATGACCAACCTCCTATGTTGATTTCATAAAATAGTTTGATTTCGGGTTGCCAAATGGTATGCAAAAGATTATGCAAGCCCTTTATGTAAAAATGAAAAAATTGATATGTGGACAAGAAATTGATTTTAAGGTGATTGAGAAGGGGTTAGCACACTTGCATAACTTTTGTAAGCAAAAGGCCCCGAAATGGAAACCAAGAAAATACTAGGAAAAATGTCTGATTTATTCTTGAAAATCTAAAAGTTTTGAAAATCTTTTATTATAAGGGTTTTTAAGATGTGTTGTTTCTCAAACATTTCAAATATTTATCAAAATATTTTACTTAAAATGTTTCTAACAGAATTTAAGGAAGGTCATCATAAAAATAAATTTCAAATGACAACTTGTTAAAGTGGGTGAGCTCGCTTACAAGTTGACACGGATTGCGGTCTGTGATGTATTTTTGAAAATAATTTTTAAAGATATAGACTTCGGTCTAAGATTTTTGTGAGTATGGATGCAGGCTGCGGTCTATGATCCCGGTTTAAAAGGACATGGACTACGGTCTGTGGTTCTTCAAACCAAACGGACTGCGGTCCGTCATAATAATGTATGGTGCACCAGTACAAGGAACAGGCCGGTTGTAGAGCATGGTTGGGATGACCGGGGCCCACTCTACATATGGCCAAGTTGCTAAGGGATGGCAGGAGTGCCAGCGGTGCCCTCCCTGAGATGAGAGCAGGATAAAGGAACAACCGCCTAGCTAGCGTGCTGTTAAGGATTCTCTTCCAAAATGTAGCATGATCACTTGCTAAGTGTCACTACTGGATGGGGAGAAATGCGTTTGCACAAGTTTTGCTTTTCAAAAGCCCAAATATTGGGATATAAAAGCATTTATATGAAAAATTATCCTAAATTAGATTTTTATGAGCCATTATGTATAAGTTACCCTAAAAGCAGGGTATTTTACACAAAATGTGTAAATATTAAGAATAAAAAGAAATGATTTTTATGCAAAATTTTTCATGAAAAGGATTTATGACTTGTTTGCTATAAACAAGCCCCAAGATGGGGATTATGAAAAAGGGTTTATGTTGAAAAATGGTTGGACATGAGAATGTCCATTTCCTAAAGGGATTTATGTTGGAACATGTGTGGACATAAAAATGTCCGTTTCTAAAAGAGTTTAAGGGATAAAGGTGTTTGTGGACAAATGAATGTCCATTGCCAAAAAGGCTTACGGGAAATGTATTTTGGACATAAAAAATGTCCATTATCAAAGTGTTTATATGAAAAACGTTTTAGGACGTATAAACGTCCGATTCCAACAAGGTTTATGTGGAAAAATGTTTTAGGACGTATAAACATCCGTTTCCAACAAGGTTTAAGTGGAAAAATATTTTAGGACGTACGAACGTCCAATGCTAAAATGATTTATGTGGAAAAACGTCTTTTCGTGGTCATGAGAATGTCCATTGCCAAATATGGTTTATGTCAAGATGTTTTGGGACATAAAATGTCCCCTGTCCAAAATGATTTATGAGAAAAATATTTTAGGAAATGATTTTCAAGGAAGTCTTGCTCTAAAAGATAAAATACTTGCTTACTGAGTTATCACTCACGTTTTCTTTTTCAAATCTCAGACAGATACTGAGAGACTCAAGCGATCGAGGACTTAAGAAATGGAGAAAAGGTACGAGATAGTACCATGTGGGCTAAAAAGATTAGCCATGGTGAGTGGAATGATATGAATGGAAGTTTTCAGGTATGTTGATGTATATGCGAACTTGTTTAAAGTTCTGAGTTCTAGGTGAACTAATGATTGAATATATATATGTATGCAATGGAAATGCCATGATTAGGTCAAGAGGGCCTATGATGTATAACAGCATGTTGAAATGGTTTAAAGGATATATACAAGTGTACCATTGCTTATGTTATAAATGAAATGATGATGAATGAAGAAACGAAAAAAAATTTAGACGAGTTACAATTAAAATCCCGCCACGTGACCAGGGCAACAATCCTAATTTACATTTACCAATCTATAAGGTCTTGAGGTAAGGAAGTGACGTCTCGATTTGGGGCGCCACAGATGTAATTGTTTGAAGTATAATGGAAATCAGGTTGAGTTGATAGAGTCCAAATTCATTTATACATTGATTCATTCATTCATTATGTTTGCATGCGTTGCTCTAGGACTAACAACATTTAAGTTTGGGGGTGTGATAACTCGCGAAAACGCGAGTTATCATGGCCCATTTTGGGCTAGTTTTGCTTGTTAGTTCAAGAGAATGTGGTTAGTTTGTATTCATTTAGCTTAGTTTTCACTCACTTTGCATTTTAGGAGCATTATGTAGTTTTCATGCATTTTTAGTATAAAATAGACATTTTTAGTTCATTTATTTAGTTTTAGTTGATTTTGCAGGAATGATAGACAACTATAGGCGTGCGAGTGGTCGAATGAAGAACCGAGCAAAGTGAAGAAGTAGGCTGGCTGGCGCCTAGGCACCGACCTACATGCCTTAGCTAGACATTCCAGCACCTCACACGGTAAAAAGCTTCTAGTGAGTTGGCGCCCAGGCGTCTGCTTCGGGTGCCTAGGTGCCACTTCATTAGCAGGTAGAGGCATCTCGAAAAGTTTCCAAGTTAAACAGCATCCAGTGAGTTGGCGCCCAGGCGCCGGCTTGGGGCGCCTAGGCGACACGGCGAATTCGCACACATGCATTTCTGCACGTGTGTCGTACGGACTAAAGGAATTAAATAGATACCTAGGTATTAGTGCCAGGGGGAGGAAAGAGCCGACGGAGCAGCCGCATAGAGAAGGAAAAGGACGTCGTTTCCAGCACATCCAAAGAAGAGATCCGATCTTGTTGGTGGAAGCTTACGAGATTCAATTTTTCTTTTTCTCATTCTCTTTCCTTTTCTCTGTTTTCTTTGAATACTTTCATCTTGGCTGTAATGGGTGTTGATGTCATGTCTTTGAGCTAAACTCCCATAGATGGGAAGTTGAGATGAATTGAGATCTAACTATATTATTTTGGTTTTTTACTATTTAGAAATGAATATTTGATTTTTATATGATTGTGGTGTGTGGATTTACCTTTGCATATGTTGTCTAATGCTTTTTACAAGATTAGCTACCTTGTAAGATGATTTAATTGCAGAATTCATCCTTGGAAAAGGAAAATCCCTGTCAGATCCATGTGTAGGGCATAGGTTTCTTCTTTTGTTAAGAGGAGTTGTTTAATGGATAGGAATATGTAGTGCCCCGAACCGGGGTGCCTAGAAGCCTTACTCCGGGATCTTGTCGATTGGTAAACGTGACTCAGGATTGTTGCCCTGATCACACGGCGGGTTATTAATTGGAACTCATCAAAATTTTCTTTCTTTCTTTTTCTTTTCTTTCATCACATAACATAATACTCATCATCATTCATAATGGACTCATCCATATCATCATAAATCGTTAATTTCTTATATTATTCATAATTTCATAATTTCATACAAGGGGAACATCTCTTCCTCTTGACGCCTACATGGTCTCCTGCATGCATGACTTTTGATCTTCCCGACATTATATACCTCTTACACCAGGTGACTTGTCATTCTCATGTAGAGAATTATTTGCACCATCCCTTAAAAACATCATTTAAAATTCATGGTTTCCTTTTCAATCCATGTATGAAAATGCAATGCATTAATTCACACATAACATTCCTTTGCCTCCACCTCTGGGGAGAATGTTATCGGCACACAGCCCATACGACTAGACAATAGTGAAGGGGGACCCTCTGATCCGCTTTCTACCTCCATCAAAGCCTCTTCATTATACATCATACATGTGCACATGTCCATGAACATCACATGATATCAATGTTGGTCCCGAGTTAATGGCAAAACCCAAGAGGGGAGAGGTGAATTGGGTTCTTATAAAATTCTTCGGTAAATTAAAACTTAACCCCTTGAAAGCTTAATTCCCTTGATTGAGACAAATAGAGAGCAATGAAGTAATGAAAGCAATGAAGTAAAACAGTATGCAAGATTTATAGTGGTTCGGGCAACCTCTCCCTACTCCACTCTTCCAAGCTCACACACCGTTGTGACTTGGGTTCCACTATATATTCCGCGAATACACTTAGAGTCTCCGCTCTCTTCTAGATTCTAGCTCTAGGAGGCATACACAATCAGAGCCTATGCTCTCTTCTAGATTCTAGCTCTAGGGGGCTTATACACTTGATACAAGTAGATGATGAGTTCGACTCCAATCACAACTCTACTTGCAACGTCTTGGTTTGTTACAACAAACTCAAACCAAGACCAATAACAAAGAATAATGAAAATAAGGAAGATCTACACTTTACTGAGTTGTGTAGGCAAGTTCCAGCTTGAGGAAGAATCTGTAGAAGCAACCGGTTGTATATCGTTAAAGCTACTTGCAACTTGAAGCTTGTTCTTCCTTTGAAAGTGTATAGATCACTCAAATTTAGAGAAAAGCAAATGGGAGCTCTTGTTTGCACTTCTTTCCTCTCTTTAGGCTATGTAGTATATTGTCCAACGTTTGCTTGAGTGTCTATTTATAGAATGGGGAAGATTTGAACGTTATAGAAGTGGTTGGCGCGCAATAAATGTTCCAACGTTCAAAAATTCGAACGTTGCTTCCCAAGTCGCAGGTGGAGTCGACTTCGTCTGCGACTTGGCTTCCCAAGTCGCAACTGGAGTCGACTTCGTGTGCGACTTCAGTTTTGCATTTTCCAAGTCTGAGTCTAGGTCGACTTGGTTTCAGACTTGACCTCAAGTCGATCTTGGAGTCGACTTGGGTTGCGACTTGACCAGTTCTTGTACTGAAAACAGTTTGATCTTTGTTTGATTTCCTTTAGCTTGCTTGGCTTCTTTCCTTCAATAATATTTTGTAGACCTTATGAAGCTTGAAAAACTTGCATGGTTGTTTTTGCCTTTGATTCAACCATCTTGCTTTCTTTTGATATTAGTCTTTACATCTTGAATTTCTTCATCTTGAAATATGCTTGGAGATTTTCCTTGAACTTGAGAAACTTAAGTTGATCTTGAAATGAGCTTGCATCTACATCTTTGAACTTTTAAAACCTCAAGTCGATTTTGAGGTCGACTTCGTCTGCGACTTCACCCAAGTCGCAACTGGAGTCGACTTCGTCTGCGACTTCGGTATTTTTCTGCCCCAGATTCAACTCTGGAGTGATTTTACTATCTGAAGTCAATTCTGGAGTCGGCTTCGTTTGCGACTTGGCTTCCCAAGTCGCAAGTGGAGTCGACTTGGCCTGCGACTTCACCTGCTCTTCTTCTATTTTCAAAACTGGTCGTGGGGATCATTTTGGAGTCGAGGATGGAGTCGATTTTGGGATCGACTTCACCCTAAGTCGAAGTCCAAGTCGACTTGGAAATCGACTTGGCTATTTCATTCCTTAAAATATTTAACAAAATCATTAGTATTCACTTTAAACTCAAATTTAACTTTGTTAATCATCAAAACTCATGCTTTGGTCAATTTTGTTTTGTTTTGAACATTGTTTCCAACAATCTCCCCCTTTTGATGATTGACAAAACTAATTTGAGTTTGTACCTTTCAAGAAAATCACAATCATATAGTTTCCAAAACAAATCATCATAATAACTTTCAAACAGAGCATAGCAAGCATGAGACACATATTTGAACATAAAACAAGTTTCATAAATCAAATTTCATTTTACAGATTACAATGTAAAGAAAAAATGAAACCTAAATACAAACTTCCCGACCCAAAATGCTCTAAAGCCTATGCTTGTGATACTCTATTCTATCTCTCCCTTTTTGTCAATCCTTCAAAAAATGGTTCAATTACCAAGATTTGGTGAATTGAAATTGGGAAATGGGATATGCAGATTGAATGGGTTTGATAGGACGAACATGAGCGGATGAATAAAATGAAGAGACTGGAGCGGGAGTCGGATCTCGATGAACTGATCCGGAATCGAATGGATCAAGTTCAGGTATGGGCCGATTTTTGTGTCGCCCAGATGCAAGATAATATCTAATGGTACGCATTTCCCGGTCAATTCGATCTTGTCGGGAATGCATATCATTGATAGCAGTGAGAACCTCGGAGACTAGGCTGGTCATTCGATCCTCTTGGTGACCCTTTTCTTCTAGAAGATCAGAGATCTCATCTCGGATGCTCTGTAGCATGACCTCTTGTGATGGAGGTTGAGGCGTCCGATCTGGTATGGTAGATCCCTGTGGAGAGAATGATCCATGGGACATAGGAGATGCCGGCCCCTCCGGAATGTCCTGGGGTGGGGCAGGTGGTGCCGCTGGAGGCTATTCCCCCTCAGTTTGTGCTTGTCTTGCTTCCTCAGGAGCTGGTTCGCCCAACTTTTCTTGAATCCTTAAAGTTCATCTCTGAACTGTTCCAAATTGATTTTCATTCTTTGGAGCAATGCCTTATTGATGGCATTTGTGATTTTTGGGACTTCGAAGGGTTGTCTGTGAAACCCGCAATCCTAGAATAGCTCATGTAAACCTAGGGTTGTAAACCCTAGATCCCTGTACTGATTTTATGATAAATAAAATTTATGAAATATGTTATATTTTACAAATATGTACTAGAGGTTAAAATAATGCAATTAAGAATGTGACGCACGTGAATAGTGCACGTGAATAGTGCACGTGAATAGTTCACGTGAATAGTAAATATGCATAGTAATTGTGGATTAAGATATGTGATTAAGAGTTAATCACTTGATTAACCTAATCACAAAAAGTCAAAAGGAGAATTAATCACTACAAGACAAAATAGTATTACTTTTGGATATTTTAATCCAAATTTGGATTTTTGTGGAAAAATAGAAAAAAATTCATAAATTGCAATTTGGGTGTCGGAATTCGATGAAATTTTTTTATGGATGGTTAAAAATTCATGATGGACACGATGAATGGGCTAAGATGTGATGAAAATCACAAATCAAAGGTCAAGATAAAATGTCAAATGCAAAGTGAAAAAGTAACTTCACTTTTTCATTAATTATGTATTTGACTTTAATTAAAATTAATAAATAAAAATAAAAAAAATTAAATACAATGCAGAAACATGTCAGGTCGTGCAGGGGGGGTACCATGACCAAATCAATGGTCAAAATTCATCCAAATCATAAATCAAGCGCTAGGATTAATTTAGCTTAATTTAATTAATTTTAAAAAATCAAAAAATAGGTAGAAAATTAGGGCTGCTATAGGGGGGCTGGAGCAGGCCTAGGGTGGCTGCTCTTGGCTCAAGGCACCTTTGGAAATTAGAAAAAAACACATTTGCCATTTTACACCCTAAGCTAGAGGGGGTAAATTGCAAATAATGAAAAAATGGACCCCTATAAATAGAGGAGCAGCCCAAGAACGAAATTCACAGCCATCCCAGCTCAAAAATCACTTGAGAAACTTCATTTCCCATCCCCACACGTTTTAGCCTTGACGAATAGAAGGTTGGAGAGAGAAAGTGCGAGAAAAAGAGGCGTATCTCCACTTCGGGTAAGTGATTTCTACCCAAATTTCTTTTGGATGTTAATTAAGGTAAAACCATGCTTAGATAATCCCCAATCATGAGAAAATAAGTATATATACAATGTTTAAATGGAATTATGCCAAAACATCAAAAATTTGGAGCGAAGATAGGGTATTTGGGAAGATAGCCTATGATATGTGAAAATAATGCTCCAAAATTGATAAATGATGATTTGTGATGTATGATTATGATAAATATGATGTTTTAATAATGATATATTAATTTTATCATTTTTGGAATTAAGGATTATGCTTAAGTGAATTTATGTTGATTTTTAGTATATGCAGAAAATGATTTTTTTGGCTAAGTAAATAATGATAAATTCAAAATGTATGAAATGTCCAATGATATACTAGGCATAAGGTATGTTATGGTATTTTTTATTTTCGGAAAAAATATCAATTTTTGAAACCCATGAACAGTAAACAGTGTGATTTTGGGAAAAATTGAGAATTATTTTTATTTTATGAGGATATATGGATGGAATTAGGAAAGGAAATAATGGTCAAGTATTTTTAGGGTTAACCTTTATAAGAAATTATAAAGAAAAATAAGGTTATAAATGAATATGACTCATGTATGATAAGATATGTATATCCTTTTTACTTGTATAGGAAAAGGAAAGAAAAGGATAAAGGAGTCAGATTTAAAGCAAAGCAAAGATAAGCAAGCAAACTTTTGAAAATGATTTTTATATAGTGCAACTATGGAATATGTCAAATTTGCTTTATTATAAGCAAATTCATATGGAAGTAAGAAGAAATGTTGAAGTATGTGGGAATTGCTTTATCATAAGAAAATCCTTATAAATGAAGAGAAAGATGGAAATGGTTGCATTATAATGGAAAAGGAAAAGTTTTGATTTCCAAAATAGTATTTTGTTTTATCGAATGAATTTAAAATGATTTATTAAAATGTTTTGAAACGAATTTAAGGAAGGCCAACCAATAACCGATTTAAATGAAGATTTCTTTTAAATGACCAAAGGATCATACAAGCGTATCTTCGTATAGAAGAAACTTAAGTTTTATGTGGACAAAGAATATGATATATATATATATAATGAATTATGCATTAGTATATCCTTTGTTCATAAAAAATCTAGAAACGAGAAGAAAAATGTTTCCAAAGTCTTTGGTTTCCAAATATTAAAATGTTTTTCAAAATTGTTTTACTGATCAAAAATGATTTATAAACATTTTTTAGCAATGTTTCAAATTTATTATTTCTCAAATATTTCAAATGTTTTAAGAATGTGCCATTTAAATGTTTTTAAAATTATTTAAGGTTGGTCATCCTTACAAAATATTTTTATTAACTTGTTAACTTAGGCTATGCCGAGTTATCAAGTTAGAGATAGAAAAGGGAATACAGGCCGAGGTCTGTACTATTTTGAAATGACATGCTAGCATCAAGTTTTAAAAAGGAAAAGTCACAGACTAGGGTCTGTGGAGTTTTATAAAAAGCATGCTAGCATATGAATATGGAGAAAGGAATGTGCACATGAGTTATGTACTAGGTCTACTGTAGAGGATATGCAGACCGGACGCGGTTGCAAGATGGGCCCCCTCTACATAGGCCAAGTCGCTTTAAAAGGCGAAATGCCGGCGGCACCCTCCCTGAAATGGGAGAAGAACACGGATAACTGCCTGGCTCGCGAGTTATCAATAGAGATGATTTCTCTCCTAAGGAGGAAAGGGTGATCACTTGGTAAGTGTCACCTACCAGACGGACAGAAATGTTATGCATGATGCATATGCTTGTTTTAAAAAGGTTTTATGACAAATGTTTTAAGGACATGAGAATGTCCTTGGAGAAAGAAAGTTTTATGGAAAACGTTTTATGTTCGTGAAAAAGAGATTTACATGTGAAGTTTGCAAGCATATGTTTTACGCAAGGTTTTATGAAAAGGTTTCCACTGGTTGATAGTAGATCACTTGATAAGTGTCTACTATTGAACGGGAGAAATGCATTTAAATGGAAAAAAAATGCTTGCTTACTGAGTTTCGACTCACGTTTTGCTTTTCAAACCATAGACAGGTACGACACAGGTCAAGAAGAAAAGGAAAAAGAAGGTATGAAGAAAATTTTATGATATGTTGATCCATATATGGTATGACATGAACATATGATGAGGAGTTTTCAAATTATGTATGTATAAAATGTTCAGGTTAAAATAACCTATATTGTACAAAAACAAGTATGAACGTTATCAATGATAATTGAGATTTGATGATAAGTATGTGTCTTTATGTGATGAAAGAAAAAGAAGAAAAAATTTTGACGAGGTCGAATTAAGTACTCGCCGCGTGATCAGGGCAACAATCCTGACTCACATTTACCAATCGACAAGATCCCGGAGTAAGGCCAGTGGATGCCTCGGTTCGGGGCGCCACATTCTCCGTCAATGTCCACTTCATAGTACTCCAGGATCCTCGTGATCCATGTCCCGTAAGGTAAAACGCCTCGAGGATTGTCCTTTCGAGATGCCAAGGCTTCTAGGAAGAGTCTTGGTAGACTGATCTTGACTTTGTTGACTAGCTTCCATAGAATTATGGCCTCTTGCGGGTTGAGCTGATTCCTCCCACCGCCTTTTGGGTAGATGCAGTGAGCGATGAGTAATCTGAGAACTCTAAGGCGTGGAGAGAGGTCCATGTAATGCAGGAACTTAGTTCCTAGATGATACTTGTTGCTTCTTGTCAGCTCATTATACACTCTTTCTAATGTAAGATCTCGGGAAAGTGATTCTTCTTCGGATGGAACTTCGAGAATTCTTCCTATTCTCTGTATCGCTCTTTCTTGATCTGGGTTAGCCATTGTTCCTAAAAACATTTCTGTGCCTTTGACAAAGGTTGAAAATTTGTTATCATCCCACAGATAGTAAAATAACCTTGTCATATCAGGATATACTCTTTCATCTGTTTTCAGCAAACTTGTCCATCCCTGATAATCCAGTAGTTCTTCTATGTCGAACTCATAATCTTTGAGAAATTTAAAGTCGATGATCTTTGGGATGAATACCTTTCTTTCATAGAAATGCTTGTAGAATCGACTATGCTGAAGCTCTGTTTGGAAATAGGTTGTGGGCATTTTCAGGACTTGCCCTTTTGTGACTGGAATCCTTCCAGTGTTTGAGCTTCGAGGTTGACTTTCTGACCTCTGAGCTCGATCTGAAGATTGGGTTGTGGTTTGAAATCTGACCCTTCGACCTGTTGAAGTTGAAGGTTCTTCTCTGGCTCATTTTCTAGAAGTTCTTTGCCTTCTGGGAACTTCTTCCTCTGTATTTGATCTCGAAGGTCTAGGCATAGGTTTTAGTGAGGGTTTGGAGACTGCTAGCTTGGGGGGTCTTGATTTTGGAGCCATTGGATTGGAATGGAGGCAGTGAAATTTTAGCAAAGAGAGGGAGAGACAGTCAGTTGGAGAGAGAAATAATAAAAAAAAATGTGAGATGCCGGAGTTTGAGAGGAAGGAAGTGGCTGCTCGAGAAAGAGGGACTTGCCGGAGAGAGAGAGGGAGGAACTGGACGGAGAAAATGGCCGGAGTTTACTGGTTTTTCGGAAAACAGAGAGAGAGAAGGAGGTGTCTGCCGGAAAGGAGAGAGAGAGGACTGGTCGCCGGAGAAAATGGAGAAGGGAGAGAGAGAGAATGGCCGGACAGGAGGAAGACAGTAGCTTAGCCGGAGAAAATGGAGAGGGAGGAAAAAATCGTCGGGAAGAGGGGTCTGCTGAAACGGCGGGAAAATGAAGAGGAAAGAAGGAAGAAAGAGGAGGAAAAGGAGAAGGGGGAAGGCGAGCCGTCGCGCGCGGAGTCGACTTTGCCCTAGGCGAAGTCGATTTCGACCCAGTTGAGTCGACTTCGCCTCAAAAGCGGAGTCGACTTCGATTTTCCCAAGTCGACTTCACTGGAGTCGACTTGACTCATCGACTTGGCTCCTTTTAGATCAGATTTGTGTAATTCTTCTTAGTTTAATTCTATCATCCCCATTGTTGGAAACAATGTTCAAAATAATCTAAATTGACCAAAGCCTGAGTTTTGATGATTAACAAGAACTTATTTGAGTATATAAAGAGTACTAACATGTTTGACAAATGTTTAAGGAAAGCAAAGAAGTCAAGTCGATCTCCAAGTCGACTTGGACTTCGACTTGGGTGAAGTCGATCCCAAAGTCGACTCAAATATCGACTTGAGAATAAATCCCAAAAGGCAACAGGTGAAGTCGCAAGTCAAGTCGACTCCACTTGCGACTTGGGAAGTCAAGTCGCAGACGAAGTCGACTCCAGCATCGACTTGGAGTATCCAGAGCTGAAAAGTGGAAACGAACATAACGAAGTCGCAAACGAAGTCGACTCCAGGTGCGACTTGGGTGAAGTCGCAGGCCAGGTCGACTCCATCCACGACTTGAGAAGTTCAAACTTTCAAAGATGCTGTTTTCAAGATATTCAAGAGGATTTATCACTCAAGTCCAAGGAATCAAGATGAAAAACAAATGAGTCAACTTCAAAGTTAAGAATCATGTTCTACATTCAAATCAAGTCTATCAAGCTCAAAGCAAATCTTCAAGCTAGCTTCCAAATGGAGTAAAATCCAAGTCATGAAGACCAAGTGAGTCCAAAGCAAAGCAAGGAACATACATATATTATGCAAGAACTCAAAGCTTTCAAATGGTTTGCAAGACTCAAGACATTTCAAGAAGATCAAGGCGTTTCTGCAATAGACCAAGCCAAGTCGCAACCCAAGTCGACTTCAGGATCGACTTGAGTTGAAGTCTGAAAGCCAAGTCGACCCAAGTCTCAGACTTGAGTTTCTGAAGAACCCAAGTCGCAGGCCAAGTCGACCCCATGCGCGACTTGGAAGCCAAGTCGCAGGCCAAGTCGACTTCATCTTAGACTTGGAGAATAACGGTCAAATTTTTGAACGTTGGAGTTCATTTATTGCATGCCAACCACTTCTACAACGTTCATATTTTCCTCAATCTATAAAAGGACATTCAAATGAACGTGAGAAAAAGCAAGAGACACTACTCTAAAGATCAAAGAAAGAAAAGAAGTGCAAGAAAGACTTTCAAATACCTTTTCTCCATATTTGAGTGTTTCAAGGGAAGAAAGAGCTTCAAACTGCAAGTTGCTTCAACAATCATCATTCAAGCTATTTTTGATTTCTTCCTCGAACTCAAAACTGCCTACACAAATCTGTAAAGTGTAGTTTTTATTCATTTCTTTATTTAGTTGTATAAATCTTGATTTAGCTTGAGTAGCTAAGATCAAGTGTATGCAAAGTAGGGTGTGATTGGAGTGAGACTCATCACCTACTTGTGCAAGTGATTGCATATGCCCCCTAGAGCTTTGAATCTAGAAGAGAGCAAGTGGCTCTAGTTGTGTATGCCCCCTAGAGCTTTGAATCTAGAAGAGAGCAAGTGGCTCTAGTTGTGTATGCCCCCTAGAGCTTTGAATCTAGAAGAGAGCAAGTGGCTCTAAGTTGTGTATGCCCTCTAGAGCTTTGAATCTAGAAGAGAGCGGTGACTCTAAGTGTATTCTTGGAATACATAGTGGAACCCAAGTCACAACGGAGTGTGAGCTTGGAAGAGTGGAGTAGGGAAGGTTTGCCCGAACCACTATAAATCTTGTGTTCTACTTATTATTACTGCTTTATTTTATTTGCTCTCCATTCGCTTAAAAAGGGGATTAACTTTTTCAAGGGGTTAAGATCTTTGAGTTTACCAAAGAAATTTTAAAGAACCCAATTCACCCCTCCCCTCTTGGGTTTAGCCATCAACTCGGGACCAACAAGTGGTATCAGAGCAGGTCTTTGAGTTTATCAAAGAGATCTTATCAAAATGGCATCCCAATCTACTTCCGTTCCCGCTTTTGCTGAAGGCCAATCCTTTACAAGGCCACCGTTGTTTGACGGGAACAATTTTGGATATTGGAAGCTTCGTATGAAGCAACTCATCATGGCTACCGACATGGACTCTTGGATTGCTATCCAAGATGGAGTAACCTTGCCTACCGATGAAAGAGCTTCCAAATGGACCGATGAGGAAGTAAGAATTGTTAAGAGCAACGCCAAAGCTATGAACTCTTTATTTTGTGCTCTTAATGCTTCTGAATATGATAGAGTATCCTCTTGCTTGACCGCCAAAGAGATATGGGATACACTAACCTCTATCTACGAAGGAACTTCTCAAGTCCAAGGGACGAGAAGGAATATTTTGATTGGAGAACTAGAGAACTTTAGAATGCTAGAAACAGAAAATATTTCTGAAATGTTTGCTAGATTCTCTAAGATTACTAATGCTTTAAAAGGTCTTGGAAAAGCAATATCTGAATCTGAGCAGGTCATGAAGATTTTAAGAGCTCTACCCGAATCATGGACTCCAAAGATCACTGCAATTGAAGAAGCCAAAGACCTCAACACGCTGAAGCTTGAAGACTTAATTAGCTCACTTATGTCACATGAGCTAATTAAGAAAAGGAATGAAGATCAACACAGGGGCAAAAGAGCAATTGCCTTAAAAGCCGCACAAGACCCCGATGACACATCTTCTTCTCAAAATGACGATGATATTGCTCTACTCACAAAACGATTCAGAAAATTTGTGAGGAAAGGCAAAAATTTCAGAAGCTTCAAAGAAAGAACTCCCCGAGAGAAGAAGAAAGAATCAACCAAGTGCTACCGATGCGGCGGTTAGGGACATATGCAAGCCCAATGTCCAACTCCCGAAGAAAACAAGGCAAAAGAACAAAGAAAGGATCGAGGGGACAATAGAAGATTTCAGAAATATAAAGGAAGAGGCATGTACGTAAATGACGAGGAATCTACAACGAGTAGCTCCTCAACCGACGAAATCGAAGCAGAAGAATGTGCGAGAATTTGCTGTATGGCACAAATCGAGCAAGGAGAACAAACTACCTCAACAAAATGCACAAGCAATGAAGAGGTAAGTTCCAAACTCTCCCTTTCTAATTCAAGTTATTCTTCCTCTCATGAATGCCTCAAATGTACTGAATTAGATGAACTATAAACTGCATATGATTCATTATATGAAGAAATGAAGAAATTAGGAAGCAAGTTTACAATTAAGAAGAGACAATGTGATGCAACAATAATTGTAAATGGTAAACTTGCAGAAAGATTAGTCAAATTGAAAGATGAAACTGAATTGCTGAAAATGGAGAACAAATCATTAAATGAATCATTAGCTAAGTTCTCTAATCCAGGAGAAAGTGTTAAAATGTTTCTGAATATGACCTCCCAAACACATAAAAGAGGTCTTGGGTATCATACATTTGAGCAAGGAGAAAGTAGCAAATCAAATGTACAAATACTTGAGAAAAATCAAACTAAAAATGCATCTATGTACAAGCTACAAAAGAAAAATTTTAAGTGGACTAGACGACCAACATTTGAACCAGTGCATACTTGGAGGCCTACTCCAAGATTACCTATGGCTTGTAATTTCTGCAATAAAATGGGACATAAAACTTACAAATGCAATTTTAAGAAATTATATGACCATGGTGCAAAATTAGTTTGGGTTCCAAGAAACACAAGATTTGGGCTTTCAAAGTTAGAACAACAAAAATTGATTTATATTACTAACCCAAATGGACCCATAAAATGGGTACCAAGGAGATAAGAATTATTTGCTTATCTTTCAGACATGTTTAAAGGCAAAGGAAAACAATGAATGGTTCATGGATAGCGGTTGCTCAAGGCATATGACCGGTGAAAGAAGTTTGTTTCATAAACTTAAGCCGTGTAATGATGGAATGGTTGCCTTTGGCAATAATGAAAAAGGTAAAATTAAAGGTAAAGGAAATATACATAGTATTTCAAATGCATGCATGGAAGATGTTTTGTTTGTTGAAGGACTCAAACACAATTTAATGAGCATTAGCCAATTATGTGATAAAGGATACAAAGTTGTGTTTGAATCATCTATATGTAATGTATTTGATGGAGAACATATCATGTTTAGTGGTAAAAGACATGGAAATATTTATCTGGTTTCACTTGATGAATTAGATGGTCAATGTCTAATGGCCATTGATAACGATCCATGGGTTTGGCACAAGAGGCTTGGACATATAAACATGGGCAACATAAAAACCCTATGGAAAAAGAGTTTGGTAGAAGGATTACCAAGATTGAAATATGACAAAGACAAGATTTGCAAGGCATGTCAATTATCAAAACAACCCAAGATGCCTTTCTCTACCAAAAAGGAAATTTCCACCACTAAGCCACTTGAATTGCTACATATGGATCTATACGGGCCATCCGACATTCTAACCATTGGTGGAAAGAAATATGTATTTGTCATAGTTGATGATTTTTCAAGATTCACATGGATAATTCTCTTAGCTAGTAAAGATGAAGCCTTCTCTATGTTTGCAACTTTTGTGAATTTGGTGCAAAATGAAAAACAGAGTACTATTGTGACCATAAGAAGCGATCATGGTGGCGAATTCGAAAACAAACGATTCATGGAATTTTGTAATGGGAAAGGAATTCACCACACATTTTCTGCACCAAGAACTCCACAACAAAATGGAGTAGTTGAAAGGAAAAATAGAACTATACAAGAGATGGCTAGAACTATGCTAAATGAGAGCAATTTATCCAAGAAATTTTGGGGTGAAGCTGTGAGTACAGCTTGTCATGTTTTGTACCGAGTTACCATTCGAACAATCTTGAAAAAGACCCCATATGAACTATGGAAAGGAAGGAAACCAAATATCTCATATTTTCATGCTTTTGGATGTACATGCTATGTTTTAAACAATGGAAAAACCAATTTGGGCAAATTAGATACCAAAAGCGATGAGGCTATATTCCTTGGTTATTCTTCAAATAGCAAAGCATATAGAGTATTCAACAAACGAAATCAAGTTGTAGAAGAATCCATACATGTTGTATTTGATGAAATTAACCAAAGTCCGAGAAAGGAGGATGAACTAAGTGATGCAGATGAGACAAAAAGCAAAGAACAACCAAAGGAACTCGAGCTCAAGCCAGAAAATCCAGAGGAGGAAGAGGTAAGTGAAGGTAATGACTCTTACAAACCTCCAACTGATTTAAAGTTCAAAAATGCCCATCCAATTGAACAAGTTATTGGAAACATATATGAAGGAGTAAAAACTAGAAGATCAAAACAAAACGTTTATGGCCAATATGCGTTTGTATCGAAAATTGAACCAAATACCATTGAACAAGCTCTTAATGATGAACATTGGGTTATTTCAATGCAAGAAGAGCTAAATCAATTCGAAAGAAACAATGTATGGCATTTAGTTCCTAGACCAAACAATCATATAGTCATTGGTACAAAATGGGTATTTAGGAACAAATTAGACGAAAGCGGTCTTGTAATTAGAAACAAGGCACGATTAGTAGCCAAAGGGTACTCCCAAGAAGAAGGAATTAATTTTGAAGAATCATATGCACCCGTGGCTAGATTAGAAGCCATACGTATCTTATTAGCATTCGCTTCACATATGAATTTCAAATTGTTCCAAATGGATGTGAAGAGTGCATTCTTGAATGGCTATTTGAATGAAGAAGTATATGTTGAACAACCCCCTGGTTTTGAAGATAAGGATCAATCAAAATATGTGTATAAATTGACCAAAGCACTATATGGATTAAAACAAGCTCCAAGAGCTTGGTATGAAAGGTTGAACAAATTTTTGATTGATCATGAATTTCAAAAAGGGAAAGTTGACACTACTTTGTTCATCAAATATAAAAATAGCAATATTTTAATTGTACAAATTTATGTAGATGACATAATCTTCGGTGCTACTGACGAAAATCTATGCCAAGAATTTTCTAAGATTATGCAGAATGAATTCGAAATGAGCATGATGGGAGAATTAAATTTCTTCCTTGGACTACAAATCAAGCAACAAAGTGAAGGAATATTTCTGAACCAGTCCAAGTATGTCAAAGAGATGCTCAAGAAATTTGGAATGCAGAATAGCAAAGGAGCAAACACTCCAATGAGCTCAACAATCAAAATCGACACGGATGAAAACGGTAAAAGTATCGATCAAAAGCTTTATAGGAGCATGATAGGATCTTTGCTTTATTTAACTGCTTCTAGACCCGATATCTTATTTAGTGTTTGTATGTGCTCTAGATTTCAAGCATGTCCCAAAGAATCACATCTACTTACTGTAAAAAGAATTTTTAAATATTTGATAAAAACTACAAACCTTGGACTATGGTATCCAAAGGGGTCAACCTTTGATCTAATCGGCTATTCGGATGCAGACTTTGCCGGATATAAAGTGGATAGAAAAAGTACCAGTGGAACTTGTCAATTTCTTGGACATATGCTAGTTTCATGGCATTCAAGAAAACAAACAAGTGTTGCACTATCTACTGCGGAAGCCGAATACATAGCCGCCGGTAGTTGTTGTGCCCAACTACTTTGGATGAAACAACAATTAAAGGATTATGGTATTGAATATGTTGATATTCCAATTAGATGTGATAATACAAGTGCAATATGTTTAACTAAAAATCCTGTACTGCATTCAAGAACTAAACATATTGATGTAAGACACCATTTTATTAGAGAACATGTTGAAAATCATGATGTGTGCTTAGAATATGTGAAAACAGAAGACCAAATTGCTGATATCTTTACCAAACCTCTAGCCAAAGATTCATTTTATAAGATTAGGAATGATATGGGGATGATAGAGCTTAACTAGGAAAAATTCATAAGAAAATTAAATTGGAAAATGTCAAGTCGATGAGTCAAGTCGACTCCAGGGACGCCAGGTCGACTCCGCTTTAGAAGCGAAGTCTACTCCGCTAGGGTCGAAGTCGACTCCGCCTCCAGGCGAAGTCGACTCCAGAAGGACCGAAGTCGACTTCACCTAGGGCAAAGTTGACTCCGCGCGCGCGACCGTCCGACTTCCGAGCCTTTTTTCTTTTTCTTCTCTCTTCTTTTCTTTCTTCCTCATTTTTCCGGCCTCCCTGTTTTTCTTTCCTCCGGCGACTCCTACTCTCTCACTGCCTCTCTCCTTGATATCTTCTCCCAACTCTCTCAATCCGTTTCCTCCATCTCAGTTCTATCTCTCTCCCTCAACTACTCTCTCATTTCTCCTCCCATTCTCAAAAATCTCTCAAGTTCTTTCTAGTCTTCATTTTCCTATTTCAAACTCCAAAATTCCTATCTCAATGGCCCCGAAGAAAGCTGTCTCCAAACCATCAAAAAAGCCTGTGCCTAGACCTCCCACATCTCACACTGAGGAAGAAGTCCCTAGGAGAGCTAGGACACCTGCAAAACGGGTTCGAGAAGAACCCTCAACTTCAACGGGTAAACGGGTTCGATTCCAAACCTCCACTCAATCATCTGATCAAGCACCCAGGTCAGAAAATCAACAAACCTCACAGAGCACACAATCCGGAACAAGCAGAAGGGGCACTGCAGCTGGGAAAGCCCAAGTATTGAAGATGCCCACTACCTACTTCAAAACCGAGCTCCAACATAGCCGATTCTACAAAAAGTTCTACGAACGAAAGGTATTCATACCCAAGATTATAGATTTTAATTTCCTGAAAGAATATGGATCCGACATAGAAGATCTATTGGATTTTCAAGGATGGACTAATTTGCTAAAGGAAGACGAAAGGGTCTATCCAGATCTTACTCGAATGTTTTATTATCTTTGGGATGAAGAATACTTTGGAACATTCGTCAAAGGAGTCGAAATGGATCTTGGAATCGGAATAGTTGCAGGACCGACTGAAGTAATGAGTCATTTAGGACACATACTTGGAGTCCCGTATGAGGATGAGCCTATTCCAGAAGACCTCACAATTGATCAAATGTATAATCAGCTCACCCGGAGCAACAAGTACCATCCGGGAATCAAATTCCTTCGGTACATGGATTTGTCACCCAGACTTCGGGTACTAAGGCTTCTCATTGCACACTGCATCTACCCAAAGGGCGGTGGAAGAAATCAATTGAATCCACAGGAAGCTGGGATATTATGGAAAGTGGCCAACAGGGTCAAAGTGAGCATACCCAAATTATTTCTAGAAGCCTTGGGAAGTAGAAAGGACAACCTACGAGGAGTCCTTCCCTATGGCACATGGATCACAAAGATTTTGGAATTCTTCAAAGTGGATATTGAAGGCGAGCCTTTCGAAGTGCTCAAATCCACAAATGCCATAAATAAAGCACTAATCCAGAGAATGAAGATCAATCTGCTTGAACTAAGGCATGAAGCTACAGAAGAAGAGCAAGCAGACAATGCACAAGCTGAGGGGGAGCAACCTCCCGCGGCACCACCTGCTCAAGAGGAGCCAGCATCTCCCATATCGCACGGATCCTATTCTCCACAAGGGTCCGCTGCAAGAGAACGGGTGCCTCCAACCTCTTCTGAGGAGGTCACCCTAAAGGATTTGAAAGATGAAATCATAGCCATGAGGGCTGAAATGGGACAACAAGAAAACCGGATGACAAGTCTTGTCACCGGTGTCCTTCATGCACTTGAAGATATGCATTCCCGACAAGATAGAATCGAGCGGGAAATGCGACATATCCACTATCATCTTGCCTCAGGCCATCATAAAAAGAGACCCATGCCTGAACTCGATCCCTACGAGTCGGGTTCAGTTCATAGAGAGGCAACTCCCGATCACGCTTCTCTTGTTTACTCCTCGGCCCATCATTGTCCCATCAAACCTATTCTCTATCCCATCTCTCAATTTCAACTTACCAAGTCTCTAGTACTTTTTGAATGATTGACAAAAAGGGGGAGGAAGATAGGTTAGATTTGAGTGTTTTGTTTTTATTTTTAGGTTGGGTAGTTTGTATCTAGGATAGTTTCATTTATGCTTCATTGTATTCTGTAATGAAACTTCATATATATATGAAATGATGTTTGATATGATAATTGGTTTATATATGATTGATACAGAGTTGAATGAATGATATATTTGATCAATGATTACAATACAAAGTACTCTTAATGATTAATACTTAATATATGGCTTGTAAGATATTCAAGCATACTTTATGCCAAAATGATTAAATGTTCTCAAAACTCTAAATTATATGTTCAACGATACCTATATGCTCTGTTTTCTCAAATGAATATGTTTGAAATTTTTGAAAGGTATCAACTCAAATGAAGTTTTGTCAATCATCAAAAAGGGGGAGATTGTTGGAAACAATGTTCAAAATAATCTAAATTGACCAAAGCCTGAGTTTTGATGATTAACAAGAACTTATTTGAGTATATAAAGAGTACTAACATGTTTGACAAATGTTTAAGGAAAGCAAAGAAGTCAAGTCGATCTCCAAGTCGACTTGGACTTCGACTTGGGTGAAGTCGATCCCAAAGTCGACTCAAATATCGACTTGAGAATAAATCCCAAAAGGCAACAGGTGAAGTCGCAAGTCAAGTCGACTCCACTTGCGACTTGGGAAGTCAAGTCGCAGACGAAGTCGACTCCAGCATCGACTTGGAGTATCCAGAGCTGAAAAGTGGAAACGAACATAACGAAGTCGCAAACGAAGTCGACTCCAGGTGCGACTTGGGTGAAGTCGCAGGCCAGGTCGACTCCATCCACGACTTGAGAAGTTCAAACTTTCAAAGATGCTGTTTTCAAGATATTCAAGAGGATTTATCACTCAAGTCCAAGGAATCAAGATGAAAAACAAATGAGTCAACTTCAAAGTTAAGAATCATGTTCTACATTCAAATCAAGTCTATCAAGCTCAAAGCAAATCTTCAAGCTAGCTTCCAAATGGAGTAAAATCCAAGTCATGAAGACCAAGTGAGTCCAAAGCAAAGCAAGGAACATACATATATTATGCAAGAACTCAAAGCTTTCAAATGGTTTGCAAGACTCAAGACATTTCAAGAAGATCAAGGCGTTTCTGCAATAGACCAAGCCAAGTCGCAACCCAAGTCGACTTCAGGATCGACTTGAGTTGAAGTCTGAAAGCCAAGTCGACCCAAGTCTCAGACTTGAGTTTCTGAAGAACCCAAGTCGCAGGCCAAGTCGACCCCATGCGCGACTTGGAAGCCAAGTCGCAGGCCAAGTCGACTTCATCTTAGACTTGGAGAATAACGGTCAAATTTTTGAACGTTGGAGTTCATTTATTGCATGCCAACCACTTCTACAACGTTCATATTTTCCTCAATCTATAAAAGGACATTCAAATGAACGTGAGAAAAAGCAAGAGACACTACTCTAAAGATCAAAGAAAGAAAAGAAGTGCAAGAAAGACTTTCAAATACCTTTTCTCCATATTTGAGTGTTTCAAGGGAAGAAAGAGCTTCAAACTGCAAGTTGCTTCAACAATCATCATTCAAGCTATTTTTGATTTCTTCCTCGAGCTCAAAACTGCCTACACAAATCTGTAAAGTGTAGTTTTTATTCATTTCTTTATTTAGTTGTATAAATCTTGATTTAGCTTGAGTAGCTAAGATCAAGTGTATGCAAAGTAGGGTGTGATTGGAGTGAGACTCATCACCTACTTGTGCAAGTGATTGCATATGCCCCCTAGAGCTTTGAATCTAGAAGAGAGCAAGTGGCTCTAGTTGTGTATGCCCCCTAGAGCTTTGAATCTAGAAGAGAGCAAGTGGCTCTAAGTTGTGTATGCCCCCTAGAGCTTTGAATCTAGAAGAGAGCGGTGACTCTAAGTGTATTCTTGGAATACATAGTGGAACCCAAGTCACAACGGAGTGTGAGCTTGGAAGAGTGGAGTAGGGAAGGTTTGCCCGAACCACTATAAATCTTGTGTTCTACTTATTATTACTGCTTTATTTTATTTGCTCTCCATTCGCTTAAAAAGGGGATTAACTTTTTCAAGGGGTTAAGATCTTTGAGTTTACCAAAGAAATTTTAAAGAACCCAATTCACCCCTCCCCTCTTGGGTTTAGCCATCAACTCGGGACCAACACCCATATCATTTCTAATTTTATAAAATGATTCCTTCGCTAGTGGTTTGGTAAAGATATCAGCAATTTGATCTTCAGTTTTCACATATTCTAAACAGATATCATGATTCTAAACAGATATCATGATTCTCAACATGTTCACGAATAAAATGGTGTCTTACATCTATATGCTTGGTTCTTGAATGCAATACATGATTCTTAGTCAAACATATTGCACTTGTATTATCAAATTTAATAGGAATGTTGAAATAATCAATGTCATAATCTTTCAATTGTTGTTTCATCCAAAGTAGTTGGGTACAACAGCTTCTGGCGGCTATATATTCGGCTTCCGCAGTAGATAGAGCAATACTGGTTTGTTTCCTTGAGTACCATGAAACCAACATATTTCCAAGAAATTGACAGGTTCCACTAGTACTTTTTCTATCTACTTTGTAGCCGGCAAAATCCGCATCTGAATAGCCGATTAAATCAAATGTTGATCCCTTTGGATGCCATAGTCCAAGATTAGTAGTATTTATTAAATATTTGAAAATTCTTTTTACGGCCAATAGATGTGATTCTTTAGGGCATGCTTGAAATCTAGAACACATACAAACACTAAACAAAATATCTGGTCTAGAAGCAGTTAAATATAACAATGATCCTATCATGCTTCTATAAAGCTTTTAATCGATACATTTACCATTTTCGTCCGTGTCGATCTTGATTGTAGAACTCATTGGAGTATTTGCCCCTTTGCCAATTTGCATTCCGAATTTCTTGAGCATTTCTTTGACATATTTGGACTGATTTAAGAATATCCCTTCCTTTTGTTGCTTGATTTGTAGTCCGAGAAAGAAATTCAGTTCTCCCATCATGCTCATTTCAAATTCGCTCTGCATGATCTTAGAAAATTCTTGGCATAAAGTTTCATCAGTAGCTCCAAATATTATATCATCTATATAAATTTTTACAATTAAAATATTTTTATTTTTATATTTAATGAACAAAGTAGTATCAACTTTCCCTCTTTGAAACTCATGATCAATCAAAAATCTATTTAACCTTTCATACCAAGCTCTTGGAGCTTGTTTTAGTCCATATAACACTTTGGTCAATTTATAAATATATTTTGATTGATCCTTTTCTTCAAATCCTGGGGGTTGTTCAACATATACTTCTTCATTCAAATATCCGTTCAGAAATGCGCTTTTTACATCCATTCGAAATAATTTGAAATTCATATGAGAAGCAAATGCTAGTAAGATACGTATGGCTTCTAATCTAGCCACAGGTGCATATGATTCTTCAAAATCAATCCCTTCTTCCTGGGAATACCCTTTGGCTACTAATCTAGCCTTGTTTCTAATTACAAGTCCGCTTTCGTCCAATTTGTTCCTAAATATCCATTTGGTACCAATAATGGTATAACCATTTGGTCTAGGAACTAACTGTCATACATCATTTCTTTCAAATTGATTTAGCTCTTCTTGCATTGCAATAATCCAGCTTTCATCATTAAGAGCTTGTTCAATAGTGGTTGGTTCAATTTTTGACACAAATGCATATTGTCCACAAATATTTTGCTTTGATCTCCTAGTTTTTACTCCTTCATAAATATTTCCAATGACTTGCTCAATTGGATGGGCATTTTTGAACTTTAAATCAGTTGGAGGTTTGTAAGGATCATTACCTTTACTTACCTCTTCCTCCATGGAGTTTTCTAGCTTGAGCTCGATTTCATTTGGTTGTTCTTTCCTTTTGTTTCATCTGCATCACTTAATTCATCCTCCTTTCTCGGAGTTTGGTTAAATTCATCAAAGACAACATGTATTGACTCTTCTATTGTTTGATGTCTTTTGTTGAAAATTCTATATGTTTTGCTATTTGATGAATAACCCAAGAAAATAGCTTCATCGCTTTTGGCATCTAGTTTTCCCAGATTTGTTTTTCCATTATTTAGCACATAACAAGTACATCCAAAAGTATAAAAATATGATATATTTGGTTTCCTGCCTTTCCAAAGTTCATATGAGGTCTTTTTTGATATAGCTCTAATGGTAACTCGGTTTAATACATGACAAGTTGTACTTACAGCTTCACCCCAAAATCTCTTGGATAGTTTACTCTCATTTAGCATGGTTCTAGCCATTTCTTGTATTGTCCGGTTTTTCCTTTCAACAACTCCATTTTGTTGAGGAGTTCTTGGTGCAGAAAATGTATGGTGAATTCCCTTTTCATTGCAAAATTCTATGAATCGAGTATTTTCAAATTCACCACCATGGTCACTTCTAATGGAAATGATTGAACTTTGTTTTTCATTTTGCACCAAATTTGAAAACGAGACAAACATTGAAAATGCTTCATCTTTGCTAGCTAAGAGTATAATCTAAGTAAATCTAGAAAAGTCATCCACGATTACATATACATAATTTTTCCCACCAAGAGTTAAAATGTCTGATGGCCCATAAAGATCCATATATAGTAATTCAAGTGGTCTAGTTTTTGAGATTTCCTGTTTGGTCAAAAATGGCATTTTCGGTTGTTTAGATAGTTGGTAGGCTTTAAAAATCTTATCTTTGTCATATTTGAGTTTTGGTAAGCCTTGTACTAAATTCTTTTTCCATAAGGTTTTGATATTTGACATATTTATATGTCCAAGCCTTGCATGTCATTTCCATGGATCATTTTCTATGGCTATTAGACATTTTCCTTCTAAGTCATCAAGGCAAACCAAATATACATTTCCATGTCTTTTGCCACTAAAAATTATGCGCTCGTCATCATCAATAACATTACATATAGAGGATTCAAATACAACTTTATATCCTTTATCACACAGTTGACTAATATTCATTAGATTGTGTTTGAGTCCTTCAACAAATAGAACATTTTCAATACATGCATTTGAAATACCATAGACATTTCCTTTACCTTTTATTTTACCTTTTTCGTTATTTCCAAAAGCTACTGTTCCTTCATCACATGGGTTGATCTTGTGAAATAATCCTTTTTCTCCTGTCATATGTCTTGAGCAACCGCTATCCATAAACCATACGTTATAGGCCTTAGCTTTAAGACATACCTGTAAAAATTAATTTGAGTGGAGCTTATCCTTTAAGTACCCATTTTATGGGTCCGTTTGGGTTAGTTAACCTTTGAAGTTTGAGTTGATCCATCTTTGATCCCATAAAACCAATGCATTTTGGCATCCAAACCAATTTAGCACCTAGGTTTTGCAGTTTTCTTAGTTTACATTGATAGATCTTATGTCCAAGCTTGTTGCAAAAGTTACAAGCTCCCAGAAGTCTAGAAATAGGGAGCTAATTGGTAATTTGTTCATTGGTTGGTCTTTTGGTCCAAACTGTTCGATTTATCTTTGGTTTAGTAAAATTGGTTTTGATATTATTTCTTGGAGCGTTAGTTTCAGTTTGTTCAAGTGCATTGTACCCAAGTCCTTTCTTGCAAGTTTGAGTTGTCATTTTCAAGAACATTTTTACATTTTCTCCTGGATTAGAGAACTTGGCAAGAGATTCATTTAATGATTTATTCTCGTTTTTAAGTTTTTCTAATTCATTTTCTAATGTATTCTTTTCATCTTTTAACTTGTCTAATTTTTCAGCAAGTTTACCATTTACAATTATTACTGCATCACATTGTCTTTTCTTAATTGTAAACTTGTTTCCAAATTTCTTTATTTCTTCATATAGTGAATCATAAGCTGGTTGAAGTTCCTCTAATTCAGCACACTTAAGACATTCATTTGTAGAGAAATTTGAAAAGGATTTCTGTTTGGAGGTTACCTCTTGACTACTCGTGCAGTCCGTTGAAGTGGCTTGATCCTCCAAGGTTTCTATGGCTGCAAAGCATATATCGGTGTTTGCTATGCAACAGATTCTTGCACAATTTGCTTCGCATTCTTCACTTGAGGAGCTATTCGTTGTAGATTCTTCTTCATTTACGTACATGCCTTTTCCTTTGTTTCTTTAAAATCTTTTATTGTCGCCTCGATCTTTTCTTTGTTCCTTTGCCTTGTTTTCTTCGGGCGTTGGACATTGGGCTTGAATGTGTCCCGAACCGCCACATCGGTAGCATTTTGTTATTTCTTTCTTTTTATCTTTGGAGTTTCTTTCTTTAAAATTTCTGAAATTTCTGTCTTTCCTCACAAATTTTCTGAATCGTTTTGTGAGTAGAGCAATTTCATCGTCATTTTGTGAAGATGAGGTGTCGTCCGAGTCTTGTGCGGCTTTCAAGGCAATTGCTCTTTTGCCTTTGTGATGATCTTTATTTCTTTTCTTAATTAGCTCATGTGACATCAAAGAGCTAATTAGGTTCTCTAGCTTCAATGTATTAAGGTCCTTGGCTTCTTCTATCGCAGTAATCTTTGGAGTCCAAGATTCCGATAGAGCCCTTAGAATCTTCATAACCTGTTCAGATTCAGATATAGCCATTCCAAGACCTTTCAAAGCATTAGTGATTTTTGAGAATCTAGCAAATATTTCAGAAATATTTTCTGTTTCTAACATTTTAAAATTTTCTAATTCTCCAATCAAAATGTTTCTTCTCGTCCCTTGGACTTGAGAAGTTCCTTCATAGATAGAGGTTAATGTATCCCATATCTCTTTGGCGGTTAAACAAGAGGATACTCTATCATATTCAGATGTCGTGAGAGCACAAAACAGTGAATTCATAGCTTTGGCATTGTTCTTCACGATTCTTACTTCCTCATCTGTCCATTTGGAAGCTTTTTCATCAATGGGCAAGGTCACACCATCTTGAATCGCAATCCAAGAGTCCATATCGGTAGCCATGATGAGTTGTTTCATTCTTAGCTTCTAATATACAAAATTGTTCCCATCAAACAATGGTGGCCTTGTAAAGGATTGGCCTTCGGCAAATGCGGGAACGGAAGTAGATTGGGATGCCATGTCAATAAGATCTCTTTGGTAAGCTCAAAGATCTGCTCTGATACCACTTGTTGGTCCGAGTTCATGGCAAAATCCAAGAGGGGAGGGGTGAATTGGGTTCTTATAAAATTCTTCGATAAATTAAAACTTAACCCCTTGAAAGCTTAATCCCCTTGATTGAGACAAATAGAGAGCAATGAAGTAATGAAAGCAATGAAGTAAAACAGTAGGCAAGATTTATAGTGGTTCGGGCAACCTTTCCCTACTCCACTCTTCTAAGCTCACACATCGTTGTGACTTGGGTTCCACTATGTATTCCGCAAATACACTTAGAGTCTCCGCTCTCTTCTAAATTCTAGCTCTAGGAGGCATACACAATCAGAGCCTATGCTCTCTTCTAGATTCTAGCTCTAGGGGGCTTATACACTTGATACAAGTAGATGATGTGTTCGACTCCAATCACAACTCTACTTGCAACGTCTTGGTTTGTTACAACAAACTCAAACCAAGACCAATAACAAAGAATAATGAAAATAAGGAAGATCTACACTTTACTGAGTTGTGTAGGCAAGTTTCAACTTGAGGAAGAATCTGTAGAAGCAACCGGTTGTATATCGTTGAAGCTACTTGCAACTTGAAGCTTGTTCTTCCTTTGAAAGTGTATAGATCACTCAAATTTAGAGAAAAGCAAATGGGAGCTCTTGTTTGCACTTTTTTCCTCTCTTTACGCTATGTAGTATATTGTCCAACGTTTGCTTGAGTGTCTATTTATAGAATGGGGAAGATTTGAACGTTATAGAAGTGGTTGGCGCGCAATAAATGTTCCAACGTTCAAAAATTCGAACGTTGCTTCCCAAGTCGCAGGTGGAGTCGACTTCGTCTGCGACTTGGCTTCCCAAGTCGCAACTGGAGTCGACTTCGTGTGCGACTTCAGTTTTGCATTTTCCAAGTCTGAGTCTAGGTCGACTTGGTTTCAGACTTGACCTCAAGTCGATCTTGGAGTCGACTTGGGTTGCGACTTGACCAGTTCTTGTACTGAAAACAGTTTGATCTTTGTTTGATTTCCTTTAGCTTGCTTGGCTTCTTTCCTTCAATAATATTTTGTAGACCTTATGAAGCTTGAAAAACTTGCATGGTTGTTTTTGCCTTTGATTCAACCATCTTGCTTTCTTTTGATATTAGTCTTTACATCTTGAATTTCTTCATCTTGAAATATGCTTGGAGATTTTCCTTGAACTTGAGAAACTTAAGTTGATCTTGAAATGAGCTTGCATCTACATCTTTGAACTTTTAAAACCTCAAGTCGATTTTGAGGTCGACTTCGTCTACGACTTCGGTATTTTTCTGCCCCAGATTCAACTCTGGAGTGATTTTACTATCTGAAGTCAATTCTGGAGTCGGCTTCGTTTGCGACTTGGCTTCCCAAGTCGCAAGTGGAGTCGACTTGGCCTGCGACTTCACCTGCTCTTCTTCTATTTTCAAAACTGGTCGTGGGGATCATTTTGGAGTCGAGGATGGAGTCGATTTTGGGATCGACTTCACCCTAAGTCGAAGTCCAAGTCGACTTGGAAATCGACTTGGCTATTTCATTCCTTAAAATATTTAACAAAATCATTAGTATTCACTTTATATTCAAATTTAACTTTGTTAATCATCAAAACTCGTGCTTTGGTCAATTTTGTTTTATTTTGAACATTGTTTCCAACAATCAATATGCCGGGATGATTTTTCATAAAAACTCATAAACATTCATCATTTCAAAATATTATAGGAATGACCACCCTTAAACACATTTCATAAATACTTGAGAATAAAACATATTTTCAAAAAGGGTTTGCTTACTTACAATGAAGCAATAAAATCACATTTTCAAAGTTGTGCTTGCTTACCTCCTCAGTCTGTGTCCTCCACCTTTTCCTTTCCTTTTCCTATACAAGGAAAAATGATATTTTATCTATATCATTCCATGTCTTAGATTGCTTCCTATGCATGCTTTATAATCATTCGTTACCTCATTGCTATAGAGGTTAATCTTATAAATATACTTGGTCATTACCTCCTTATATGGATTTTTATCCATAAATCTTTTAAAAATTCCATCCATATATCCTCATAAAATATAAAAAAAATAAATCTCTATTTTTTCCCAAAATCATGTTGTTTACAGTTTATAGTACTGTAGCAAAATCACTGTAGAAGATTACTATTCATAATCACTATTCATGGTACTGTTCACGTTTATTGTTCATCTGAGGTTACTGTTCACAGCAACATGGTTTACTGTTCATGGGTTCCAAAAATTGACATTTTTTCCAAAAAAAAATACCATGACATAGCTTATACTTAGTATATCATGAAAAAATTCATACATTTTGAATTTATCATCATTTACTTAGCTAAATAAATCATTTTCTCCATATACTAAAAATCAACATAAATTCACTTAAGCATAATCCTTAATTCCAAAAATTATGAAATTAATATATCATCATTCCAACATCATATTTATCATATTCATTCATCCCAAATCATCATTTATCAATTTTGGGGCATTATTTACACATATCGTATGCTATCTTCCCGAATGCTCTATCTTTGCTCCAAATTTTCGATGTTTCGGCATAATTTCAATTAAGCATTATAACTTTACTTATTTTCTCATGATTAGGAATTCTCTAAGCATGGTTTTATCCTACTTAATATCCAAAAGAAATTTGGATAGAATTCACTTACCCGAAGTGGAGATATCCCACTTTTTCTCACACTTTCTCTCTCTAACTTCCTCCTTTTTTTCCTTGGATGTGTGGGAGGGTTTTGGGAGCTGGGATTGCTCAAGTGGAGCTGGGATTTTGTGCTCTTGGACGTCCACCCCTGCCTCCTATTTATATGTTTGGATTTTTCACAAAATTGGATTTTACCTCCCTAGCTTGAGGTATTTAATTATAAAAATATATTTTTTATAATTTCTAAAAATGCATTGAGCCAAGAGCAGCCACCCTAGGCCTGCTCCAGCCCCCCTATAGCAGCCCTATTTTCATGATTTTTTTATTTTTAAAATTATTTAATTTAGGCTAATTAAATCTTAGCCATTGATCTTGCATGAGGATGAATTTAAACCATTGATTTTCGGTCAAATATCCACCCACCCCCTGCCATGCTCCTGCAATAGCTTCTGTTCATTTATTATTTTATTATTTTATTATTATTTATATTTAATAAAAGTAAAATGGAATTTAATGAAAAGATAAGCTACTTTTTCATCCCAAATTGACGTTCCATCTTGGCCCTTGATTTGTGATTTTCATCACATCTTAACCCATTCATCATGTTCATCATGAATTTTTAACCATCCATAACAAATTTCATCTCAATCCGACGTCCGGATTGCAAGTTATGAATTTTTCTTCAATTTTTCGCTAAAATCCGAAATTCCATTAAAATATAAAAAAGAATTGCTATTTCGTCCTGTAGTGATTAAATCTCCCTTTTTGTCATTTTGTGATTAAGTTAATCTACATAATTAACTCTTAATCACCTTAGTTATTATTCATGTGCACTATTCATGTGGTTTAATGCTACAATTGCATTTCTTTAACCTCTAATACACATATTTTCATACTCATGAATATATATTTTATTAATACATTACCTAGGGTTTACAACCCTAGAGTTTTATACACGTGTTTAAGATTAGGGTTTCACAGAATATACCGTTAAACCCTATGTAGTCATGAACAAGTTATGTATCTATCAATTCCATTTCATTAAATTGCATGGGAACATAGCGATTGCATGTTGTGTAATTAGCTTTATATGTGTTGGAAGATATATATAAAGATTATTGAACTTGGACTAAAAAATTCCTGCACAATCTAAAGAAAAGGAACCAATTCAATATAGTTTAGATTCAAGGATTCTCAACTATTCCATCTGTCATCCCCATTTGAGAATTCCTTTTTAGTATTCCCGCTATTCCGTTAAACTCTTCTCTATTTCTTTTACCTATTTTGTATTTTTCGACCTCAATTATGAAATCTCTTTCTACTCACCGAAAGCAACTGAACTAATTAATAATCTTAGTTAGACCATATCCTCGTGGGAATGATACTTAACTCACTCTTTATTACTTTATCGGCACGTATACTTGCATTAAAACGAGCATTATAATTAGACATATAAACAGCTCGTCACTAAGCTCACTTGTGCCCATTCCTTTTATTTTGATACTCTCATTTAGGGAAAACATTCCAACATATTATACCCTTTCATTTCCTCAGCATATGGAAGTTCATTACTTCCCATTCATCATTTAACATCCATTTTTTACATTTCTCACATTGGCGCTTACTTTAAGCACATACTTAATAGTTTAGGCCTCACATATTAATCTCAAATTTTGAGATTTTAAATCATTATCAAACAGCACCTTACTTACCTATTTTATCATATTTCTATTCATTTTTGCATTTTAGCAAATCATATTTGATCATTTCTCATCTTTGTCATTCATACCCTTTATGTGCACCCTTTTATCACACATACAACATGTGTTTTTTAATTTCTTTCAAAACAGCAACTTGCCTTCCATTTTGGCATAATTAGAACACTTAATTAGCACATAATTTAGGGTATTTTCATAGAATTATAATCCCTTAATCACATGGTTCCAAAACAGCAACTTTGGCACCACTCTTTCCCACTTTCAACGTCCATCTTGACACATGTCCCATAACAAATTTTTAACTTCTTAATTTCAGCCCTTAATCATACTTTTCTTGTCCCATATTTAAGGTATTTTCATGGATTTAAAGTCTATAATTTAGTTTTCCCAAAATAGCAACTTTTCGTACATGTCTTGGCCATCCTTGGACGTCCACATCATGTGACCCATAAAAAATCAGATTTTGAAATTTTCTTGAATCCCATGTTGGATGTCCCTTCTACCTTAAACTTAGGGTATTTTACCCTTTAATTTATCCAAGTATTAGTTGGTTGAATTCATGCCTCATATCCATCTCAAAAGAGTGGAATTTTCATCATGTTGTTAACCTTAGGTTTTACCTTTCTAAGGTACTTAAATCATACTCAAACCAACATATCCAAATCATGGAATCATTAATCATAATCCAAATATGATATAAGCTCAAAACAGCAACATATTTAGGAATTTTCCAAAAATTCCAGCTAGGTATTCCTAGGGTAATTAATGTATAACCTCCTTGAACCCTTGAATTGAATCCTTTCATTCATTTAGCATTTAGTACCCTAATTAAGGGCTTCATAACTCATCATTTAGGGTTCATTATGGATCAAATCTATGACCCATGAATGAAGCTAGAAAACTTAGAATTCATCAAACCAAAACTTAGAACAACCACTTACTTGAAGTCGTAGATTCGTCTCCTCTTTGCTCAAGTTGGTTTCCTCCTTTCTTCCCTTCCTTCTTCTCCTCTTTTCTTCTCTTTTTCTTCTCCTTTATCCCCTTGCTTGGACGTTCAACCTGCTGCCCTTGTTGTTTTCTCTCTTTTTTTCTTTATTTTCTCTCTCTAACCATGCCAAAAAAAACATCCCAAGGGCTACCCACTTTGCCCCCTTATATAGGCTGTTAAATGGTTGTAACTTAACCTTGGTTGGTCTCATTTTAACCATGGTTACATGCATTTAAATGCCCATATGTGTTGCTGAAATATGGACCATCCAGGTGTCCTTACATGTGCCCATAGCTTGTCATATCACCTCTCTTAGCTATGCCACATTATCACCTCATTTATATTTTTCAAAAAATCAAAAAATCACTTAATTTTGATGCCTTAATCACGTCCGCACCTTGCTAGATTTTGTTTTGATTTTTTTCAAAATTTTCTTTTCATAAAATCATCCCAATTCACCTCATCTTGCCACCTTAGCCTTGAAGCGTTAATTACCTCCACAAAAGATCAACTTGCATTAATTATTTGACCTTATCCTCTTCCAAATTAATCCTACAATGACACATGTCCACATTATCCATGCATTTTTGCATTTTTTTGAAATTAAAAATCTACCCATTTCACCCTACGTTGACATGTGTCAACTTGATATAAATTTATCAACTTTAGCATTAATTGAGTTGATTTTAATCTTGCTCAAATCAATCCTACGATGACACATGTCCATTTTCTTTTTCAAAAGTTAAATTTTCATTTAATTAGTTGACTTTAAATCTTTTTCAACGAATCTCATGTTGACACGTATCACTTTTCATAAGCAAAAGTCAAACGCTTTCGTCCTTTCATGATTAAGCAATTTTTCATAATAATTAGCTTAATCAAACCCATCTATAAGATTCACCATATCATTTTAACCTTTCATGACAAATTTTACCTCAAAATGACCTTTCTAGCATAAGTTACGGCCATTTGAAATTGTCTTTTGGATTTGGATGAAAATAAATAATTATCACCCTAATCTCATCATAATTTTCGTAATCCATTCCATTCATAAGGTTGGGCACATCATCACGTGCTTACCTTTCAAATTTCACCTCATTCCGCCTTGTAGGCATCAAGCTATGAATTTTCTAACATTTATCACCTTAAATTCGTAATCATCATTATAATTTCTATTAATTAAATCATAATATATGAGATAATTATTCATAACATATTCACATTTCCTAACCTTTATTGGGTCTCTTTAATCACATTAATCCACATTGAGCTATGATGATTAATTTAATCACCTTTCTTAATTAATAGCCTTAAAATAATTCAATCAATTGAATCATACATCACATATACATGCCTAATTTACATGTAGGGTCCTCAAAGTCAACCTTGCAATAATTTGGGTTGACCTTAACTTCCATGTCAATTCATCACATATATATCAAGATATTGATCTATTTGATCACTTGCTTAAAATAATTAAAATAGATAGCAATGATTATTCATGTCACCTCATCACCTAGCCTTAATTGCCTTGCCATCTCAACTCATTCTCTACTCCACTTTTGTCTTTTAGTGGTCTTGTCCTCTTGTACACACTTAAACAAAAGTGATTGACTTAATCACCTTGCATTAATTGGTTACCCTCATCTCATTCATCTAATTTTAAAGGCATAAAATTCAATACCTCCCATGTCAATGTGGGTTAACTTAAACCCTCCATCTCTTGGAATTTTCTAAGTTCTTCCTTGTACAAATTCCAAGTTCCTTCATTAGGCTTAAAATAATCGGGGTTTCACAACATCATTACTCTTAAACAAGCATCTACAGCCAAATAAGAATTTACAGACAAATCCATGCGTAACTTGCCAATTTCATATTGTATGTTATGGATATTTAATTTTTGGATAATTTGCAAAATATACCAACAGATTTGACCATAATCACTAGTGTATCCACATAGTTTAAGAAATTACAAACAATCAAAAGTGTGACTAATCATACATAGGTTGTAATATTTGCAAATATAGCTATGTTGTGGTGGCTTTATCGTGACACCATCATAGCATTGTCGCAATGCAGGTATATTTACAAATATATGTAAAGTATGTGAATAATATGCAATTTTAGAAAACTATATATGTATATTTTCAATAGAATCAAATTATGAGATGTATCAAAAAATTATCTTTTTTATAATTTTTAGAATATATATTTTTTAAATTTCAAAAATAATAAATTTTAGAATGATTTAAGTGATTCTTAAGGATACAACTTTGGAAGGATGCCTATGGATAATCAACTTTAATTTGGGTAAGAAAATTTCATATCATGAGCACCCAAAACTAATCAAGATGAGTACAGAGTATCCATGCGGATATCTAAAGTTGCATTTAGCAATTTTAAATAGTTAAATTTTTATTTTAGTGATTTAGATTTCTATGAAAATTGTTTTTAACAAAAGAAATAATGTAATTTGCAAATGAAGATTGGATAATTTTTTACCTTATCCTACCAAATTAGGATCAGTTTGATGAATATTCTATCCAAAATGCACTAGTAAAAAATATTTACATAATTTTAAAATTCTAAAATTATATACAATATATAAAAATTATAAAAAAGGAAAATTTTCAAATATATTCCCATAATTTGATCATATAGAAAATAAACTCGATTAGTTTCTAAAACTATATATTACCTCTACATAATTTGTAAATTTTTGCAAATATACGTACATTGTGACAACCCTATGATAGAGCTGTTACAACATGGATATATTAGAAAATATATGAAAACTATTAAAATTATATAGATATGCTTACAATTATAATTAAACTAGGCGAGTATATTTGCAAATTACCATTAACTTCTATAGTAAATTTAGAAAATACTAAGTAAATTTAATACCAAAGGGACACAAATGTACATTGCACAAGGACATGAAAAGAAGTCAAGGAACTTCATCCATTTCAAAAATGTCATTGTACTTAGGGATGTTAATAGATTAGGTCAACACATGAATTCCCGCATCTAACCTAGTTATAAATGAATTAGGATTGAATTTTTTTTTTGTATAAATGAATTGTGTTTCATCAACATTCATCCATCATATAAACGGTAATAGATTGTCTGTTTATAACTCATCGGCTTGATTCGTAACCCATTGAACTCATTTAATCCGTGAATTCCGTAATAACCCAATGAAGATGATGTATAAAGATAATCCTAGCCCTATCATCATTTTGCTTCTTTCTTCTCCATGTCGGTCATTCCAATGACATCCTTCTCCTACATCATTGTCGCTCTTGCCATCTCCCTATTATCTTCTTGCCTTCTGCTTATCATCAATACTCTCTACTAATCTCCTCCTATTTCCTTCTTATGCTCCTTATCCCTCTCCCTGTATCCCTTATTCCATGTCAAAATTTCCCTCAACCACTTTGCCTTACATATTCACAACGCTCTACCACCATACATCTTAGCTGCACCCTACTATCCTTCTTACATGGTGGTCGATCTCTTCTTTCTCAATAGTTTTTTCTAATGTAAATATGGTATTCATTACTAAGAAGTGTCAATATATAAAAAATAGTTACAAATGTAGGTGGCTTTCCCCACCAAGATCTTTCATCATCTTAGATAGAGGCTACTTATTTGGCCAGCTTATGAGCAATTATATTTCCCTTACGCAAAACATGACAATATTCGACTATTTTTGTGATACCAAGAACAATTGGATCCTTATATGTCAGTTAGGCATTTAATTATAGATAATTATATGATTCAATTCAATGATTGAGATTAAATCAATTGATTAAGTAAGGTGATTAAATTAATCACCATAACTCAACATGGTTTAATGTGTTCAAAGAGACCAAATGACGTATAGGAAATGATGATGAGGCATGATTAATTATTTCATATATTATGATTTAATTGATGATCATTATGATGATAATTAAGGGATTGATGTTGCTATTGTAAGAAAATTCATAACTTGATGTCTATAAGGCGGATTGACATGAAATTTGAAAGGTAAGCACATGTTGACGTGCTCTACCTCATGAATGGAATGGATTATGATAATAATGATTAAATTAGGATGATAATTATTTAATTTCATCCAAATCTAAGAGACATTTTCAAATGACCATAACCTACACTAGAAAGGTCATTTTGAGATGAAATTTTTTATGAATGGCTAAAATGAGATGGCCTATTATATGCATGGTTTTGATTAAGAAAACTTCCATAGAAAAATGCTTAATCACATAAGGACAAAACCCTTTGACTTTTGCTTTCAAAAAGTAACTTTTCATTTAATGAAAAGTCAAGGTATTAAATGGGTCATTTGAGGTGTCATGAGATGGAATTTTTGAGAAAATTTTGTGAATTTTTAAAATGCAAACAAATGCATGAAAAGGGGCTGCATGACCAGGGACATTTAATGCATGTAATTTGGGCAGATTTTGTGCCCACAAAAAGACAAAATGGGTAGACACATGGGACGTGATCAAGGGGTTGATTGTGAGCAGAATTTTTATTTTAAAAATTCTATAAAAATGGAAATAATGAGGATAAATATGCCAGCATCTCAATGGGATAAACATTGAATTAATAAACCTCAAAATATGGTGGAAATTAGAAGGGAAAAAGGGCAACAATATATAAAAAAAGGAGAAGGGTCGTTGCACATTACTTGTGAAACCCCGAAACCCTAGGGTTATAAACCCTAGGTAATGTGTTAATCTTTATATGAAATATATTGATGGTATTTTTGCAATATGTGGAATTGAAGGATTAAATAGCTAATTATGGAATGTTAATTCGGATGAATAGTAAACGTAAATAGTGAAATGTGAATAGTAAATGTGGGATTAAGGAATATGTTAAGTTAATCACTTTGGATTAACTTAATCATAAAAGATGAAAAAGGAAGCTTCCCACAAAAGGACAAAATAGTCACTTTTTGATTTATTTAGTATTTTCGGATTTTTAGTGGATTTTTGAGAGAAATGAAGAAAAATTCATAACTTGCAATCCGGACGTTGGATTAAAGTGAATTTTTTATGGATGGCCAAAATATTATGATGATCACGATGAATGGTTTAAGATGTGACAAAAATCATGAATTAAGGGTCAAGATGAAATGTCATTTTGAGATAAAAAAAGGTAGCCCACCTTTTCATTAATTATACTAGACTTTTGGGGTTAATTTTAATTAATCAAATAATTAATGAAAAGTTGCACAAATCCAAATGGCTGCTTAGGCATGGGGGAGGCTTCACTTTGGGCCAAAATCAAAAATCATTAAATAAATAGGGGTTAGCTAGGGGGCGTGAACAGTAGCTAGGGGGGCTGCACAAAGCTCAAAATATTGCATGGGATTTGGAAAAATATATTTAGAATTTAGTACTTATAGCAAGAGGGGGTAGATTGTAAATATGTGAAAAATGCAAGACTATAAATAGGGGCATGGGTTGAACGACCAAAGCACACAAACCCAGCTCATTTGAGCATTTCCAACCCCCACCCACACGTTCAAGCCTTAAGGAGGAGAGGAGAGAAGGATAGAGAGAGAAAGTGAGAAGAGAAGGAGGATATCTTCACTTAAGGTGAGTGAATTCTTCTCCAATTTCTTTTGGATGATAAGTAGGGTAAAAATATGCTTAGATAATGTCTAAACATGAGAAAATAAGTATAGTTATAATGCCCAAATGGAATTATGCCTAAACATCGAAAATTTGGAGCAAAGATAGAGCATTCGGGAAAATCATGTATAAAATGTGCAAATAATGCTCCAATATTGCTAAATGATGATTTGGGATGAATTTTTATAATAATTATGATGTTGGAATGATGATATATTAATCTCATGATTTTTGAATTTAAGGATTATGCTTAAGTGAAATTATGTTGAATTTTTAGTATATGGAGAAAATGATTTATTTAGCCAAGTTAATAATGATGAATTCAAAATTCATGAATGTTTCCATGATATACTAACTAAGAGCTATGTCATGGTATTTTTTATTTTTTGAAAAAATGTCAATTTTTGGAACCCATGAACAGTACCCAATTCGTGAACAGTAACCCGGATGAACAGTAATCGTGAACAGTGCCGTGAACAGTTACCTACTACAGTAATTTTGAATAGTAATTATGAACAGTAAATAGTGTGATTTTGGGAAAAATTGAGATTTATTTTTAAGGATTTATGGATAAAAATCTATATAAGAAAATAATGATCAAGTATTTTTAAGGTTAACCTCTATAAGAAATTATGAAGAAAAATAAGATCATAAATGAATATGACTCATGTATGATAAAATATGTATATCCTTTTCACTTGTATAGGAAAAGGAAAGAAAAGGATAAAGGAGTCAGATTAAAGCAAAACAAAGGTAAGCAAACAAACTTTTTTTTTTAAATGATTTTTATATGTTTTATATTGCAACCATGGAATATGTCGGAATTGTTTTATCATAAGCAAATCCATATGAAAGTAAGGAGAAAAGTTGAGATATGTGGGAATTGCTTTATCATAAGCAAATCCTTATGAAAATAAGGAAAAATGTGGAAATGGTTGCATTATGATGGAAAAGGAAAATTTTAATTTTCAAATAATATTTGGTTTTATCAAACGATTTTGCAATGATTTATTGAAATGTTTTTTTTTAAAAAAAAGATTTAAGGAAGGCCAACCGATAACCGATTTGAGTAATGATTTTTGAAGTAATGACCAAAGGATCATACAAGTTTACTAAAATAACCCATGTGTTCTATGAACAAAGAATATGATATCATATGAGAAACGAATTATGTGTTTGTATATCCTTTGTTCATGAAAAACTCAAAAATGGGAAAAAAAATGTTTGCAAAATCTTTTGTCTTTAAATATTAAAATGTTTTTCTTTCAAAATTGTTTTATCGATCAAAAATTATTTATAAACATTTTAGCAATATTTTGAATTTACTATTTTCCAAACGTTTCCTTCAAATATTTCAAATGATTTAGAAATGTGTTATTTAAATGTTTATAAAATTATTTAAGGTTGGTCATCCTTACAAAATATTTGTTATTAACTTGTTAACTTGAGCTATGCCAAGTTTTCAAGTTAGAAAAGGGAATACAGGCCGAGGTCTGTATTATTTTGAAATAACATGCTAGCATCAAGTTTTAAAAAGGAAAAGTCACAGACTAGGGTCTGTGGAGTTTTATAAAAAGCATGCTAGCATAAGAATGTGGAGAAAGGAACATGCATATGAGTTATGTACTAGGTCTACTGTAGAGGATATGCAAACCGAACGCGGTTGCAAGATGGGCCCCCTCTACATAGGCCAAGTCGCTTAAAAAGGCAAAATGTCAGTGGCGCTCTCCCTGAAATAGGAGAAGGACACGGATAACTGCCTGGCTCGCGAGTTATCAATTGAGATGGTTTCTCTCCTAAGGAGGAAGGATGATCACTTGGTAAGTGTCATCTACCAGACAGACAGTGCATATGCTTGTTTTAAAAAGGTTTTATGGAAAACATTTTAAGGACATGAGAATGTCCTTGGAGAAAGGAAGTTTTATGAAAATATCTTAGGACATAAAATAGGTCCATACAGGTAAAGTTTTACAAGCATATGTTTTTGGTATGAAATATGAAAGGTTTTATGAAAAGGTTTCCACTGATTGATAGTAGATCACTTGATAAGTGTCTACTATTGAACGAGAGAAATGCATTTAAATGGAAAAATGCTTGCTTATTTAGTTTCGACTCACGTTTTTCTTTTCAAACCATAGACAGGTACAACACAAGACATGATGGAAAAGGAAAGGATGATATGAAGAAAAAGTGATGACATGTCAATTTGCATATTTTCATAGTTTATATGTATGAAATGATCAGGTTAAACTAACCTGTATTGTAGAAAAACAAGTATGAATGTCATCAATGATAATTGAAAATTGAGATTAAGTGTGTGTTTACATGTGATGAAAGAAAAGAAAATTTTTTTGAACAAGATCCAATTAAGTACCCGCCGCGTGATTAGGGCAACAATCCTGATTCACACTTACCAATCGACAAGTTCTTAGAGTAAGGACTATGTGGACGCTTCGGTTTGGGGCGCTACATTACTAGTGAACAGATTTGGTGGAGAGAAAAAGAAACTTAAGTGTCTAGTAAGGGACGTCCCAAATAGGGGGAAAAAGGAAGGAAAAAGGGAAGAAAAAAAAAGAGGAAAAGAAGAGGAAGGAAGAGGAGAAACCAAGCTAAAAAGGTGGGAGCAAAACCAAACAAGTTAAAGTACGTATTAAACCAAGTTTGGTTTATTAAATTCTAAGTTTTCTAGGTCAATTCATGTGTCATAAATTTGATTCATTATGAATTCTAAATGATGATTTATGAAGCCCTTGATAGAGTTATTGAATGTTAGATGAATAGAGATATTCAATTCAAGCATTCAAGGAAGTTATGTGGGAAGTTAGGGTTGTTTATAACATGTGCACCATGCTGCAATTTTTGTTTAATTTCATTTAATGTTGCTGTTTTGAGCATATGATATGTGTGGATTATGTGAAATGTTTCAATGATTAATATATGTTGAACCAAGCATGTTTGATGGACCTTAGAAAGGTGAAACATGGAGTTGACAACTTAATACAAATTCTACTCATTTGGGGTGGAATTGGTACATAACCTAAACAACATGATAAATGGGTGAATATGGGGGTAAAATACCCTACAAATGGGATATTTAAGGGACGTCCAAGGGCTGAAAATAAAAAGCCAAAAATCTATTTTATATGGACATGTTGATGTGGACGTCCAAAGGTGGAAAGCATGGAAGAAAAGTTGGTATTTTAGCAACCTAATTAATGAATTTAAATTCCATGATTCAACCCTAAATTATGTGCAAAATAAGTACTTAAACTAAGCAAAAATGGAAGGAAAAGTGTTGTTTTATATAAACTTAATTAACACATAATGTATGCGTGACTAAGAGAGTGCACATGAAGGGTATGGATAGCAAGAATGGGAAATGACCAAGTATGATTAGCTAAAATGAAAAAAACTGAAAGGAAAATGGGGCAAAATGAGAAAAGAGAGGGTTTTTTTGAGAAAATTATAAAATCTCAAAAATTTGGAATTAAGATTAGTTGCCCTAACTCATAAATAAGTGCCTTAAATGAGCACCAATGTGAAAAATGTAAAGAATGGGTGATAAATGATAAATGGGAAGTGATGAACTTCCATATGATGGGTTAACCTAAATGGTTATAATGAATGTGAAAATTTACCCTAAATAAGGTTATTAAAAATGAAAGTAATTGATGCTATGGAAGCACAAGTTATACCAATGTGCGAATTGGTCAAACTGATACCCAACTAATAGGGTGAAAAAAATTGGTAAAATAGATTTGGAAGAAAGAAAAAAAAACTTAATGTTGGAAATATGTGGAAAACAAGCTAAATCTATGTTTTGATGATTAACAAATCAATTTGAGTAAGTCTTGGCTACTAACACGTTTGTGGAAATGTTTAAGGCATATACATTTGAAGAAAATAAAGCAGGGAAGGCCAAGTCGTTCTCCAAGTCGACCCCAAGATCGACTTCAAGAAGCCAAATCTGTCCAGAGTTGAAAATAGGAGAAGAACAAGTGAAGTCGCATGCCAAGTCGACTCCACTTGCGACTTGGGAAGCCAAGTCGCAAACGAAGTCGACTCCAGCATCGACTTCAGTCGGGAGATTCACTCCAGAGCTGAATTTGGGATGGAAGAATGCCGAAGTCGCAAACGAAGTCGACTCCAGTTGCGACTTGGGCGAAGTCGCGGACGAAGTCGACCCCAAGTGCGACTTGAGTTTTTCTAAGATCAAAGATGCAGTTTCAAGGAATCAACTTGAGTGTTTTCAATACCTAATCAAAGGTGCAAGATCAACTTAAATCTCTCAAGTTCAAGGCAAAGCTCCAAGCTTATCTCAAGATGAAGAAAGTCATGATATGACAACCAATGCAAGTTCAAGATACCAAGAAGATTCAAATCTCATGGATTCAATGATTGCAAAACTCGAAGCAAATGAAAGCAAGAAGACTCAATGATCCAAGATATGAAAATGCAAAGGAATTGAAGGAATGGAGAAGCCTAAGCAAAACAAAGCGATCTCCAAAGTCTTCAAGTTCATCAAAGCCAACTGACAAGGTGAAGTCGCACCCGAAGTCGACTTCACCTGCGACTTGGGTCAAGTCGATACCCAAGTCGACCCGACCTGGAACTTGAGGTTGCGACGGAGAGGCGAAGTCGCACCCGAAGTCGACTCCATCTGCGACTTGGGCGAAGTCGCACCCGAAGTCGACTCCGCATGCGACTTGGGTCGCAACGGTCGGAATTTATTCGAACGTTGGCGCATTTAATGTGCGCCAACCACCTTCAAACGTTCGGATTCCCTCTACAATTATAAAAGGCATTCATTGTGGACGAGAGAAGCAGCTGAGAATCATTAAGTGTGCTTAACTCCTATATTCAAGAGCTCTAAAGAGATCAAGCCATTCAAAGAGGAAGAACTTTGCTTCAAATTGCAAGAGCTACATTTCTGAATCTTCAAATTCTACATTACGAGTTCTTCTCTGCGCCAAATTGCTTCTACACATCTGTAAAGTGTAGACTCCTTTTGTTATTTCATTTTGTTGTATTGAACTTGATTTAGTTTGAGGAACTAAGATCAAGTGTAAGCAAAGTAGTGTGTGATTGGAGTGGAACTCATCACCTACTTGTGTTGTGTTGTGTTGAAGCCCCCTAGAGCTGGAATCTAGAAGAGAGCAGTGGCTCTAATTGTATTTGAAGAATACAATAGTGGAACCCAAGTCATAAGGAGTGTGAGCTTGGAAGAGTGGAGTAGGGAGGTTGCCCGAACCACTATAAAAATTTTGTGTGCTTGATTTATATTTCTGTTCTCTACATTATATTGCTTTCCATTTCGTTTCTTCATTAAGGGGACTAGATTAATCCGGGGAAAAGTTTCTGTTTAAGTTATAAATTTTTAAATACCCAATTCACCCCTCCCCTCTTGGGTAATTGTCATCAACTCGGGACCAACACTTAAGTGTCCAGCAAGGGACGTCCCAAATTGGGTGAAAAAGTAAGGAAAAAGGGAAGAGATAAAAGACAAAAAGAAGAGGAAGGAAGAGGAGAAACTAAGCTAGAAAGGTGGGAGCAAAACCACACAAGTTCAAGTACGTATTAAACCAAGTTTGGTTTATTAAATTCTAAGTTTTTTAGCTCAATTGATGGGTCATAAATTTAATTCATTATGAACTCTAAAGGATGATTTATAAAGCCCTTGATAGGGTTATTGAATGCTAAATGAATGAAGATATTCAATTTAAGCATTCAAGGAAGTTATGTGTGAAGTTAGGGTTGTTTATAACATGTGCACCATGCTGGAATTTTTGTTTAATTCCATTTAATGCTACCATTTTGAGCATATGATATGTGTGGATTATATGAAATGTTTTAATGATTAATATATGTTCAACCAAGCATGTTTGATGAACCTTAGAAAGGTGAAACATGAATTTGACAACTTGAAGCAAATTCTACTCATTTGGGGTGGAATTGATACATAACCTAAACAACATGATAAATGAGTGATTATGGGGGTAAAATACCCTAAAAATGGGATATTTAAGGGATGTCCAAGGGCTGAAATTAAAAAGCTAAAAATCTATTTTATATGGACATGTTGATGTAGACGTCCAAAGGTGGAAAGCATGGAAGGAAAGTTACCGTTTTGAGCAACCTAATTAATGGATTTTAATTCCATGATTAAATCCTAAATTATGTGCAAAACAAGTGCTTAAACTAAGCAAAAATGGAAGGCAAACTGTTGTTTTATATAAACTTAATTAACACATAATGTATGTGTGACTATAAGAGTCCACATGAAGGGTATGGATGACAATAATGGGAAATGACCAAGTATGATTAGCTAAAATGAAAAAATTGAAAGGAAAATGGGGTAAAATGAGAAAATAGAGGGTTTTTTGGAGAAAATTATAAAATTTCAAAATTTTGGGATTAAAATTAGTTGCCCTAACTCATAAGTAAGAGCCTTGAATGAGAACCAATGAGAAAAATGAAAAGAATGGGTGATAAATGATAAATGGGAAGTGATGAACTTCCATATCATGCGTTAACCTAAATGGTTATAATGAATGCGAAAATTTACCCTAAATAAGGGTATTAAAAATGAAAGGAATTGATGCTATGGAAGCACAAGTTGTACCAATGTGTGAATTGGTGAAACTGATACCCAACTTGAAAAACAAGTGGGTTAAGTAAGTTGATATCATATGGGTTGGAAAACTATATGATGTGTAAGCATATAGAATTATGTTTATGAATTCAATGTCATTCTGATGCGTACCAAGTGCTTGTCGTTAAGAGCACTATGATCATCAATTTAATTAAAATTAACCGAAACACATTAAAGCTATCATTATGCGGGCGATAGTGTAGAATAACGGTGAGTCGGGTCGAATCCACAGAGAGGCGATGTAGTTTTGAATTATTTAAAGAGAGAGGGTATAGAGAAGAGAAAGAGAAATTAGAGAGAAAGAAGAAGAAATTAGAGAGGGAGAGGGAGAGAGGGGAATAGAGAGATAAGAAAGAGGAGAGAAAAAGAGAGGTTAGAGAGAGAAGAAAAGAGAAAAGAGAAGAAATTAGAGAGAGAGGGAAAGAAATTAGAGAGAGAGAAAAAAGAGAGAGAAAAGATTAGAAGAGTTGGAGAATAAGAAAGGGAGACAAGAAGCTAAAATAAAAGAAATTATAATTAACTAACAACTTAATTAAAACTATTATAAAAAAAAAATTAAAAGCTATGAAATCAACTATGAAAGTAGGAAAGAAAATTATATTAAATTTAATCTAAAAATTACAAAGAAGAAAATAAAGCAGTAAATCTCACCTAGGAATTAAAACTACAAATTAAAAATTAACAACTATAGAATATTAAAAACTATAAAGCAGAAAATAAAATTTACATCACCCAAATATGAAGAGCAAATCTCCACTTAATGGGAATTTTATTGCTTGGCCCCACATCCTTGCTAGGGGTCCCACCCAAGGGAGAGGAAGTGTTAGTGTTGTGTGTTGGTGCCCTCCTTTTATAAGCTTATGGGGCACCCCTTGGAAAGCCATCCCAGCGATGTGGGATTCACGTCTTGAACGACATTGTAGCTGCCCTTTACCATTTGTCGTAGCTTCCTTTTCTCAACGCTGCCTTAGGTTGAGCAATGCAGATCTGGCCGGTGCATGTGTTCTACAATCGGAGAGAAGACCAGAAGCTTGGTGCGGTTGATCGTTTCCGGCGTGGCTGGATTCTAGTAGTTTGAGCAGCGTTGGAGATGACGCTGATTCAAGTTGGGAGCGGTACGATTTTGGTTCGCTGAGGAGGTGCTAGAAAAATTCGTTGTCCGATGGAATCAAAAGGTTTGGCTGCCAATCGGTGATGAATGGAATAGCTGCCAGTTTATTGTCGATTTTTGGTGGATCATGGTTGAAATCGGTGTTGAAGAAGGGGGCTGATTTAGAGAAGGGGACGAGCTGGATTTTAGGGACAACTGCTTGCAAATCAAAACCCGATCGGTGCTGCCATTTTGCTGCCAGTTGAACGATTACTGATTGGGAATTTTCTGCGTTTTCCTTTTAGGATTTGGAATGGGCTAAGCAAGGGCATTGATCGGTTTTGCTGCTGTGGTTTGTTGTGCTGCTTCAGAAGGATTCAAAGAAAGGGATGCCACGGCTGTCGGCTGCAATTTTGTGGTGGGTTTTATATTTTGGAGCTTTAGAATGGAGATGCGTTGATTGTTGCTTGGTATGGTAGACGGATTTAGGAAGATGGATGGTACTGAGCTAGGGGAAAATGGAGCTGGGAGGTAGGGAAAGGGCTGCCGGAATCAGGGGCTTCATCATGGAATCAATGGCTGAATCATGGATGTCGGTGGTGAAACAGAGAGGGGGCGGTTCTGTGGAGAGGATATGGGTTTGAAAGGGGGAAACTCCATGACTTGCTCGAGAAGGGATGGGGTGATCGGAGAAGGCTGCTGCGAACATGAGTCCCAATTTTGCGGATGATGATTTGGGGAGATAGAAGCTTCAGATGGATTTGGAAAAGGAGAGGGCAGCCATGGAAATCGATTTGGGGAAGATGATGGAGCACCAAACTGGTGCTCTGGTGGTGTATGCGCATCAGTGTGCCTACAGTGCATTTAAATACAAATTTAAATATTGATTTCTGGATAAATAATTTCAACGATATAATTAATTTTTTAGCTTCTTTTGAATTTACTTTATCAATTACTTTATTTTATCTAAAAATTATATGATAATCTGTTTTGTTACTCATCAAAATATAATTTTAGTCATGTATGATTTTCTTAATTAAATTATTTTATAAATTTTCCCAAATTATATTAGTAAGACAATACATATTTTAATGTTAAAATTTTCTAGGGGATTGATTCATAATTTTATATTTTCAAGAATGTTGCAAAATGACCCATTTTATAGCAAAATTAGAGATTTTATGAAAAATGTAATTTTTACAAAATTTCACATAAAATCTGCATTTAATTAACATTTTCTACTCAAAAACTATGAATTTAATATGAAATTATATGAAGATTTTTAGACTTATCACACCCCCCAACTTGAGCATTGCTAGTCCCTTTGCAATGGAAATAGTTTAATCTATAATTTTTTTTAATCATAGTGTACTACTAATTTTTATAAAAATCTAAGTTCACGGCTAATCATGATAGTAAGCTTTAGAAGTAAATTTCATTAGTTGATATAAGTAAAAATTTCTCATGATGGATATAAAAGATTATAGCATGTGTATATGTTAACAAATGAATAAATGGACATTAGATATGTAAATTATTTTTAGCTTATCCAAGCTAAGCAACATTCATATCAAAATTATGATAGTGACAGTTAATATATATATCTATTTTTAATTTCATTTTAATCATCTTTTTTCTCCCCTCACCATATTTCAGGGTATTTGAGGGCTTTTTTATTTAATCTCTCTTTCCCTCACCATATTTCAGTGTATCTCGGGATATACACTTTTTTTTAATTTCCTTTTTTCCCCTCACCGTATTTCAGGGTATCTGGGGATACACATTTTTTTTAACTAACAACTATCAATTGCAATGATATTAAAAGGATGACAGAGAAAAATTATGTTATCATGGTGCACACAAGGTTCATTGGCGTGTAAGTGCAATTAGTGCTAACAGAATTTTTAAAACACCATGAAAATATTTTTACAAATATAACTAATTATAGTTTGCTTCTTCACTTACTACCAAGCATAGCAAGTGCACTTTGATTTATCTTTATGTTTTTTATAAAAAAGTATTTTCTATATATTTTTTTAGAAAAAAAAAATTTTTAATCAAGTTAAACAAACCAGACCCCCCAACTTAAATATCGCTATCTTTAATAAACATGCACACAATATAAATTTGTGAAAATAAGATAGCAGGGAAAGAGATAACCTGGGGTGTAATGATCTGATTAAATTGCTGCAGCTTTCACCTACACAAAAAAAAATGAAAAGCAAACTAACGAAAAAGAGATATATATATACACACATATTGAATATATTCATGCTCAAGAGTTGTAAAGATTAATGAGTTATCAATGACGTCCAATATGTAACATTCTTCAATTTGATCCAAATTATTCAAATTTGTTGAACTGTTATCGAACGAGAGCATGATTTTATTTTGGGTTAAATAGGATTTCGTTTGAATACCCATCTCTTTGATAAATTGACTATAATTTGGAATATATTGAATAATATCAAAGAGCGAAATTTTAATTTGAACCTATTCAAACATTTGAACCATCTCTTCCTTTTTCATTAATTCTTCTATGCTAATGAGCTCATCTTTAAAAGTACTTGAAATAGAAGGTATGTACTTCTTAAAATTTTCATCAATAATTTCATTTTCATCTCCCCCCAACTTATCATCAATAAACTCTTTATTTCTCACCTCATCATCAATTTCGTTATAACTATTATCAATCTCCTTAATATTTTCTTGATCTTTTTCTCCTTCAAATTTATCATTAATCAATTTTTCATTATTTTCTATAATATTTTCTTGATTTTCAAGAGAGGAATTCTCATTAAGTTTATGATCTGAGAAACCGTCACTGCGTAATGTTGTAATTATTATCAAATTCTCAGATAGTAGATTTTCTCGTAATGATAGGTCTGGTTGAGTTTGATAATCAAAATGATTTATTAGAGTGATAGTTGATTCATTAGGTTCCTCTCTACAAAATTTATCTACAATATATTCATCATTAATTTTCATCTTGTCTTCTTTTTGGCCTAACTTTTGTTTGTTAAGGGATTCAGCTTCTAAAGTATTTAGAAAGGGAATTTTAGGTAAATACCTATCAAGGAATTCGTCAATTATTTCATTTTCCTTTTTCTCTTCAATTTCCCTTAACTTATCTTCAAGAAATCTTTTATTATAACTCACCTCTACTTGATCTTGATCATCTGCTTTAAATTCTTCTTCCTAAGTTATCCAAGTGAGGAGATTGCTGATAATTTACTTGATATGATGAAAAATTTGAAAAGTCCTCTTGTGGGGAATTCGAGTGCAAATACATATTTTTATAATGGTCAACTCGACATTGGTACTTTGAAAATTTATTTTCTATGGTTTGAAAGCTATCGAGACAATTTTTTTAAATTCTTCAATTTTCTCATTATAATTATAAGTTTGATGAGAAGATTGGTTAGTAGGTTGAGGTAATGAAAAATTTTCTTCAGGATATACAGGTGACCCATATATTTTTTTCATAATGATTAGATTGACATTGATAATTTGAAAATTGACTTTGCTCAGGTGGCCACTGTGTTTGTAGATATGGAGGGTAGGGTTGTATTTATTGATTTGTCTAAGATGTATTAGGACAACTTATCCATTCTGAGTTATATGTATGTGAAAATAAATTATAATTAGGTGTAGTTAACTCATGAAAATTTTGAACTTGTTCTTGAAATGGTAAAAATTGAGTCTCATTAGAATGTGTTGTTTGAAAAGGAATCGATGTATTTAAGAATGAACTGTTTGAGTTATGGTAGGCAAGTAAATCATTAAGCTTTTGGTTTACTTCTTCCAACTTGCCTAACTGCTGATCAATAAAGTTCATGTTCATTCTTTAAATTTTAAATTTGTTAATTTTTTTTAATTTTAATTAATTTTTTTTAAAATTTTAATTAGTACTTCATTTACTGAGAATCACTAAGGTGCAATTAAATTGTATAACACTTCCTTTGGTCAGCCAAATAAGAGGTGGGATTGTGGGAGGCTCTCCTTGTATTCACAAGGTCCTAATTAAATAACCACAGATCCACTTAGGCATTTGCCTTTAAACCTCTAGCCTAGACACCAACCTCCAGTTGTGAAATAGAAATTTAATTAGACCAAAGGTCTACTCAATAAATGGTCACTAATTAAAATTGGGAAAGGATCAAAATTAGTAATCTAAAGTTTAAGTGCAGTAAATAAAGAAAGTAGATAAATAAAGCAGTAAAGATTACACTACTGAAAGCAAGTAAAGGAAATTTAAAGCAACTAATAAAACAATTCAAACCTTAATAAGCCTCCCTGGCAACTGCGCCAAAAATTTGATGCATACCAAGTGCTTGTCGTTAAGAGCACTATGATCATCAATTTAATTAAAATTAACCGAAACACATTAAAGCTATCACTATACGGGCGATAGTGTAGAATAACGGTGAGTCGGGTCGAATCCACAAAGAAGCGATGTAGTTTTGAATTGTTTAAAGAGAAAGGAGAAGAAATTAGAGAGAGGAGAAGAAATTAAAGAGAGGGAAAGAAATTAGAGAGAAAGGAGAAGAAATTAGAGAGGGAGAGGGAGAGAGGGGAATAGAGAGATAAGAAAGAGGAGAGAGAAAGAGAGGTTAAAGAGAGAAGAAAAGAGAAAAGAGAAGAAATTAGAGAGAGAGGGAAAGAAATTAGAGAGAGAAAAGATTACAAGAGTTGGAGAAAAAGAAAGGGAGATAAGAAGCTAAAATAAAAGAAATTATAATTAACTAACAACTTAATTAAAACTATTCTAAAAAAAGCAACTAAAAGCTATGAAATTCAACTATGAAAGCAGGAAAGAAAATTATATTAAATTTAGTCTAAAAATTACAAAGAAGAAAATAAAGCAGTAAATCTAACCTAAGAATCAAAACTACAAATTAAAAATTAACAACTATAAAATATTAAAAACTATAAAGCAGAAAATAAAATTTACATCACCCAAATATGAAGAGCAAATCTCCACTTAATGAGAATTTTATTGCTTAGCCCCACGTCCTTGCTAGGGTTCCTACAAGAAGGGGTCCCACCCAAGGGAGAGGAAGTGTTGGTGTTGTGTGTTGGTGCCCTCCTTTTATAAGCTTATGGGGCACCCCTTTGAAAGTTGTCCCAGCGATGTGGGATTCACGTCTGGAACGACACTGTAGCTACCCTTTGCCATTTGCCATGGCTTCCTTTTCTCAACGCTGCCTTAGTTTGAGCAATGCAAATCTGGCTAGTGCATGTGTTCTACAATCGGAGAGAAGACTAGAAGCTTGGTGCGGCTGATCATTTCGGGCGTGGCTGCATTCTGGTAGTTTGAGGAGCCTTGGAGACGATGCTAATCCAAGTTGGGAGCGGTGCAATTTTGTTTGCTGAGGAGGTGCTAGAAAAATGTGTTGTCCGATGGAATCAAAAGGTTTAGCTGCCAATCGGTGATGAATGGAATATCTGCCAGTTTGTTGTCGATTTTTGGTGGACCATGGTTGAAATCGGTGTTGAAGAAGGGGGCTGATTTAGAGAAGGGGATGAGCTGGATTTTAGGGACAGCTGCTTGCAAATCAAAACTTGATCAGTGTTGCCATTTTGCTGCCAGTTGACCGATTACTGATTGGGAATTTTCTGCGTTTTCCTTTTAGGATTTGGAACGGGCTAATCAAGGGCGTTGATCTGTTTTGTTATTGTGGTTTGTTGCGCTGCTTCAGACGGATTCGGAGAAAGGGACGCCACAGTTGCCGGTCGCAATTTTGTGGTGGTTTATATTTGGGAGCTTTAGAATGGAGATGCGTCGATTGCTGCTTGGTATGGAAGATTGATTTGGGAAGATGGATGATACCGAGCTTGGGGAAAATGGAGCTGGGAGGTAGGGAAAGGGCTGCCAGAATCAGGGGCTTCATCATGGAATCAATGGCTGAATCATGGATGTCGGTGGTGAAACAGAGAGGGGTCGGTTCTGTGGAGAGGATATGGGTTTGAAAGGAGTAAACTCCACGACTTGCTCGAGAAGGGATGGGGTGATCGAAGAAGGCTGCTGCGAACATGAGTCCCGGTTTTGCAGCTGATGATTTGGGGAGATAGAAGCTTCAGATGGATTCGGAAAAGGAGAGGGCAACCATGGAAATCGATTTGGGGAAGATGATGGAGCACCGAACTGGTGCTCTGGTGGTGTATGTGCATCAGTGTGCCTACAGTGCATTTAAATACAAATTTAAATATTGATTTCTGGATAAATAATTTCAACGATATAATTAATTTTTTAGCTTCTTTCGAATTTACTTTATCAATTACTTTATTTTATCTAAAAATTATATGATAATCTGTTTTGTTACTCATCAAAATATAATTTTAGTCATGTATGATTTTCTTAATTAAATTATTTTATAACTTTGCCCAAATTATATTAATAAGATAATACATATTTTAATGTTAAAATTTTCTAGGGGATTGATTCATAATTTTATATTTTCAAGAATGTTGCAAAATGACCCGTTTTATAGCAAAATTAGAGATTTTATGAAAATGTCATTTTTACGAAATTTCACATAAAATCTGCATTTAATTAAAATTTTATACTAAAAAACTGTGAATTTAATATGAAATTATATGAAGATTTTTAGACTTATCACATTCCTATGTATATAGGCAAAGGTAAAGAATGTTGATCTCGAGTTTATGGCTATACCCAAGAGGGGAAGGGCAAATTGGGTATCTAAAAAACATACTTTGCTTAATCAGAAATTTTTCCTTTTATAAAATTAATCCCCTCAATGAAGCGACCAGTGAGCTGGAGTGAAATGGTGCAGTAGAAATTATAAAATACAAGTAATCAACCCACGTTAAGAGAGCGATATATAGTGGTTCGAGCAACATCCCCTACTCCACTCTTCCAAGTATATACCCATTGTGGCTTAGGTTTCACTATTGTATTATCAATACAACTTAGAGCAGCTGCTCTTGTAACACCCCATTCCAAGAATTACTCAAGAACTAGTCAATGAGTACATACTTTCTAAGAAAAATTCGGCAGCATCTCCCCATAACATACAAGGGGTAATATGGAATACATGACCTGATATTCATAACATTTCAATCTGTAACATTCAATCCTATTTATATACTTGCATCTTCATATAATAAGAACATTCATACAGAAGGAAATCATTAAATATTTTCCTTACACATCAAACAGATATAATAGTCATGCATATGTGCATAAACAAGGATTATAATCCAATCTGAAATACCAAATACATTATAGTTGTCAAAGCGAATCCGCCTAAATAATTATCTACATATATGATTATCAAAAAGAGCACAAATTTAAAAGAACTGAAATTAACATATTGTGCTATGGTCTCTCATGTTTGATCTTCAACTTGTCCCATCTTTAAGTTCCCCTTCTGACCTACGATCTAAAAGCACAATAACAAACGATATGAGTCTAAATAGACCCAGTAAGTAAATAGTGGTTAGCACAAAGTGGAGATAAGTATAATGATGGATACTCATATAGTGATGAAGTTAATACATATGGGTCCAATACCCACTCCCAAGATCGTATGCATATAACCATACACAAAAATTGAACAACACAACCAATCATCTACTCATGTCCATCAAGGGCCATGAATAACCCTCTCCTCATGTCAATCAGGGGCCATAAACAACCCTTACAACCAACTATTTGAGATAACACATCATACTTAACAGATAATGAAACACGTCGCAAACCACGCATACAACATCAACACAATTCAGATTCAACACATAGATCTGTCACACAAGCATTTTATCAAACACATGATAGGTGCGAAATAAAAGAACCTTCAATTCATACTCTCGATTGGGGCAAATCAATTCACGTCACATTCCAACAATATAAAAACTGCTAAGAAGTCTTTTACATCATAGAAATCGCACATTCAAAGTAAATTCCCCATAAACCCTAACTGTTACGGACCCTACGCCTAATACCATGGAGTTGTTAGGAGCTATACATTCCCTCTAGCCTCACATCGCGTTTCACATAAAATTTCATCACTAAATCGAGAAGGGGCGACATCTACTTACCTTGACCGTGATTCCTCCCAAGACAGCGACCCAAGATGTGGACTGCAAAAATTCGGAGCCTTGGAGCTTCCTGGACTCGGATCTATGACCTTCAAGGTAGTTGGTATAGTTTCCCTCAAGAGATCATGGGTGGTTCGAACTGAGTGGAAGACAAAGTAGAAGAGGAGCGAAGAACCAGAAGAGGAGAAGAAGAAAACGCGGTTGGTCGGTCGGTCGCAAACCACGCATACACATTTAAATTTATACTCAGTGTGCTAAGATCAAAATACATGCATATATGCACTATATGTTCCCTAGATACTATATTCATATATGTTATGCATCCATTAACATTATAAACTCCTAGTGGCATGTTCATAAGTTATCTCATAAATAGAGAAGGGTTATAATAAAAATAAAATAAAATAAAATACCTGGTCCTTACAGCTCTCTTCTAGATTCTAGCTTTAGGGAGCTTGTACAATCTCAGCACAAGTAGGTGACGAGTATCACTTCAATCACACACTACTTTGTCTTCACTTAGTTTCGGTCTCCAATACCAAACCAAGTGGAAAAAATAAACAAATAATGAATAGCAAAGATCTACATGTTACAGATTGTGTAGGCAGTTTCGTGCACGTAGAAGAATTTATGGAAGCAGTAGTTGATGGCGCAATGCAGCTTTCAGTAGGTTAAATGTCAAGTTCTTTTTCAAACTTCTTGTAAATCACTTAAATACAAGAGAGAGTGGAAGGTGAGCTTATTCAATGTTTTTACCCTTCTTTTTTTTATATTCACTTGATGCTCCTTAAATAATGAGAGGTAAATTCAAACATTTGGTGGTAGGTGGCGTGCATTAAATCCACCAACATTCGAATTTTTCTGACAGTTGCGAGCCAAGTCGCATTTGGGGTCGACTTGGTATGCGACTTCGTTCAAGTCGCATAGTGGAGTCGACTTCGGGTACGACTTCACCCAAGTCGTAGGCTTGAGTCGACTTTAGGAGTGACTTCGGTCTTCAGCTTCCAACTCAAGTTTCAGGCTCAGGTCGACTTGGTCTCGGACTTGACCCAAGTCGCAGGTGGAGTCGACTTCGGATGCAAGTTCACTAGCCATTTATCATATTGGAACTTCAAGACTTTGCATGTGATCTATATGTTGTGTATTATCTTCGTTCTTCTCTTATCAAGCTCTTGGATCTTCATTAGATGTTCTAGATTTGTATTGTGTTGCCTAAGTTGAGCAATACACTAGTATCTTGAAAAGATCCTTCTTGTGACCTTGATTCATGATGATTATTTCTTCTTGGTTTTGTTGTTCATTCTTTAATAAGACGTCTCTGAATCAGTATAAGGTTGCTACATACATAAGTCGCAGGCCTAGGTCAACTTGAAATTCGACTTCACCCAAGTCACATACTCGGGTCGACTTGGGATGCAACTTCACCTAAGTCGCATGATGGAGTCGACTTGAAAAGCGACTTAACTTTGATGTTTCGAAGTTTGCAGCTAAGGCTTACTCAAGTGGCATATGGAGTCGACTTGGAGATACAACTTCACCTAAGTCGCAAGTGGAGTCGACTTCAGTTGCGACTTCACCTCTATCCGAGTCCCAATTTCAGTTCTGTCGATTTTATGTCACTTGAAGTCGATTCTGGAGTCGACTTGGGTATCGACTTGACCTAAGTCTATGGCTGAGTCGACTTAGGGTTGCAACTTGACCTGTTATCTTTTGAATTTTGATTTTATAGACCTTGGCAACGCTTAGCAACCTCATTAGTACTTAAATATTTCTCAAATTGAGTTGTTAATCATCAAAACATGGATTGTGCTGAATTTGCCTTAAATTACAACAAAGAAAAGGTTGATGAAGAAAACTAAAGTGAATTCACGTAAGCAAGCGAACTTTTGAAAAACTTACTTTCTTAAAATGTTGATAATATGTTGCAAATTGATATTTAAATGATTTGAAATATATCTTGCAAATGGATGTTTAAATGCTTTTGGAATTATTTAAGGATGGTCATCCCTATAACTCTTGCAAATGGACTTGTACAATATTTTATTAAATGATGTTGAGAAACTATGGCTCAAATGCTTATTCATGAAAATCATGCTAGCACGTCTATATTCATGGTGCACAAGGTACTAGACCCACTTTAGAGGTGTAAGCGGACCGATTATTCCCCTCTAGTGTGACAAAGTCACTAAAATAAGCCACAGGCCGGCAGCGCCCTCCCTCAGATGGGAGCAGGATGATGGGATGGACGCCTTGCTAGCGTACCATCATATGATATTCATGTTTATTATGATAATAATGCATTGTATTATTTATGATATACCCATGTTGGGTATGATGTTGCATTATTCATGATATACCCACAAGTTGGTATGATGTAGGTTTCAAAGATGTTTATTTAAATGAAAATTTTGCCTGAAAATTATTGCCTGAAAACTATGCAGCTTGCTTACTGAGTTAATACTCACGATTTGTTTTCTAAACCTTAAGGCAGGTGCAATGATGGCTACCGCGGAGGAGCACAAGTTTAAATGAAGAAATTTAATTCATGTATTCCTGTGTATGCATCTATATGATGGGAAATGTATTATGGAATGAATGGTTGCAAACTTGTTGCTATTTATGGAATTATGCACTGTTGGTTTATGATATGGATTGGTATATGTCAAATTGTTGAAAAAAATGACGATGGCTGATGTATGCATAATATAACATGATATGATTGTTATAAAGTTTTATGCTATATGATGGAACATGGTTTGTAGGAAATGAATGTTAAATGTGTATATCAAGGTTTGATGATGGCCAAAGGGGGCAAACTGATGTCTAAATAACTAAGTGTCATGTGATAAACTCCTATGGAGTAGATTATATAGGTATGTTCATGTTATAATCTGGCTTTGCAACAGGGCAATAATCTTGTTCACGTTTACCAATCAATAAACGATCTCGGAGTAAGGCTCATGTTGTGACGCTTGGGTTGGGGGCGCCATAGTTTTCATTGATCGAGCTGATGTCTTGATCTCCTGGAGTAGAATCTCTAACATTGACAGAACTGGGGACACATCATTTAAAAAGATGATCAAAATTAGAGTCTCCTTCCAATTACAGAAAATTTGGCTACAATTCAACACCACAACGCATCCCCATTTGAGCCGCCATTGCTTCCATCAACAGAGCATCCATGGTTCCATTACAGTGCTAACATTTTGCTTCCAGAAGGGAGCCCTCCTCATGTCTTAGCACAGCACCAGCCCAATACATTTACTCTAGTAATTCCTGCTTTTATCCACATTCATTTTTAGAAAGCCCCTTCTTGGATGTTTCCATCTTGGGATCAGCTCCTTGTTGCCTAATCCCATCCCCACAATCATATTTGCTTCAACAAAATGGTCTCCGAAAGTTCTACACCAATCTGATGCATTACTGAAGTCAAGAGGAGTACTCATTCTCAGTAGTTAGTAACCTCTCTATACCTTTTCCTCCCATAGCAATGTTGTTGTCTCCTTCTTTTCTATCATAATGTTTCCCTCTCACACCATCTCTCCATTGCTGCCTCTTTTTCTTCTACTACCTACTAATCTTCTACAATCTCACCAACCACACATTTGATGTTGATTTCAATTTTGTTAACAATATCCCAATCTATCAAATATCATCTCCTATTCTCTGTCTCCATGGCTGATTACAATTTTTCCTTATTCTCTCGACCTTTATGTTGATCTCCTCAAATCAGATCTATAATACGCTACCCACTTGGTTCCATAGAATATATAGAAAAGCCAACTTTATATATTCAACCATATTTTGGCTACAAACAACATTACAACTAATATCAAAGAAATGATTGTCTTTACTTATTTGCCACTGCTAAAAAGTAGTGTAGGTAGCTACTTCAATTGCTATAAGTATTTGTAGAAAAATTTATATTATATGCAATATTGCTTCGTTTAGTAAAATTTGTTGTAATAATACGAAAAAGATATAATGATAGATGGACCGACGTGTAAGCGGGATAGTGCCTCCCAACAAATTTTGAAAATGATCGTAACTCCCTTAAAATTTAAAGAATGTTTAAAGTATCAATAACATTTAGAGCCAAATATATAACTGCCAACGGTCCTTGCTAGCTTTATAAGTGATAGTGAGCAAAAAGTCTATCTATCTTTATTAGATTGATAAAATTAGGGGTGCAACTTGGAACATGTACATTTGATTGGAGGTCAACTTATCCTTATATTATTTTTAAAAACTCTTACGTTACCTTATTATAAGCAAAGGTAATTTTAAGTTATTCCTCTCTCATTTTTTAAAGGTCAAATTGGCTTAGATTCCAATTCCAAATAGATTTTGTAAGATAGTCTTTTATGACATTTAAATCTTTATTTCATAAAAGATACATTACATATATAATATAATTAATGTCAGTTCCAAGGATTCAGACTTTGAAATTGATCGACGAATATGAAATCCTACATATTATTCCAATACAAGTATGATCGGGCAATGAAATGTCTTCCTTCATTTGAAGATTAAGAGATGGAAAATTTTTTTGTGTTATCCAAATCTATAAGAAAAATTCCTTTATAAAAATTTCCTTTATTCCTCAACTCTGTAAATGTAATAGTAATAAAAGAAGGTGTGTTGTTCCATTGGAATGAAATCCAATAGGAAAGTTTGATCCTACCTGAACGACACTTGGTATTTTTGAATCTGAAATTTACCCTACCTGGAAATAGGAAAAATGATAACTTAGCTCCATATAGTCCATATAGAAGTGTTAACGGATTGGGTTGGACGAATTGGAGCTTAATCCTGATCCTAACTCATTTAAAATATCTTAACACTAATCTGTTTATTAAACCATTTAAAAAATCTTAACATAACCCATTTACAACCCATTTAATAAATGGTTTAGCGGGTTATTAAATGGTTATATAACAAATGACCTATAGGGCTAAACTCTGGCAGACAGTAATCTCCTAGGGAGAGACAAGATGATGTTTTCAGTGCAAGAAAAATGAAAAGAATGCAATAACAGGAAGATAGAATTAGGGCGATGATCAAAAAATAAAAATTAGGTAACGAGGAAGACTTAGTAAAAAAAAATAACTAAGAGATTTACATTTATATATAACTTTAACATGTTAATCAAGTTAAGTGAGTTGAACCGGTTAAACGGATTATAAAATCTCAACCCTAATCCATTTATTTAATTAAATGGTTGAACGGGTTGGCGAATCATAACCCATTTGTTCAAAAATATCAACATAAATCCATTTATAAATGGGTGGACGGGTTGACCATGACCATTAACTCTCTTAGCTCCCTCACCCATTCTAAGTTATACATGGGTCATCTTTTGCACAATTTCACTTCTAGATAAGTTGTGTTATAGTGATTTCTAACATGTTATCAACCAATTTTGGATTTAACTAATAAAGCTAACTAGAAAAATTAACAAATTTAGTTAGCTTTAATAGAAATCTTGGTTTAATATAAAGTATTATCTACTTGCTTGTAGCTTGAACAGTTGTTATCCTTCTAATCCTTGTCCCCCATCTAAAGATGGAGGAGGTCGAGCCCATAACCATTCCAAAGTGAATGTGGACAGCGGCAAACATGTAAAGGAGGAATGCATGGGCTCGGGGCAGTCCTTAGGAACTCTGAGGGTAGGTTCATTGGAGCAAAATGCTAGCTGGTTGAAGGGCTAGCTGATGCCCTCACCATGAAAGGTTTAGCTACACTTTTTAGAGTGACCTAAACAGTAGAAATGGGCATCAAACACCTGAAGGTTGAAAGTGATTCACTCATCCTTACTAGCATCATCAACGAGGATCTCCCAAAATTTTCAACTATGGAAGTCCATATCCAGAAATCAAATCAATTGCGATGGTTTTTTAGTCCATAAGCTTTAAACATGTACTTCATTCAGGAAATGGTGTTGCACACCAATTGGCTAGACTAGCAACTAATATGAATGTAGAATCAAAATTTTGGGGTTCCCAACCCACTTACTGAAATTGTTAACCAGTTGTACATAGATTTCATTGTTTAATATGAAAGTATTGATATCAAAAGGGGGGGATAAAATTATATACACTCAGAACTTGGGTAGCATGTTTTGAACTCCCATCCAATTTTGATAATGTTGGTTGAGAATTGGGCTGACTTGTAACCCCATTGGGACTGTTCAAAATGATTTGATGGGAAAAGGATGACATTAAATTTTACTTTTCAAGTTGTAAAAACATTTACATTTCAAAAAATATATATTCATAGGAAACCATTTTCATTTTTAATGTACAACAACCTTATTTTTAATGTATAACAACTTGGATCATGATATAGTGTACCCAGGTGCACTTAGCTTCGGTGCACCCGGTGCAAAAATCCATTTTTTATAATTTTTTTGAAATTTTTTTATACAATTATTAACTAGGTGTATTTAATATGTATATCAATTTTTACCATTTTTAGATATTTTATTTTTTAAAAGCAATGGCATTTTCGTAATTCGTAAATTGCGAAAATACTATTGATTTTAAAAAATAAAAATATCTAAAAGTCTCTAAAAATAGTAAAAATTAATGCACATGTTAAATACACCTAGATTAATAATTATATAAAAAATTTCAAAAAAAAGGAGTGAAATGCACCGGGTTGAACTGAGGCACAACTTACGCATTATCTTATAAATAATTTAACCATCCAACCTTTACATAATTTTTAAAATATTTTCTTTCTTACTTCACTCCTTATCCCAAAATTCAATCTCAATTCATGTACCCAAACGTCCCCTTGGTCATTTGACATCACTATCTATACCTAGCGAGAAAAAGAAAAAGTATATATTCTTTTCCCCACCACTCTTGATATTATGTGACAGTCTACCTAACGAATGGTCTAGTTTTCTGAAAAACTTCTAAATACATATATAAATCTTGCCATTAATTTCAAGTAGATTAACGATGTTTAAATAATTCCAATTATACTTATATTGTTTTTCCAAAATCTTATTCATGCAATCTCTAGTTACAATTCTAAACTAAAATTTATAATATTTAGTACTTTTACATCTGTAAAATCGTATTTTTATAACCATAAATTGTATATTCTTTAAAATTTAAATTTTTAGCTATAGATTCATAATGAGGTAGAAATTTCTTGCAAACTATGTAAGTATATTTAGAAAAGAGTTGATCATTTAGACAGGCCAATAGAATCAATTGTTAGCCATTAAAATAACTAAAATATTCTTATGTTTAAAAATTCAAAATATATGCCTTCAAAATTAGTAAAAATTAATTTACAAATTAAATATGCCTAGATTTTTTATGTGTAAATATATGTAAATTAATAATTTTATAAAAAATAAAAAATAAGGCAAATAGCCCAGCTAATAGCTACATTCGTTAGATGGGCTAACAAGATCATAGCTCTATTTATATTATTGAAATTTTGTGAGTATATTTGAAATTTTTGTATTTTATAAAATTTTCTAAATATTTATTGAATTTTTTTAGAAATGAGGCTTGGTTTTCTAGCCCATCTATTGGTGCTAAAATTAACTTGGTTTAATTTTGCTATAGTTGGGCTTAGTCTGGGCTCAATCCACTAATTTTTTTGGAATTTTTGTAAATATGTCCATGAAGTTCTATGAAGTTTGATTAATATTGTATCTTTGTTCCTAAGTTTATTGAAATTGTAAATATGCTTACAAGGTTTATATGAAATTGCAAGCATGTCCTTTCATTATGACATTGTTAGAATTTTCCGTAAAATGATGATAATACCTTTTAAGTCAAGTAATATCTTTTCAAACAACATTTACTACTGAATTATTTTGTGCATTATTATTTTAGATATTTTTGCAAATATAGTTACAATATTTACAAAAATTGCAATCATGTCACTTGGCTTAACGGGTAGTGTTTTATAAAAAATTTAATGGTGTCCTAATGACAATTTTATGCAAATCTTATGGGTATATTTTGCAATTTCAGCAAACTTAGGGACATGAATGCAAATTGGTCAAACTTTGTAGGAGACATATTTGCAAAACCCACAATTCTTTTTTCCCTATTTTTTTTTTGAATGTCTTACATTTGGGGATATCCAATAGATTGGATGTGCTAATATTGAAGTCAAATTAATCCGAAATTTTGTATGTGTGCTACTAAAATTATTATCTTCCATCTGGACGTTCCGTTTATCACAATAATCTTTATTTTCTAATTTAACAAAAGGTGGTTAATTATGGGTCAAAATTAAATATCAGTTAAATAAACTATCTAAATTCATATTTTATTGGAATTAACTTAACTTTAACTAGATTATGTAAAATGTCTCAAATAACATTTCACATGGATCAAATTTTATTTTTGTATTTATAATTTTCTATAAAAATATTTTTTTTTCTCTTAGAATATATAATTGACATACAAAATTTCCGTCGAAATTGCTAAATTGGGAGGTCCTTAACTTTGTTTTATTTGGAATTTTTCAAAGATATTAATTACGTTATCTTATTGCTACTATACAGACAATTTGTTTTAATTATGTTTATATATGGGTTATTTCATAATCATACCTCTTTAGGGGTGCAACTTGGTACCGGACCAATCCAAACCCACCGGATCTGACCTGGCTTTAAAACTGTATTTGGGTTTATTTTTGAATTTTTTTTCAAATTAGACCTGGTTTCAACCCGACCCGAGAAATCTGAAATAAATACTGGATTTGCATCAACCTGGTACCAAAACCTGACCCGGTCTAAACCCAATATTCTCCCTAATTTATTAAGATAGTTATATTTATTTATGCATTAAATATTTCAACTATAATTGTCATAAAAGTTATTTCATATAATTATAACCTAATTAAATTGAAAAATGTTCATTCTAAAACCTAAATGTTATACATTTGTCCATAAAAGTTGAATATATTACATCTATATTAACTTTATTTGTAAATAATTATAAATACACTAACTCTTTAAAATTATTGCATATATACTAATTAACTACAAGACATATAGGTTTCATTTTCATTAAATTTTAAATAGTGATTTTATGTAATCTCATTTATTTTTCTTACCTTAATTATTATGTATAAATTTATTATGTTCATTATATTTAGAATTATCTTTTAATTAAAAAACCAACTTTTATCAAAACCAAAGATATCATAGGTCATACAAATATATTCACGTGTAAATTATTCATGTGCAAATGCAATAATGTTTTAAAAATTCATTATCTTTATCAGTAATTTCAACTTCTATTGGTTTAAAAATGACCCGAATTTCAACCCAAAATCAAGGCTGATACCAATGCTAATCGAGTGTGAACCGGATTCTAATATTAGTGTTAGGCCTTGGGTTCACATAAACCTGGTAGGCTTATTGTTTGGGTTCACCCAAACCCAGTACAACCCAACCCGAGGTGCACCCCTATGCCTATTTCTATGGTTAACATGCTCATCTTTAAAGTAGCTATAATCGTAACTAAAAAATCAAAAGAACACAACTAATATCAATAATACATGCGAGAAAAATTATAAATGGCATTGATCTACATTTTATAAAGTATATTCTACGAGGTTAAAGACATGGCTAAAAATGCCTACCTTGTTCAGTGTGTGTAGGCTTCTCTCTCTGCCCTTTCTTCCTAGCTCCCCTGATTTGTAAAATCTCTCCCTCATATATGTATGTATGCATATATAGCAGGATATCTAATAATTTTGATTAAATTGATATAGCTAAGGTCATCCATCCATCCCTCCACTACTCTTATTATAGGAGGAGCATGAGACGAATTTAACACCCCCTCCATTTTTGATACATTTTTTTGTGAGATGAATATAATACCCATAATTTTTTATATATTTTTAAGGGTATTACATCCTATCTATTATTATTATTGTTGGGTGTGTTTGGAAAATAGAAAAAATTTTACATGAAAAGTTTTGTGTAAAATTTTTTTAAATTGGGAAAAACAATATGATATGAGAAACGATGATAAGTAAAGAAAATAAAATTAAAATAAATAGGTTAACTGCATAAGTAATTATTTAGAAATGATTGAAAAGTAGGGTAATTGTACAAGAAAATGTGAAAAATAAATAAAAAATAAAAGGACCTCGATAAGTAATCATTCCCGAAAATAAAATAACTATGGAAAACACAAAATTTTAGAGTGAAAAGTTTAACAGGTTAACAAACACCCCATTATTTTCTACTATAATAATTTCCATATTTTTAGAAAAATACCAACTATACCCACATCCTGATTCCCGACATACCCGCGAAAATTTTTGGAACTCCTCTCGGACCCACATTAAATTTTTCACGAACTCATGCATCTATGGAAGTTACTACCTGGTTAAGCAAATTACTAAAATGTCCTTACTCCAGTACTCCCTAAAAGGCAAATGCATCGTAGCGCATCTTCTTCTCTTCCTAACCCCGGTGCCGCGCAGCATAGTAGCCCCACCGTTGCCCCTCAACTCATCTCCGGTGACAGTTAGATCGCCGATCAGATCCGACCATCGGAACGACCTCGTCGTTCCGACTACGCTTGGATCGCTGCTGCACCTAATCTCCATGTTTATCCAATAATCACAGCGCCTTCAATTGTTCTTTTTCTCCACCTCCCTTCGGCGAACCCATCAGTCCATCGATCTTCACCATCGCCAGCACCAAGATCCGCATCTTCATCTGCATCACCAACAATCAGCTCCTCGCCATCGACTTCTCCAACATTGCCGCCACCTGGATCAACCGTAACGCCCTCGACTTCTGCCTAGACCCACTCATCATTGTTTAGGAAAACTGAATTGGGCTGACGGTTGTATCGATCTGACTGTGCATCGAAAATTTAACAGTTCTGATTTCAGTTTGCATTATTATAATATTAAAAAGAAAATAAAAATACAATATTTTTACCTTCCTCCACCTCTCATGCACCTCTCGAATTATATACGTAGCTTATCATGATTATAAGATAAAAACATAATTTATTTGAAAAATCAAATTAAAATATCAAATTAAAATATTGAATTTTAAGCGTTTATGCCTAGAAATAATTATTTTATATTAATATCATGGCTAAAAATGGTTTCAACTAATAATTGGATCGATCTACCTAAATTGGAGATAAGAACGATTCGATAACATTGCTCCCATCATCCTATCGTCATTGAGGAAGAGGTTCTCACCACCGTCCCTTCCTCCACCCTACCCCTTGTTACAGCTATCGAATTCCTTACACCGCCCACGTCACAGCTCGCCCTCTTCATAGCCAATATTCTCCACTTTGAAATCCGCCTACATCATGCTTGACCCCTTCCCCCCTTCACAGGACTTCTTCTACCCGACCATGAATTTCATCATCTTGGCACTGCTTGTGTTCCTCTCTCACATCGGATCGTTGTTGATGATGAATCTTTACCCATATTATGTCTTTATGCAGAACCGCGACATCATCCCCTGCGACAACATCTATAATCGGCATCCTCAATTTCTCTTCTCGCATTTAGCTTCCATCTCGCCAGTGATCGGAATGCAAACCTGCTAGGGAAAGAGGAGTATTTTAGGCATTTAAAAATATTCATCCCCAACGCCCGAGCAGGTCATTGCACGTATTAGGTTCCCATGTTCCCCATCTATTTCACATAGTTGGGGCTCTTCTAGTAGAGGATAATGAGTGAATATGTGCAAGGAGTTTCGATATACCATGTTTTAAGCCCTTTTTTAAAATTTTGTTAAATTTTACATAAAACCAAGTGTATCCAGCTTATATAATAAAATTTAGCTTTCTAGATTTGTATACTTATATATTTTTTATTTTAAAATTTTATAGTTTTCACCATCATTTGATATTAAATATAGGTGAAAATGGTTAATTTTTAAATTTTAAAAAATATATATATAAATTTTTAAAATTATAAATTTTAGTAAGTATAAAGATTAAAATTGGCCCACGTAAAAATGAAAAAAAGCTCCAAATACCTAGTGTTCAAGGCTTGGTACACCTAGGCTTGGTAGCCACTGCGACTTCTGATGTATTGAAGAACATTAAGAAATCATGGAGCATCCTATAAAATTTCGAGGACTTACTGGATGAATAGACCATACGAAGCTAGTTCATTCATCTTACACAAAAATAGTGTGCACACGAATATCATTGAACATCGTCCTTTATCATTTTTGGGGCGGATGAAACTAGCCAGGCCAAGCACATGGACGCATTAAAATCGCTAATAGATAAACAAAAAATAGGCAAAACCTTTGTACATCACTTATTCAACTTTCGCGTTCACCATCTAAGGGTGTGTTTGTTTGGGGCCAAAATATGTCAACTAAAACTTTTCAACCCAAAACTTTTCACTCTCCATAACTACTCTATTTTTTAATTATTTTTTCACATTTTTTTATACAAACTACCCTACTTTTCAATCATTTCTACATAACTACCCATACAACTAACATATCTATTTTAACTTTATTATCTTTACTCCTCATCATTACCCCTATTATATCACATCATTTTCTATCAATTTGACAACTTCTACCCCCAAAACTTTTCATCAAAAGTTTTACCTCCAACCAAACACACCCTAAACAAACTATTTGCAGTCTCTTTGTAATTGGATAATTATAAGCAGGATGCACCAGGAACGATCCAGAATCCAAACTAGCTCTTATTTCTGTAGAAGCACACCTCGGCTTTTAACAATTCGACCTGATTGTGTGCTACTCACCCGTCCTGAAACAAACAAACCAAATCATAAAAAAAAAAAATTATAAAGAAAAAAAACATTGAACAGCATGTAGAAGTAGATTAAAATTTTCCATTAAGAGACTGCACAATAAAACTATCACCTTCTGAAATTTTCTACTCAGCAAAAGAAAACACAAAATAAATCCTTTTTCAATGGATTCATTTGCCAATTACAGATCAAAAATGATAAGTACGGTATCTTTAAGGCCATATAAATCACGAAAATACGAAAAAGCAGTGCATAATTTACTACATTCCATGGATGGACTGAAGAACCGCTTTTCATGGTGTATGTCATGCATGGATGGATGATCAAACGCACTGGCTGAGAGAAGGAACCTTTCCATGTACAAAAATCTGCTCCATGACGTCCGGATCGGGTTAGTATGTTGGGTGGGCCTCGTCAGTGGCTTGCCTAACCTTGTATCCGCATTATAAATAGGCGAACTAGATGAGAGGGAGCTAGAGGTGGCGATATATAGTTGTGGAATGTCTTTTCCCGCATTTTTTTTAGTTCTTCGATTCAAGAGCTTTGGGTTGCACTCATTCTTCTGTAATCCTTCTTCCTATCAATAAATTCTCTAATTAGGGATTCCATGGCTGGAACCTGTCAAGTCCACTTGTATTGAATTAAAACAGTAGTGCTGCATTTGCAAATTTAAATAAATATCCAAGGAGGCTATTCCATTTCCTTTTAACAATAAGCCATTATTAAAAGTTAATTTAACAATAAAAATAGCACCCTCTCTCTCTCTTTCTGTTTTCCTTTTTTTGTTGAGTTTACTCAAAATTACTTGCAAAAGAAATAGAAAAAAAACTACAGTGTAATAGCTGAAAATGGAAATAAGATACTACAATAAATTGAATAGGAAGTCAAAGAGTGGAAAGAAAATATTAGCATCCGGAGTCAGGTGGACTTTACTAATGATCAGTTCATATTTATGCATGCATGAGCGTTCTACCTCTAGGGATTTTGGCTATTAGCATGCTACTAAACAATTTTTTCTTTTATTATGTTACTCACCTTGAATAACTAAACACACATGTTTGGGAGCAGGATAATCAAACTACCACATACCTACCTAATATAAGAGAAGAATACCTTTTACACTCACAATATTTGCATATAATTCATAATATACTTGTAATATTTCACGAATTTCTCTTATATGTATAACATTTTACCATAAATCTTATTATATCCATATTGTTAACATAACCATTATCTATTCTATTAAAAAGACGATTTTGCCACTCTACAATTTTTCTAATTAAAATGATTCAACTTTAATATAATTCTTAAATCATTTAATGTCATATATTAATGATTTATTACCATTAATTGAGTTATATTAGAATAATTGTCTCAATTAGAAAATTTTGAATGAGCAAAATTATTTTTTCGATAGAATAGATAATGGTTGTATTAACATCAAGGACATATGAGAAATTTAAGATGAAATGTTAAGAGTGCATAGGGGATTTATAAAATATTTAGATATATAAGGAATTATGGGCAATTGTTAAAGAGGCGAGAGGAATTTTTTCAATATTTAAGCCCTGGAAACTTTCAATCGCGCCAATTAAGGGCAAATGTCACGGATGTGAGAGTAATTTTTCCAATATTTAAGGCCGGGAACCTTTCAATCACACTACTCTCAAGTCCAAGCCACGAGACCACTAAGTGACTTATTTTGTTTGTTTCTTAGGCACAACCATCGGCCATCCTCTTGGCACGGGTTCTGATCTTATGCTCCCGGGAGCATGCAGTGTTGCATGCTCCTAGGCGCATACACCTATTTTTTTTAAAAAAAAAATTTCATAAAATTGTTAGCCCAAGTGTATTTAATCTGTTTATAAATTTTTACCATTTTTGGAGTATTTTAGATATTTATTTTTTATTTTTGAAAATCAGTGGCATTTTAGGTAATTTTAAATTACTAAAATGCCACTGATTTTCAAAAATAAAAAATAAATATCTAAAAATATCCAAAAATGGTAAAAATTGATACATACGTTAAATACACTTGGGCTAACAATTTTATGAAAAACTTTTCAAAAAAAAAAAAATAGGTGTATGCCCCCGAGAGCATGCAACTGATGTCCATCCTCTTGCCTCCATCATTTGAGGACGCTTGGTATGTAACTGAGGTGCCACGTGTAGCTATTAGTTAGTGAAGGTAAACACATACCACTAGCTCAGTGTATCTTGATCATCACGGATCAATAATCGAAGTCCCACCGTCAACTTCTATCGGTAAATACCCTTCTCACAATAAATTAAAGTCATACCCTCCATATCATTTGGTCGCTTATACATGCATGTAGCTATGGTAAAACAAATGATTTTAAGTCACATGGTTGATGAACTTTTAATTTTATGATCATTATGGCCATTAGCAATTAACATACCTATATATATATACATGGATTCGAATAAAATATACCCACATTTATTATCTTTATTGATAAATATTTATTTTTTGATGTCAAAAATCATTTCATTAGAAATTTATATGTTTTAAAAGTTGAAACCTTTTGTGAGTGAATAGATCAACGTTGAAATTAAAAATTAAATATACAATATTAAATATTTTAATATACATAAATTTTAAATCATAAATAAATATATAAAGAGATGATTCTATACATCCATTTGCATAGTAAAAACCATGCACTAAGGCCAAAAATAGTTTTATTTATAAAATTATTATTTTAAGTGTATTTAATATATATACACTAAATTTGATCATTTTTGGACATATGTACATATATTTTTTGAATTTAAATATGGGGGTATTTTAGTCATTTTAAAGGTTAACAAATAGCTAAATTCTCCTATATTTTAAATTTAAAAAATACATACATTCTAAAAATAGTGAAACTTAGTATATATATATGTGGATTAAATAACTTTTTCTGCTGAAAATGGATAGAATAACTTAAAAGAGCAGTTCTATAAAAAATTAAAAAAATGCTTTTAAGCCAGCTGCATATAGGGATGCAACTCGAGCTCATTAAACTCGGGTTCACCTCAACCTTAATCCTAACCCTATTTATAAAACAGTACCCCTAACCCTTATCCTAACCCTGTCTGTAAAACCTAAACTCTAACTTTATTGTTGAAAATTGAATTTCGGTTGAGTTTCGAGTTGAAATTTAGGTTAATGAATTTATATTATATTTAAGAGTGACAAGTTTTAGAATTTTATATAAATATATAATAATAACGAATTGTGTAAGTAAACATAATAATATATAGTTAAACTATAAACTTTTTAAAAAATATAGCAATATAAAGAATATTTCTAGAAGAAAATTTAACATCAAAAATAAGATAAAAGAAAAAAATTAGTGGATGAAAAAATTAATGGTGGAATTAAGAGACAAACAAAAATGATATACTTTATTTACAATATAATTACAATATACTAGACATGTATTCAAATATAAATATAAATAATAGAAAATAGAAAAAATATGAAGAAATATTGTTTAGATATTATGTATATAATATATTTTATAAAAATATAAAATAAGAAATCGAGATTGGGTTTTCGGGTTCACTTTAATGCCAACAATATCATTTTTATAAATCAAGTTCATTGGGTTCGGGTTCTTCAGGCTCAGGTTGTAAAAATACAAATTTTAACACTATTGGAATTTGGGTTCGAGCTCAACCCGGCCCAAATTATACCCCTAGCTGCATGGTAAAACGCTTATATATACATGTATATGAGATATGCTACTGTGCAGATGGACTGTATCGTAATTATAGTGCAATCCACAAACAATTTGGCCCCACATATATTAAAATATAATAATATTTTATAAAATCATTTATCGATATAAAAATCATACTTTAGACTGTTTACATATTGAAAATACCATTTTAAAATTGATATGTATGTTAAACAAATTTATTACATTGAAATCATAGCATTTTAAGATGGGGCCCATATACATGTTCGATTTGGATGAAATTTTTTTTGAAGGAAGGAAATTGATATGATAATAAAGTGAATAATTCTAAATATAAAAGGTGAGTTAAATTTTCAATTTATGATCAAATGGGCCCAAAAGTGTATGGATTGCACGGTGCAGTCATATGCACTGAATAATATATATATGTGGAAAATATTCCAGTGCATTCGGATTGCACAATGCAGTCCATGCACTGTGGGGCCCACTCAATCATTAATGGAAAATCTATCCATCAATTATATTTATAATTATTCATTTATTAGCGTACCAATTTTCATCCAACTTAGGATGTGTATGGGACCCATCTGAAAATGACACAAAATCAACTTAATAAAATAATTTGATGTAAATAGCAATTTTAAAATTGTTTTCTCAACATCTAAAGCATCTAATATATTGTTTTTATATGGATAAATGGTTGCATAAAGAATCATAAAATTTTAATATGTGTGGCACACATTTTGAACTATGGTGTCTACACCTGAATTGTTCTCGTTCTATATGTATATATATGGATGAATGTTACAAATAGTTTACATTTATTAAAAAAACTATACAAGTGCATAGACACTGGGTTGCAATCAATGTACCGTATTTACCTACCTGATTAACCATGTCATTTAGGCATGAGCCCAAGCAGCTGAAGCCAACCTCAAAGAGGGACTCAGATGGGTGGATCTCATCTCGACGGCATGGAAGGAGGAGGAAAATCAGCCCTTGATCGGCCATCTTCACAGCCCTTGCACTGAGAAAGCAGTCCATGTCCTTGCTAAACTGAGCTAAGTAGGCCTCCACCACAACCTCTTTTACACCTGCACCTACGTAGGAAATTCTACCTCCATTCCATGCATCTGACTTCCGATCAAGCACCTCTTATGGCACCTTCGATAGCCAATTCAGCGCAAATGAGGAGTGGAAGATGTCGATGGTGGCCTTGGGAAAGATACGACCGTGGAATGTTCCGGGCACGCCAGCGACGAAGAAGCGGCGATCCAAGGGAAGGGATCTGAAGAGTGTGTTGAAATCATTAGAGACGTTGTCATTGAAGAAGTGTTGGAATTCAGGGAGGTGGAGGGAGCTGGCAGTTAGGCCCTGGGCGGACTTATACGTGAGCTCTACCGCTTCAACTATGATTTGGAGGACAGAGATGGTGTTAGAGCCGCTGGAGCATCCAAGATCAGCAATGCGGAAGATGGTGTGATTGGTGGACGTGGCATTCGAATGCCGCCCAAGCCTAATTTGGAGTATCTTGGTGATGAGATCGCTACTCAAGGCCTTCACTTGCTCCACAACATCACCCTACATTAACCACAAAAGCTTGGTAATATAAAATATAATGAAATACGGATTTTTTATTATAAATAATAAAGAACAAAAGTAAAAAATGAAAATCGATAACAAATCAAGCCTTGGAAATATCAATCTCTGCTCAACTACATCTGCATGCATGCAAAATTTTAGACGCGGTGTCCTCTGACGAAGATTCGTGCGTGCATGCTTGCCCCCAGAAGCAGGGGAGAAATGGCGAACCTGATGCTTGGAGTTGTGGGCGTAGCTGTTCGGCCCGTCTCCGCCATTCATAGATACCACCATATCCGTCTTATATGTTTCTAAGATATATAGCTGTTGCTCTTGCTGATACATGCATGATCACAAATGCAAGAACATATACATAAAAATGTCCAAGCTAGTTAATTTCACGCCATTAGCTATCCATCTAGCGAGGCTTGCCCGTGATTATTATTATTTTGATATGATTTGCTCGTGATTCATGGTCGATGTTGGTAAACAAAATTAAGAACATTGGCGAGGTTAACGTGTGTATGTACGTTTTACATTAAAAAATGTGTGTACATAGGTGGCCAAGCATGCAAGTGGTGGTGCCATTTTTTTAAGAATTGAACCACACGATTAGACTATAAACCGTCCACGTCGTAGTTCGCTATTATTTCCGGATCAACAGTATTTTAATCACTGGTTCACACTAGCTGAATTGGAAGAATCAGAAACCAGTGATGAAAACAGTTCATCGACTGGTCCAGTTTTCAAAACATTGGGTGATATACAGATGAATTGAAAATGATTAACAGTGGCTGACATGCGCCAAGAGATCCATAAGGTACACCTTACATAAAACTTTTATTAAAAAAAATTTGGTATAAAAGTTCTTGAGACAGGAAAAGTGATTGATAGGATAGAAGTATAACAAAGAAAAAGTTAAAATAAATAGATCAATTATATAGGTAGTAGTGGGGAAGTAGTTAAATAGTAAGATAGTTATATAACAAATGTGAAGAAATGATTAAAAATATGATATTACAGGAAATGAAAAGTTTTATATTCACATATTTCATGGAATGACAAACACACCCTCTATGATGGGAACTGATTCAATGCACTGAGTGCAAACCCCTTTTTTTAAATTTTTTTTGAAACTTTTTTCACACAATTGTTAATCTAAGTGTATTTAACATATGTATCAATTTTTACCATTTTTGGATATTTTTAGATATTTTTTTGAATTTTTGCTAATAAAAATATATAAAAATCTCCTAAAATAGTAAAAATTAATACATATGATAAATATATTGGTCCCGAGTTTATACCAAACCCAAGAGGGGAGGGATGAATTGGTTTTTTAAAAATTCTTTGGTAAATTTAAAACTTAATCCCTTGTAAGTTTAACCCCATTGATGAAACGTGTTAAAAGATAGAATGAGAGAGTGCAAATAGAATATAAAATACAAGCAAACAAACCACACAAGAGACAATAATATCTAGTGGTTCAAACAACTTTCCTTATTCCACTCTTCCAAGCATACACCCGTTAGGTATTGGTTTCCACTATTGTATATCCAATACAATTTAGAGCACCCGCTCTCTTCTAGATTCTAGCTTTAGGGGGCATATATAATAATCACTTGTTGGTAAAACTAACTCCAACCAACCAAGTCTAATCTGTTGGCGAGACAAACTCAAACCAATCAAGCAAAACCCGTTAGTGAGACAAACTCAAACCAACTCCCTATTTTGCTTCTTCTTGAATAGATCTCCAACACCAATACAAGGCAACACCACAAAATAAAATAGGGAAAAAAGAATTTACACTTTATAACATATAATCAATCAGTTTCGAAAGCTCCCTGTTATGTGAAGAAGATGATCTTGTAAGCTGTGGCACCCCAGCTCGAGAGTCACAACCTTACCTCAAGATCGTTCGACTGGTAAACGTGATCAGGATTGTTGCCCTGTCACATGGCGGGTTTTTATTAGATATTTATCCACTTAATCCTAACTCCTTAGGATTTTATATCATTTATACATTATATTTTCATCAAATGCCATTTTAGGCCATTATGTCATTCCAGAGTTACACATGTCATCTCATAATCTTCATACTTAACCATATCATGATATTTCATGCCTTAGCATTTACTCATAAAAAAATTTCGCTAATCCATAGGCATAAAACATAACATAATCCTTCTACAACATTGAATAACAATTTAAATGTTAACATTCATAAGTTCATATACAGGTACTCATGGAAATTCATTCATCCTTGAATCTCCACCTGTGCTCCTTGTCTCCTTCCTTTCACCTGTCTATGGGTTTGGAAAACAAAACGTGAGTTCAAATTCAACTCAATAAGAAAGCTTAGGGTTTTCATGCAATTCATTTTGAAAGCAACATTCTTTAAAAATATTTTCCTCCATTCAGTAGAAACACTTAGCAAGTGATCAACTACCTGCGGAGCAGAAATTTTTTCATAAAAGTTGCATAAATATTTCATGAAAAACCATTAACGCAAACCATTCGTAAACATTTCATAAACATTGGATGTGCAAATTCATCATTTCCATTGATGACATTATCCTTCATGTGACAGTACGCTAGCACTGGGAACACTCTTTCATAGCATGATCCTTTCCATCCTTAGCGCCGGACCTACCGACTTGGCAACGTCAAGGGGGACTCCTTGTCCACTTACTACCTCGACTAGCCTACTTGATTTCCATTCCATGCATGAATTTTAGTCACCCCGGCATCATATACCCCCTTACACATGGAACTTGTCATTCTCATGTAGGGAATTCTTTGCACCATCCCTTTTGAAACATCATTTCAATAAAACATCATATAAACTCATGTTTCAACACATTTCAAGCATAATTGCGAAACCATAAGAAATCATTTATTTCAACAGAAATAAACATTTCAATACACATATAAACAAGGAAGGACCTGTTGGCCCTGAGTTAATGGCAAAACCCAAGAGGGGAGGGGTGAATTGGGTATTTAAAAATTTTCAACTTAAACAGAAACTTTATCCCGAATTAATCTAGTCCCCTTAATGAAGAAACGAAATGTAAAGCAATGTAATGTAAAGAGCAGAAACATAAATCAAACACACAAGATTTTTATAGTGGTTCGGGCAACCTCCCTACTCCACTCTTCCAAGCTCACAATCCTTTGTGACTTGGGTTCCACTATTGTATTCCTCAAATACAATTAGAGCCACTGCTCTCTTCTAGATTCCAGCTCTAGGGGGCTTCAACAAATCTCAGCACAAGTAGGTGATAAGTTCCACTCCAATCACACACTACTTTGCCTTTACTTGATCTTAGTTCCTCAAACTAAATCAAGTTCAATACAAACGAATGAAATAACAAAAGAATCTACACTTTACAGATGTGTAGTAGCAATTTGGCGCAGAGAAGAACTCATATTATTGGCTTTGAAGATTCAGAAGTTGGGCTCTTGCAGTTTGAAGCAAAGTTCTTCTACTTTGAATGGCTTGATCTCTTTAAAACTCTTATAGATGGGAGTTAAGCACACTTAATGATTCTCGGCTACTTCCCTCGTCCACAATGAATGCCTTTTATAATTGTGGAGGGAATCCGAACGTTTGAAGGTAGGTGGCGCGCATTTAATGCGCCAACGTTCGAAAATTATCCGACCGTTGCGACCCAAGTCGCAGGCGGAGTCGACTTCGGATGCGACTTCGCCCAAGTCGCAGATGGAGTCGACTTCGGGTGCGACCTCGCCTTTCGTTAGCGACTTCAAGTTCCAGGTCGGGTCGAATTGGGTATCGACTTGATCCAAGTCGCAAGTGGAGTCGACTTCGGTGTGCGACTTCACTTCGTCAGTTGTTTTGATGAGCTTGAATAATTCCGGGATGCTTTGTTCCTTCATGCCTTTATTTCTTTTGCATTTTTCATGTCTTTCCTTTTGAATTATTGTCTTCATTTTAGCTTGCTTTTATTTGCTCCATGTTTTGTAAGCCTATGATCTTGAATAACTTTTTGGTCAAGCTTATGCATTTTGTTTTGAACTTGGATTAGTCTTCATAGCTTGAATTTCTTCATCTTGAGATATGCTTGGAGCTTTGCTTTGGACTTGATAGATTTAAGTTGATCTTGTACCTTTGATTTGGTTTTGAGAACACTCAAGTTGACTCTTGGAATGAACTTGAAACTGCATCTTTGAGTTTGAGAGCATCAAGTCGAACTTGGGGTCGACTTCGTTTACGACTTTACCCAAGTCGCAACTGGAGTCGACTTCGTTTGCGACTTCGGCATTTTGCTGTCCCGAATTCGTCTCTGGAGTGTTTTTCCCGTCTGAAGTCGATGCTGGAGTCGACTTCGTTTGCGACTTGGCTTCCCAAGTCGCAAGTGGAGTCGACTTGGCCTGCGACTTCACCTGCTCTTCTCCCAATTTCATCTCTGGAGTGTTTTGGCACTTTGAAGTCGATCTTGGAGTCGACTTGGGGAACGACTTGGCCTTCCATGCTTTATTTTCTTCAAATGTATATCCCTTAAACATTTCCACAAATGTGTTAGTAGCCAAGACTTACTCAAATTGATTTGTTAATCATCAAAACATAGATTTAGCTTGTTTTCCACATATTTCCAACAATCTCCCCCTTTTTGATGATTGACAAAACCGATTTGAGTGTATACCTTTCAATTGCTTAAAAAATAACATGCTCATTTTGTATTTTGAAATTTTATCATACTTATGCTCATGCAAACTTTCAAGTTGAAAACATTCAACAAACATATCCTACTCTTCTCCCCAAACATATCCTACTCTTCTCCCCCTTTTTGTCAATATATCAAAAAGTTAGAGGGTAAAGTAAGAGACAGGTGGGTGTGCTCCCCCTAAATAGGTGCTCCCCCTAAATAGGTGCTCCCCCTCAGTTTGTGCTAAGTTAATTCAATCATTCCCATGTCATTTCTAATCTTATAAAAGGGTTCTTTTGCTAGAGGTTTTGTGAATATATCTGCAATTTGATCTTCAGTTCTTACATATTCCAAACATATGTCATGATTTTCTACATGTTCTCTAATAAAATGGTGTCTAAGGTCTATATGTTTGGTCCCAGAATGCAATACTGGATTTTTTGTCAGACATATGGCACTAGTATTATCACATCTTATGGGTATATCTTTAAAATCCATGCCATAGTCCCTAAGTTGCTGTTTCATCCAAAGTAATTGGGCACAACAGCTCCCGGCGGCAATGTATTTGGCTTCCGCCGTAGATAGAGCAACACTAGTTTGTTTTCTTGAAAACCATGAAACCAACATGCTTCCAAGAAATTGACATGTTCCACTAGTGCTTTTTCTATCCACTTTGTAACCGGCAAAATCCGCATCCGAGTAGCCGATTAGATCAAAATTAGAGCCCTTTAGATACCAAAGTCCTATATTGGTAGTGTCTACTAAGTATTTGAAAATTCTTTTCACAGCTACCAAGTGTGATTCTTTTGGACATGATTGAAATCTAGAGCACATACACACACTAAACAATATATCAGGCCTAGAAGCAGTTAAATACAATAAAGAACCTATCATGCTTCTATACAATTTTAAATCAATTGTTTTTCCTTTATCATCTTTGTCAATTTTGATTGTTGAGCTCATAGGCGTGTTTGCCCCTTTGCTATTCTCCATGCCAAACTTCTTTAGCATTTCTTTGATATACTTTGACTGGTTAATGAAAATTCCTTCATTTAGTTGCTTGATTTGCAGTCCAAGGAAGAAATTCAGCTCTCCCATCATGCTCATCTCAAATTCTTTTTGCATAAGCTCAGAAAATTCTTGACAAAGAGTCTCATTAGTAGCACCGAAAATGATTTCATCAACATAAATTTGAATGATCAATATGTCCTTTTCTTTATACTTGATAAACAAAGTGGTGTCTACCTTTCCTTTTTGAAAATCATGATCAATCAGAAATTTGCTCAATCGATCATACCAAGCCCTTGGAGCTTGTTTTAATCCATATAATGCTTTGGTTAACTTGTATACAAATTTAGATTGATCTTTTTCCTCAAATCTAGGTGGTTGTTCTACATACACCTCTTCATTTATATATCCATTCAGAAATGCACTTTTAACATCCATTTGAAACAATTTAAAGTTCATGTGAGATGCAAAAGCTAATAAGATGCGAATTGCTTCCAATCTAGCAACCGGGGCATAGGATTCCTCAAAATCTATTCCTTCTTCTTGTGAGTATCCTTTTGCCACAAGTCTAGCTTTGTTTCTCACTACAAGTCCACTTTCATTTAATTTGTTCCTAAAGACCCACTTGGTGCCAATAACAGTACAATCGTTTGGTCTAGGAACAAGGTGCCAAACTTGGTTTCTTTTAAATTGATTTAGCTCTTCTTGCATTGCTATAATCCAGTTCTCATCATCAAGAGCTTGATCAATATTAAAAGGTTCAATTTTAGATACAAAAGCGTATTGTCCACAAACATTTTGTTTTGATCTTCTAGTTTTCACACCTTCATATACATTCCCTATAACTTGTTCAATTGGATGGACATGTTTGAATTTCAAATCTGTTGGAGGTTTGTAGGAATTATTACCTTCACTTACCCTTTCCTCCATGGAATCTTCTTGTTTTTCCATATGCAGTTTTTCAAGACTACTTGTTATATCATCTGCATCACTTAAATCATCTTTTCTTTTGAAGCAAGGGTTAGTTTCATCAAAAACAACATGTATGGACTCTTCTACAACTTGGTTTCGTTTATTGAATACTCTATATGCTTTGCTATTTGATGAGTAACCAAGAAATATTGCCTCATCACTTTTGGCATCTAATTTTCCCAAGTTGGTTTTTCCATTGTTCAAAACATAGCATGTGCATCCAAAAGCATGAAAATAAGAAATATTTGGTTTCCTTCCTTTCCATAGCTCATATGGGGTCTTTTTCAAGATTGCTCTGATGGTAACTCGATTCAAAACATGACAAGCTGTACTCACAGTTTCACCCCAAAATTTCTTGGATAATTTGCTCTCATTTAGCATTGTTCTAGCCATCTCTTGTATAGTTCTGTTTTTCCTTTCAACTACTCCATTTTGTTGTGGAGTTCTTGGTGCAGAAAATGTGTGATGAATTCCTTTTTCATTACATAACTCTATGAATCGTTTGTTTTCAAATCCACCACCATGATCACTTCTTATAGTCATAATAGTACTTTGTTTTTCATTTTGCACCAAATTGACAAAAGTTGCAAACATAGAGAAGATTTCATCTTTGCTAGCTAAGAGAATTACCCATGTGAATCTTGAAAAATCATCAACTATTACAAACACATATTTCTTTCCACCAATGGTTAGAATGTCGGATGGCCCATATAGATCCATGTGTAGCAATTCAAGCGGCCTAGTGGTGGAGATTTCCTTTTTGGTAGAGAAAGGTATTTTAGGTTGTTTTGATAATTGACATGCCTTGCAAATTTTGACTTTGTCATATTTCAACTTTGGCAAGCCTTCTACCAAATTCTTTTTTCATAGAGTTTTAATGTTTGACATGTTTACATGTCCAAGCCTCTTATGCCAAACCCATGGATCATTATCAATGGCCATTAGACATTGACCATCTAGTTCATCAAGTGAAACCAAATACACATTTCCATGTCTTTTTTCGCTAAACATGATATGTTCTCCATCAAATACATTACATATAGATGATTCAAATACAACCTTGTATCCTTTGTCACATAATTGACTAATGCTCTTTAGGTTATGCTTGAGTCCTTCAACAAACAAAACATCTTCCATGCATGTATTTGAAATACTATAAATGTTTCCTTTACCTTTAATTTTACCTTTCTCATTATTACCAAAGGCAACCGTTCCGTCGTTGCAAGGCTTAAGTTTGTGAAATAGACTTCTTTCTCCGGTCATATGCTTGAACAACCGCTGTCCATGAACCATACATTGTTTGCCTTTGCCTTGAAACAAATCTGAAAAATAAAAAGGTAAATCTCATCTCTTTGGTACCCATTTTATGGGTCCATTTGGGTTAGTAATATTATTCAACCTTTGTTGCTCTAACTTAGAAAGCCCAAATCTTGTGTTCCTTGGAACCCAAACTAATTTTGCACCATGGTCATACAATTTCTTAAAGTTACACTTATAGGCTTTATGACCCATTTTATTGCAGTAATTGCAAGCCATTGGTAATCTTGGAGTAGGCCTCCAAGTATGTAATGGTTCAAACGTTAGCCTGCTAGTCCACATGACATTTTTCCTTCTTGGCTTGTATGTTGGTGCATTTTTGGTTTGATATTTCTCAAGTATTGGCACATTCGATTTGCCACTTTCTTTTTGCTCAAAAGTATAATATCCAAGGCCTCTTTTATTTGTTTGAGCAGTCATGTTCAGAAACATCTCCACATTTTCTCCGGGATTAGAGAACTTTGCAAATGATTCGTTCTCCTTTTTCAATTTCTCTACCTCTTTCAACAATGATTCATTTTCCTCTTTCAGTTTTGTTAATCTTTCAGCTAGTTTTCCATTTACAATAATAACTGAGTTACATTGTTGTCTCTTTAATGACAACTTATTTCCTAGCTTTTTGATTTCTTCATATAATGAATCATAGGCAATTTGCAGTTCTTCTAATTCAGCACATTTGAGGCATTCTTGAAAAGAAGAATAAGTAGATTGAGAATGGCAAAGTTTGGAAGTTACCTCTTCATTTTCTGTATACTTTGTTGAAGTGGTTTGTTCTTCCAAAACTTCCGTTGTGTTCAAATACAACAAATCTTCTTCTTGCTCAATCCGCGTCATGCAGCATATTCTTGCACAATTTGCCGCCTCAAATTCGTAGGTTGAAGAGCTGCTTGTTGATGAAGTCTCTTCATTGACATACATGTCTCTCCCCTTTGGCCTTTGGTATTTTCTGCCTTCATGTCCTTCCTTCCTCTCTTGATACTCTTTTGATTTCTCTTCCGGTGTAGGACATTGAGCTTGTATGTGTCATATCCTGCCGCATTTGTAGCACTTCGTTGGCTCTTTCTTCTTTTCTCTCCGTGTTCTTTCTTTGAAGTCCTTGAAGTTCCTTTCTTTTCTCACAAATTTTCGGAATTTGCGAGTGAGAAGTGTAATATCTTCATTATCATTATGAGAAGAGGAGGTAGATTCGACTTCGTTTACGACTTTACCCAAGTCACAACTGGAGTCGACTTCGTTTGCGACTTCGGCATTTTGCTGTCCCGAATTCGTCTCTGGAGTGTTTTTCCCGTCTGAAGTCGATGCTGGAGTCGACTTCGTTTGCGACTTGGCTTCCCAAGTCGCAAGTGGAGTCGACTTGGCCTGCGACTTCACCTGCTCTTCTCCCAATTTCATCTCTGGAGTGTTTTGGCACTTTGAAGTCGATCTTGGAGTCGACTTGGGGAACGACTTGGCCTTCCATGCTTTATTTTCTTCAAATGTATATCCCTTAAACATTTCCACAAACGTGTTAGTAGCCAAGACTTACTCAAATTGATTTGTTAATCATCAAAACATAGATTTAGCTTGTTTTCCACATATTTCCAACAGGACCATCCTTAAATACCTTGTAATGAAAACCAAAATCATTTAGAAAGCTACTTGCTTACCTCGCTTGCTTAGCTTTCCTTTTCGCTTACCCCTTTGCCTTTGCCTATACATATAAGAATGATATAACATTCATATATTTCCTTTGCTTGCATTCAACTCAATTTTTCAACCCATTTTCATTAACATACATGGTTCCTTCAACTTCTCAAGTCGTTATGCCCGTATAGCACATGCTTGTACATTACATGGGCCACTACACATCACATTTAGTCCCCTAAGTAGGGTAATTATTCAATCATATAATAATCATCCAATAAATATTATTTAATGGCTCATTACCTTTCTTGAGCCATTTTTCACTCCTTTTCCAAAATTCACACATCATTGCTCATTTTAAGCACACATTGTTGCCTTAAGCCTCATTAATTAATTCAAAAATTTAGAATTACATCATGTAATTCTAAAAAGATATATATTCACAAAATTTATCATATTTTTATGCTTTTTTGCACAAAACCAAATTACATAAGTCATTCATCACCCTTGCATATCTACTCCTTCTCATATGCCCATTTGGCAACATATACATAATGGATTTCATAAAATTTCTAAGTCAGAAATATAATCCATATTTCAGCATGATATCATCACTTAATTATCACTTTATTTAGGCTATTTTTATGGGGTTTAAATCCACTTGCCATAGGTTTCCAAAACAGCAACTTTGGAACCCATTTTCACCCATTTAACGTGTCTCTTGACACATAACCCTAAACAGATTTATAAATCCGAATTTTCAGAAAATAATTCAACTTTTCCTAACCTAAATTTAGGTTATTAACATATATATCAATTTGGATCATTTATACATAGGTTTCATATTTCTTTTTGATTTTCTTCTCCAACTATCCACATATGCTGAAATCAGGCATACTGAATTCTCAAAAACTTGAATTAATATCAAATAAAGTAGTTTTGATCTGAAATTTCTATATTACCTTAATAACTAAATTAATTAACCAAAATAAATATTTTCAGCATGAAATATTTAATATTTCTATTTATTTTGGTATGTTTACATTGCTGGACAGCAACATCCATTTTCAGACAGCCTGAATCACGTTAATTATGGGGTATATTTATACTCATAAAAATCTAAATTTTATTTTAGTTGTGTAATAATAAATATTTATTATATATCCTGTAAAATTTTCAGCCCAAAATTCCTTGTATAAAAAGTATTAAAAAGCCTTTGGTGCAACTAATCCTGCCACCCGTGCAACCCTGTTTAGGTTGATTTTCTTGGATTTTTAATGTTCAACTAGATTATCCTTTTAAGCTAAAAATTGGGTCGTTCCTTAATCACCCCATAATTATTCTTTCTAAAAATTTAATGCTAAAATTCATCCATTTAATTTCCCTTCCATAATTTAGTTTACAACATCTTATAACTTCCAGATTTGAAACATAAAATTAAGATAATCATATACTTACTTGATTAAATGGGTAATCCCTCCTTTTCCCCTTTCTTTTACTTCTTTTTCCTTCCTCCTTGCCGGTCTAGAGCTGGACGTGAGGCTGCCATGGGGGAGAAGAATTTCAGCACTTAGAAAAAATGCCCAAATCATGTGAACGTGCAGTGCCTTTGTAGAGCTGGATTTTTCCAGCTGTGGGCCCCACTTATTGCTGCATTTTCCACAACCATTTAATGTGTAGTTATCCCCCGTCATGTGCTGGACATGTTACAGCCAAGTAAAATACATTTTCACCATTTTTCAAAAATCCAAAAATCTGTTTTAATCACAACCGTCCACTTGTCCGCAATTGCCCTTCTTTACTTAGTTCTTAAGTAACTTGTTACTTGCTCTCCAAGAAACCAAATTCCCATCATAATTAGCTTAATCCATTCCATTCATCTCATAGATTTTATAATTTTATTCCATCGATTCAAATTTCATCTCAAACCGACGTTTCTACGTCAAGTTATGACCGCTTGAATTTATCTTTTGGATTTGGGAATAAAAATAATTAATTATCACCCTAATCCCATCATGATTCCCTTAATCCAATCCATTCATAATATTGGGCCCACCGTCATGAGCTTACCTTTCAAATTTCATCGAAATCCGCCTTGTAGGCGTCAAGTTATGAATTTTCTATCATTTTTCATCTTATTTCCATAATTAGACTTTAATCTCCATAAATTAAATCATGGTAATTAACATGATTGTTCATGACACCTTGTCACCCTTAAGTCCTCATTAAGCCCCTCGGGTCATACCGACTCACTTTGGGTTCCAGCGATTAAATTTTTAATCACCGTTTTCAATGGAACCCTAATTCTAAAATATCATTAAATCATAAAATCATCCAAAATTCATTTAATTCACATATAATTCACATGTATATGTCCCATGCATACATTGGACCCTACTTAGGTTGGGTTTTCACATAAGCTCACTTGAAATAGTAATACTTGAAGCTTCAATAGTTGTTCAAATGATTTCAACACTCTTGAATAATGAAATGTGTAAGCTCATTTTGTGTTTTTCTCCTTTTTTCACATTCATACTTCAATGATATTTATATAAAAAAGCAGATCTAGTCATTGGAGTGAAGGTTAGAGTGTGTTTAATGCTCCGATGTTTGAATTTTCAGTCGTTATAATTTGAAGTCACAAGTGGAGCCGACTTGGGATGAGTGGAGTCCACTTGGGATGAGTGAAGTCGACTTGGATTGCAACTTTTCTTTAGTTAGAACTTGATGTCCACTTACTGTCAGAAATTTTACCTTTGAAGTCGCAAGCGAAGTCGACTTGGGTTGATACTTCACTTTGCTGTCTGTCCGAAATTGCAGGAAGAGTCGACTTGGGTTGAGACTTCACTCTATTGATCTTACTATATATGGACTTGAGCTCTTGAAACTTAAATTATTTTACATTTTTATTTTCATACATATAATTGGAGATAAAATATATGATCACACTTACACAAATTCATAAGATTTTTTTAATGATATTTTAATTCTTTGTTAATCATCAAAATCAAATTAATCTTTTTTAAAACAAGCATATGATCAACAAAATATACTTAGATTAACAATTGTGTGAAAAAGTTTGAAAAAAAAAAAATCTAAATCAGTTCCCCTAGATGACAGCATCTCGATTCAATGCGACCCGACGCATTGAAATTTAAATTCGACAGGCCCAATTTGTCGTCCACGTGTTTGCCGTTGCATTGGGACCATTTCTTCAAAATGTGCCAAGTTTTTGCAGTTTCACTCCATCCATATTTGCATCCTTGGGGCCCAACCCATGGGAAGCCTTCCCTATGAGAAAAAAAAGGAAGTAGGGCATTGTGGTAATTTTAGTGTGTGAGTATATTTATTTAAAAACGTGAGTTTGTTTGGTTTTTCGATAAAATTTTTATTATATATATACAAAATCTCAATCTATTCCATTTATCTGCTGGATCAGCTACTAAAACATATGTAGACATAATTTTTCATTATTTGACATTTTTAAACATTATTTGTGTACAAAAAATTATGTTTTAATAAGATTTCATTATAATTGATAAAGTTGAAAAATATGTTTTATATAAGGAGTTATATTATATTATTTAAAGTTCATGTAATTAAGGTACCCTCAAAAATAACAAATTCAATATTTATTTATAATTTTTTTTAAAATTTAATAATATTTTTTTATTTTTCGAATATAATAGAATCTAATGGCATCTAACGACATCTAACAGGATCTAACAGCATCTAACAGACTCTATCAGCATCTAACAACATCTAACCATATCTAACTTTTGATATTAATCAGTTAATAATAAATTAATACTTATCATATAATCCTAAACACCTTATAAGGTTATTTATACCTTAATTACAGAATTTGAAACTCAGATAATAGGATTTAATAAAATTCACCTTAATCTAACGGTATCTAATGATATCTAACATGATCTAACGACATCTAACGACATCTAACAAAATCTAACAAAATCTAACTTTTGATATTAATAAGTTAATCATAATTTAACACTTGTAATATGATTTTAAGCCCCTTATAAGGTCATTTATACCTTAATTATAGAATTTAAAACCCAGATAATAGGATTTAATGAAATCCACGTTAATCTAATGACATCTAACAGCATCTAACAACATCTAACAATATCTAACAGGATCTAACAGCATCTAACAACATCTAACAGTATCTAACAGCATCTAACAGTATCTAACAGGATCTAATGACATCTAACAGCATTTAACTTTTGATATTAATGAGTTAATCCTAATTTAACACCTGTAATATGATTCTAAGCCCCTTATAAGGTCATTTATATCTTAATTACAAAATTTAAAACCTAGATAATAGGATTAAATGAAATCCACGTTAGTCTAATGAATTCTAACAGCATCTAACGACATCTAGCCAGATCTAACGACATCTAATAGAATCTAATCGGACCTAACGACATCTAACAATATCTAACTTTTAATATTAATAAGTTAATCCTAATTTAATACCTGTAATATGATTCTAAGCCCCTTATAAGGTCATTTACACATTAAGGCCCTCTCCCATTTCTCGTTATAATTTAAAATTTAAAATAAATATTAATTTAAGTCAAATTAAAATAAAAAGATCAAATTAAATTTATAAAAATTGATTACCAATGGATGCGTATGATTACATTTTTTAACGTAAGATATATAAGCATATGGTTAGGTTTTTCTAACATGAAGAATACATATTAGAGGGTTAATTTTTTTATAAAAAAAATTTTGATTTTAAGCACAGAGTAGTGAGAGTATTTAAAAATAATCTATGCAAACAAGGGAAGTGAAGTGAATTTGAAATTTTTTTCATTTTAGAATGAGAACAATTTTTTATTTTAAAAATTTATACTAATCTATTTCACAGCAATAACCCTCCGTGTTAGATTTGTAAACTTTTATAAATTTAAGGATCAAATTTGCTAAAATTTAAACCCCAATTTTGTTAAGCTAATTATTTCACCCTTTTAATTTTGAAATTTTCATCTTATGAAGATTTTATATGAAAACTTTTTGATAATTATATTTTATATAAAGCCTTTCAATTGAATACGTTTGTGAATTGAATAATTGGACATATATACAAATCTAACAAATTCCAATGTATAAAAGATTTATTTTTACAAGTTTAATTTATAAAAGATTTAAATAGAAACTTTATAAAAAAATTACATCATTTCATAGTCATTTTATGTCATTTTCGCACCATTTAAAGAGAAATTACATTGAAATGGAGGTTTTGATGCAATAATTAGTGATATTTATATTTTTTACACAAAAATTATATTTATATAATTTGGGGGATTCTATTAGATTATTGAAATTTTTTTGTAAAATTGTTTTGAATTCTCTATTGCAAATAACAATTTGCATGCGCATGAATTCAGGTGGCGATAATTCATTCCTTAATTATAATATAAGGTCCCATCACTAAAATTTTCATACTAAAATTCAGTTGTTTACTATTTCTTTTATATTTTTTATTTTAGATCCAGATCTACTACATGGGTGGCACAAGTAAGTTATAACTTATTACAATTGTTAATTTAAATCACTAATATTTGTAGATTGGTGTTAAAATATTTAGAATAATTTTATTTTTTATCACTTAAAACAAAATAAAATAAATATGTGCTCATGACAAATGCATGCTTATGGTTATTTTTTTTAAAAAAATGATGAATATATGTTAGAGGGTGAAATTTTTAAAATTTCAATCATGAGGAGGGAGTAGGAAAGGTGTTCTAGAAGCATTTTTAGGTATGGGCAAACTCAATTTGAAATTAATATAAAATTATCCAAATTTTCCAAAATAGTATTCATATAGTTTACTATATAAAATTTTTAAAGCATATCAACTTTTGGAAGTTGTCACATTTCTATATTATAAATTAGAAAATATTAAAATTATCTTAAATAGTATGTTTTTATATTTTTATTAAAGCTAATATGACAATATATTAATGATTAAAACTTATTTTTAAAAATTAGTAATAATGGTTATATCATGCAAGTGTATAATTTAAAATGTATATACAATTCATAAATTCAATGCTTAGACGAGAATTACCAAGCACTGCATCTATGAATTTTATATTTTGGTAAATTAGAAATATACTTGAGATAACATTTTTATAAGAAAAAGGTTTCAAAAATTAAAATACATATGTTATCATAAGGCTAAACTATGTATTTTTAAAAAATTTTGTCTTTTAATGAAAAAAAAATAATCACATTTTTAATTATAAAAACAGTCATTAAATAAAAATTTTGTATGAAATTCTATGAAAATTATATTTTCATAAATTTTTATTTTTATTGAAATATAAACCATAACATTAGATCTTAAAATGTAGGAAATGAAATGAGTCATCTTATAACATTTATTATTATTATTTTCATTAATTCAATTATGAAAAGAAAGTAAACATGAATAGAAATAAATAGGCTTTAAAATAACTAAAAAATATTAATTATCATATTAAATTAATTTAATATAATCTATATAATGCTTTGATTGTTTAAATTATATGTATACATGGTTATGCGCACATTTTAATCAACACAAAGTGTCTGTCATAAAAATGACATAAAATAACTAAAAAAAATCTAGTAATACTAGCTTCCTTTTTTTATGAATGATTGTACACATGTTAAATAGTTTAAGTCTATTAGGTTGCATGTGTTGAAATTTATGATGCATTTTACAATATGATTTCTTCAAAATATGGGGTAGAAAGGAGATTAATATGTATTATTATTATTATTATTATTCAAATATGAAATTTAATGATAAAATTAATTAGGTTTAAAATAATTTGTGCCCATAACTCGGCATATTAAAATGATCAATTAATTTCAAGATATGCACTGCATGTCCACCAGTTATCACGTGCACACAGAGCACCTGATTCAATGCTCCATCTTCCCCAATTCGAAGCCTTCAGTTGCCATCTCAACAGCCTCTTCCTTTAAGCCTTTTGGGTTGCACCATCTTCTCCCTAGATCTATATATGGTTGTCGTCCATGACCGCCTGCATCAAATCTGACAGCCATTCAAGTCCCCTACAGTCGTATGAAAATCTTAGCAGAAGCACAAAACAAAAACCCACCAGCAGCACTGACGCAAACATTCCTCTATGAAATCATGGCAAAGCGCGAATCCAAAATCTATCTGCAACCATTCAAGCCCGCAATAGCTCATATCGATATCCCGGCCTAATGCATATGCCCATGGCTTTCACTGTCTCTGTTTGCGATTATCCCCAAATAGCCATCTTCACAACCGTAAATTTGATGTAACTCAAATCACAATAGGTTAGCACATCTCCCTATTAATCTAGAGAAAAAAAACCCACCGGCGACAAGTCACCAATGCACCTCTTTTCTAATCAACCGCCCATTGTCTTTAAAATCCGACATCAAAATCACTGCCCTTCCTTATCTCCTCCATCGCTGGCAATACTCCATAGCAAAATAACATGCATAAGAAATCCAAGAGAAATCGAAGAAGGAGATGAACTTCTCCGTCCCTCTCACTAGGTGACTGATGTAATGCTCTGAGAAGATACCCGCACGTCTAAAATTTTGAAGTGGTCGAAAATGCCTTTTTTAGTCCCGACCATTCAAGAGAAATTAACAGCTGGAGATAAGCTTCCTCGGTTTTCCTCATGGGAAGTGCTTCCCATGGGTTGGGCCCCTGCATCCTTACCTGTCGTGGATGAAAAAACCATCAAATGCGCCAGGCCAAGCACCAAATACAGGGAGAATAGAGACTGGGAGATCCATCTCTACGAAGAAAAAAGAAAGAGGAGCACAGTGACAAACACGATTTTCCAATCTTCTCTCTATCACTGCATTTTTCTTCTTTCCCAATCGTGGAGATTCAACATTTTAGGCTACGCGAGAGCTTTGGCAAGAGGAAACCCCATCATAGAGATCTGCTTGGCAACATAAGGAAGGAGCAGAAATCCTTGCTCAGTAGTTGTTGAAGGGTGAAAATCTCATCAACCCCAATTTCTGTTGTTATTTTTCTCAGTCATAAAAGACACGATCGGTAATATCATCATATGAATTTCACCCAAGAAGATGCGATCAGATAGATTTTAATAAGAAAATCTTAAAATATTAGAAACATAGCTACAGGAAGAATGAATCAGATAAAAAAAGATTTAATGATTTAAAAACAAAAGATGCAATCAGGAACTTATCAAAAAATTCAAACCAGGAAGCTAAAATTATAAAGGATTCCAACAGGAAAGATGGCAAGATACCCTCACTGCAGGTTCTCAATCGAAAGAAATCTGATTACCTTCTAATAAAAATTGAAAATTTTCAAATGGAAACGAGCATTAGATCTAGAAATCACCAAATGCATATGGATGGAGTCCAGATTGAAGATATCTTTAGAAAAATTCGACATATTTTGAAAGAAGACAACAGATTCACCTACCAAAAAAATTCTGGAAACAACATATTCTAGGAAGAAGACCCGCAGGGGTGACAAATTTTAGAACAATTCTCTATAGATGGGGCTTCTTCTGTTTTAGGTTCTTTGAGATTAAATAGACATCATCATATGAATTTCACCCAAGAAGAAAACATGTTGGTCTAAAATTTTCTACATCATCCATTGTAGCGACCACCGCCCTAGCTTAGAGTAGCACAAATGGCGCCTCTCCTTCTTCTCTTTACTCCAACTGTTAGGATGTCTTTTTTGTCTCATTAGGAAATGGGGTGAAATTGCAAAATGCAAAAGGTCTCAAGCTGTAAAAAACTCAACTTTTTAGATTGACGGTGAAAAGTCACGCCTGGACAGGTGGACAACAAAGAAAGAGGGGTGCATTAAAATTTGAATGCGCCCCCGGCTCATTGAATCGAAACGTTATATGATAAGGATAAAGTTAAAATAAATAAGATAGTTGCGTGTAAAATGATCAAAATATAAAACTAAAGTCCGACATGAGGAATATATGCAATTTTGGTATACAACATGGACAAATTGACAAACCTTGATGAAAGCGGGAGTAAATTGCAAATTCAAAACTTATATCTGAAGCAAAACTACATTTAAAGCAAGACACTATATATACGCAGTACTGTTCATGTGTGGTACTGTTCACACTCAACTATTCATGTGTGGACTGTTCATGCGCAACTGTTCATACGCGCACTATTTCCACACTGTTCATGCGCACTATTCACCTTTATATAAACACTCATGGAGAATGTCCTAAGGCATATCTAAGAACGTCTCGGGAGCTTGGTTGAGGTCCGAAGAGCGAGAAGGCGTAGAGCATGAGGCAAGAGGAGATATGGCAAGTTGCTTGAGGTGGTCGGGCCATCGGGGCTTTCAATCAATAAGCTTTTCTTTTCTTCTATTTTGATTCAGTTGTCTTGTTTGTGATGGACTTTGAATACAATATTATTTTGTGTTTGATTTTTATTATAAACATGTTAGGCTAAACCTTTAATCTAGGATTTAGGATGTAACATATATATAATGTAGTGGATATTATGGTTTGATCTATTTATGACTGATATTGTGAGTTAATTTAATATCTAGTGATTTAATGATTGCTTGGCACGAAAGTCTACACTTTGGCAATGATTCCCATATATTAGGTGACGGAACTGAGAGGTGGAAGTCTAATATACGAAAATCAAGATATTAAACCTGGAAATCTAAAACCATGAGAATAGGCATGATGACCCTGAAGAATTCCATGAACTTCCACAGAACTTAATAAATTTCAATCGACTTAATCCCATGGGAATAGGAAGTTAAGAAGATTAGAGTATGTATTGTAGGTTTTGAGAGAAGGTACAAGGATAATTTAGTGATAATTCTCCTTTAATACATAATATCTGGAAGAAATAAACACTTCATGTATCCGTCGTAGAAGATGTATATGAAATCCTAGATCCTAGGTGCTCTCAATCTTGTGATTTCTAATCCTTGTTCTACATTTTACAGATCAACTTTTCTTTTTCCTGTTCTTTCTTCTCCTTATCTTATTTGGTTAGAAAGTGTTTAGATCCAGCGTCTTAAGTTCCGAATTTCCCTATGGATCGATATTTATATACTACAATCTACGACCCGTGCACTTGCGGTGAGATTGCTAACAACATGGTACCATGTGAAGGAGGTATATAATGCTAGGGTGAATGAGAGTAATGCATAAAAGTGTTAATATAAGTGTATTTAACATGTGTATCAATTTTTACCATTTTTTGAGTATTTTAGATATTTATTTTTATTTTTGAAAATCGGTGACATTTTAGGTAATTTAAAATTACTAAAATGCCAGTAATTTTCAAAAATCGAAAATAAATATCTAAAATACTCCAAAAATGGTAAAAATTGATACACATGTTAAATACACTTAGATTAACACTTGTATAAAAAAAATTTAAAAAAAATTAAAAAATGAGTTAAAATGGATTCAGTGCACCCGGGTGCAATGAAACTAAATGCACCCAAGTGCACAGGACCGGAATCTAATGATCACTATATAAGTGTCATTTATTGATGAAAAGAATGCATTTGCACATCCATGGTTTATGAAATGCTCAAAAATTGGGATCGAAAAGTTTTACATGAATAGTTTGCATGAATGGTTTACATAAATGATTTACATGAAAGGTTTACAGAAAATATCCATATGAAAAGGTTTCTCTTCCGTTGGTAGTTGATCTCTTTATAAATGTCTCCTATCGAATTAAGAGAAATGTATTTACATAAGAATGAAAAATGCTTGCTTATTAAGTTTTGATTCACGTTTTATTTTCCCAACTCCAGACAGGTTCAAGGAAGCTCAAAAGGAAAAAAAACCTGATAAATTGAAGGGAAGTATGAACTGATATTCTTTAATGTGTTAACAAATTGTTAGCTATTATATAAGAACTGATATGTTTAGAGAATGATTGAATGCTTATGTTGATCATGAAGATATTAGGTCATAAATGTTCATGATGTATGTAAACAGGTTGGTACGTTACAAGTATTTAATTACTTGTAAAGTGAATGAATTGATGAATGAAAATGATATGTATAGTTAACTTTAAGAATATATTTCTTGGAAAATGATGAAGGAAATTAAACGAAAAAGAAAAAAATTTCTGCTAAACGAAATGTATACAAAAATCCCGCCATGTGAATAGGACAACAATCCTGTGTCACATTTACTAATCGAAAATGATCCCAAAGTAAGGCTCACGTTGTGATGCCTCGGGTCGAGGGCACCATAGATAATGATTTGTGTCAATTATTGATTGATTTAGTTTAATTATATACAACACTCACAATCAGATGCTATTTGTGTAAAGCAAGCAAATTACATCCAAAATCGGTAACAAAGATGATGATTTGAATTGCTAAGATGAAAAGGGGAACTTAAATGCAAAATTAAGATGCAATTTGGAAGAGAAACAACATGCAAAAGGGTTTAGAATGTGTCAAATGAGTACCGACATGGTTCAAAGAATGTTGGGCCAAAATACTTCGAAATTTCAGAGCAAAAGATGGCATCTAGGGACCCATGTAGTTTGAACTATGTGAAGGTTAAGCTGGGGTTGAGCCAGGGAATCTTTTGGACATGTTTTGGGTGAGAATTAAGGTTCAAGGAGAGGTAAACTCAAGATCACCAGGATAAGAGCAAGGCGACACATTACAGTTCTTTTAGCTGCATATCACTTGCCTCGTGTGCCTTACGGTCATTGAAAAGCTTTTCCAGCTTAGCAGTAAATCTCTCAAGGAGATCATCGATGATGTGATCTCCAAAGTGTCTACTGATGATCCCTTCTAGCAAGGCACAAGCATGGAGACTCGCAAACCATGGACAACCTGCGTGGTCGAACGATAATGGGTGGGCCACCACCTGTAGCATCTCAATGCTGAAACGTTCATTTTTTCCACCACAATCTTGACTTCCTGCGGGGATGGAAAGTAAGATGGAAGGTTGAAAGTATCCACCTTGTCCTGATCGAAAATACATTGGAAATGAATTACACAGCTTTAATTTGAATTCCTTAATTGGCTAATCAAAGACGAAGGGAGCTACGGATGAATATCGATACCTGCTTAGCCATGTTTTTGAGGCACGAGCCCAAACAGCTGTAACCAACCTCTAGGATGGACTTAGATGGGTGGATCTTAGCTAACGACATGGAAAAAGGAGGAACATCAGCGCTTGACCGGTCATCTCGACAGCCCTCGCACTAAGAAAGCACTTCATATTCTTTCTAAACTGAGCGAAGTAGGCCTCCATCGTAGCCTCTTTTGCACCTTCGCAAAAAATCCTGCCTCCATTCCACGCATCGGACTTCCGATCAAGCACCTCTTCTGGCACCTTTGACAGCCAATGTAGTGCAAATGAGGAGTGGAGGATGTCGATGGTGGCCTTTGGAAAGATTCGGCTGTGGAATGTTCCAGGTGAAGAAATGGCGGTCCAAGGGAAGGGATCTGAAGAGCGTGTTTAAGTCATTTAAGACATTGTCATCAAAGAAGAGTTGGAATTCAGGGAGGTGATGGGAGCTGGCAATTAAGCCCTATGTGGATTTGTACTTGAGCTCTACTGCTTCTACTATGATTTGGAGGACTGCAATGTCAGTGGAATCAGTCGAGCATCTGAGATCAGCAGTGCGGAATATGGTGTGATTGGTGGACGTGGCATCTGAATGCCACCCAAGCCTAATTTGGAGTGTCTTAGAGATGAGATCGCTGATCAAGGCCTTTACTTTTTCCACACCATCTCTCTACATTCAAATATTAATATTATTCCTTCCTTAAACAAATGAATCGTGTTATATTTAAATATGCTCCATATTAAGCATACGATGCAACTTCGGGCAGATTTGCATCAATCATAGCCCTGAACTTATTTATAAAAGGGTAATTTGAAAACATACGAACATAGTTTGATCATCATTCAGAATATATCTACATAGTTTCAAAAATTGCAAATGACTCTTACTTAGTTTGACTATAATTGTAAATTTACCTACACCATTATTGCACTATTACTATATTGTCATAATGCAAGTATATTTGCAAAAATATATAAACTATGTGAGTATATTTACAAATTTAAAAATTCAATGATATGAAAACTATATGAGCAAAGTCTAACCTTGCATTTTTTTAGATTTGGTTGGCTGAGTCTGAAGTGAATTGAGCACAAACTACACCCTTAACCGCAATTACAATGGATATTTAAAAATAATATAATAATAATCCGATTAAATCAACCATTTCAAAAATTACCTCCTCAAAAGATTTCATGCAAAGCAAATTCATTTCACAGTGATTGTCGAGCCCAAGAAAGTAAGTCTATGAAACAAAGTTGGACTTGTGCAAAGGATAATTGCATCAAGGCTTCCGTTGTGATTGAAATTATTTTCCTTGCCAATAACTATTTACGAGAAAACAGTGGCCTTGCACAAAGGTAGCAGTATAAAAGTCTCTAAAACTATATAGCAAAGGAAATTAAATTCATTGAAAATAATGACTTTTTAGCAATGAACTATTTCTCTAATGCCCCTGACCCGAGGCGTTACAACTTGAGCCTTACTCTGGGATCGTTTAATGATTGGTAAATGTGAGTCGGGATTGGCTATGTAGCGAAAAAATATCAAGTTACTGGGGTAAGAGAGATAAAGTGCTTCAATTATGACGGAGTAGAACATATTGCTTCAAAATGTCCTAACAGACACAAAGAAGACTAGAACAAGGGAGATTAGCTCAATAACGGAATGCTACAATCGCCAATCGATGGAGAAGCTCTACAAATTTAGTGCAGATGCATACATTGACTCACAATGAGTCACAGAAACAGGAGGAAAGGAAGGTTACATGTACGATTTTCATTTTAAAAAATTCTACAGTAGTGTCATTTGATTTTGGTGCTACTTAGTCAATTATAGCATACCAAAATGTAACCAGTCATGCATTGCTAGTAGAAAGGATAAATAATATCAATTATGTAGAATTCCTTGAATATAGGTTGGCAAATATTAACTAAATGTGAAAATATGATTTATATGTGGGCCATAACCTATAGGTTTGGGATGAGATAGCAAAAAGAAAGTTGGCCTTAGAATTGTTTAAAAGAATGACGGAAAAAAATAGGCGATATAGTAAGGTATATGTAACCTAGAATAAACATAAAAACAATACAGGTTGCAAAACAGGGTAGAATGGTGTCAGGATCAGCTGCACTAATTGATTTTTAATAATTATTATACAAGCAATTTTGATCTAAAAATTTTACATGGCATAGAAGACATCCTGAATATCACTCAACGAAAATAAAATTAATTTTTGGAGGATATAAATATGTCTAATAATTAACGTGATTTGGCCCGCCCAAAATTGATACTTCTGTCGAATAGAGTAAAAATATCTAAATAAATATAAATACTTAATGTTTTGTGGTAGAATTATTTATTTTAGTTAATTCATATAGTTATTAATGCGTGATAAAAATTTCAGACCGAAATACCTTGATTTGATTATAAATCAAAAAGTAGAGAAATGAGTGTGTCTGATTTCAACAAATATGGACAGATTGAGGAATAATTGAAATGAAAGTTAAATTCCAGATTTTTTGAATGAAATTTAACTTAAAATAGGATATAAACAAATACCATAAGTGATTACGAGAGTTTAACCTATTAAGGGTGAATTTTGAAAAGAGTAAGAAAACAATCACTAAGATACTTAGGTAGAAATATGTGAATATTAGAAAGTTAGAAGTCAACTTGAGAAACCTTACTTGAACTTTGATTATAATTTCAAGTAAGAATCTTAAAGGATAGAAAAAAATGCCCTAAATTGGAGCTATTGAGTGAAATAAAATGAATATATGTGACTAAAGAGATGAGAGTGTTCATTTCAAAGGAAAAATGGAATAGAGTTGAAATATTAAGAGTCATATATAAAATGAGATTATAAAAAGGGGTTGAGATTAAGTAGGGTATGTATATGAGTTAATAAAAGGCAAAGCGTGCAAATATATGATTTTATACAGGTGTATATACGATCATTGTTTTTATTTGTTTAGGAAAAGGCAAAGAAAATATAAAGGCGTGAGTTGATCACCACAGGTAAGCAAGCAAAACTTTCTTGAATGTTATTTTATTGCCAAGTATTGAAATGATATGAACTTGCTGTATCAAGATGATTTCAAGATTGCTTACAAAGTAAACAAACAAACTTTCCAGAATGATGATTTTGTTTCACGTATTAAAATTACTTGATAATGTTTATGTTGATAATTTTGGAATTGTTTACATAGTAAGCAAGCTCAGTTCTTGAAAATTTAATTTTATTCTTTACTATTAATATGCTTCAAGATGGTTTCATTACAAGTTCTTAAAAATGTCATTTCAAAAGAATTATATGACGAGAGAGTTTCCACTCTCTACAAAATGATATTTGAAAATAAGCTTTGAGAATTCTATTCTTTATGGTTTTTATGAATAAATATGGTTTGATTCTTCATAAAATGGTATTTGTAAAATAAGACTTTTGAAATGGTTTATTTAAATGTCTTAAAATGATTTATTTAGATACTTTTGAAATGGTCTATTGAAATATTTTAAGTCTTTTTGAAAGTTGAAATGCTTAAAAATGTTTTGTATTGATGCTTCAAAAGGTTCTAAAAATTACCCACTTAATAAATTGATGATATAAAATGATTTGACGATTATTTTGTTTAAATGATGTTCAAAAAATTATGTAAACTCTTCTCTACATAAGAGGGACAAGGATGTTCTGTGGATAAGGCATATAATGTCGATATAAATGGATGATAATGTATTTGCATATCCTTTGTTTATAAAAAACCCAGAAATGGGAAATAAAGTGTTTGTAAGAAAAACCTGATTTTCTTTATAAATGGATGATAATGTATTTGCATATCCTTTGAATTCGCAAGGTGAAAATAGCACCAAATCTGATTCCTCAGCCCTGATCATCTTCACCTACAACAAAACAAGAAGCAGTTGTTGTCCGCCACCACCAGCCATTAGCCCAAGGCTGAAACCGAGCATGCCACCATTTCAACCACCCTAAATTCAAATATATAGCTCCAAGAAAAATCAACCATCTCCAAATTAGGTAGCTGGCTAAAAATGAAACAAGGAAGATGGAGGAAAGGAAGACGGAAGAGACAGGGGGGAGAGAGAGAGAGAGAGTGACGCATGGGTCTTGCATTGAATTCGATGCTCCCTCGTGATTTTTTCACTTTTCGAAAATGCCCAACTACATCGTAGCCATCCACCCTAGATTGACAATGAAGATGTTGCTTCCTGCGAGAAAAACGCAGGGACGGCTTCCCATGGGTTGGCTTCCTTAAAAATATTCATCCCCAACACCCGAGCAGGTCATTGCCCGTATTAGGTTCCCATATTCCCTGTCTATTTCACGTAGTTGGGGCTCTTCCAGTAGACGATAATGAGTGAATATGTGCAAGGAGTTTCGATGTACCATGTTTCAAGCCCTATTTTAAATTTTTGTTAAACTTTACGTAAAACCAAGTGTATTCAGCTTATATACTAAAATTTTGCTTTCTAGATTTGTATACATATATATTTTTATTTTAAAATTTTATAGTTTTCACCATCATTTGATATTAAATATAGGTGAAAATGGTTAATTTTTAAAATTTTTAAAAATATATATAATTTTAAAATTATAAATTTTAGTAAGTATAAAGATTAAAATTGGCCCACGTAAAAATGAAAAAAAAAAAGCTCCAAATACGTAGTGTACAAGGCTTGGTACCCACTGCGACTTCTGATGTAAACATTAAGAAATCGTGGAGGCATCCTATAAAATTTCGAGGACTTATTGGATGAATAGACCATACGAAGCTAGTTCATTCATCTTACACAAAAATAGTGTGCACATGAATATCATTGAACATCGTCCTTTGTTATTTTCGGGGCGGATGAAACTAGCCAAAGCACATGGACGCATTAAAATCGCTAATTGATAAACAAAGAATAGGCAAAACCTTTGTACATCACTTATTAAACTTTCGTGTTCACCATCTAAACAAACTATTTGCAGTCTCTTTGTAATTGGATAATTATAAGCAGGATGCACCAGGAACGATCCAGAATCCAAACTAGCTCTTATTTCTGTAGAAGCACACCTCGGCTTTCAACAATTTGACCTGATTGTATGCTACTCACCCATCCTAAAACAAACAAACCAAATGATAAAAAAAATAAAAAAAATTATAAAGAAAAAAAATATTGATCAGCAAGTAGAAGTAGATTAAAATTTTCCATTAAGAGACTGCACAATAAAACTATCACCTTCTGAAATTTTCTACTTAGCAAAAGCAAACACAAAATAAATCCTTTTTCAATGGATTCATTTGCCAATTACAGATCAAAAATGATAAGTACAGTATCTTTAAGGCCATATAAATCACGAAAATACAAAAAAGCAGCGCATCATTTACTACATTCCATGGATGGACTGAAGAACCGCTTTTCATGGTTTATGTCATGCATGGATGGATAATCAAACTCACTGATTGAGAGAAGGAACCTTTCCATGTACAAAAATCTGCTCCATGACGTCCGGACACGGTTAGTATGTTGGGTGGGCCTCGTCAGTGGCTTGCCTAACCCCCCGTATCCACATTATAAATAGGCAAACTAGATGAGAGGGAGCTAGAAGTGCCGATGTATAGTTGTGGAATGTCTTTTCTCGCATTTTTTTTAGTTCTTCGATTCAAGAGCTTTGGGTTGCACTCGTTATTCTGTAATCGTTCTTCCTATCAATAAATTCTCTGATTAGGGATTCCATGGTTGGAACCTGTCAAGTCCACTTGTATTGAATTAAAACAGTAGTGCTGCATTTACAAATTTAAATAAATATCCAAGGAGGCTATTCCATTTCCTTTTAACAATAGGCCATTATTAAAAGTTAATTTAACAATAAAAATATCACCCTCTCTCTCTCTTTTCCTTTTTTTTGAGTTTACTCAAAGTTGGAAAGAAAATATTAGCATCCGAAGTCAGGTGGACTTTACTAATGATCACTTCATATTTATGCATGCATGAGCGTTCTACCTCTAGGGATTTTGGCTAATGGCATGCTACTAAACAATTTTTTCTTTTATTATGTTACTCACCTTGAATAACTAAACACACTCATTTGGGAGCAGGATAATCAAACTACCACATACCTACCTAATATAAGAGAAGAATATCTTTTATACTCACAATATTTGCATATAATTCGTAATGTACTTGTAATATTTCATGAATTTCTCTTATATCTATAACATTTTACCATAAATCTTATTATATCCATGTTGTTAACATAACCATTATCTATTCTATTAAAAAGATGATTTTACCACTCTATGATTTTTCTAATTAAAATGATTCAACTTTAATATAACTCTTAAATCATTTAATGCTATATATTAATGATTTATTATCATTAATTGAGTTATATTAGAATAATTGTCTCAGTTAGAAAATTTTGAATGAGCAAAATTATTTTTTCGATAGAATAGATAACGGTTGTATTAACATCAAGGACATAAGAGAAATTTAAGATGAAATGTTAAGAATATATGGGGGATTTATAAAATATTATAGGTATATAAGGAATTATGGGGAATTGTTAAAGAGGTGAAAGAAATTTTTTCAATATTGAAGCCCTGGAACCTTTTAATCGCGCTAATTAAGGGCAAATGTCACGGATGTGAGAGTAATTTTTCCAATATTTAAGGACGGGAACCTTTCAATCACATTACTCTCACGTAGGGGTGCTAACGGATCGGGTTGGACGGGTTGGAGCCTAATCCTAATCCTAACTTATTTAAAATATCTCAACACTAATCCATTTATTAACCCATTTAAAAAACCTAAACTCTGACCCATTTAATAAACGGATTAGTAGGTTGTTAACGGGTTGTATAGCAAATAACCTGAAAGCCTAGACTCCGGTAGATAATGATCTTGTAGGGAGAGACGAGAGGATGTTTTCAGCGTAGAGGAAATGGAAATAGGGCAGTATGGGGAAAATGGAATTAGGACAACAGTGGAAAAATAAAAATTAAGTGATTGGAGGAAGACTTAAAAAGAGAAAATAACCAAGGCATTTACATGTATATGCATAAAACTTTAATGAGTTAAGCGAGTTAAATGGGTTGAACGAATTAAACGAGTTGAATAGGTTATATGGGTTAAATGGGTTGCTAAATAGGTTGACAAGTTATAAAATCTTAACTCTAATCCATTTATTTAACTAAACGATTAAACGGTTTGGCGGATCGTAACCCAATTATTCAAAAATCCCAACCCAAACTCATTTATAAGCAGATTGGATGAGCGGGTTGACGAGTTGACCATGACCATTAACACCCCTACTCTCACGTCCAAGCCACGAGACCACTAAGCTACTTATTCGGTCTGTTTCTTAGGCTTAGCCATCGGCCATCCTCCTGCCTCCATCGTTTGAGGACGCTTGGTATGTAACTGAGGTGCCACATGTAGCTATTAGTTAGTGAAGGTAAACACATACCACTAGCTCAGTGTATCTCGATCATCATGGATCAATCGAAGTCCCACCGTCAACTTCTATCGGTAAATACCCTTCTCGCAATAAATTAAAGTCATACCCTCCACATCATTTGGTCGCTTATACATGCATGTAGCTGGCTATCTAGTGGATGCACTTGAGAACTAGAAACAGTTCTTGAATCTGCAGATTACTTGCTCCAAATGCCTAACAATCATTGAATAGCTCTTCCAGTCTAGCGGTAAATCGGTTGAAGAGATCATCGATGATGAGATCCCCAAAGTGTTTGCTGATGATCCCTTCCAGCGACGCACGCATGTGGAGACTTGAGGCCCGACAATAGCCAGGCTCTCCCAACGGTGATGGGCAGGGTACCACTTGCAGCGTCTCAATGTTGAAACGTCCATTTTTCTCCACCGCATTCTTCAATTCCCGCGGAGATGGAGCGTAGATTGGCAAGTTGAAAGTGTCTACCTTGTCTTGATCGAAAACACCCTGCAAATTAGTTACGCAGCTTTTGGTCTCAGTTCTTTTGGCAACAATTGACAAACATGAGAAGGGGGCCAGGGATTAATATTATAAATGGTTCAGGTTTAAAAAGAAAATATATATTAAAAAACTGGTTGTTACTTATTTTAGTAAGAATTAGGTGCACGTATCCAGAACGTAAATATTTATTTAGGGATATGTTAAAGTGCAGACGATTGCAGTTGTACCCTGGTTATAGTGTTGCTGGGTGCAAACGGTGCCCATATTAATCATAAAATTCGAATCCCTTTGGCATATGGCTTAAAATCATTTATTTTGCCATGATATTAAAAATCATACCCAATCAAAGTCTAGTTAAGGTTTTTGACGGCTGCAAACGACCCTAAATTGATTGTAACATCAAAACTTAACTAACCCTTTACATTTAGAATTATTTTTTACAGTAGTGCATTAAGCTTTGTCTAAAATTCATGCAAAATCAATATCATAAAAGTTGCTTTTGCTAAAAAGAGAATGAAAAATCAACACTTAACTACCTTATTTTTTCATTTTTACTATCATATTCCAATCATTTTTATATTTTTTCAATCATTTTTTCATATCTTTTCATTCAACTAACATCTCTATTTTTATTATTCTCACTTTATCCCAATCATATTCATTCCATCTCATTTTTTATTTTTCTCTAAACAAATACATTAAAATGTTTGATTTAGATATTAATTTTGAAACTATATTTTCAACATCTAAACCACTTATATTTTATGATATTGATTTAAATGTTAATTTTAAAGTTGTATTTTTAACATTTCAATCATCTAAAACATATGTCTTATATGGATAAATAATTAATAAAATACTATTATATTCTATTATATCGATGAATAGATCTAAAAAATTTTCATAATTTACATAAACATATACATTTTAAACTGAATGTGGATCATCTAAAACTCAAAAAGTCTAATTGGTATGATTTTTATACCATGGTAAAACAAATGATTTTAAGTCACATGGCTGATGAACTTGTAATTTTATGATCATTGTGGCCATTAGCAATTAACATACCCCCATATATATATGTATGTATACATGGGTTCAGATAAAATATACCCACATTTATTATCTTTATTGATAAATATTTATTTTTTGATGTCCAAAATCATTTCATTAGAAATTTATATGTTTTAAAAGTTGAAACCTTTTGTGAGTGAATAGATCAACGTTGAAATTAAAAATTAAATATACAATATTAAATATTTTAATATACATAAATTTTAAACCATAAATAAATATATAAAGAGATGATTTTATACACCCATTTGCATAGTAAAAACCATGCACTAAGGCCAAAAATAGTTTTATTTATAAAATTGTTATTTTAAGTGTATTTAATATATATATATACTAAATTCGATCATGTTTGAACATATGTATATATATTTTTTGAATTTAAATATAGGGGTATTTTAGTCATTTTAAAGGTTAACAAATAGCTAAATTCTCCTATATTTTAATTTTAAAAAATACATACATTCTAAAATAGTGAAACTTAGTATATATATGTGGATTAAATAACTTTTTCTGATGAAAATGGATAGAATAACTTAAAAGAGCAGTTCTATAAAAAAATAAAAAAATGCTTTTAAGCCAGCTGCATATAGGATGCAATTCGAGCTCATGAAACTCGGGTTCACCTCAACCTTAACCCTAACCCTATTTATAAAACCATACCCCTAATCCTAATCCTAACCCTGTCTATAAAACCTAAACTCTATCTTTATTGTTGAAAATTGAATTTCGGTTGAGTTTCGAGTTGGAATTTAGGTTGATGAATTTATATTATATTTAAGAGTGATAAGTTTTAGAATTTTATATAAATATATAATAATAACAAATTGTGTAAGTAAACATAATAATATATAGTTAAACTATAATTTTTTTAAAAAATATAGCAATATAAAGAATATTTCTAGAAGAAAATTTAACATCAAAAATAAGATAAAGGAAAAAAAATTAGTGGATGTAAAAATTAATGGTTTAATTAAGAGACAAATAGAAAATGATATACTTTATTTACAATATAATTACAATATACTAAACATGTATTCAAATATAAATATAAATAATGTAAAATAGAAAAAATATGAAGAAATATTGTTTAGATATTATGTATATAATATATTTTATAAAAATATAAAATAAGAAATCGAAATTAGGTTTTCGGGTTCACTTGAATGCCAACAATATCATTTTTATAAATCAGGTTCATTGGGTTCGGGTTCTTCGGGCTCAGGTTATAAAAATGCAAATTTTAACACTATTAGAATTTGGGTTCGAGCTCAACCCGGCCCAAGTTATACCCCCAGCTACATGGCCAAACGCTTATATATACATGTATATGAGATATGCTACTGTGCAGATGGACTGGACCGTAATTACAGTGCAATCCACAAACAATTGGGCACCACATATATTAAAATATAATAATATTTTATACAATCATTTATCAATATAAAAATCATACTTTGGACTGTTTACATATTGAAAATACTATTTTAAAATTGATATGTATGTTAAACAAATTTATTACATTGAAATCATAGCATTTTAAGATGGGGCCCATATACATGTTGGATTTGGATGAATTTTTTTTTGAAGGAAGGAAATTGATATGATAATAAAGTGAATAACTCTAAATACAAAAGGTGAGTTAGATTTTCAATTTATGATCAAATGGGCCCAAAAGTGTATGGACTGCACGGTGCAGTGATATGCACTGAATCAAATATATATATATATATATATATATGGAAAATATTCCAGTGCATTCAGATTGCACAATGCAGTCCATGCACTGTGGGGCCCACGAATCATTAATGGAAAATCTACCCACCAATTATATTTACAATTATTCATTTATTAGCGTACCAATTTTCATCCAACTTGGATGTGCATGGGACCCATCTGAAAATAACACAAAATCAACTTAAAAAAATAATTTGATGTAAATAGAAATTTTAAAATTGTTTTCTCAACATCTAAAGCATCTAATATATTTTTTTTATATGGATAAATGAATGCATAAAGAATCATAAAATTTTAATATGTGTGGGACACATTTTGAACTATGGTGTCTACACCTGAATTGTTCTCTTTCTATATGTATATATACGGATGAATGTTACAAATAGTTTACATTTATTAAAATAACCATGCAAGTGCATAGACACATGGGTTGCAATCAATGTACCGTATTTACCTACCTGATTAACCATGTCATTCAGGCATGAACCCAAAAAGTTGAAGCCAACCTCGAAGAGGGACTCAGATGGGTGGATCTCATCTTGACGGCATGGAAGGAGGAGGAACATCAGCCCTTGATCGGCCATCTCCACAGCCCTTTCACTGAGAAAGCAGTCCATGTCCTTGCTAAACTGAGCTAAGTAGGCCTCCACCACAGCCTCTTTTACACCTGCACCTGCGTAGGAAATTCTACCTCCATTCCACGCATCCGACTTCGGATCAAGCACCTCTTCTAGCACCTTCGATAGCCAATTCAGCGCAAATGAGGAGTGGAAGATGTCGATGGTGGCCTTGGGAAAGAGACGGTCGTGGAATGTTCTGGGCACGCCAGCGACGAAGTAGCGGCGATCCAAGGGAAGGGATCTGAAGAGTGTGTTGAAATCATTAGAGAAGTTGTCATTGAAGAAGAGTTGGAATTCAGGGAGGTGGAGGGAGCTGGCAGTTAGGCCCTGGGCGGACTTATACGTGAGCTCTACTGCTTCAACTATGATTTGGAGGACAGAGATGGCGTTAGAGCCGCTGGAGCATCCAAGATCAGCAATGCAGAAGATGGTGTGATTGGTGGATGTGGCATTCGAATGCCGCCCAAGCCTAATTTGGAATATCTTGGTGATGAGATCGCTGATCAAGGCCTTCACTTGCTCCACAACATCACCCTGCAATAACCACAAAAGCTTGGTAATATAAAATATAATGAAATACGGATTTTTTTATTATAAATAATAAAGAACAAAAGTAAAAAATGAAAATCGATAACAAATCAAGCCTTGGAAATATCAATCTCTGCTCAACTACATCTGTATGCATGCAAAATTTTAGACGTGGTCTCCTCTGACGAAGATTCGTGCGTGCATGCTTGCCCCCAAAAGCAGGGGAGAAATGGCGAACCTGATGCTTGGAGTTGTGGGCGTAGCTGTTCGGTCCGTCTCCGCCATTCATAGATACCACCATATTCATCTTATATGTTTCTAAGATATATAGCTGTTGCTCTTGCTGATACATGCATGATCACGAATGCAAGAACATATATATATAGAAACGTCCAAGCTAATTAATTACACGCCATTAGCTATCCATCTAGCGAGGCTCCCTCTTGATTATTATTATTATTATTATTATTATTATTATTTTGATATGACTTGCCCGTGATTCATGGTCGATGTTGGTAAACAAAATTAAGAACATTGGCGAGGTTAACTTGTGTATGTACGTTTTACATTAACAAATGTGTGTACATAGGTGGCCAAACATACAAGTGGTGGTGCCACTTTTTAAGAATTGAACCACACGATTAGACTATAAACCGCCCATGTTGTAGTTTTCTAGTATTTCCGGATCAACAGTATTTAATCACTGGTTCACACTAGCTGAATTGGAAGAATCGGAAACCAGTGATGAAAACAGTTCATCGACTGGTCCACTTTTCAAAACATTGGGTGATATACAGATGAATTGAAAATGATTAACAGTGGCTGACATGCGCCAAGAGATCCATAAGGTCTAGGGGACATAAAATTTTTATTAAAAAAAGTTTTGGTATAAAAGTTTTTGGGACAGGAAAAGTAATTGATAGGATAGAAGTATAGCAAAGAAAAAGTTAAAATAAATAGATCAATTATATAGGTAGTAGTAGGGAAGTAGTTAAAAAGTAAGATAGTTATATAGCAAATGTGAATAAATGATTAAAAATATGATATTACAGGAAATGAAAAGTTTTATATTCACATATTTCATGGAATGACGAACACACCCTCTATGATGGTAACTGATTCAATGCACTGGGTGCAAACCCCTTTTTTAAAATTTTTTTGAAATTTTTTTCACACAATTGTTAATCTAAGTGTATTTAACATGTGTATCAATTTTTACCATTTTTGGATATTTTTAGATTTTTTTTGAATTTTTAAATTACTAATAAAAAAATATAAAAACCCCCAAAAATAGTAAAAATTGATACATATGTTAAATATATTGGTCCCGAGTTTATACCAAACACAAGAGGGGAGGGATGAATTTAGTTTTTGAAAATTCTTTGGTAAATTTAAAACTTAATCCCTTGTAAGTTTAACCCCCTTGATGAAACGTGTTAAAAGATAGAATGAGAGGGTGCAAATAGAATATAAAATGCAAGTAATCAAACCACACAAGTGACAATAATATATAGTGGTTCAAGCAACTTTTCTTATTCCACTCTTCCAAATACACACCCGTTGTGTCTTGGTTTCCACTATTGTATATCCAATATAATTTAGAGCACCCGCTCTCTTCTAGATTCAAGTTTTAGGGGGCATATACAATAATCACTTGTTGGTAAAACCAACTCCAACCAACCAACTTTAATCTGTTGGTGAGACAAACTCAAACCAATCAAGCAAAACCCGTTAGTGAGACAAACTCGAACCAACCTCCTATTTTGCTTCTTCTTGAATCGATCTCCAACACCAATACAGGGCAACACCACAAAATAAAATAGGGAAAAAAGAATTTACACTTTATAACGTATAATCAATCAGTTCCGAAAGCTCATTGTTATGTGAAGAAGATGATCTTGTAAGCTCACTTGAAATAGTAACACTTGAAGCTTCAATAGTTGTTCAAATGGTTTCAACACTCTTGAATAATGAAAGGTGTAAGCTCATTTAGTATTTTTCTCCTTTCTTCACATTCATACTTCAATGATATTTGTAGAGAAAAAGAAGATCTAGTCATTGGAGTGAAGGTTAGAGTGCGTTTAATGCTCCGACGTTCGAATTTTCAGTCGTTATAATTTGAAGTCACAAGTGGAGTCGACTTGGGATGAGTGGAGTCCACTTGGGATGGGTGAAGTCAACTTGGATTGCAACTTTTCTTTGGTCAGAACTTGATGTCCACTTGCTGTCAGAAATTTTACCTTTGAAGTCACAAGTGAAGTCGACTTTGGTTGATACTTCACTTTGCTGTCTGTCCGAAGTTGCAGGAAGAGTCGACTTGGGCTGAGACTTCACTCTACTGATCTTACTATATATGAACTTGAGCTCTTGAAACTTAAATTATTTTACATTTTCATTTTCATACATATAATTGGAGATAAAATATATGATCATACTTACACAAATTCATAAGATCTTTTTTAATGATATTTCGATTCTTTGTTAATCATCAAAATCAAATTAATCTTTTTTAAAACAAGCATATGATCAACAAAATATACTTAGATTAACAATTGTGTGAAAAAGTTTCAAAAAAATAAAAAAATCACCCAGGTGCATTAAATTAGTTCCCCTATATGACAGCGTCTCGATTCAATGCGACCCGATGCATTGAAATTTAAATGCGCCAGGCCCAATTTGTCGTCCACGTGTTTGCCGTTGCATTGGGACCATTGCCTCAAAATGTGCCAAGTTTTTGCAGTTTCACCCCATCCATATTTGCATCCTTGGGGCCCAACCCATGGGAAGCCTTCCCCATGAGAAAAAAAAGGAAGTAGGGGCATTGTGGTAATTTTAGTGTATGAGTATATTTGTTTAAAAATGTGAGTTTGTTTAGTTTTTTGATAAAATTTGTATTATATATATATACAAAATCTCAATCTATTCCGTTTATTTGCTGGATCAGCTACTAAAACATATGTAGACATAATTTTTCATTATTTGACATTTTTAAAAATTATTTGTGTACAAAAAATTATTTTTTAATAAGATTTCATTATAATTAGTAAAATTGAAAAATATATTTTATATAAGGAGTTATATTATATTATTTAGATTTCATGTAATTAAGGTACTCTCAAAAATAACAATTTCAATATTTATTTATGATTTTTTGAAAATTTAATCATATTTTTTTATTTTTCGAATATAATAGAATCTAACGGTATCTAACGACATCTAACAGTATCTGACAGGATCAACAGCATCTAACAGAATCTGACAGCATCTAACAATATCTAACCATATCTAACTTTTGATATTAATCAGTTAATAATAAATTAACACTTATAATATAATTCTAAGCACCTTATAAGGTCATTTGTACCTTAATTACAGAATTTGAAACCCAGATAATAGGATTTAATGAAATCCACTTTAATCTAATGGTATCTAACAACATCTAACTTTTGATATTAATAAGTTAATCCTAATTTAACACCTGTAATATGATTCTAAGCCCCTTATAAGGTCGTTTATACCTTAATTACAAATTTTAAAACCTAGATAATAGGATTAAATGAATCCACGTTAATCTAATGACTTCTAACAACATCTAACTGCATATAACAACATATAACGACATCTAGCCGGACCTAATGATATCTAATACCATCTAATTGGACCTAACGACATCTAACAATATCTAACTTTTAATATTAATAAGTTAATCCTAATTTAATACTTGTAATATGATTACAAGCCCCTTATAAGGTCATTTACACATTAACGCCCTTTCCCATTGCTTGTTATAATTTAAAATTTAAAATAAATATTAATTTAAGTCAAATTAAAATAAAAAGATCAAATTAAATTTATAAAAATTGATTACCAATGGATGCGTATGATTAGATTTTTTAACGTAAGATATATAAGCATATAGTTAGGTTTTTCTAACATGAAGAATACATGTTGGAGGGTTAACTTTTTTATAAAAAAAATTTTGATTTTAAGCATAGAGTAGTGAGAGTATTCAAAAATAATCTATGAAAATACGGGAAGTGAAGTGAATTTGATTTTTTTTCATTTTAGAATGAGAACAATTTCTTTATTTTAAAAATTTATACTAATCTATTTCACAGCAATAACCCTCCGTGTTAGATTTGTAAACTTTCATAAATTTAAGGGTCAAATTTGCTAAAATTTAAACCCCAATTTCGTTAAGCTAATTATTTCACCCTTTTAATTTTAAAATTTTCATCTTATGAAGATTTTATATGAAAACTTTTTGATAATTATATTTTATATAAATCCTTCCAATTAAATACGTTTGTGAATTGAATAATTGGACATTTATACAAATCTAACAAATTCCAATGATATAAAAGATTTATTTTTACAAGTTTATTTTATAAAAGATTTAAATAGAAACTTTATAAAAAAATTACATCATTTCATAGTTATTTTATGTCATTTTTCACACCATTTTAAGATAGATTACATTGAAATTGAGGTTTTGATGCAATAATTAGTGATATTTATATTTTTTACACAAAAATTATATTTATATAATTTGGGGGATTCTATTAGATTATTGAAATTTTTTTGTAAAATTGTTTTGAATGCTCTATATTGCAAATAACAATCTGCATGTGTATGAATTCAGGTGGTGATAATTCATTCCTTAATTATAATAAAAGGTTCCCTCACTAAAATTTTCATACTAAAATTCAGTTGTTTACTATTTCTTTTATATTTTTCGTTTTAGTTCCAGATCTACTACATGGGTGGTGCAAGTAAGTTATAACCTATTACAATTTTTAATTTAAATCACTAATATTTGTAGATTGGTGTTAAAATATTTAGAATAATTTTATATTTTTTATCACTTAAAACAAAATAAAATAAATATGTGCTAATGACAAATGCATGCTTATGGTTATTTTTTTTAAAAAAATGATGAATATATGTTAGAGGGTGAAATTTTTAAAATTTTGATCATGAGCAGGGAGTAGGAAAGGTGTTCTGGAAGCGCTTTTAGGTATGGGCAAACCCAATTTGAAATTAATATAAAATTATCTAAATTATCTAAAATAGTATTCTTATAGTTTACTATATAAAAAGTATATCAACTTTTAGAAGTTGTCACATTTCTATATTATAAATTAGAAAATATTAAAATTGTCTTAAATAGTATGTTTTTATATTTATATTAAAGATAATTTGAAAATATATTAATGATTAAAACTTATTTTTAAAAATTAGTAATAATGGTTATATCATGCAAGTGTATAATTTAAAATGTATATACAATTCATAAATTCAATGCTTAGACGAGCATTACCAAGTACTGCATCTATGAATTTTATATTTTGGTAAATTAGAAATATACTTGAGATAACATTTTTATAAGAAAAAGGTTTTAAAAATTAAAATACATATGTTATCATAAGGCTAAAATTTTTAAAATTTTTTGTCTTTTAATGAAAAACAAAATAATCACATTTTTAATTATAAAAATAGTCATTAAATAAAAATTTCGTATGAAATTCTATGAAAATTATATTTTCATAAATTTTTATTTTTATTGAAATATAAACCTTAACATTAGATCTTAAAATGTAAGAAATGAAATGAGTCATCTTATAACATTTACTATTATTATTTTCATTAATTCAGTTATGAAAAGAAAAAAACATGAATAGAATTAAATAGGCTTTAAAATAACTAAAAATATTAATTAGCATATTAAATTAATTTAATATAATCTATATAATGCTTTGATGGTGTAAATTATATGTATACATGGTTATACGCGCGTTTTAATCAACACAAAGTGCCTGTCATATAAAATAATATAAAATAATATAAAATAACTAAAAAAATCTAGTATTATAGTTTCCTTTTTTTAAGAATGATTGTACACATGTTAAGTAGCTTAAGTCGATTAGGTTGCATGTGTTGAAATTTATGATGCATTTTACAATATGGTTTCTTAAAAATATAGGGTAGAAAGGAGATTAATATGTATTATTATTATTATTCAAATATGAAATTTAATGATAAAATTAATTAGGTTTAAAATAATTTGTGCCCATAAATCGGCATATCAAAATGATCAATTAATTTCAAGATATGCACTGCATGTGCACCAGTTATCACATGCACAGAGCACCTGATTCAATGCTCCATCTTCCCCAATTCGAAGCCTTCAACTGCCATCTCAACACCCTCTTCCTCTAAGCCTTTTGGGTTGCACCATCTTCTCCCTAGATGTATAAATGGCTGTCGTCCATGACCGCCTGCATCAAATCTGACAGCCATTCAAGTCCCCTACAACTCGTATGAAAATCTTGGCAGAAGCAAAGCAAAAACCCACCAGCAGCACTGACGCAAACATTCCTCTATGAAATCATGGCAAAGCGCAAATCCAAAATCTATCCGCAACCATTCAAGTCTGCAATAGCTCACATCGATATCTCGGCCTAATGCATATGCCCATGGCTTTCACTGTCTCTGTTTGTGATTATCCCCAAATAGCCATCTGCACAACCGTAAATTTGATGTAACTCAAATCACAATAGGTTAGCACATCTCCTTATCAATCTGGAGAAAAAAAAACCACCGGCGACGAGTCACCAATGCACCTCTTTTCTAATCAACCGCCCATTGTCTTTAAAATCCGACATCAAAATCGCTGCCCTTCCTTATCTCCTCCATCGCCGGCAATAGTCCATAGCAAAATAATATGCACAAGAAATCCAAGAGAAATCGCAGAAGGAGATGAACTTCTCTGTCCCTCTCACTAGGCGACTGATGCAATGCCCTGAGAAGATACCCACACGTCTAAAATTTTGAAGTGGTCAAAAATGCCCTTTTTAGTCCTGACCATTCAAGAGAAATTAACAGCTAGAGATAAGCTTCCTCGGTTTTCCTCATGGGAAGTGCTTCCCATGGGTTGGGCCCCTGCATCCTTACCAGTCGTGGCTGAAAAAACCATCAAATGTGCCAGGCCAAGCACCAAATACAGGGAGAACAGAGACTGGGAGATCCATCTCTGCGAAGAAAAAAGAAAGAGGAGCACAATGACAAACACAATTTTCCAACCCTTCTCTCTATCACTACAATTTTCTTCTTTTGCCATCGTGGAGATTCGACATTTTAGGCTACGCGAGAGCTTTGGCGAGAGGAAACTCCATCATAGAGATATGCTTGGCAACATAAGGAAGGAGCCGAAATCCTTGCTCAGTAGTTGTTGAAGTGTGAAAATCTCATCAGCCCCAATTTCTGTTGTTGGTTTTCTCAATCATAAAAGACACGATCGGTAATATCATCATATGAATTTCACCCAAGAAGATGCGATCAGATAGATTTTAATAAGAAAATCTTAAAATATTAGAAACATAGCTACAGAAAGAATGAATCAGATAAAAAAAGATTTAATGATTTAAAAATAAAAGATGCAATCAGGAACTTATCAAAAAATTCAAACCGGGAAGCTAAAATTATAAAGGATTCCAACAGGAAAGATGGCAAGATACCCTCACTGCAGGTTCTCAATCGAAAGAAATCTGATTACCTTGTAATAAAAATTGAAAATTTTCAAATGGGAATGAGCAGCAGATCTAGAAGCCACCAAATGCATATGGATGGATGTCCAGATTGAAGATATCTTTAGAAAAATTCAACATATTTTGAAAGAAGACAATAGATTCACCTACCAAAAAAATTTTGGAAACAACATATTCTAGGAAGAAGACCCGCAGGGATGACAGATTTTAGAACAATCCTCTATAGATGGGGCTTCTTCTGTTTTAGGTTCTTTGAGATTAAATAGACATCATCATATGAATTTCACCCAAGAAGAAAACATGTTGGTCCGAAATTTTCTACATCATCCATTGTAGCAACCACCGCCCTGGCTTAGAGTAGCACAAATGGCGCCTCTCCTTCTTCTCTTTACTCCAACTGTTAGGATGGCCTTTTTATCTCATTAGGAAATGGGGTGAAATTGCAAAATGCAAAAGGACACAAGCTGTAAAAAACTCAACTTTTTAGATTGATGGTGAAAAGTCACACCTGGACAGGTGGACAACAAAGAAAGAGGGGTGCATTAAAATTTGAATGCGCCCCTGGCTCATTGAATCGAAACGTTATATGATAAGGATAAAGTTAAAATAAATAAAATAGTTGCGTGTAAAATGATCAAAATATAAAACTAAAGTCCGAAACAAGTAGAGTTGCTAGACAATTAATATGTCAAATAAACTTCATAAAAAATGTGGAATTATTTGTGAGAAAATGTGTAGGGTGAGAGGTGGTTCCCACATCCCCACAATCTTGTGATTACCAAATGTACCTTGCATGTTTATTTTAATCTCCTTTAATTTATTAATGTAAAAGAATATGTCACCTCCTTAAATGATTAGGCAATGAACAAAAGATAACTCTATGAGAGAGTTAAACTATGTAAGTGCCTCTATCAAAATTTGAACTTTGAACCTTTCATTCTATACGCTCTTATGCTTATGTCAATCACTTGGTTATACAAGCGATAATGAGTCAAATCAATTTTTGAAAACAACAACAACAATGAAAATTTTAATACATATGCAATAGAGCATGTCGACTTTCAAGTATATTAATTGATAAAAATGATGAAAATAAAAATTGATCCAACTAGTTATAACAACGCAATTAATAAAAATTTAGCTTACTTTACTCATAAGCCACTCATTAAGTGGCTGTAGAGAAATCTATGTACACGTTGTATACTTCTCATTTTACAACAACGGTTGTTGTAGTACGAGCATGAATAGAGTGATTTATTTACGTTTGTGAATTCATTATTCAAACAAACAAACTGGCGTCCAGGCCCACAACCTCTTACTCTTCACCTATCTATGCAAAGGCGAAAGAGGAAGAACCGGATGTCTACCATGCGAATATCATCGTGTATAAATTAATCATGAGGTAGTACGTACCTAGATATTATTTTATACATGGTGATATTCGCATGGTAGTACGTACATAGATATATCATTTATGAAATATTCTAATCAATTTTCTCATGCATTTTCATGTATGATTTTAATAAAGATAAATTTTAAAATAATAAAATACGGATACAAATAAATTGAATCATTAATTCAAATTTCACTAAATATTATAATATATAAGAAATAAAAAGGTTAGATAATGCACCTAACTAAATTGAAATAAATGTCCAATATCTTATTGAAAAAAAAAAAACAAACAAAGTGATCCAGTACCATATATAACTAGGTATGCGTGGAACAAAAGAAATATTATAGTTTGTAATTTGCAAATACACTAACATAGTTTAAGATAAATATACTCGTATAATTTTAAAAATTATAAATAATGTCCACATAATTTGTCTCTTACTACAATCCTATCTGCCCTCTAACTCAAGACAATTTAAGCCCTCATTTTTTTTTCAAAATTACTCTCAAATTCTAAGGACAGGGCCCATGGTGGGTGTAGCTCAAATAGAGGAGATGAGTTTTCTGCTTTTCTGATTATTGACAATGGGTGAAGATTGTTGGTCCCGAGTTTATGGCAAAACCCAAGAGGGGAGGGGTGAATTGGGTTCTTGAAAAATTCTTTGGTAAATCAAAACTTAAACCCTTTAGAGTTTTAATCCCTTAGATTGTAACAAATAGAAAGCAATAAGATAATGAAAGCAATAAAGAAAAACAGTAGACAAGATTTATAGTGGTTCGGGCAACCTTTCCCTACTTCACTCTTCCAAGCTCACACACCCTTGTGACTTGGGTTCTACTATGTATTCCGCGAATACAACTAGAGTCTCCGCTCTCTTCTAGATTCTAGCTCTAGGGGGCATATACAATCAACACAAGTAGGTGATGAGTTACACTCCAATCACAACTCTACTTGCAATGTCTTGGTTTGAATCACCAAACTCAAACCAAGCACTAAAAACAAACAATAATGTGAAAATAAATGAGATCTACACTTTACTGAGTTGTGTAGCAAGTTTTAGCTTGAGGAAGAAACTGTAGAAGCAACCAATTGTATTTCGTTGAAGCAAACAACAACTTTGAAGCTTGTTCTTCCTTTGAAAGTGTATAGATCACTCAATTGTAGAGAAAAGCGAATGAAAACTCTTACTTGCACTTCTTTCCTCTCTTTAGGCTCTATGTTGTATGTATCCACGTTTGCTTGAGTGTCTATATATAGAGGAGGGAAGATTTTGAACGTTATAGAGTTAGTTGGCGCGTAATAAATGTTCCAACGTTTAAAAATTCGAACGTTACGTCTCCAAGTCGCAGGTGGAGTCGACTTCGTCTGCGACTTCGCCCAAGTCGCATGCTGGAGTCGACTTCGAGTGCGACTTCGGCTGTTCTTCAGCTACCAAGTCTGTCTTCTGGGTCGACTTGGTTTCAGACTTGGCCTCAAGTCGATCTTGGAGTCGACTTGGGGCGCGACTTGACTATTTCCTTATACCAAATTAGTTTGATCTTTGTTGATATAATTCTTGCTTGCTTAACTCCTTCCTTTTTCTTGTCCTTCCATACTAAAGGCTTGGATTTGCTTCAAATCTTGTGAACTTGGAGAACTTGAATCTTGTATGGACAAATCATCTTTGATTTGGAATGAATTCATATGCCTTGCTTGCTTTAAGCTTGTATTAGTCTTCATAAACTCAGATTTGATAAACTTGAGTTGTCTTCATCTTGAAATGGACTTGTACTTCAACTTGGGCTTGAGAATTTCAAGTCGATCTTGGGGTCGACTTCATCTGCGACTTGGCCTCAAGTCGCAAGTGGAGTCGACTTCGACTGTGACTTCGGATGTGTTGTCTCCAAAATCAACGCTGGAGAGAAAGGTGCCACTTCAAGTCGATACTGGAGTCGACTTCATCTGCAACTTGGCCTCAAGTCGCAAGTGGAGTCGACTTCATCTGCGACTTCAGATGTTTAATTCCCCAATTTCAACGCTGTCCAAAAATGCCTCTTGAAGTTGCTTGTGGAGTCGACTTTAGGATTGACTTCGCCTGAAGTCGATGTCTAAGTCGACTTGGGTTGCGACTTGACTTGTTCTGTTTTGTATATAACTTTGCACAATACATATTAGTAGCTTAGATTTACTTAAATTGTGTTGTTTAATCATCAAAACATATGCTTTGGTCAATTTGTTTTGTTTTAACTATTGTTTCCAACAAAGATGAGGCTGCATCAGTTGCCCAATTGACAAGTAGAGAGGTCATTAATGATTGACATCGTCGTGAGCGTGATTCGGAGAAACAGGGGAGAAGAAATCGGCGCAACTGTTGACGATGACCATGATTTGGGAGGGCTACCGCAGGCCAGATGATTGATCAGTGGTGAAGTGGATGAAAATGATAGGTAGTGGAGGCGATATGATGTTGCCTACAATAACAATATTAAACCCTTAGCTTTATTTGGATGTGATGGATTTTGAAATTAGTATAGAGGTTCTCCCCATTTGGTCATCATGGCTATGAAGAGAGTTATTGATTGGACAACTATTTTCTAGATATATTCATCCCTGTTGCTGACAGGTTTAAATCTGGTAGAGAAGAGGCTAGCGATAGTGCATTTGGTGAAGATGTTGGATGCAAATAAGAAATGCTCGTTGGGTTCTTCCAAGGCAATCAAAGTTCATTGTGGAAGATGACCTTTTGTTATGGCACTCTAGTGATGCACCCAGATTCGTGCTCATGCAGCCCCATTGGTGTGATCTCCACCATTAAAGCTGGTAATGCCACTGTAGATTTTGTAGTGGAATCAATACACATAGGCTCATAATATAAACTGCTGTACGATTTTCAAATAACTTCATTATATGTAATAAACCCAATTATATTTTATTTGAGATTTGATCTTATGCGCTTAGGCTAAGTGTCTTGGTGCTTAGCTTGCCCCATTTCCTGTTGTTGGATTAGGCGGCATCCTTGTCGCTGATCCAATCTAATGTTTAAGGCATTTTGCATTTTCATCCACACACTGAGATTGTTTTAAAAAAAATGGGCCCATGGTGTTGAATTGTTCCTTTTTCCCTCTCTAGCCCAAGTCGCTCCCTCTCTCTCTTTCTCGAATCTTACCTCAAGGGAGCAATCCAAACATGTTGTTGCTCTCTCCATTCTCATGTAATTCAATATTTATCGCGTCACTACTATCTCTCATTTCTTCTTACCCAAATTTGCGAGCACATCGCTGCTTTGTCCCAACTCTGCTGCCTTGTGATATGATGCCTATTATTGGATACAAGCAACAACAAATAATATCTAGGAGCTTGATGTATTGCATCTAACAAAAGGAAGTAAAGTGGCTTATTTTGTGCTCCGTGGATGGATGGAGTGGATCTCAGCGCACCTCTCCAAAAAGAAAATAAGATTCATTACCTCTTCATAGGATGAAGAATATAAGTAAACCAACAAATTAGATGATTGCTATTACGTTGTGGCAATATGCTTTGATGATCAAATTATTTAAAGAAAGCTTAGATAGCTCCATTTTTCTCTCTTAGTATACTCCAAGTAATTAGTGTGAACAATACAAACCACATGATTGAATTTATTAGTCCAGCGCTTCCCTTGCTTGCTCATAGCGAGTATATGACTTTGATAAAGTATATTTTAATACCTTTGCATAGAAAAATCTTGATGAAGGACTAGTATGATAGAGTGAGATTTGTATACAAAAATGTTTGATGCCATTATTTAATGATGCTATCCCATGTGAGCTTTAGTTAGTGCTTCACCATTTAAATTTGTCCTATCCTGTGAAAGTTCCGAAGAACAAGGAAATCTTCTTTTTTTCTCACAGGCAAATGCCCTTTCTTGAATTGATTAAAGCTCTTATTTTGAGTTCTGCTAGAGGTGAAGGAGATGGGTGGGAGCAGCTTGTCGAAGGCAAAGGAAATGAGTGGGAGCAACTAGCCAATGAAAGAAAATGATATGATATAATAAAAGTAATGACAGAGAGTAAAGAAAATAAATTTAAAATAGACAGATTAGTTATGCGGGTAGTTACGTGTAAATGATTGAAAGGTAGGGTAGTTGTATAGTAATATGTGAAGAAATAATTAAAAAATATGGTAACTGTAGAAAGTGAAAAGTTTTAAGATTAAACAAACGCACCCAAAATATATGAAGTTTATCTGGCGAGGTAACAACACACTGTATACTAGCATAATCTAATAAGTATTCGCAGACGAATCCATACACATACAACAAATTTTTGTTGTATGCCCCACATTTAACAACATTTGTTGTAGCGATATGAGGATGAATTCGGTAGTTTATTTGAACTAAACAAAAATGAAATCATGGCTAGCTAACTTCTAGAAAAAACAAATGAAAAGTTGGTATATATATATGACTTTCATGAAGTAGCACCAACATCCATATTATCTTATAGTAGATAGGGTAGTACCTATATATATCATTAATAAAATCTAATTAGTTCTCTCACCTATATTTTTCACAAGCAATTTTAAACAAAATAAATAATTAGTACTTTTGTTAATTTTTAATGAGTACATAATATTACATCTCATTTCATATTATAATGAAGTTCAATAATGAATAAGGAAGACCATAAGCACTTACCTATCTACACGGGAGACAACAAACTTTTACTATAATTTTGACCTTATTGAGTGTCAAATTTGCGTCTGCAACATCATTGGCTGCGTCCATGACCAACCAAGCTACGAATTGATTAGTTTTTTGTTAATTTTTAAGCATTAAATTATATTAGTTTTTGCAATCTTATTGTGTTATCGAATTTAAGTGGGCGTGCATGGATTTTCTTGTTTTTGGTTGGCCCAACAGAAAAATCACCTATTATATGACTGGAAGAAGCATTTAATTTTGGGAAGCAAGCAACTTATGCAATATGTGTATTTATTTAACAATAAAACTTTTCACTATCTATAGCTATTTCATTTTTAATTTTTTTTTACATTTTCTTATGCGATTATCTTACTTTTCAATCAGTTCTATACAACTACTCACATAATTAATTATCTATTTTAATTTTATTCTATTACTTCTTATTATTATCCATATCATATCACATTATTTTCTCACACTTAAAACTTTTACATAAAAAATTATTCACTAAAAGTTTTATCACTTCTGTGGCCTAAATAGTCATACCCCGAACCATAGATAATAATAGAGTCACACGCCCATATCATCAATTTGGTCGCTTAATAGCTATTGAAGGCTCTTCTTCTCAACAATACGTTATTTTTTCAGGCTCAATACTCTTCGAACCACGTTAGACCTTTTTAAACACGTTTTTTCTAATTAAAATAATAATTTTGATAACCTAACCCTTATTCACCCTAAATCATAAAAAAATTTATTAACTAAATAAATTAAACCCTCATAAACCAAAGTGAAACTGATAAACAAAATTTTAAATTCTTATAAATTAAGACAAAAAATTTTAATTAATACTAAAACATATTTTTAAAACCTAACTGATAATTATGTTAATTAATAAAATTGGATTTAGAAACACTAATCAAAACCAACTGATAATTATGTTAATTAATAAAATTGGATTTAGAAACACTAATCAAAACCAACTGTATTATTTTTAATTAATCGAATTATAATATTAAAATATTTTAGAATATTATCCAGTTTTGATAATATTAATAAGCTCACTATTATATTTTGTAGTTGTTCCATGATAATAATCATATTGTACAGTCGTACTGTATCTGCACCAAAAATATAAATGAATGTCCAGACATTTTTTGAACCATGCAATTAATATCCCATGCATATTAACGTTCCATGCATTGCATTTTTTTCTTCTTTTCTTTCTTTTTGTTTCTTTTTTTTTTTGAAAATCTGAACACCCAACTTTTTCCTAAAATTGGACGTCCATATACATTATAAACTGTTTTCATATGTAAGAAGTAAGCAATTTAATATGAAGAATGATCTTGTTAGCTCGAGCTAAATAAATGCATCACTTAGCTCACCTCAAAAATCCTATTTAAAACAACTTTTTTTTATTTTTTTCTTCATACACTTGTTTATCTAAGTGTATTTAATATATAAATCAAGTTTTACCATTTTTTGATATGTGTATATATTTGTTTTAGATTTTTAAATATAAGGATATTTTAAATATATATATCAGTGTTGTTAAAATCGGACTGGACTGGCTGGTCCAACCGGGAACCGGTCAAATGACCGATTCGATTACATACGGTTCAGTCTAATATAACTAAACCGTGCGAACCGTAAAACCGGCGGTCGAACCGGACATTACGGTTGGACCGTATTAGACCGGTTCGGTGGTTCGGCGATGTGTCGGTTCCTGTTCGTCCCGTCCTGTCATCAACCACGCCGTCGAGGTCGAGATCGAGCCCCCAAATCGACGACACAGTTCGTCCCATCCTGTCGTCGACCACAAGCCGTCGAGGTCGAGATCGAGCCCCAAATCGACGAGACCTCTGCTGCGGTGCTGCCCGAAATCGACGACGACCAGCAGAGCTCCTTTCCTTTCCGGCGACGAGCAGATCAGCAACGTCCGATCGGCGTTCAGCGACGAGCAGAGCAACGACGTCTCCATTTTTGGTGATGAGCAGAGCTCCTTTCCATTTTCAGCAACGAGCAGAGCAGCGACTTCCGATCAGCTTTCGGCAACCAGCAGATCAACAACGCCTCCATTTTCGGCGACTAGCAGAGCAGCCGCGTCCGATCAGCATTCGGCGACCAGCAGAGCAGCGATATCTCCATTTTTGGCGACGAGCAGCGGCCTCCTTTTCATTTTCGACGAGTCGACAACCAGCAAAGCAGCGATGTTCGATCAGCGTTCAGTGACCAGCAGAGCAGTGAACTCTTGATTTCCGGCGATGAGCAATGACCTCCTTCCCATTTTCGGCGACACTGACAGAGCAGTGACATATAAACAGGTCTATGTTAGCTGTTAGGATTGCTGGCTTTTCTTTCAACAGTGGCCTTGAAATGAATGCCCCGGATTCGATTCACCAGCTGGTAAAATCCTATGTGTTGTCGAGTGATAGATAGATAAAAAATTCTTTAAAGTGCAAGTTGAGTTTTAAAGATCAAATGAGCCTGCTATAGGTTGAATATTTAAGAGTGCTCAAAGATGCATTAGTCGGAAGTCTTGGTATAAAAACTAGCCCCACACTAGATTGATCACTGATCTTACTTCTAAATTCTACCTGATCAAAAGACATAGCCTGTTCTCTGCAATAGCTGAACATTTTCAACTTAATTATTGGCAATATTTGTAGGCTTTGGATTTATTTAGGATTTATGAAAATATAATTTTATCAATATATTTATTTAAAATTTAAAAATAATTTAATATTTATGACATCATAAATATGTCATGCTGACGTCACCGGTTCAAACCAGTTTGCTTAACCGGTCGAACCGGTTCGAACCAGGCCAACTCCTTTACCGGTTCGGTTCTGACAACATTGATATATATACACATAGATGTTTAAAAATTTCAAAAAAATAGATAAATATATTTAAAAAGGGTAAAATTTGGTCTATATGTTAAATATAATTAGATAAACAAGTGCACGAAGAAAAAAATAAAAAAAAATTATTGTAAATAGGTTTTTTAAAGTGGGCTAAGTGGGGCATTTACTTAATCCGGGCTAACAAGATCACTCATCATTAGTATACCGGCTTGAATTCGAACTATCAATACCTAAGATTGTCCTAACTGCCTTTTATGTACGCTTATGATAATTCTCAAAAATTTTATGTAATTTTATATTAAATTTGCAACAAGTAGAAAAATGTTAATTAAATATAGGTTTCATGTAAAATTTCATGAAATTTTTCATAAAATATTTAATTTTGTCAAAATTTAACCTAATTTGTAGATATTTTAAAATGTAAATATGGAATGAGTTATCTGGTATTATTTTTAGTAAAATGCTTTTGGAATAAAATAAAATAAAAGATGAATAAAATTAAATAAGCTAAAAAATTAACTTTGAAATATGTGTTTGCATATTAATAGAATTTGGAAAATTTATAAAATAGTTTAATTGGGTAAATCATATATAATTAAAATTATATTTTAAAATATAGGTAGAAAGTGGATCATCATATAAATTTTTTAGGTAAAATGAATAAATTATTTAGCCAGAAATCAATTTTAAATTCACATTTAAATGCACTGTGAACCAACGGAGTATTATAAGATAAACTCCATTAAAATATGGGGTAAAACGTAGATCATCATATAAACTTTTTTGATAAAATGAATAAATTATTTAGCCAAAAATCAATATTTAAATTCACATTTAAATGCACTGTGCACCAACAGAATACTATAAAATGTACTCCAACACCCCAAGGACTCTACGGCAACGGCTGCCCTGTCTTCCTCAAGAACGACCGCACAAACCCATCAAAACAAGCACGCATGGCAGCCACTAAAATTTATTTACGCAGACATGGAACCGTAGATTCCCGCCCCCTGTATCAAGCCAAGCACTAGCAAAATTCCAAACTCCACTTCATCATCTTCACCGGCAGCTGCAGTCAATCGGACAGCACCACTATTTCGGCCATCCCCAAGTCATAGCCAACCAAAGATCCAATCGCAGCAATTTCCAAATCAGCGCCCCTTCCCTGTATTTAAACCTGTACCTGATCTGCCACTGAAAATCCAAGCTCGAAACAATGCCCAGCCACAGCAAGCAATGGCCGAACTCACCTTCGCTCCTTTCAGAAAATCGGTTCCCCAAACGATACCAGCAGCCATGGAAATAAAATCCGACACTTATCATCAACCAAAAGCAAGACTTCCAATTTGTGCAAACCATTATTTACGGCCAGCTATCAAATCGACACCCTAATCATGCACTTGCAGCAGCTCCGTTTAGGGCCAGAGGCTCAATAATTTTCCAACAAATCTGCAAGCACACCCCCCATCTGCCAGCAACCCTTGTCAATCCGGCGATCCAAATAAATAAACCAGAAGCAGCAAGCCGCTCGTCCACCACCAGTACGCCCAGTTCGAATGATCATTTTGCTTCTTCTCCCATGGCTAGCAATCCAGCAAAATCACGATCGCCCGCACCCACCTTGTTTCACCGAGCAGCAGTTGCATCCAGTCGGTTATTATCTGCATCAGCCAATTGTAACAGTTTGATCGTCTTGAGCTTTAGAATTGCACCATGGTAGCACGCAACTTCATCCCTGCACAGGCAATACAAGCACTGTCGGCTACTCATCTTCAGAAAACCCAACTCCAACAATGTAAAATCAACAGCACGAGCACCACCAAATCGTTCTGCTTTCTTCCCGATTCCAAGCATTGGCAACATCTGGAGCTCCATGAAACATCAACGTGTTAGAAAACAACCATTGATTTAAATCCATAAATCAATGCAGGATCTATCTCATGCTAGAATTATCAAGAAATTAAAACCATATACGGAAGCGTACCTGAATCCATGAATGCTAATAATCTTTGGCTTAGGGTCTTCCAAGTTAGTGCACCCAGGTTTTGGAGAGCGTAGCTACTCTTCCTTCCTGCTGATGGATGACAGAGAAGAAAACCTAACCGGTGCATAACTCGGGGACCACAACCCATTTTATAGGAAGCCTAGTTTCCTATTTCCAATTTAGTCCATCATAAAACGAGAAATTGGAATCTAGGCTATATGGTTTCTACGCATAGGAGATCAATGCTCTATTAAATGATTTAGGTCCATAAATCCTTATAAGATCACTTTTATTATTTGGACCATTAATTTATGATAGCACATATATATAAATAATATATGTATGTCCAGAAATTCCAACAATCTCCCACTTGGACTACATGTATTTTATAATTATATATATGACCTTATGAGCTCAAAACCTTATGCTATCATACCAAAATCATTTCCGAACAATCTCGTCCATTAATTATGCCAACATAGAACCAAGGCGGCCTTTGTTACATTTATCGTAACTAGACCCATCCAAGATCACATATATCAAACATAACTAAACGACATAGATCAAGCATGGATGCGTAGCATGGAAATTACATGTAATGTGATCTAACATGCCTATTTCCAACTGGTCCACCTTATTTGGTGAGATCAAACCAATACCAAAAGTACTGAAAAACCAAAATTCTGAATGCTTTATTTCTGCAGAAAATATCCATAACTGTAATATACAAAAGTGTGTCTGCCAAATAAAAGCACAAAAAATACAAACTCCCACTAAACCAGAGTATCATCAAGTGATACAACACCCATGTGAGCAGTATGCTCATGAAAGACCTTGGGTGGCAATCCCTTAGTCAGCGGATCCGCAATCATAGAGTTTGTTCCTATGTGCTCTATAGACACTTGACCTTCCTGAATTCTTTCCTTTACAACTAGGAACTTGAGATCAATAAATTTTGACTTCGTCGAGCTCCTGTTGTTGTTGGAATATAAGACTGCTGAGTTATTGTCACAATATAACTTGAGTGGTCTTTCAATTCCATTCAAAATTTGCAGCCCCGTGACAAAATTTCGCAGCCATATAGCCTGATTGGATGCCTCAAAACATGCTATAAATTCAGCTGCCATTGTGGAAGGAGCAACGAGTGTCTGCTTAGCACTTCTCCAAGAGATTGCTCCTCCAGCAAGCAGATAAATATAGCCCGAAGTGGATCTAAGACTGTCCTGGCATCCCGCATGGTCGGAGTCCGAATATCCAATGATCTCTATATTATTCGACCTCCTGTATGTGAGCATGTAGTGTTTTGTTCTCTGTAGATATCTAAAAAGTCTTTTGGCTGCTTTCCAGTGATCCATTCCTGGATTACTTAAATATCTACCCAACATGCCAACAATGAATCCTATATCTGGACGTGTGCAAACTTGGGCATACATCAAACTTCCCACTGCTGAAGCATAAGGAACCTTTTGCATCTCCTTGGATTCAAAATCATTTTGAGGGCACTGTTGGAGACTGAATTTGTCTCCCTTGGCAACAGGGGTATCTGCTGGTTTACAATTCTGCATGCAAAATCTTTCTAGTACTTTTTCAATATAGGCCTTTTGTGATAATCCAAGAATACCTCGAGAGCGATCTCGATGTATCTGGATTCCTAATACAAAAGTTGCCTCACCAAGATCTTTCATTTCAAATTTTGTTGATAGAAATCTCTTAGTTTCATGCAATAAACCTATATCATTGCTGGCAAGCAATATGTCATCGACATATAATACTAGAAAAATATGCTTACTCCCACAGAACTTATGGTATACACAATCATCAACCATATTCATCTCGAAACCGAATGAGATGACAACTTGATGAAATTTGTAATACCATCGACGGGAAGCCTGCTTGAGCCCATAGATGGATTTCTTTAATTTACAAACCATTTGTTTTGCATCTCCAGACACAAAATTTTTTGGTTGTACCATATAGATGGTTTCATCAATGTCACCATTGAGAAACGCAGTCTTCACATCCATCTGATGTAGCTCAAGATCAAAATGTGCCACTAAAGCCATTATTACTCTAAAAGAGTCTTTCGATGAAACTGGAGAGAAAGTCTCTTTATAATCAATGCCTTCCTTTTGAGTAAATCCCTTTGCGACAAGACGAGCCTTATACCTTTCCACATTACCCTTTGAATCCCTTTTGGTTTTAAATATCCATTTACAACCAATGGGTTTTGCACCTTCGGGCAATGGGACAAGTTCCCAAACGTCATTGTCTTTCATGGACTTAATCTCTTCATCCATGGCATTAATCCACTCTTGAGAATTTTTACTTTGCATTACTTGACGGAAGTTGATAGGATCATTTTCCATCGTCGTAATGTCATCCTGATGTTCTTGGAGAAAGATAATATAATCATTAGAGATTGCACTTCTCCTTTCTCTAGTGGATCTCCTTAATGGCATTAGTTCTTCAGGTTGTTGAGCTTGATCAGTAGGAATATCCTGTTGACTTTGATCAGGGAGGTTGTTGACAATGTCTTGTGGTTCCGGTATTGTTGTTTGAACTGAGTCAGGAACAACAATCGAAGGAAAAGTTACCATTTCCTCTTCAAAGACATAGTCTCTAACCTTATCTTCCCCCCCAAGCTCAATATCCTCGAAGAACTGGGCATTTCCAGTTTCAAAAAAGGATTTGGATGTGGGAACATAAAATTTATACCCCCGGGACCGTTCAGAATATCCAACAAAATAGCTGCTAATAGTTCTTGAGTCCAGTTTCTTTTCATTTGGCCTATAAGGCCTTGCCTCAGCTGGACAACCCCAAATGCGTAAATGCTTTATGACAGGCTTTTTGCCCGTCCATAATTCATAAGGGGTTTTAGCGGCTGCCTTAGTTGGTACTCTGTTAAGGATATAAGCTGCAGTTTTTAATGCCTCTCCCCAGAGTGAGTCTGGTAAAGTAGTACGACTAATCATACTCCTTACCATGTCCTTTAAAGTTCTATTTCGTCTTTCAGCTACACCATTCATCGTAGGACTACCTGGCATGGTGTACTGTGGGACGATACCACACTCTTCTAGGAATTTGGCAAAAGGCCCTGGACGTTGTTCACCTGATCCGTCATATCTACCGTAGTATTCACCACCACGATCAGATCTAACGGCCTTAATTCTTTTGCCAAGTTGATTTTCAACTTCGGCCTTAAAAATTTTAAACACGTCCAGTGATTGAGACTTCTCATGGATGAGATATAGGTAGCCATAGCGAGAAAAATCGTCTATGAACGTAATAAAATATTGTTGACCATTCCAAGAAGCCGTAGGGAATGGCCCACAAATATCCGTATGTATTAGTTCTAAGACGTCCAAAGACCTATTGGCACCGAATCTCCTTATGTTTGTCTGTTTCCCCTTAACACAATTAACACAGACTTGAAAATCTGATAAATCAAGAGGACTGAGAATTCCATCTGACACAAGTCTTTCAATTCTTTGTTTAGAAATATGTCCTAAACGTTTGTGCCAGAGCGAAGCAGAATTCTCATCGGTTAATTTTCGTTTTGTACCATGTGAATTCACATGCAAGGTTTCCATAAACGAGACAACTGTATCAAGCAAATAAAGGTTATCACAACTGGATAAAGAACCGGTACCCACAATATTTGAATTTAAAGAAAGATGAAACCGACTATTTCCAAATGAACAAGAATAACCAAATTTGTCCAAAATAGAAATAGAAACCAAATTCCGTCTGAAAGACGGTACAATATATGTTTCTTTTAAATCCAAATAATAACCAGTCTTTAATAATAACCGAAATGTGCCTATTGCCTCGACTTCAACTGATTTGCCATTGCCTACGTAGATGAATCTTTCAGTATCATTTGGCTTTCGGCAGCTCAGGCAACCCTGCGTAGACATACTTATGTGAGTAGTAGCACCAGAATCTATCCACCAAGTATGTCCAGGTACAGAAGCTAAATTAACCTCAGAACAAACCAAAATGAGAAGTATACCCTTCTTTACACGCCAAGCGTGATATTTGGTACAATCCTTCTTTTGGTGTCCAGGAGTGTGACAGAAGTAACAGCCTGATTCCTTAGTTGATTTTCTTTTGCTGTTTCTTATTTTCCACTCCTACCGCAGCTTCCTTATCCTTTTTCCTTTTCTTGGTCTTTTCCTTAAAAGTACTTGCCAAGTGTGCACTTTCGGGCTTATCTCGCTTCATTCTTTCTTCTTCTTCCACACAATGTGAAATGAGCTCATTAAGAGTCCATTTCTCTTTCTGGCAGTTATAGCTGATCTTAAACTGGCTGAATTGTGGAGGAAGAGATATCAAAACTAAATGCACCAGCACATCATCAGACAGCTGTAACCCAAGTGTCTTTAGTTTCGAAGCAAGATTAGACATCTCAAGGATGTACTCCCTTATGTTTCCTTTGCCCTTATACCTCATTGAAACCAAGTTTGACAAAGTCGTACTTGTTTCAGTCTTATCGCTTTTTTCAAAGCGTTTTTCAATTTCCTCAAGGAAATTCTTTGCAGTGATATCCTGGTCAGATACACCACCCCTGAAAGCATCTGGAATTGATTTGCGTATGATCATAAGACACATGCGATTTGAACGATCCCACCTCTCAAAGTCCCGTTTTTCCTCAATGGAACTTGCAACCGTAAGAGAGGCGGGTTGTTTAACCCTTAACGCAAGGTCGAGATCCATACAACCAAGAACGATCATCACATTCTCTTTCCATTGCTTGAAATTGGTTCCGTTCAGCATGGGAATTGAATTTATGTTGGCAGTTATGGTAGAAGCAGATGTGTTAACTGAAAATAGAACAAAACAACATATTCACATGAGATATATGCATAAAACCATAGTTAAAATTCAAATAATGGCAAGACCCATCACAAGATACCTAGCACAACATTAATATCTAGTCTTTGGACAGAAATATTAACTTGTAAATGGTACTCTTGTTGTAGTAATCAAATATTGATAATAAAATCCTGTCAGATAATAAGCCTTTCTTTGGACCGACTTATTATTCACATGGAAAACCAAATAATTATCACATATTTATTACCACATGTGTGAATATAATTCGGCCAAAAATTAACCTTCCTTTGGGCCGATTAAAATTCGCATGAATTACATCACACAATCATCTTAATATTTCAAAAAATAAATTAATCTACACAATAGAGGCTACTTTGGCAGCATGTTGTTTCAATTAATTTATTTTAAAATATCAGACATTCATAAAGAATATTTATACCATTATTTGAAATTTTAATTCCAAAAGATCCAAAAAATAAAATTTTGCATGACAATTGGTTAATTTAAAATCTTAATAGAAAGCAATAAATTATAAACATATGCATTTATACATAATTTGCTTTCTAAACATTCATAAACTAACCACATGAATTAATTGTAATTCAAACATTTGCATGCATATATGTTAATTTCACAAAAATAATATTTCTGGACCTATTTAGGTTAATCTGACCCTTCCATTCAATTCAGAATGTCCAAAAACATAGAAAATCACTATTGGATCGTCCAAATCAGATAAAGGGATCATCAGATATGTAAATTTTAATTTGGACGGTTATTGGGCTGCCACGTGTCCTTTTCTGGTGGGCTGTACTGTAGGTGGGCTGAAAACGGGCTTCACTGAATGGGCTGGGACTGTTTGGGCTTGAAAACAAGCCCGTCCAGACACAAGTGGGCTAAGCTTGAGTAGGCCTAGCTTACTGGGCTACTTTCACATGGGCCTGTTTCACAGGCCCGCCCAGGTAGAATGGATTCCCTTATGGGCTTGCTGGACTGGGCTTAAATTTGGCCCAAACCGAAAAATGCTAGGGCCGGTTTGCAAATGTCAAGCAAGGGATTAGTTTGCAAATTTCTGGAAGGAGTTTTATGCAATTTATCTAGCCAGGGGGTTTTCTGTAAAAGTTCATCTCTTCCCTTAAAAACAAAAAACCCTAACCCTAGCTACCATATCCCCATTGCCCCTAGCCGCCGCAGCCCACCCACTCCCCCGGATCGCCCCTGCCGGACGCCGTTCCCCTCTGCCGGAAACCGCCGCCCTCGCCGCTCTCCGGCGCCGCCAACGGACACTGTCCGCCATGCCGCACGCCACCGCCTCGTCCGGTCAAGTCGCTGCCGCCGACAACAGCCCGGGACCAGACGTCCGGCATGGCGGCAACAAAACCCTCAGCCACGTCGCCGGCCACGACCCCGCAACCGCTCGCCGCGGCTGCCTGCCGCACGACGCCGCCGCTAGATGCCGCTGCCGTCCGCCTCCCATCCCGTGCAGCCATGGCCGCCGCTGCCATCCGCCCGCCGCTGCTGTCTTCTCCGGCAACTTCCCGGCACATGCTGCAGCTGAAAAACAGATGTCGCTGGTGAAGGAAAAAACCCACCCCGACATCTAGCCTGTCCGGATCTGCTGGCTTCCAGCAGTAACCAGCTGCTCCAAACAGCAGCCGCGACCATGCCGTCTGCACCCGCCGGTAATGACTCTGTCCAGCAGTTGACGATGCCGTGGCCGGAGAGGGAGACGCGGGCTTTCGTCCACACGGTAGGTCTGAATCGCCGCCAGTAGCAGCCACGTCCAGCGGCATCTTCTCCAGTTCCGGTGTGCAGCAGTTGCTTCGTCCAACCTTCGTCCACACCGGCAGATCCATCCGGATCTTCGGTAGATCACAGCAGCCGCCATCCTTATCCGGCAGCGACAAAATCGGCAGCGCAACTCCTGATCTGAATCCAGATGCTTGGCAGCCCTTTTTCAGCGTCGCAAAACACCAGATCCGGCATCCCAGCGGCAAACCCAATCTCGACGGCGCGACGGCGGCGGCAAAAATCCAGGCAACAGTTTTTTTTTTTTTTTTTTTTTAAATTCCAGATAAACTGTGGCAGCCGTAACTGGGTTTTCGATTTTCTATAAATCCTTTACATGCATTCAAAAAGCATACATGAATTCATAATTTTTCTTAATAATCTAACATGAAGATTACGGCTCTGATACCACTTGTTAGAAAACAACCATTGATTTAAATCCATAAATCAATGCAGGATCTATCTCATGCTAGAATTATCAAGAAATTAAAACCATATACGGAAGCGTACCTGAATCCATGAATGCTAATAATCTTTGGCTTAGGGTCTTCCAAGTTAGTGCACCCAGGTTTTGGAGAGCGTAGCTACTCTTCCTTCCTGCTGATGGATGACAGAGAAGAAAACCTAACCGGTGCATAACTTGGGGACCACAACCCATTTTATAGGAAGCCTAGTTTCCTATTTCCAATTTAGTCCATCATAAAACGAGAAATTGGAATCTAGGCTATATGGTTTCTACGCATAGGAGATCAATGCTCTATTAAATGATTTAGGTCTAGAAATCCTTATAAGATCACTTTTATTATTTGGATCATTAATTTATGATAGCACATATATATAAATAATATATGTATGTCCAGAAATTCCAACACAACGAACTAGTAGCGATACCCGATTAGCAACTCGGAATCCACAATTCGGTACCAGCTGTAGAAGATTTATCAGCCTCCATTAAATCAGCAGGCCTAGCGATAAACAACCCAAAGTTGCTATTAAAAACCATCGGCCCTCCGACCGGATGACCTTGTAGCTTCAAATTGGCTCTGTCATCATCTCTAATCATGGATTTCAGCATTCGGTAACCACATTTTACACCAAGTTTCAACAGACTGCAATTACCGAGATATCCATGTGTAGACACCCTTCCCTTGAACCCAAGTAAATATTACACATAAAACTAAAGAAAACATATGGATCAAGAACCAAGCCCAACAACTACAAAGAATATCAATCCAAAATAATTGTTAATGGGCTCTAGGCCAATAGCCTGCTTGGAGCAAGTCCAAACAAGGCCAACAAAACTAGGCTACTAACCACCAGTCGGGCCTGTCTAGCTTTGGCCCACAAGAGCAAAGCTCCAACAACCCACTAACAAAACGGGCTTAGTCAAGCTTCAGCCCATAGAAATTAGGCTCCATAGCAGTAGCCCACCAGATTCCAAGCTTCAACCTACCTGGAGCAAAAAGCTCTAACAAAACCACAAGCCCAAACAACAATGGGTTCCCAGTCATGGCCCATAGCCCACGCGCCCACATTCCCTTTATAAATAGAGGGGTAAGTTCCAAGCTCAAGCACACTTGAGGAGGCATCCCAAAAGGGAAGGACGGGAGTCTACAGCAAATCCTTAACATCACGGCTTCTCCTCTCTTCTTGCTATAGCTTTCCTTTTTTCCAACCCCCTTTTCGGCTCTCTTCCCCTTTTTTCTCTCCCCTTTCTTCAGATTTTTTTATTTTCCTTTTTTATGCCCATGTAAACGGCTTCAGGTTAACAAATTTTTGTCATATCTGTTTTAATCCGAAGATCAGAATCCAAGCTCTGTACGACAAGTGTTCTTATTCAATGAAAGCGGAGACCGATCTCCCCTTTAAGATCAGTGGCGACTCCATCTAGCGGTGCAAATCTCTTGGCTATTGAAGTTTTTTTCACATGTTTTATTTGATCTAAATACTAACGCTTTTCATTGAGTTGAAGCCGTGACGAAGATCGGGTCATGTCGTTCTACTGCATCTAGTGACGTGTGCAGCCACCACGCCACTAGATCTGCCTGTCACACTGTTGGACCCGCCGCCTCCAGCAAAGACGTTGGCCTCATAGGAACCAGTCGCCAAGCTGTAGCACCCGTCGCGGACGCTACAATGGGCTTTGATGCCTTTCTAGCCTCATGAAATCTGGGCCGAATCGAAAGGACCGGAACCTGCGTTTCTCATTGAATAGAGGGGTTGTTAGTATGTTACAGAAAATGAATATTTGCATGGAATAGGCCTTGGTCCCGGGCTTGATCTTTAAGCTTCAGGAGCAGCTGCATGTGCGCGGGATTTCTGAATCCTGCGGGTCTAGCAACGTGATAGGCAGATCCAATGGCGTGGTGGCTGCACACATCACTAGATGCGGCGGAATGCCGTGACCCGATCTTTGTCGCAGCTTCAACTCAATGAAAAGCGTTAGTATTTAAATCAAATAAAACATGTGAAAACAACTTCAGTAGCCAAGAGATTTACACCATTACATGGAGTCGCCACTGATCTTAAAGGGGAGATCAATCCTCATTTTTATTGAATAAGAACACCGATCGTACAGAGCTTGGATTCCGATCTTCAGATTAAAACAGATATGGAAAAAATTTGTTAATCCGAAGCCTTTTACATGGGCATAAAAAGGGAAAATAAAAATAAAAATCTGAAAAAAGGGGAGAGAAGAAAGTGGGAGAGAGCCGAAAAGGGGGTTGGAAAAGAGGAAAGTTATAGCTAGATGAGAGGAGAAGCCAGGACTCCAAAGATTTGCTTCAGACTCCCTTCCTCCCCTTTTTGCATGCCTCCTCAAGTGTGCTTGAGCTTGGAACTTGCCCTTCTATTTATAGAGTTGAGGTGGACACGTGGGCTATGGGCCATGACTGGGAGCCCGTCGCTGTCTGGGCTTGCGGTCTTGTTCGAGCTTTTTGCTCTAGGTGGGCTGAAGCTTGGTGTCTGGTGGGCTGCTGCTGTGCAGCCTAGTTTCTGTGGGCTAAAGCTTGGCTGAGCCCGTTTTGCCGGTGGATTGCTGGAATCTGGTGGGCTGCTGTTGTAAAGCCCAGTTTCTGTGTCTGGTGGATTATTGCTATAGAGCCCATTCGCTGGATTAGGTGGGTTGTTGCTGTAAAGCCTATTGGTCCCGAGTTTATGGCAGTTACCCAAGAAGGGAAGAGTGAATTAGGTGTTTTAAAATTCTTTGCTTAAACAAAAATTTCCCCTTTGTGGAATTAATTCCCTCAATAAAATGATCAGTAGGTTGGAGAGAAATAATGCAATAAAACACAAGCAATCAAGCCACTTCAAAAGACAAAGATTTATAGTGGTTCGGGCAACCTCCCCTACCCCACTCTTCCAAGCACATGCCTGTTGTGGCTTGGGTTCTACTATTGTATTTTCAATACAATCTTAGAGCAATAGCTCTCTTCTAGATTTTAGCTCTAGGGGGCTTGTACAATCTCTGCACAAGTAGGTGACGAGTTTCACTCCAATCACACACTATTTTGCCTTCACTTGGTTTCGATTTTCAATATCAAACCAAGTGGAAAAAACAAGTAAACAATGACTAAAAATATCTACACGTTACAGATTTGTGTAGGCAGTTTCAAGCACGTAGAAGAACTTGTGGAAGCAGTAGTTGATTGAGCAATGCAGCTTTCAGCAGTTTTAAAGCACAGTTCTTCTTCAAACTTCTTATGCATTACGTTCATTTGATGCTCCTTAAATAATGAGAAGTAAATTCGAATGTTTGATGGTAGGTGGCGCCCATTTAATGCTTTGTTATTTGATGAATATTCGAGAAATATTGATTCTTCTACTATTTGATTTCTCTTGTTAAAAACTCTATATGCTTTGTTATTTGATGAATATTCGAGAAATATTGCTTCATCGCTTTTGGCATCTAACTTTCCTAAGTTTGATTTTCCTTTATTCAACACATAACAAGTACATAAAAAAACATGAAAATATGAAATATTTGGTTTTCTTCCCTTCCATAGTTCATATGGGGTCTTTTTCAAGATTGCTCTTATAGTAACTCGATTAAGTACATGACATGTTGTACTTACTGCTTCACCCCAAAATTTTTTGGATAATTTACTTTCATTTAGCATTGTTCTAGCCATCTCTTGTATTATTCTATTTTTTCTTTCGACTACTACATTTTGTTGGGGAGTTCTTGGTGCAGAAAATGTGTGGTGAATACCTTTCTCATTGTAAATTTTTATAAACCATTTGTTTTTAAATTCACCACTATGATCATTTCTACAAAATATGATTGTATTTTGCTTTTCATTTTGCACAAAATTTGAGAAAGTAACAAACATCGAGAAGGTTTCATCTTTGCTAGCTAAAAGTATTATCCATGTAAATCTTGAAAAATCATCAACTATCACGTACATTATAATGGTTATTCATTTATAAATTTTTATTTGGTTATTAATCAGCCCATGCTATGTCTAACCTATACTCAATTGATGTCCAATATCAGGTACATTATAATGGTTTTAAATTGATAATTATCAGCCCCATTCCATGTTTAAATGATGTCAAGAAAATATATGAAGGGAAAATTTTCTTTGAGCCATTTAATCGGACGTCCAAATTGGATATGGAAGAAATAAAATTTTGGTTATTTTGACCTAGTCCAAGAGTTAAAAAAATGAATGTAGGGCTGTTTTGATAGTGAAAGCTAATTTTAGAAAAATTCAATTGAGTAGAGCTTGTTTTAGATAATGAACAAGCATCTAAAATGATTACAAAAATTGTTGCTTGGTAATCATACATGTATGTTGAGTTAGTGAGCAATTGAGAAAGCAACACTTAGTAAAAAAAAAAAGAGAGAGCGTATACGAAGCTGTTTTGAAAGTGAACTTAAATTCCAAAAATTTCATACAAAATTTAATGTATTATAGATCATAAACATGCCCTTCAAAAAGCCACAAGAGTGGTTAATAGGTAGCCACCTATGTATGTGTCATTAAGGTGCAATTGCATCAGTGAAGTTTAGCTAAATGAGGCCATAAGGTGCTGAAATATAAATTGAAAAATAGCTTATATAAGTTGTAAATAAGCCCCTCGAAAGATTATAAAAAAGTTTAATATCCTAGATTTGGGTATTGAACAAAATGAGTAATCGATCACTAAGGTCATAAAAATATATATAAACATATATGTGACCATTACTAAAGGTAGATATGAATTTTTTAAAAAAAAAAATTGATTGGAATATGACTTGTTATAAGTTATAGATAAAAGCCATGAAAGATTTCAAAAGATAAAACCCTAGACATGGGTGTCCAATGAAATGAATAGCATATTACTAAGGTAATATGTTTATACATATATGTGATTTTCAAGAAAGGTAAATGGTGAAATTAGTAAGAGTTGGTTAAAATTAACTTACTAAAGAGTGAGTTGAAATCATATGGAATATACATGTGACTTAAGAAATGTAAATAATCATTCCAAAGAAAGGGTGGATAAGAAATTAACTATTAACTTGCTACAAAAGTATGAATGCGTATTTTGAATAATTTCAAGAGATTCATACACAAGACATAAGTATGGAAGGAAAGAAACAACTCATGTATTAAATTTATATGGGTACGAGGTTATTGGGAAATACAAGTGTTAATCACAAAGAAAGGAAGATTTAAAGTTAATGAGTTATAGACCATATGAGATTAAAAACCATATGACATGTATATGTGAATTGAAAAAAGAAACAAGACATACAAGCACAACATATGACGAAAATGTATAAGGTAATCATGTTTACTTGTCAAGGAAAAGGCAAGGAAAGTATGGAATGCGCAAAAGGATTGCCACAGGTAAGCAAACAACACTTTTGAAAATGATGTTTTTGTAAACTGCTTTACTTGAATGTTTCTAAAATTGTTTAAGGATGGTCATTCCTTTGTTCCAACAAATTGATTGGAATATTGTTTTAAGCATTTCTGCAATTCTATAAATGATTTGACTACTGTTTTACTGAAATAATTGATTCAAATGTTGCTATATTGAAATGATGTTTAAAAGGATAGTGCGAATACTTCTCTATAAGAGAATGACATGTGTTGAGTCATTTTCGTACTATGTATTTGATTATTAATTGAGAAGAATTTGAGTGTTTAAGGTATTTTGAATCATATTTTGATTGATTTAGCTTTGCATAGCATAAAAAACTCACAATTGACTGATTTGTGTAAAATAAGAGGAATATATGCAATTTTCGTATACAACATGGACAAATTGACAAGCCTTGATGAAAGCAGGAGTAAATTACAAATTCAAAACTTATATTTGAAGCAAAACTATGTTAAAAGCAAGACACTATTCATATGCAGTTAATGTTCACGTGTCGTACTGTTATGCGCATTACTGTTCATGCGCAATTGTTCATACACGCAGTATTTGCGCACTGTTCATACGCATTATTCACGTTACTGTTCATATGTACTATTCACCTCTATATAAACACTTGTAGTGAATGTCCTAAGGCACATCTGAGAATGTCCGGAGAGCTTACATTGAGGTCCTAAGAGCGAGAGAAGTCGTAAAACATGAGGCAAGAGGAGATACGGTGAGTTGCTTGAGGCGGTCGAGACACTATTGGGGCTTCTAATCAATAAGTTTTCCTTTTCTTCTTTTATTTTGATTTAGTTGTCTTATTTGTGATGGACTTTGAATACAATATTATTTTGTATTTGATTTTTATTATAAATATGCTAGGTTAAACCCTTAATCTACGGTTTAGGATGTAGCATACGTATAATTTAGTGGATGTTGTGGTTTGATTTATTTATGATTGATATTGTGTGTTAATTTAATATCTTGTGATTTAATGCTTGCTTAGTGGGAATGCCTACATTTTGGCAATGATTCCCATATATTAGGTGATGGAACCGAGATGTGGAAGTCTAATATACGAAAATCAAGATATTAAACCTAAAAATCTAAGACCATGAGAATAGGCATGATGACCTTGAGGAATTCAATGAACTTGCATAGAACTTAATGGATTCTAATTGATTTAATCCTGTGAGAATAGGTGGTTAAGAAGATTAGGGTACGCCTTGTAGGTTTCGAGAGAAGGTACAAGGATAATTTAGGAATAGTTCTCTTTTAATGCATAATATCTGAATTAAATAAACACTTCATGTATCCATTGTAGAAGACATATATGAAACATTAGATCCTAGATGCTCTCAATCTTATGATTTCTAATTCTGTTCTACATTCTACAGATCAAATTTTCTTTCCTATTCTTTCTTCTCCTTATCTTATTTGGTTAGAAAGTGTTTAGATCGAATGTTTTAAGTCTCAAATTCCCTATGGATCGATATTTATATACAACAATTTACGACCCATGCACTTGTAGTGAAATTGCGAACAAGTATTTTGGTGTTGTTGCCGAGGAATTTGGTGTTATTTAGGACTTTGTATTTAAATACCTTTTTTCTTTCTTCTTCTTTTTTTCTCTTCTCTATTTGTATATCTTTTTTCTAGGATTTTTTTCTTTTATTTTTCTAAAAAGTTGTTTGATGGCATAATATAATCAATGGTATGATGGTAGAATGGGTGATAGATATTTTCATGATGATCGAATGATTGCTAATGAATTTTGTGAGAATTGTGAAGTAGCGGACCAGTATAATTCATATAGAGAGGGGACTTTCATGATAAATGCATCATACGAATAAGACCGGGGATGTAGATAACAAAATTCTCATAACCATGATAACCACACTTTGTTGAAAACCCTTGCTCAAATACTTACAATCATAATGGGCCTACACATTCAAACTTTCCTTGATCCGATAATCTTTCCTTTAAATCTGAAAAAAATGCTTTCCACCTCAAACTTATGAATTTTATTATGAAAATTTGTTGAAAAAATATTTTTCCTCCATTCCACCTATAGTTGCACCAGAGTCTGAAGAATCTGCTAAAGATAAAATTTTAAAACTGCATATTCAAGACCTTGATCGAATGAATGAGCCTCTTCTGATTTTAGGAGAAAGAGTTGCACAACAAGCCAACTATTTAAATGAGAACTCTGATGAACCTCCTAGTCAACCATGCATGGACTCTATAATTTTTTTGAGGATTATTGTGAAGTCATGTTGAGTGATAGAGGATAAGATGCATGCAAATGAACAGATGCATGTAGATGAACAAGTGTAGATTCCAAACCAGGCATATCATGAAGACGTTTTGAATGATGAAAATTAAGAGGAGGGCGAGGTGTGAGATGAGGACATAGAGAAAATTCAAGACCAATCGAATCCTGATGAAACTCAAGATGAAAGCAGCGAGAAAATTAAAGCAACTAGCCCATTCAAAGAAACAAGGATCGAGGAGTCATCTATACCATTAGAGCTACACATGCCATCATTTATTTTTCCATAGAGAGCCACTGAATATTGCACAAATCCTAAAGACATGCATATTAATTATTATAACTTTGGAAAACATTTTGTCTCATCTTATTTAGATCCTTTTTTAGATAGTAACAACATCTTCGATTTTGTAGGAAACTACAACAAAATGATGCTGCAAAAGGAGATATTGGATATCATGTCCTGGTGATAGTCCAATTTCACAAGAGTGTGGAATGCACCACAAGAGAAATTAGAGAAAGACCAGCACGAAATTGTATTTGAAAGATTGGGCGTTGGTTGATGCAATCTGAAGTCAGGCTGATGACTTTAAACCAAGCACTTCTTGGGAAGCAACCCAAAAATTTTCATTTTCTTTCGGGGGAGTTTTAGTTTTTCTTTTAGTTTTTTATTTTAAAATTTTGATACTTTTTAATTTAAAGCTTTATTGGTTACTTTACAGAGCCTACTTGGAAGAAGGCACCATGGATGGAAATTCGGTTCGACTCGCCAAAATAGGAAAGTTAACATCTCACATCTTTTACAACTACTCCCTTTACTTTGATATATTATTTTGATGACATGATTTACATCGAGGACAATGTCAATTTCAAGTGTGGGGGTGAATGCGTTGCATTAATTTTCTTTAAAAAGAAATTCCTCTCATTACCCTGATGATTACAATTTTTGTTACATTTTGAAAGAACTTTTGAAATTTATTGATAATTCTTGCATGATTTTGAACTTTGAACTGATTACGACCCCACTTTGAACTCTTGTAAGTCCTATAAGCATACCAAACTTGTAATTTCAAATCTATGAGTTATGCAAATAACTGAATCCTAGTGAGATGTTAAATATATTTTCAAACATGTACTTGTTGAAAATACTTGAATTTTTGTCCTAAATCAGTTGATGAAACTGATATACTGAGATACCAATTGTGTTTTCTTTCAAAATTGGATCAATCCTTTCTAATTTATCAAAGGTTATTTTTGGTATACACAATTGGTCATTAAAAATGGTAGTTTTTCCATATACATGCAAATCTTATTCTTGTTGAAGAATTTTTAAAGCTAAAACTCAATTTGACTTGTTTATGAACATGATTATGACATTTTTTTCCTATGAGCCTATTTTTGAGAGCATAACACTCGTTTACCCCTATTGAGTCTAGATTTAAAAAAAATTTCTGAACCTCAATTCCCACTTAATTGAACCAACTTTGAATCTGAATTTTGAGCTAAAAAGAATAATGAAAATAAGGTTTGACCACTTGTCTTGTGCAAATAATGAAATGTCTTCCTAGATACCTTGAAATATGATGAGGAGAGTTATTTATATAAAAAAATACAATTCCCTAGATACCTTAAAATATGGTGAGGGGAATTATTGCCGGACTTGGTTTAAAAAAAATTATTAAACCAAGGGTAAGAGCAGGCTAAAAAAATATAAAAAGCACTAAGTGTGAGGGTAGCATTATTTCCTGTGCAAAATGAGGCTCAAATCATGTGGAGATAGTTCAATTTTTAAAAATATTTTAAAATTTGATTTCTTGTGTTGAACATAATCTTGTCCCACCAAAGTCCTTATGATCCTATGAGTTGGTTGATTGAGTTTGTCGAGAAAATTTAGATGCAAGAATTTAATAGATGTATATGAGATAATTTGCTTGATATTTTTTGAATTACTACCATTAATTGAATTGTTGAATTTGTATTAAATAACTAGATAAAATAGGATGATATTGGAGAAATAGTAGTTTAAACTGTGGAAGTTTTTGAACTCTTAATGATTGAAAGCAGAAATGGTAACAGGATGTACAATATCAGTCGAATGAAAAAGGATTTTTTAGTGTGATTTTGACAAGTGCTATAAGTGTGGGAGTATTTGTTGAGTCACTTTCGTACTATATATCTGATTATAAATTGAGAAGAATTTGAGTGTTTAAGGTATTTTCAATCTTATTTTGATTGATTTAGCTTTACATAGCATAAAACACTCACAATTGACTAACTTGTGTAAAACATGAGGAATATATGCAATTTTGGTATACAACATGGACAAGTTGACAAACCTTGATGAAAGCAGGAGTAAATTGCAAATTCAAAACTTATATCTGAAGCAAAACTACGTTTAAAGCAAGACACTATATATACGCAGTACTGTTCATGTGTGGTACTGTTCACATGCAACTATTCATGTGTGGACTGTTCATTCGCAACTGTTCATACGTGCACTATTTTCGCACTGTTCATGCGCGCTATTCACCTTTATATAAACACTCGTGGAGAATATCCTAAGGCATATCTAAGAACGTCCCGGGAGCTTGGTTGAGGTCCGAAGAGCGAGAAGGCGTAGAGCATGAGGCAAGAGGAGATATGGCAAGTTGCTTGAGGCGGTCGGGACACCATCGAGGCTTTCAATCAATAAGCTTTTCTTTTCTTCTTTTATTTTGATTCAATTGTCTTGTTTGTGATGGACTTTGAATACAATATTATTTTGTCTTTGATTTTTATTATAAACATGCTAGGTTAAACATTTAATTTAGGATTTAGAATGTAACATATGTATAATGTAGCGGATATTATGATTTGATCTATTTATGACTGATATTGTGAGTTAATTTAATATCTAGTGATTTAGTGATTGCTTGGCGCGAAGGTCTACACTTTGGCAATGATTCCCATATATTAGGTGATGGAACTGAGAGGTGAAAGTCTAATATACGAAAATCAAGATATTAAACCGGAAAATCTAAAATCATGAGAATAGGCATGATGACCCTGAAAAATTCCATGAACTTCCACAGAACTTAATAGATTTCAATCGACTTAATCCCATGGGAATAGGTGGTTAAGAAGATTAGGGTATATCTTGTAGGTTTTGAGAGAAGGTGCAAGGATAATTTAGAGATAATTCTCCTTTAATACATAATATCTGGAAGAATTAAACACTTCATGTATCGACTGCAGAAGATGTATATGAAATCCTAGATCCTAGGTGCTCTCAATCTTATGATTTCTAATCCTTGTTTTACATTTTACAGATCAACTTTTTTTTCCTGTTCTTTCTTCTCCTTATCTTATTTGGTTAGAAAGTGTTTCGATCCAACGTCTTAAGTCTCAAATTCCCTATGGATCGATATTTATATATTACAATCTATGACCCGTGCACTTGCTGTGAGATTGCTAACAACATGGTGCCATGTGAAGGAGGTATATAATGCCGGGGTGAATGAGAGTAATGCATGAAATGAAAGCCAGGTAGGCAAGTCAAGGCATAAACAGGATACGAGGTCCGTCCTTGACGTTGCCAAGTCGGAAGTCCGACGTCATGGATGGAAAGGATCATGTCATGAAAAGATATTCACCTCGCTAGCGTACCCTCGCATGAAGGATTATGTTATGGGTGGATGATCACGGATCCCGATCCTGTCCCAGGTGCACTTAGCTTTAGTGCACCCGGGAGCATTAACTCATTTTTTTATTTTTTTTGAAATTTTTTTATAAAAGTGTTAACATAAGTGTATTTAACATGTGTATTAATTTTTACCATTTATTGAGTATTTTAGATATTTATTTTTTATTTTTAAAAATCAGTGACATTTTAGGTAATTTAAAATTACTAAAATGCCCTTGATTTTCAAAAATTAAAAATAAATATCTAAAATACTCCAAAAATGGTAAAAATTGATACATATGTTAAATACACTTGATTAACACTTGTATAAAAAAATTTCAAAAAAAATTAAAAAATGAGTTAAAATGGATTCAGTACACCCGGGTGCAATGAAGCTAAATGCACCCGGGTGCACAGGACTGGAATCCAATGATCACTTTATAAGTGTCATTTATTGATGAAAAGAATGCATTTGCACATCCATAGTTTATGAAATGCTCAAAAATTGTGATCGAAAAGTTTTACATGAATGGTTTGCATGAATGGTTTACATGAATGGTTTACATAAATAATTTACATGAAAGGTTTACATGAAATGTCCATATGAAAAGGTTTCTGTTCCGTTGGTAGTTGATCGCTTGATAAATATCTCCTATCGAATTGAGAGAAATGCATTTACATAAGAATGAAAAATGCTTGCTTATTAAGTTTCGATTCACGTTTTATTTTCCCAACTCCAGACAGGTTCAAGGAAGCTCAAAAGGAAAAAAAACTGATAAATTGAAGGGAAGTATGAACTGATATTCTTTAATGTGTTAACAAATTGTTAGCTATTGTATAAGAACTGATATGTTTAGAGAATGATTGAATGCTTATGTTGATCATGAAGATATTAGGTCATAAATGTTCATGATGTATGTAAACAGGTTGGTACGTTACAAGTGAATGAATTGATGAATGAAAATGATATGTATAGTTAACTTTAAGAATATATTGCTTGGAAAATGATGAAGGAAATGGAAAGAAAAAGAAAAAAATTTCTGTTAAACGAAATGTATACAAAAATCCCGCCGCGTGAATAGGACAACAATCCTGTGTCACATTTACTAATCGAAAATGATCCCAGACTAAGGCTCACGTCGTGATGCCTCGGGTTGAGGGCACCATAGATAATGATTTGTGTCAATTATGGATTGATTTAGTTTAATTATATACAACACTCACAATCAGATGCTATTTGTGTAAAGCAAGCAAATTACATCCAAAATCGGTAACAAAGATGATGATTTGAATTGCTAAGATGAAAAGGGGAACTTAAATGCAAAATTAAGATGCAATTTGGAAGAGAAACAACATGCAAAAGGGTTTAGAATGTGTCAAATGAGTACCGACATGTGAAACCCCGACCGTATACGCGTCATTTCGATATTTGTAATTTTGTAATTATTTTATGAATAAATAAAAATTCATGAATTATATTGATAGATATGTGTATTAGACATTGAAATAATGCAATTAGGAATTTAACCCCATGAATAGTGCACGTGAATAGTAAACAGGGATTAAGACACATGATTAAGAGTTAATCACTTGGATTAACTTAATCACAAAAAGACGAAATAGAGATTTAATCATTACAAGATGAAATAGCAATTCTTTTGGATTTTTGTGGAAAAATAGAAAAAATTCATAAATTGCAATCCAGGCGTCGAAATTCGATGAAATTTTTTATGGATGGTTAAAAATTCAAGATGGACATGATGAATGGATTAAGATGTGATGAAAATCACAAATCAAAGTCAAGATGAAGCATCAAATACAAAGTGAAAAAGTGAATCAACTTTACATTGATTAAGCATTTGACTTTTAATTAAAATAAATAAATAAATAATTTAAAATTTAAAAGAAAAGCAGCTACATGTCAGGTCGTGCAGGGGGGCTGACAAAGATCAATGGCTAGGATTAATTTAGCTTAATTTAATTAATTTTAAGAATAAAAAAATAGGTAGAAAATTAGGGCTGCTATAGGGGGGCTGGAGCAGGCCTAGGGTGGCTGCTCTTGGCTCAAGGTATCTTTTGAAATTTTAAAAAAAAAACCACATTTGCAATTTTACACCTTGAGCTAGAGGGGGTAAAATGCAAATTCATGAAATTTGAAGCACTATAAATAGGGGAGCATGCCTTGGACGAATTTACAGCCATCCCAAGTTCAAAACTCACTTGAGCAACTTCATTTCCAGAATCCCCACACGTTTTAGCCTTGAGTAGAAAGAAGAATAGAAGGTTGGAGAGAGAAAGTGTGAGAAAAAGAGGAGTATCTCCACTTCAGGTAAGTAATTTCTACTCAAATTTCTTTTGAATGTTAAGTAGGGTAAAACCATACTTAAATAATGCCTAAGAATGAGAAAATAAGTATAGATATAATGTTTAAATGAAATTATGCCAAAACATCAAAAATTTGGAGCGAAGATAGGGTATTCGGGAAGATAGCATATGATATGTGAAAATAATGCTCCAAAATTGATAAATGATGATTTGGGATGTATTATTATGATAAATATTATTTTTAAATAATGATATATTAATTTCATGATTTTTGGAATTAAGGATTATGCTTAAGTGAATTTATGTTGATTTTTAGTATATGGAGAAAATGATTTTTTTCGCCAAGTAAATGATGATAAATTCAAAATTTATGAAATGTCCTATGATATACTAGGCATAAGGTATGTCATGGTATTTTTTATTTTTAGAAAAAATATCAATTTTTGGAACCCATGAACAGTAACCACGTCTTTGTGAACAGTAATATGCTACAGTAGTGGTACAGTGATTTGCTACAGTAACAGCGTAATTTTGGAGAAAATTTGAGATTAATATTTAAATATAATGATGGAAATTTTGAGGAACCTATGGATAAAAATATCCATATAAAGAAATAATGCCCAAATATTATAGAGCATGCATGGGAAGCAGCTTGAATAGAAGAAGTAAAATTATCCTTTTTCCTTGAATAGAAAAAGGAAAAGAAAAGGTTGAAGACACCCGCTGAGAAGGTAAGCAAGTTATATCTTTTGCAAATTGTTGTAAATTGCTTTATGAAATTTATTTAAGGTTGGCTATACCTATAACTGTTTTACATGAACTGAAGTTTGCTTTGTTAAATTATTTATTAAATGCTTTTTATGAAATTGTTTATGATTTGCAAATATCGTGCCTGCATGTGTATGTAAATGAGCATGTGCACGAGGAATAGGCCTTAGTCGAGATAGTAAGCGGACCGGATGTCCCCCTCGCTATTGTCGAGTCGCTTAATAGGCCTAGGTCGCGCGATGACCTCCCTGAAATGGAAGCATGTATGGGATGGGCGCCTAGCTAGCGTCGTATCCAAAGGAATGTCATGAATGCTATGTATGCATTGCATTTGCATTTTATGAAATGCATAAAATGTTTGAAAAAAATTATGTATGGCTTGCTTACTGAGTATTATTACTCACCCATGCTTTTCAACAACAGACAGGAAATGATGATGAAGGCAGCATGCCAAGTGTTATGTAGTTTTGATATGAATGTTGTATATGTGAATATTTATGTAAAGATAATGATGTTAATTTGGAGATGGATATGAATATTTTTTTATTTCAATGAAAATGTTTATGGAATAGTTTTTTATCATAACTGTGACATATGAAATATATTTCATGTTGGATGAATGATGGAAATTTTCCATGTATTAATATTGTATATATTAAAAAAACATCCTGCCGTGTGATCAGGGAAACAATCCTGAGTCACGTTTACCAATTAAAACGATCCTAGAGTAAGGCTTCTAGGCACCTCGGTTTGGGGCGCCACAGAAGTTGGTATCAGAACATGGATTGGTAAATAGACAGAAAAGAAAAGAAAAGATCAAATTAGAATACATGAAATCATGATTATGATTGATTTATTTATTATTGATGAATATTGATGTTATACTAATAAATGTTTCATGAAGTTGAAAATGCCGCTCACCAGAGCTAGAGCAAGATCCAACAAAGGAAAGGCCCCAATGGAAGAATCGGTAGATCAATCAAGGGGCGAAGCCGGCAAAAGAACATATAGGCCAGAATCTGAGGAGCAATCCTCTAGAACCCACCCACGGTGAGAGGAAAGCTCTAGACCTCAAGAAGAGGTCAATATAGAAGACAAAATTACTGCGGCCATCGAAAAAGCTATGCAGCAATGGACAGCCCAGGCTGCTGGGTTTTTGCAAGAAATAAGGAACCAGCAGGCCCTGCCATCAAGAGGAGACGGGGAAAGACCAGGGCCCTCGACCAATCCCAGCACGTCAAGGGGAGTAGAGAATAGTCTCCTTGAGGTCGACAGAAAGGCTATCAATGTCTTTCTTGCCCAGAGACCGCCCAAATTTGCAGAGGAACCAAACCCCCGCATTGCAGAGCAGTGGATTACAGAAATTAAGAAATTATTCAGGATATCACCCTGCAATGATCAGCAGAAAGTATTGTGTGCTACCCACCTACTGATAAAGGATGCTTATGAATGGTGGGAAACACTAATGGAAACCATGCCACATTCAGAGCAAGTTACGTGGCATGAATTTTTGGAAGAATTCAATAAAGAATATCTCCCTGTAGGATGACAGTTACAGAATACGCTATAAAGTTCAATGCCTTGGTAAGATATGTTCCATGGATCGCCAATGTGCTGGAAAATAAGGCACAAAGGTTTCAGAGGGGATTAAGGCCCCAGCTAAGAGAGGGGTTAGCCCCATTATTAATAAAAGACTATGCCTCTAGCATTGAGAGGGCTAGGGCATTGGAGATGGAGTCTATGAGGACTCAGGAGCTTAGGCAAGCTCAAAAATAATTCTTTTTAGCCTCCAAGGAAGGTGAGGCTAATAAAGGAAAAAGGGGAATCGCCGAGAGAAAGAAAATCGGCGACAAGACACAGAGCACCCCGACTTGCAGAACTTGCCACAAATGCCATTTAGGCGAATGTTTACAAGGAACCGGGAAATGCTGCAAATGTGGCCAAGCGGGGCATGTGGCCCGAGACTGCGGGACCGACGAAGCCAAAATAATAAAGTGCTTCAATTGTGGTCAAGTCGGACACATTTCGTCCAACTGTCCAAATAAGCCATAAGGAGCACCAGCTCGAGGAGGCCGGCCTAGCAAAAAGTTCCCACCATTGCCAATTGAACTGGTACTGCTACCAACCCAGTGCGTGTCCAATCCCTCACCCGAACGGAGTCACAAGAGATGGAGGAGAAAGTGATTACAGGTATGATTTACATTTTAGGAAATTCTGCAGTAGCTTTATTTGATTCTGGACCTACACATTCATTTATATCATACCAATTCGTAATCACACACACACTTCGGGTAGAGAAAACCAGTAGTACTATACATGTAGAATCCCCAGTATATAGGTTGGCAAGTATAAATCAAATCTGCAAGGCATGTCCTATCAGGATAGGAACAAAGATATTAGAAGCTGATCTCATCCTATTACAAATGAAAGAATTTGATGTCATACTAGGAATGGATTGGTTAAGTCAATGGGGTGCAACAATTGATTGTAGAAATAAAAAGGTGCAATTTGAAGCACCAAAGATGAAATAGAGATCAGTAAAATAAGACAGCCAGAAAACACAATAAGGATGATATCAGCTATGAAAGCAGCTAAGTTGATACGCCAAGAATGTACAACTTATCTGGTCTCTATAAACACAATACAAAGAGATGAGGTACCTATGGATCAAATTCCAGTGGTAAAGGAATTTTCATATATTTTCCAAAAGAGCTATGTAGCTTACCAAAGGAAAGGGAGATGGATATGGAGATAGAAATTATTCCAGGAACAGCCCCAATATCTAAGGCCCATATAGGATGGCACCAGCCGAATTGGCTGAGTTGAAAGTTCAAATTCAAGATTTATTAGATAAAGGGTTTATTAGACCCAGTGCGTCACCATGGGGAGCTCCAGTGCTATTTGTAAGGAAAAAGGATGAGAGTTTAAGACTCTGTATTGATTACAAAGAATTGAATAAAGTAATGGTTAAGAATAAATACCCACTCCCAAGAATAGATGATCTTTTTTATCAGTTAAAAAGAGCTTCTACATTTTTGAAAATTGAGTTACAATCAGGTTACCACCAGTTGAGGATATGTCCAAAGGACATCCATAAAACAGCATTCAGAACAAGATATGGGCATTATGAATTCTTAGTCATGCCTTTGGACTAACGAATGCCCCAGCTGTGTTTATGGATATGATGAACAGAATTTTTTGAGAATTTTTGGATCAATTTGTGGTGGTATTCATTGATGATATACTAATTTATTCAAAGACAGAAGAAGAGCATGAGAAACATTTGAGGATAGTATTGGAAATTCTCCGAAAGGGAGAAATTATATGCTAAATTCAAGAAATGTGAATTTTGGTTGAAACAGGTAGCCTTTCTCGGCCACATTATATCTAAGAAAGGAGTATAGGTAGATCCTCAAAAGATTGAGGCAATAACAAAGTGGTCACAGCCAACAAATATCATGGAAATAAGAAGTTTCCTAGGGCTAGCTGGCTACTACAGGAGATTTGTGGAAGGATTCTCACACTTGTCAGCTCCACTCACAAAGCTGACAAGGAAAGGAGTTAGGTTTGAATGGACACAGGAATGTGAGAATAGCTTCCAAGAGTTAAAGAAAAGACTGGTAAAAGCGCCAATTCTAACATTGCCTACGGAGAAGGAAGGGTTTGTAATCTATAGTGATGCCTCAAAGAAGGGATTAGGATGTGTACTGATGCAAAATGGAAAAGTTATATCATATGCATCCAGGCAACTCAAGCCAAATGAGGTAAACTATCCAACCCATGACTTAGAATTCGCAGCAGTAGTCTTTGCCTTGAAAATTTGGAAACATTATTTATATAGAGTTAAATGTGAGGTCTATATTGATCATAAGAGCCTCAAGTACATTTTTACTCAAAAGGAGTTAAATATGAGGTAGAGAAGATGACTCGAGTTACTAAAGGATTATGACCTCGACATTTTATATCATCCAGGCAAAACCAATGTAGTAGCCGATGCGCTAAGTAGAAATGTTAGCTTAGCACATCTCATCACAAAGGAAGAAGGGCTACTACAAGAATTGAGACAATTAGAGCTAATTGTAAGCCCACTTATGGTGCAAGTTAGATTGTCTCAATTACAAATCCAGTCGAATTTATTTGAACAAATTAAAATGGCTCAACAAGAAAATGGGAATTTCAAGAATTATGTGGAGAAAATGATCAAGAAAAATCCCAGTGAATACATACAAGATGAACATGAGATGTACAGATATAGGGGTCGCCTGTGTATACCCAATCAAGAGGAAGTAGAGGAACAAATATTGAAAGAAGCACATTTCTCTCCATTTTCAATGCATCCAGGTAGCACCAAGATGTATCAAGACATCAAAAAGATGTATTGGTGGAATAATATGAAGAGAGAAATTGCTGAATATGTGGCTAAATGCCTAACATGTGAAAGGGTTAAGGCTGATCATCAAAGAACCCCTGGAAAATTACAGTTGCTAGAAGTCTCAGAATGGAAATGGGATGATATTACTATGGATTTTATTGAAGGGTTACCAAGAACCCAAAATGAAAATGATGCTATATGGGTAATAGTTGATAGATTATCAAAAGTAGCTCATTTCCTAGCTATCAAGAAAAAATTTACTGCTGAGCGACTGACTAAGATCTATTATAAGGAGATAGTGAGACTACATGGAGTACTTAAGTCAATAGTTTTCGATCGAGATTCCAGTTTTATGTCTCGATTTTGGAAAAGTTTACATCAAACCTTAGGTACACAGCTGAAATTCAGCACAACATTTCATCCTCAAACTGATGGGCGGACAGAAAGGGTAAATCAAGTAGCAGAGGATATGCTGAGGATGTGCACAGTAGAATTTGGAGGATCATGGGATGAGTATTTGGCTATGGCAAAATTTTCTTATAACAACAGTTATCAAGCAAGTATTCAAATGACCCCATTTGAAGCTTTATATGGATGGAAATGCAGAACTCCTCTAAACTGGGATGAAGTGGGAGAAAGAAAGTTGGCTCCAGACCTTTCAAAGAGAATGGCAGAAAAAGTTCAAGTGATTGCCAGTGTATACTCAGAGCCCAGAGCAGGAAAAAGAGTTACATCGATTGCAAAAGAAAGGATTTAAATATCCAAGTTGGGGATCACGTATTTGTCAAAGTAACGCCATTCAAAGGGGTCACCAGGTTTGGAAAAAGAGGGAAGCTAAACCCAAGATATGTCTGGCCCTTTGAAGTACTGAAAAAGATAGGCAACCTAGCCTACAGAATAGCCCTGCCACCAACCCTAAGTATCATCCATAATGTGTTTCACATCTCCATGCTCGGAAAATATGTCTCCGATCCAACCCATGTGTTAATAGCAGAGAATTTGCCAATACAAGAACACTTGAACTATGAGGAAAGGCCAATCAAAGTACTGGATTCCAAGATTAAGAAGCTTCGGAACAAGGAGATCGAGTATGTAAAGGTTCAATGGAATCGATATTCAGAATCCGAAGCCACTTGGGAGTTACGAGAGGAAATTGAAAGAAAATTTCCTCAATTATTCAAAGAAGGATAGGTTTCGGGATGAAACCTATTGCAAGGGGGGAAGAATTGTGAAACCCCGACCGTATACGCGTCATTTTGATATTTGTAATTTTGTAATTATTTTATGAATAAATAAAAATTCATGAATTATATTGACGGATATGTGTATTAGAGATTGAAATAATGCAATTAGGAATTTAACCCCGTGAATAGTGCACGTGAATAGTAAATGGGGATTAAGACACATGATTAAGAGTTAATCACTTGGATTAACTTAATCACAAAAAGACAAAATAGAGATTTAATCACTACAAGACGAAATAGCAATTCTTTTGGATATTTTAATCCAAATTTGGATTTTCGTGTAAAAATAGAAAAAAATTCATAAATTGCAATCCGGGCGTCAGAATTCGATGAAATTTTTTATGAATGACTAAAAATTCATGATGGACATGATGAATGGATTAAGATATGATGAAAATCATAAATCAAAGGTCAAGATGAAGCATCAAATACAAAGTGAAAAAGTGAATCAACTTTACATTAATTAAGCATTTGACTTTTAATTAAAATAAATAAATTAAAAATTAAAAAATTAAAAGCAAAGCAGCTACATGTCAGGTCGTGCAAGGGGGTATCTTGACCAAAATAAATGGTCAAAATTCATCCTAATCAAAGATCAATGGCTAGGATTAATTTAGCTTAATTTAATTAATTTTAAGAATCAAAAAAATAGGTAGAAAATTAGGGCTGATATAGGGGGGCTGGAGCAGGCCTAGGGTGGCTGCTCTTGGCTCGAGGCATCTTTGGAAATTAAAAAAAAATACATTTGCAATTTTACACCTTGAGCTAGAGGGGGTAAAATGCAAATTCATGAAATTTGAAGCACTATAAATAGGGGAGCATGACTTGGACGAATTCACAGCCATCCCAAGCTCCAAAATCACTTGAGCAACTTCATTTCCCATCCCCACACGTTTTAGCCTTGAGTAGAAAGAAGAATAGAAGGTTGGAGAGAGAAAGTGTGAGAAAAAGAGGAGTATCTCCACTTCGGGTAAGTAATTTCTACGCAAATTTCTTTTGAATGTTAAGTAGGGTAAAACCATGCTTAAATAATGCCTAAGCATGAGAAAATAAGTATAGATATAATGTTTAAATGGAATTATGCCAAAATATCAAAAATTTGGAGCGAAGATAGGGTATTCGGGAAGATAGCATATGATATGTGAAAATAATGCTCCAAAATTGATAAATGATGATTTGGGATGTATGATTATAATAAATATGATGTTTAAATAATGATATATTAATTTCATGATTTTTAGAATTAAGGACGAAAATTTGAAATTAATATTTAAATATAAGGATGAAAATTTTGAGGATCCTATGGATAAAAATATCCATATAAAGAATTATAGAGCATGCATGGGAAGCAGCTTGAATAGAAGAAATAAAATTATCCTTTTTCCTTGAATAGGAAAAGGAAAAGAAAAGGTCGAAGACACCCACTGAGAAGGTAAGCAAGTTATATCTTTTGCAAATTATTTCCAAAATGGTTGCAAATTGTTGTAAATCGCTTTATGAAATTTATTTAAGGTTGGTCATACCTATAACTGCTTTACATGAACTGAAGTTTGCTTTGTTAAATTATTTATTAAATATTTTTTATGAAATTGTTTATGATTTGCAAATATCATGTCGGCATCTGTATGTAAATGAGCATGTGCACGAGGAATAGGCCTTAGTCGAGGTAGTAAGCGGACCAGATGTCCCTCTTGCTATTGCCGAGACGCTTAATAGGCCCAGGCCGGCGTCAACCTCCCTGAAATGGGAGCATGTATGGGATGGGCGCCTAGCTAGCGTCGCATCCAAAGGAATGTCATGAATGCTATGTATGCATTGCATTTGCATTTTATGAAATGCATAAAATGATTGAAAAATTTATGTATGGCTTGTTTACGAAGTATTATTACTCACCCATGCTTTTTCAACATCAGACAGGAAATGATGTTGAAGGCAGCATGCCAAGTGTTATGTAGTTTTGATATGAATGTTGTATATGTGAATATTTATGTAAAGATAATGATGTTAATTTGGAGATGGATATGAATATTTTTTATTTCAATGAAAATGTTTATGGAATAGTTTTTTTTATCATAACTGTGATTATGAAATATATTTCATGTTGGATGAATGATGAAAATTTTTCATGTATTAATGTTGTATATATTAAAAAAAAATCTTGCCGTATGATCAGGGCAACAATCCTGAGTCACGTTTACCAATCAAAACGATTCCGGAGTAAGGCTTCTAGGCACCTCGGTTTGGGGCGCCACACGACATGGTTCAAAGAATGTTGGGCCAAAATACTTAGAAATTTCGGAGCAAAAGATGGCATCTAGGGACCCATGTAGTTTGAGCTATGTGAAGGTTAAGCAGGGGTTGAGCCAGGGGATCTTTTGGACATGTTTTTGGTGAGAATTAAGGTTCAAGGAGAGATAAACTCAAGATCCCCAGGATAAGAGCGAGGCGACACATTACAGTTCTTTTAGCTGCATATCACTTGCCTTATGTGCCTTACGGTCATTGAAAAGCTTTTTCAGCTTAGCAATAAATCTCTCAAGGAGATTATCGATGATGTGATCTCCAAAGTGTCTGCTGATGATCCCTTCCAGCAAGGCACAAGCATGGAGACTCGCAAACCATGGACAACCTGCGTGGTCGAACGATAATGGGTGGGCCACCACCTGTAGCATCTCAATGCTGAAACGTTCATTTTTCTCCACCACAATCTTGACTTCCTACGGGGATGGAAAGTAAGATGGAAGGTTGAAAGTATCCACCTTGTCCTGATCGAAAATACACTGGAAATGAATTACACAACTTTAATTTGAATTCCTTAATTGGCCAATCAAAGACGAAGGGAGCTACGGATGAATATCAATACCTGCTTAGCCATGTTTTTGAGGCACGAACCCAAACAGTTGTAACTAACCTCTAGGATGGAGATGGGTGGATCTTAGCTCAACGACAAGGAAAAAGGAGGAACATCAGCGCTTGATCGGCCATCTTGACAGCCCTCGCACTAAGAAAGTACTCCATGTCCTTTCTAAACTGAGCCAAGTAGGCCTCCACCGCAGCCTCTTTTGCACCTTTGCAGAAAATCCTACCTCCATTCCACGCATCGGACTTCCGATCAAGCACCTCTTCTGGCACCTTTGACAGCCAATGTAGTGCAAATGAGGAGTGGATGATGTCGATGGTGGCCTTTGGAAAGATTCAGCCGTGGAATGTTCCAGGTGAAGAAATGGCGGTCCAAGGGAAGGGATCTGAAGAGTGTGTTGAAGTCATTTGAGACATTATCATCAAAGAAGAGTTGGAATTCAAGGAGGCGATGGGAGCTGGCAATTAAGCCCTTGGTGGATTTGTACTTGAGCTTTACCGCTTCTACTATGATTTGGAGGACTGCAATGTCAGTGGAATCAGTCGAGCATCCGAGATTAGCAATGAAGAATATGGTGTGATTGGTGGACGTGGCATCTGAATGCCACCCAAGCCTAATTTGGTGTGTCTTAGAGATGAGATCGCTGATCAAGGCCTTTACTTTTTCCACACCATCTCTCTACATTCAAATATTAATATTATTCCTTCCTTAAACAAATGTATCGTGTTATATTTAAATATGCTCCATATTAAGCATACGATGCAACTTCGGGCGGATTTGCATCAATCGCAGCCCTGACCTTATTTATAAAAGGATAATTTGAAAACATACCAACATAGTTTGATCATCATTGAGAATATATCTACATAGTTTCAAAAATTGCAAATGACTCTTACTTAGTTTGACTATAATTGTAAATTTACCTACACCATTATTGCACTATTACTATATTATCATAATGCAAGTATACTTGCAAAAATATATAAACTATGTGAGTATATTTACAAATTTAAAAATTCAAAGATATGAAAACTATATGAGCAAAATCTAACCTTGCATTTTTTTAGAGTTGGTTGGCTGAGTCCGGAGTGAATTGAGCACAAACTACACCCTTAACCGCAATTACAATGGATATTTAAAAATAATATAATAATAATCCAATTAATTCAACCATTTCAAAATTTGCCTCCTCAAAAGATTTCATGCAAAGCAAATTCATTTCACAGTGATTGTCGGGCCCAAGAAAGTAAGTCTATGAAACAAAGTTGGACTTGTGCAAAGGATAATTGCATCAAGGCTTCCGTTGTGATTGAAATTATTTTCCTTGCCAATAACTATTTACGAAAAAACAGTGGCCTTGCACAAAGGTAGTAGTATAAAAGTCTCTAAAACTATATAGCAAAGGAAATTAAATTCATTGAAAATAATGACCTTTTAGCAATGAACTATTTCTCTAATGCCCCTGACCCGAGGCATTACAACTTGAGCCTTACTCTGGGATCGTTTAATGATTGGTAAATGTGAGTCAGGATTGGCCATGTGGCAAAAAATTATCAAGTTACTGGGGTAAGAGAGATAAAGTGCTTCAATTATGACGAAGTAGAACATATTGCTTCAAATGTCCTAACAGACACAAAGAAGACTAGAACAAGGGAGATTAGCTCAATAACGAAACGCTACAATCGCCAATCGATGGAGAAGCTCAACAAATTTAGTGCAGATGCATACATTGACTCACAATGAGTCACAGAAACAGGAGGAAAGGAAGGTTACATGTACAATTTACATTTTAAAAAATTCTACAGTAGCGTCATTTGATTTTGGTGCTACTTAGTCAATTATAGCATACCAAAATGTAACCAGTCATGCATTGATAGTAGAAAGGATAAATAATATCAATTATGTAGAATTCCTTGAATATAGATTGGCAAATATTAACTAAATGTGAAAAATATGATTTATATGTGGGCCATAACCTATAGGTTTGGGATGAGATAGGAAAGAGAAAGTTGGCCTTAGAATTGGTTAAAAGAATGACGGAAAAAATAGGCGACATAGTAAGGTATATGTAACCTAGAATAAACATAAAAAGAATACAGGTTGCAAAACAGGGTAGAATTGTGGTCAGGATCAACTATACTAATTGATTTTTAATAATTATTATACAAACAATTTTGATCTGAAAATTTTCTATGGTATAGAAGACATCCTGAATATCACTAAACGAAAATAAAATTAATTTTTGGAGGATATAAATATGCCTAATAATTAACGTGATTTGGTCCGCCCAAAATTGATACTTCTGTCAAATAGAGTAAAAATATCTAAATAAATATAAATACTTAATCTTTTATGGTAGAATTATTTATTTTAGTTAATTCATATAGTTATTAATGCATGATAAAAATTTCAGACCTAAATATCTTGATTTGATTATAAATCAAAAAGTAGAGAAATGAGTGTGTCTGATTTAAGCAAATATGGAAAAATTGAGGAATAATTAAAATAAAAGTTAAATTCCAAATTTTTTGAATGAAATTTAACTTACAATACGATATAAACAAGTACCATAAGTGATTACGAGAGTTTAACCTATTAGGGGTGAATTTTGAAAAGAGTAAGAAAACAATCACTAAGATACTTAGGTAGAAATATGTGAATATTAGAAAGTTAGAAGTCAACTTGAGAAACCTTACTTGAACTTCGATTATAATTTCAAGTAAGTATCTTAAAGGATTGAAAAAAATGCCCTAAATTGGAGCTATTGAGTGAAATAAAACGAATATATGTGACTAAAGAGATGAGAGTGTTCATTTCAAAGGAAAAATGGAATAGAGTTGAAATATTAAGAGTCATGTATAAAATGAGATTATAAAAAGGGGTTGAGATTAAGTAGGGTATGTATATGAGTTAATAAAAGGCAAAGCGTGCAAATATATGATTTTATACAGTTGTATATAAGATCATTGTTTTTATTTGTTTAGGAAAAGGCAAAGAAAATATAAAGGTGTGAGTTGATCGCCACAGGTAAGCAAGTAAAACTTTTTTAAATGTTATTTTATTGCCAAGTATTGAAATGATATGAACTTGCTTTATCAAGATGATTTCAAGATTGCTTACAAGGTAAGCAAACAAACTTTCCAGAATGATGATTTTGTTTCAAGTATTAAAATTACTTGATAATGTTTATGTTGATAATTTTGGAATTGTTTACATAGTAAGCAAGCTCAGTTCTTGAAAATTTAATTTTATTCTTTACTATTAATATGCTGCAAGATGGTTTCATTACAAGTTCTTAGAAATTTCATTTCAAAAGAATTATATGACGAGAGAGTTTCTACTCTTCTAGAAAATGATATTTGAAAATAAGCTTTGAGAATTCTATTCTTTAGGGGTTTTGTGAATAAAAATGGTTTGATGCTTCATAAAATGGTATTTGTAAAATAAGGCTTTTGAAATGGTTTATTTAAATGTTTTAAAATGATTTATTTAGATACTTTTGAAATGGTCTATTGAAATATTTTAAGTCTTTTTGAAAGTTGAAATGCTTAAAAATGTTTTGTATTGATGCTTCAAAAGGTTTTAAAAATTACCCACTTAATAAATTGAAGATATAAAATGATTTGACGATTATTTCGTTTAAATGATGTTCAAAAAATTATGTAAACTCTTCTCTACATAAGAGGGACAAGGATGCTCTGTGGATAAGGCATATAATGTCGATATAAATGGATGATAATGTATTTGCATATCCTTTGTTTATAAAAAGCCCTGAAATGGGAAATAAAGTGTTTGTAAGAAAAACCTAATTTTCTCTAATACTATTTTTTTTTTTGAATTTTTATAATGAGAATTCTAAAATTTGTTTATCAACAAACAAGCAATATTTTTTGAAAATTCTATTTTAAATACTGCAAATGTTTTATAAAATTGATTTACTAAAATGTTTCCAAAATTCTTTAAGAGCGGTCATTCTAACATTATGATTTGAAAACGGTTTATCAAAATATTTTATTTTTAAAATGGCTATGCCCAATTCTCAATTTAAGAAGGGCTCAGTCTGAGGAATGCGATCGATTATATTATATCAAGTTAAAAATTTTGATTATATTATACTCTTTTTTCCCCGTTTTTTTAATGTCTTACATTTGGGGATATCCAATAGATTGGATGTGCTAATATTGAAGTCCAACTAATCTGAAATTTTGTATGCGTGCTGCTAAAATTATTATCTTCCATCTGGACTATCCGTTTATCAAAATAATCTTTATTTTCTAATTTAATAAAAGATGGTTAATTATGGGTTGAAATTAAATATCAGTTAAATAAACTATCAAATTCATATTTAATTGGAATTAACTTAACTTTAACTAGATTATGTAAAATGTCTCAAATAACATTTCACATGGATCAGATTTTATTTTTGTATTTATAATTTTCTATAAAAATATTTTTTCTCTTAAAATATATAGTTGACATACAAAATTTCTCATCGAAATTGCTAAATTGGGAGGTCCTTAACTTTGTTTTATTTGGAATTTTGCAAAGGTACTAATTTCATTATCTTTTTGCTACTGTACAAAAAATGTATTCTAATTATGTTTATATATGGGTTATTTCATAATCATACCTCTTTAGGAGTGTAACTTGGTACCGAACCAATCCAAACCCACCCGATCCGACCTAGTTCCAAAACCAAGTTTGGGTTTATTTTTTAATTTTTTTTCAAATTAGACTTGGTTTCAACCCGACCTGAGAAAACCCAAAACCAATACCGAATTTGCATCAATCTGGTATCAAAACCTGACCTGGTCTAAACCCAATATTCTCCCTAATTTATTAAGACAGTTATATTTATTTATGCATTAAATATTTCAACTATAATTCTCATAAAAGTTATGTCATATAATACAACCTAATTAAATTGTAAAACATTCATTTTAAAATCTAAATGTTATACATTTCTCCATAAAAGCTGAATATATTACATCTATGTTAACTTTATTTGTAAATAATTATAAATACACTAACTCTTTTAAATTATTGCATATATACTAATTAACTACAAGATATATAAGTTTCATTTTCATTAAACTTTAAATAGTGATTTCATGTAATCTCATTTGTTTTTCTTACCTTAATTGTTATGTATAAATTTATTATGTTCATTATATTTAGAATTATCTTTTAATTAAAAAACTAACTTTTATCAAAACCAAAGATGTCATTGTTGGCCCCGAGTTAATGGCAAAACCCAAGAGGGGAGGGGTGAATTGGGTATTTAAAAATTTTCAACTTAAACAGAAACTTTACCCCGAATTAATCTAGTCCCCTTAATGAAGAAACGAAATGGAAACCAATGTAATGTAAAGAGCAAAAATATAAATCAAACACACAAGATTTTTATAGTGGTTCGGGCAACCTCCCTACTCCACTCTTCCAAGCTCACACTCCTTTGTGACTTGGGTTCCACTATTGTATTCCTCAAATACAATTAGAGCCACTGCTCTCTTCTAGATTCCAGCTTTAGGGGGCTTCAACAAATCTCAGCACAAGTAGGTGATGAGTTCCACTCCAATCACACACTACTTTGCCTTTACTTGATTTTAGTTCCTCAAACTAAATCAAGTTCAATACAAACGAATGAAATAACAAAAGAATCTACACTTTACAGATGTGTAGTAGCAATTTGGTGCAGAGAAGAACTCGTAGTATTGGCTTTGAAGATTCAGAAGTTGGGCTCTTGCAGTTTGAAGCAAAGTTCTTCTTCTTTGAATGGCTTGATCTCTTTAAAGCTTTTGTAGATGGGAGTTAAGCATACTTAATGATTCTCAGCTACTTCCCTCGTCCACAATGAATGCCTTTTATAATTGTGGAGGGAATCCGAACGTTTGAAGGTAGGTGGCGCGCATTTAATGCGCCAACGTTCAAAAATTATCCGACCGTTGCGACCCAAGTCGCAGGTGGAGTCGAGTTCGTGTGCGACTTCGCCCAAGTCGCAGATGGAGTCGACTTCGGGTGCGACTTCGCCTTTCCGTAGCGTCTTCAAGTTCCAGGTCGGGTCGACTTGGGCATCGACTTGACCCAAGTCGCAGGTGGAGTCGACTTCGGGTGCGACTTCACCTCGGCAGATAGCTTGATGAACTTGAAAGACTTGGAATGCTTGGTTCCTTCATTTTCCTTTGGATCATTATCTTCTTCTTAGCTTGCTTGGCTTCTTTCTTTGATTATTTTATTCTGGAATGGCTTCACATATTTGTAGTCTTCTTGAAGAACTTGTTTTTGATTCATCCTTCTTGCTTTCGATACTAGTCTTCATGTCTTGAGTTTCTTCACCTTAAAATGTACTTGAAGCTTTTCTTTGGACTTGATAAACTTGATTTTGATAATGAGCTTGTATCCTTAATTTGGTCTTGAGAGATCTTAAGTTGATCTTGGAAATGAGCTTTAATCTGCATTTTGGACTTTGAAGAATGTCAAGTCGAACTCGGGGTCGACTTCGTCTGCGACTTCGCCCAAGTCGCAACTGGAGTCGACTTCGACTGCTACTTCGGTATACTTCTGTCCCAAATTCAACTCTGGACGGTTTTTCCCGTCTGAAGTCGATGCTGGAGTCGACTTCGTTTGCGACTTGGCTTCCTAAGTCGCAAGTGGAGTCGACTTGGCCTGCGACTTCGCCCGTTCCTCTTCCCGTTTCAACTCTGGACGGATTTGGATCTTTGAAGTCGATCTTGGAGTCGACTTGGGGAACGACTTGGCCTTCCTTACTTTATTTTCTTCAGATGTATATGCTTTAAACATTTCCACAAACGTGTTAGTAGCCAAGACTTACTCAAATTGATTTGTTAATCATCAAAACATAGATTTAGCTTGTTTTCCACATATTTCCAACAATCTCCCCCTTTTTGATGATTGGCAAAACCGATTTGAGTGTATACCTTTCAATAACGTAAAAATAACATGCTTAGCAAACTTTCAAAACATCCAACAAACATATGCTCATGCAAACTTTCAAGTTGAAGTCATTCAAACTCTTCTCCCCTACCATATCCTACTCTTCTCCTCCTTTGGAGTCATTGGGACTCAAATCCAACTCTTCTCCCCCTTTTTGTCAATATATCAAAATTTTAATTAAGAGAAGAAAGAGATAGGTGGGTTTGCTCCCCCTAAACATGTGCTCCCCCTCAGTTTGTGCTAGGTTAAATCAATCATTCCCATGTCATTTCTAATCTTATAAAATGCATCTTTTGCTAGAGGCTTTGTGAATATATCTGCAATTTGATCCTCAGTTCTTACATATACTAGACATATATCATGATTTTCCACATGTTCTCTAATAAAATGATGTCTAAGGTCTATATGTTTGGTCCTTGAATGCAAGACTGGATTTTTAGTTAAACATATGGAACTAGTATTATCACATCTAATGGGTATATCTTTAAAATCCATGTCATAGTCCCTAAGTTGCTGTTTCATCCAAAGTAATTGGGCACAACAGCTCCCAGCGGCAATGTATTCGGCTTCCGCCGTAGATAGAGCAACACTAGTTTGTTTTCTTCAAAACCATGAAACCAACATGTTCCCAAGAAATTGACATGTTCCACTAGTGCTTTTTCTATCTACTTTGTAACCGGCAAAATCCGCATCCGAGTAGCCGATTAGATCAAAATTAGAGCCCTTTGGATACCAAAGTCCTATATTGGTAGTGTCAACTAGGTATCTGAAAATTCTTTTCACAGCTACCAAGTGTGATTCTTTTGGACATGATTGAAATCTAGAGCACATACACACACTAAACAATATATCAGGCCTAGAAGCAGTTAAATATAATAAAGAACCTATCATTCTTCTATACAATTTTAAATCAACTGTTTTTCCTTTCTCGTCTTTGTCGATTTTGATTGTTGAGCACATTGGCGTGTTTGCTCCTTTGCTATTTTCCATGCCAAACTTCTTCAGCATTTCTTTGATATACTTGGACTGGTTAATGAAGATTCCTTCATTTAATTGCTTGATTTGCAGTCCAAGGAAGAAGTTTAGTTCTCCCATCATGCTCATTTCAAATTCTTTCTGCATAAGCTCCGAAAATTCTTGACAAAGAGTTTCATTAGTAGCACCGAAAATGATATCATCAACATAAATTTGAATAATCAATATGTCCTTTTCTTTATACTTGATAAACAAGGTAGTGTCTACCTTTCCTTTTTGAAAATCATGATCAATTAGAAATTTGCTTAATCTATCATACCAAGCCCTTGGAGCTTGTTTTAATCCATATAATGCTTTGGTTAACTTGTATACAAATTTAGATTGATCTTTTTCCTCAAATCCAGGTGGTTGTTCTACATACACCTCTTCATTTATATATCCATTCAGAAATGCACTTTTAACATCCATTTGAAACAATTTAAAGTTCATGTGAGATGCAAAAGCTAATAAGATGCGAATTGCTTCCAATCTAGCAACCGGGGCATAGGATTGCTCAAAATCTATTTCTTCTTCTTGTGAGTATCCTTTTGCCACAAGTCTAGCTTTGTTTCTCACTACAAGTCCACTTTCATCTAATTTGTTCCTAAAGACCCACTTGGTGCCAATAACAATATAATCGTTTGGTCTAGGAACAAGGTGCCAAACTTGGTTTCTTTCAAATTGATTTAGCTCTTCTTGCATTGCTATAATCCAGTTTTCATCATTAAGAGCTTGATCAATATTGGATGGTTCAATCTTGGATACAAAGGCATATTGTCCACAAACATTTTGCTTTGACCTTCTAGTTTTTACACCTTCATATACATTCCCTATAACTTGTTCAATTGGATGGGCATGTCTGAATTTTAAATCAATTGGAGGTTTGTAGGAATTATTACCTTCACTTACCCTTTCCTCCATGAAATCTTCTTGCTTTTCCACATGCAATTTTTCAAGATTGCTAGCTATATCATCTGCATCGCTTAAATCATCTTTTCTTTTGAAGCATGGGTTAGTTTCATCAAAAACAACATGTATGGACTCTTCTACCACTTGGTTTCGTTTATTGAATACTCTATATGCTTTGCTATTTGATGAGTACCCAAGGAATATTGCCTCATCACTTTTAGCATCTAATTTTCCCAAGTTTGTTTTTCCATTGTTTAAAACATAGCATGTGCATCCAAAAGCATGAAAATAAGAGATATTTGGTTTTCTTCCTTTCCATAGCTCATATGGGGACTTTTTCAAGATTGCTCTAATGGTAACTCGATTCAAAACATGACAAGCTGTACTTACAGCTTCACCCCAAAATTTCTTGGATAATTTGCTCTCATTTAGCATCGTTCTACCCATCTCTTGTATAGTTCTGTTTTTCCTTTCAACTACTCCATTTTGTTGTGGAGTTCTTGGTGCAGAAAATGTGTGATGAATTCCTTTTTCATTACATAATTCTATGAATCGTTTGTTTTCAAATTCACCACCATGATCACTTCTTATAGTCATAATAGTACTTTGTTTTTCATTTTGCACCAAATTTACAAAAGTTGAAAACATAGAGAAGGCTTCATCTTTGCTAGCTAAGAGAATTACCCATGCGAATCTTGAAAAATCATCAACTATTACAAACACATATTTCTTTCCACCAATGGTTAAAATATCGGATGGCCTATATAGATCCATGTGTAGCAATTCAAGTGGCCTAGTGGTGAAAATTTCCTTTGTGGTAGAGAAAGGCATTTTAGGTTGTTTTGATAATTGACATGCCTTGCAAATTTTATCTTTGTCATATTTCAACTTTGGCAAGCCTTCTACCAAACTCTTCTTCCATAGGGTCTTTATATTTCCCATGTTTATATGCCCAAGCCTTTTATGCCAAACCCATGGATCATTATCAATGGCCATTAGACATTGACCATCTAGTTCATCAAGTGAAACCAAATATACATTTTCATGTCTTTTTCCACTAAACATGATATGTTCTCCATCAAATACATTGCATATAGATGATTCAAACACAACCTTGTATCCTTTATCACATAATTGACTAATACTCATTAGATTGTGCTTGAGTCCTTCAACAAACAAAACATCCTCCATGCATGCATTTGAAATACTGTAAATGTTTCCTTTACCTTTAATTTTACCTTTCTCGTTATTGCCAAAAGCTACCGTTCCATCGTTGCAAGGCTTAAGTTTGTGAAATAGACTTCTTTCTCCGGTCATATGCCTTGAACAACCGCTGTCCATGAACCATACATTGTTTGCCTTTTCCTTGAAACAAATCTGAAAAATAAACAAGTAAATCTTATCTCTTTGGTACCCATTTTATGGGTCCATTTGGGTTAGTAATATGATTCAATTTTTGCTGTTCTAACTTAGAAAGTCCAAATCTTGTATTTCTTGGAACCCAAACTAATTTTGCACCATGGTCATATAGTTTCTTAAAGTTACATTTATAGGCTTTATGACCCATTTTGTTGCAGAAATTGCAAGCCATTGGTAATCTGGGAGTAGACCTCCAAGTATATTTTGGTTCAAATGTTGACCTTCTAGTCCACATAACATTTTTCCTTTGTGGCTTGTATATAGGTGCAGTTTTGGTTTGATATTTCCCAAGTATTGGCACATTTGATTTTCCACTTTCTTTTTGCTCAAAAGTATAATATCCAAGGCCTCTTTTATTTGTTTGAGCAGTCATATTCAAATACATCTTTACATTTTCTCCAAGATTAGAGAACTTTGCTAATGATTCATTTAATGATTCGTTCTCCTTTTTCAATTTTTCTATCTCATTTATCAATGATTCATTTTCTTCTTTCAGTTTTGTTGATTTTTCAGCTAGTTTTCCATTTTCAATAATAACGAAGTTACATTGTTGTCTCTTCAATGATAACTTATTTCCTAGCTTTTTGATTTCCTCATATAATGAATCATAAGAAATTTGTAGTTCTTCTAACTCAGCACATTTGAGGCATTCTTGAAAAGAAGAATAATTTGATTGAGAATAGTAAGGTTTGGAAGTTACCTCTTCATTGCTCGTGCATTTTGTTGAGATGGTTTGTTCTTCCAAAACTTCCGTTGTGTTCAAACATAACAAGTTTTCTTCTTGTTCGATCCATGGCATGCAGCAAATTCTAGCACAATTTGCCGCCTCAAATTCGTCGGTTGAGGAGCTGCTTGTTGATGAAGTCTCTTCATTGACGTACATGCCTCTTCCCTTTGGCCTTTGGTATTTTCTGCCTTCATGTCCTTCCTTCCTTTCTTGATACTCTTTTGATTTCTCTTCCGGTGTAGGACATTGAGCTTGCATGTGTCCTATCTCGCCACATTTGTAGCACTTCGTTGGCTCCTTCTTCTCTCTTCGTGTTCTTTCTTTGAAGTCCTTGAAGTTCCTTTCTTTTCTCACAAATTTTCAGAATTTGCGAGTGAGAAGTGCAATATCTTCATTATCATTTTGAGAAGAGGAGGTAGACTCTTCTGAGTTGTGTGTCGCCTTTAATGCAATGACTTTCTTCCCTTTGTGATTGTCTTAGTTTCTTCTCTTAATTAGCTCATGTGACATTAATGAGCTAATTAGATCTTCTAGCTTTAGTGTATTTAGGTCTTTGGCTTCTTCAATTGCCGTAATCTTTGGAGTCCAAGATTCCGGTAGAGCTCTTAGTATCTTCATGACCTGTTCGGATTCAGAGATAGCCTTTCCAAATCCTTTCAAAGCGTTAGTAATCTTAGAAAATCTAGCAAACATTTCAGAAATATTTTTTGTTTCTAGCATTCTAAAGCTTTCCAATTCTCCTATCAAAATATTTTTCCTATTCCCTTGGACTTGAGAAGTTCCTTCATAAATAGATGTTAAAGTATCTCATATTTCTTTAGCGGTTAGGCAAGAGGATACTCTATCATATTCAGAAGCCGTAAGAGCACAAAATAAAGAGTTCATAGCCTTAGCATTGCTCTTGACGGTTCTTACTTCCTCTTCGGTCCATTTGGAAGCTCTTTCATCATTGGCAAGGTTACACCGTCTTGGATTGCAATCCAAGAGTCCATATCGGTAGCCATAATGAGTTGCTTCATACGAAACTTCCAATAACCGAAATTGTTCCCATCAAACAATGGTGGCCTAGTAAATGATTGGCCCTCAGCAAATGCAGGAACGGAAGTAGATTGGGATGCCATGTGATTGGATCTCTTTGGTTTAACTCAAAGACCTGCTTTGATACCACTTGTTGGCCCTGAGTTAATGGCAAAACCCAAGAGGGGAGGGGTGAATTGGGTATTTAAAAATTTTCAACTTAAACAGAAACTTTATCCCGAATTAATCTAGTCCCCTTAATGAAGAAACGAAATGGAAACCAATGTAATGTAAAGAGCATAAATATAAATCAAACACACAAGATTTTTATAGTGGTTCGGGCAACCTCCCTACTCCACTCTTCCAAGCTCACACTCCTTTGTGACTTGGGTTCCACTATTGTATTCCTCAAATACAATTAGAGCCACTACTCTCTTCTAGATTCCAGCTCTAGGGGGCTTCAACAAATCTCAGCACAAGTAGGTGATGAGTTCCACTCCAATCACACACTACTTTGCCTTTACTTGATCTTAGTTCCTCAAACTAAATCAAGTTCAATACAAACGAATGAAATAACAAAAGAATCTACACTTTACAGATGTGTAGTAGCAATTTGGTGCAGAGAAGAACTCGTAGTATTGGCTTTGAAGATTCAGAAGTTGGGCTCTTGCAGTTTGAAGCAAAGTTCTTCTTCTTTGAATGGCTTGATCTCTTTAAAGCTTTTGTAGATGGGAGTTAAGCACACTTAATGATTCTCAGCTACTTCCCTCGTCCACAATGAATGCCTTTTATAATTGTGGAGGGAATCCGAACGTTTGAAGGTAGGTGGCGCGCATTTAATGCGCCAACGTTCGAAAATTATCCGACCGTTGCGACCCAAGTCGCAGGTGGAGTCGAGTTCGTGTGCGACTTCGCCCAAGTCGCAGATGGAGTCGACTTCAGGTGCGACTTCGCCTTTCCGTAGCGTCTTCAAGTTCCAGGTCGGGTCGACTTGCGCATCGACTTGACCTAAGTCGCAGGTGGAGTCGACTTCGGGTGCCACTTCACCTCGGCAGATAGCTTGATGAACTTGAAAGACTTGGAATGCTTGGTTCCTTCATTTTTCTTTGGATCATTATCTTCTTCTTAGCTTGCTTGGCTTCTTTCTTTGATTATTTTATTCTGGAATGACTTCACATATTTGTAGTCTTCTTGAAGAACTTGTTTTTGATTCATCCTTCTTGCTTTCGATACTAGTCTTCATGTCTTGAGTTTCTTCACCTTAAAATGAGCTTGTATCCTTGATTTGGTCTTGAGAGATCTTAAGTTGATCTTGGAAATGAGCTTTAATCTGCATTTTGAACTTTGAAGAATGTCAAGTCGAACTCGGGGTCGACTTCGTCTGCGACTTCGCCCAAGTCGCAACTGGAGTCGACTTCGACTGCGACTTCGGTATACTTCTGTCCCAAATTCAACTCTGGACGGTTTTTCCCGTCTGAAGTCGATGCTGGAGTCGACTTCGTTTGCGACTTGGCTTCCTAAGTCGCAAGTGGAGTCGACTTGGCCTGCGACTTCGCCTGCTCCTCTTCCCGTTTCAACTTTGGACGGATTTGGCTCTTTGAAGTCGATCTTGGAGTCGACTTGGGGAACGACTTGGCCTTCCTTACTTTATTTTCTTCAGATGTATATGCTTTAAACATTTCCACAAACGTGTTAGTAGCCAAGACTTACTCAAATTGATTTGTTAATCATCAAAACATAGATTTAGCTTGTTTTCCACATATTTCCAACAGTCATAGGTCATATAAATATATTCACGTGTAAATTATTCATGTGTGAATGCAATAATGTTTTAAAAATTCATTATCTCTACCAGTAATTTCAATTTCTATTGGTTTGAGAATGACCTGAATTTCAACCCAAAATCAAGACTGATACCAATGCCAATCGAGTGTGAACCTAACCCGAATTCGGATTCTAACATTAGGGTTAGGCCTTGGGTTCACATAAACCCGGTAGGCTTATTATTTGAGTTTGCCCAAACCCAGTACAACCCAACCCGAGGTGCACCCCTATACCTCTTTCTATGATTAACATGCTCATCTTTAAAGTAGCTGAAATTGTAACTAAAAAATCAAAAGAACACAACTAATATCAATAATACATGCGAGAAAATTTATAAATGGCGTAGATCTACATTTTATAGAGTATAATCTACGAAGTAAAAGACATGGCTAAAAATGCCTACCTTGTTCAGTGTGCATAGGTTTTCCTATTTGCCCTTTCTTCCTAGCTCCCCTGCTTCATAAAATCTCTCCCTCATCTATGTATGTATGTATGCATATATAGCAGGATATCTAATAATTTTGATTAAATTGATATAGATAAGGTCATCCATCCATCCCTCCACTACTCTTATCATAGGAGGAGAATGAGGCGAATTTAACACCCCCTCCATTTTTTATACATTTTTTTGTGAGGTGAATTTGATACCCATAATTTTTTATATATTTTTAAGGGTATTACATCCTATCTATTATTATTATCATTGTTGGGTGTGTTTGGAAAGTAGAAAAACTTTTTACATGAAAAGTTTTTTGTGTACAAATTTTTTAAATTGAGGAAAACGATATGATATGAGAAACGATGATAAGTAAAGAAAATAAAGTTAAAATAAATAGGTTAACTGCATAAGTAATTATTTAGAAATGATTGAAAAGTAGGATAATTGTAGAAGAAGATGTGAAAAATAAATAAAAAATAAAAGGACCTCAATGAGGAATCATTCCTAAAAATAAAATAACTATGGAAAGCACAAAATTTTAGAGTGAAAAGTTTAACGGGTCAACAAACACCCCATTATTTTCTATTATAATAATTTTCATATTTTTAGAAAAATACCAACAATACCCACATCCTGATTCCCGACATACCCGCGAAAATTTTTGTAACTCCTCTCGAACCGACATTAAATTCTTCACGAACTCATGCAGCGATGGAAGTTACTACCTGGTTAAGCAAATTACTAAAATGTCCTTACTCTGGTACTCCCTAAAAGGTAAATGCATCAAATACGTCGTAGCGCATCTTCTTCTCTTCCTAACCCCAGTGCCGCGCAGCATAGTAGCCCCACCATTGCCCCTCAATATCATCTCCGGCGACAGTCAGATCGCCGATCAGATCCGACCATCGGCACGGCCTTGTCATTCCGACTACGCTTGGATCGCCGCTGCACCTAATCTCCATGTTTATCCAATAATTGCAGTGCCTTCAATTGTTCTTTTTCTCCACCTCCATTCGGCGAACCCATCAGTCCATCGATCTTCACCATCACCAACACCAAGATCCGCATCTTCTTCTGCATCCCCAATAATCAGCTCCTCGTCATTGACTTCTCCAACACTGCCGCCGCCTGGATCAACCGTAACGCCCTCGCCTTCTGCCTAGACCCTCTCATCATTGTTTAGGAAAACCGAATTGGGCCGACGGTTGTATCGATCTGACCGTGCATTGGAAATTTAACAGTTCTGATTTCAGTTTTCATTATTATAATATTAAAAAGAAAATAAAAATACAATATTTTTACCTTTCTCCATCTCTCATGCACCTCTCGAATTATATACGTAACTTATCATGATTATAAGTTAAAATCATAATTTATTTGAAAAATCAAATTAAATATTGAATTTTAAGAGTTTATGCCTGGTAATAATTATTTTATATTAATAACATGGCTAAAAATGGTTTCAACTAATAATTGAACCAGTCTGCCTAAATTGGAGATAAGAACGATTTGATAACATTGCTCGCATCACGCTATTGTCATTGAGGAAGAGGTTCTCACCACCGTCCCTTCCTCCACCCTACCCCTTGTTATAGCCATTGAATTCTTTACGCCGCCCACGTCACAGCTCGCCCTCTTCATAGCCAATATTCTCCACTTCGAAATCCGCCTACATCGTGCTTGACCCCTTCCCCCCTTCACAAGACTTCTTCAACTCGGCCATGAATTTCATCATCCTGGCACTGCTTGTGTTCCTCTCTCGCACCGGATCATTGTTGATGATGAATCTTTACCCATATTACGTCTTTATGCGGAACCGCGACATCATCCCCCGCGACAACATCTATAATCAGCATCCTCAATTTCTCTTCTCGCATTTAGCTTCCATCTCGCCGGTGATCAAAATGCAAACCTACTAGGGGAAGAGGAGTATTTTAGGCATTTAAAAATAGGCTTCCCCATGAGAAAAAAAGGAAGTAGGGACATTGTAGTAATTTTACAGTGTGAGTATATTTGTTAAAAAACGTAAATATGTTTGGCTTTTTGATAAAATTTGTATTATATATATACAAAATCTTAATCTATTTCATTCATTTGCTAGATCAACTACTAAAACTTATGTAGACAAAATTTTTCATTATTTAACATTTTTTAAAAATATTTGTGTACAAAAAATTATTTTTAATAAGATTTCATTATAATTGGTAAAGTAGAAAAATATATTTAATATAAGGAGTTACGTTATATTATTTAAAGTTTATAGAATTAAGTACTCTCAAAAATAACAATTTCAATATTTATTTCTAAATTTTTGAAAATTTATTAATATTTTTTTATTTTTTGAATATAATGGAATCTAACAGCATCTAACGACATGTTAAAGTTAAATAATTATTTTATAGGCCTCATCAATATGATCTTTATAAAAATATAAAATCATAGTTTTTATTTTAAATTTAAAACTTAAATTTAAATTTAAATGTTTGTATTCTTTTGTTGTTAATTTGTGGGTTATATTTGCATGAAAATTTTTAATAATAAAATAAAAATTTTAATAATATACAAAACTGTAATAATTATTATATATGACTTTTTAAAAAGTAAACTGTAATAAATTATATTACAACATTTAATTTTAAAATTTTTGAAAATATTTTACATAAATTTATTTATTTTATAAAAGATATATATTTAATAATTCATTTTAGAACTATGCCAACTTGGATTTTGCATTAAACAATTCAAAAAAGGAATAAATATATAAGGCTATAATTCGAAACAATAATTAATTTAAATTAAATGAAATAAAAATTTAAATAAATATATGAAATTGTAATAATTATATTATATATGAGTTTCAAAAATAAAACTATAATCCTAATTTAACGCTCACAAAAATTAAAATAATATAGATATTTGTTTAAATTATTAAAAATACATCGATTTACTAGAAAGTTTGTAACTTTATCAAAAGTTATCTAAAATAACATTCTTATAATTTATATTAAAAAATTTTAAAAATATCAACTATTGTCTTTTTATTTAAAGGGACTTTACAAGATATATCCATATTTTTATTTTTTGTCGTTTAGATTTTACAAAACAAGCTGTTTGTTTTTAGATTTTACAAAACAGTTGCACATGCACGATAGCATATGCACCATCAAAGCACTGTTCAACCATGCTCCACCACCTCCATTCACCATGGGAAGCCATTAATGCTTCCCAAACCCACCAAATCAGTGGACGATTCTTACAACCTAAGATGTGCAAGCTAGCTAGCGTAAGTCCATCTTCTTCGGCGTCTATATTGGTGGCGGTCATCATTCTTCCAAGCCGGCGAATCGAGCCACCATCTGCAGCCCCTTATTTTTCAGATCTACCCACGGTGGACATGGATTCAAGAATCTAACCCACTGACTTGATTCGCAAGATGAAAATAGCACCAAATCTGATTCCTCAGCCCTGATCATCTTCACCTACAACAAAACAGGAAGCAGTTGTTGTCCGCCACCACCAGCCATTAGCCCAAGGTTGAAACCGAGCATGCCACCATTTCAACCGCCCTAAATTCAAATATATAGCTCCAAGAAAAATCAACCATCTACAAATTAGGTAGCTAGCTAAAAATGAAACAAGGAAGATGGAGGAAAGGAAGACGGAAGAGATAGGGGGGAGAGAGAGAGAGAGAGAGAGAGAGTGACACATGGGTCTGGCATCGAATTCGATGCTCCCTCGTGATTTTTTCACTTTCCGAAAATGCCCAACTACATCATAGCCATCCACCCTAGATTGACGATGAAGATGTTGCTTCCTGCGAGAAAAACGCAGGGACGGCTTCCCATGGGTTGGCTTCCTTAAAGATATTCATCCCCAACACCCCGAGCAGGTCATTGCCCGTATTAGTTTCCCATGTTCCCTGTCTATTTCACATAGTTGGGGCTCTTCCAGTAGACGATAATGAGTGAATATGTGCAAGGAGTTTCGATGTACCATGTTTCAAGCCCTTTTTTAAAATTTTGTTAAACTTTACATAAAACCAAGTGTATTCAGCTTATATACTAAAATTTCGCTTTCTAGATTTGTATACATATATATTTTTATTTTAAAATTTTACAGTTTTCACCACATTTAATATTAAATATAGGTGAAAATGGTTAATTTTTAAAAATTTTAAAAATATATATAATTTTAAAATTATAAATTTTAGTAAGTATAAAGATTAAAATTGGCCCATGTAAAAATGAAAAAAAAGCTCCAAATACGTAGTGTACAAGGCTTGGTACCCACTGCGACTTCTGATGTGAACATTAAGAAATCGTGGAGGCATCCTATAAAATTTCGAGGACTTATTGGATGAATAGACCATACGAAGCTAGTTCATTCATCTTACACAAAAATAGTGTGCACATGAATATCATTGAACATTGTCCTTTATTATTTTCGAGGTGGATGAAACTAGCCAAAGCACATGGATGCATTAAAATCGCTAATTGATAAACACAGAATAGGCAAAACCTTTGTACATCACTTATTAAACTTTCATGTTCACCATCTAAACAAACTATTTGCAGTCTCTTTGTAATTGGATAATTATAAGCAGGATGCACCAGGAACGATCCAGAATCCAAACTAGCTCTTATTTCTGTAGAAGCACACCTCGGCTTTCAACAATTCGACCTGATTGTGTGCTACTCACCTGTCCTAAAACAAACAAACCAAATGATAAAAAAAATAAAAATAATTATAAAGAAAAAAAACATTGAACAGCAAGTAGAAGTAGATTAAAATTTTCCATTAAGAGACTGCATAATAAAACTATCACCTTCTGAAAATTTCTACTCAGCAAAAGCAAACACAAAATAAATCCTTTTTCAATGGATTCATTTGCCAATTACAGATCAAAAATGATAAGTACAGTATCTTTAAGGCCATATAAATCACGAAAATACGAAAAAAGCAGCACATCATTTACTACATTCCATGGATGGACTGAAGAACCGCTTTTCATGGTTTATGTCATGCATGGATGGATGATCAAACTCACTGATTGAGAGAAGGAACCTTTCCATGTACAAAAATCTGCTCCATGACGTCCGGATACAGTTAGTATGTTGGGTGGGCCTAGTCAGTGGCTTGCCTAACCCCCCGTATCCGCATTATAAATAGGCAAACTAGATGAGAGGGAGCTAGAGGTGGCGATATATAGTTGTGGAATGTCTTTTCTTGCATTTTTTTTAGTTCTTCGATTCAAGAGCTTTGGGTTGCACTCGTTATTCTGTAATCGTTCTTCCTATCAATAAATTCTCTGATTAGGGATTCCATGGTTGGAACCTGTCAAGTCCACTTGTATTGAATTAAAACAGTAGTGCTGCATTTGTAAATTTAAATAAATATCCAAGGAGGCTATTCCATTTCCTTTTAACAATAGGCCATTATTAAAAGTTAATTTAACAATAAAAATATCACCCTCTCTCTCTCTTTTCCTTTTTTTTATTGAGTTTACTCAAAGTTGGAAAGAAAATATTAGCATCCGAAGTCAGGTGGACTTTACTAATAATCACTTCATATTTATGCATGCATGAGCGTTCTACCTCTAGGGATTTTGGCTATTGGCATGCTACTAAACAATTTTTTCTTTTATTATGTTACTCACCTTGAATAACTAAACACACTCATTTGGGAGCAGGATAATCAAACTACCACATACCTACCTAATATAAGAGAAGAATATCTTTTATACTCACAATATTTGCATATAATTCATAATGTACTTGTAATATTTCATGAATTTCTCTTATATCTATAACATTTTACCATAAATCTTATTATATCCATGTTATTAACATAACCATTATCTATTCTATTAAAAAGATGATTTTACCACTCTACGATTTTTCTAATTAAAATGATTCAACTTTAATATAACTCTTAAATCATTTAATGCTATATATTAATGATTTATTATCATTAATTGAGTTATATTAGAATAATTGTCTCAGTTAGAAAATTTTGAATGAGCAAAATTATTTTTTTGATAGAATAGATAACGGTTGTATTAACATCAAGGACATGAGAGAAATTTAAGATGAAATGTTAAGAATATATGGGGGATTTATAAAATATTATAGGTATATAAGGAATTATGGGCAATTGTTAAAGAGGCGAGAGGAATTTTTTCAATATTGAAGCCCCGGAAACTTTCAATCGCGCTAATTAAGGGCAAATGTCACGGATGTGAGAGTAATTTTTCCAATATTTAAGGACGGGAACCTTTCAATCACACTACTCTCACGTCCAAGCCACGAGACCACTAAGCAACTTATTCGGTCTATTTCTTAGGCTCAGCCATCGGCCATCCTCCTGCCTCCATCGTTTGAGGACTCTTGGTATGTAACTGAGGTGCCACATGTAGCTATTAGTTAGTGAAGGTAAACACATAACACTAGATCAGTGTATCTGGATCATCATGGATCAATAATCGAAGTCCCACCGTCAACTTCTATCGGTAAATACCCTTCTCACAATAAATTAAAGTCATACCCTCCATATCATTTGGTCGCTTATACATGCATGTAGCTAGCTAGTGGATGCACTTGAGAACTAGAAAAAGTTCTTGACTCTGCAGATTACTTGCTCCAAATGCCTTACAATCATTGAATAGCTCTTCTAGCCTAGCGGTAAATCGGTCGAAGAGATCATCGATGATGCGATCCCCGAAGTGTTTGCTGATGATCCCTTCCAGCGACGCACGCATGTGGAGACTTGAGGCCCGACAATAACCAGGCTCTCCCGACCGTGATGGGCGGGGCACCACTTGCAGCGTCTCAATGCTGAAACGTCCATTTTTCTCCACCACATTCTTCAATTCCCGCGGAGATGGAGCGTAGATTGGCAAGTTGAAAGTGTCTACCTTGTCTTGATCGAAAACACCCTGCAAATTAGTTACGCAGCTTTTGGTCTCAGTTCTTTTGGCAACAATTGACAAACATGAGAAGGGGGCCAGGGATTAATATTATAAATGGTTCAGGTTTTAAAAGAAAATATATATTAAAAAGCTGGTTGTTACTTATTTTAGTAAGAATTAGGTGCACGTATCCAGAACCTAAATATTTATTTAGGGATATGTTCAAGTGCAGACGATTGCACTTGTACCCTGGTTAGAGTGTTGCAGGGTGCAAACGGTGCCCATATTAATCATAAAATTTGAATCTCTTTGGCATATGGCTTAAAATCATTTATTTCTCCATGATATCAAAAATCATACCCAATCAAAGTCTAGTTAAGGTTTTTGTCAGCTGCAAACGGCCCTATATTGATTATAAAATCAAAACTGAACTAACCCATTACATTTAGAATTTTTTTTACAGTAGTACATTAAGCTTTGTCTAAATAAAAGATGTATATGGGCTCCATCTAAAAATGATGCAAAATCAATATCATAAAAGTTCCTTTTGCTAAAAAGAGAATGAAAAATTAACACTTAACTACCTTATTTTTTCATTTTTACTATCATATTCCAATCATTTTTATATCTTTTCAATCATTTTTTGATATCTTTTCATTCAACTAACGTCCCTATTTTTTTTAGTCTCACTTTATCCCAATCATATTCATTCCATCCCATTTTTTATTTTTCTCTAAACAAATACATTAAAATGTTTGATTTAGATATTAATTTTGAAATTTTATTTTCAACATCTAAACCACTTATATTTTATGATATTGATTTAAATGTTAATTTTAAAGTTGTATTTTTAACATTTAAATTATCTAAAACATGTCTTATATGGATAAATAATTATATAAAATACTATTATATTCTATTATATCGATGAATAGGTCTAAACATTTTTCATAATTTACATAAACATATACATTTTAAAGTGAATGTGGATCATCTAAAACTCAAAAAGTCTAATTGGGATGATTTTTGATAAAACAAATGATTTTAAGTCACATGGCTGATGAACTTTTAATTTTACGATCATTGTGGCCATTTGCAATTAACATACCCTCATATATATATATATGTATATATATACATGGGTTCGGATAAAATATACCCACATTTATTATCTTTATTGATAAATATTTATTTTTTGATGTCAAAAATCATTTTATTAGAAATTTATATATTTTAAAAGTTGAAACCTTTTGGGAGTGAATAGATCAACGTTGAAATTAAAAATTAAATACACAATATTAAATATTTTAATATACATAAATTTCAAATCATAAATAAATATATAAATAGATGATTCTATACATCCGTTTGCATAGTAAAAACCATGCACTAAGGCCAAAAATAGTTTTATTTATAAAATTATTATTTTAAGTGTATTTAATATATATATACACTAAATTTTATCATTTTTGGACATATGTATATATATTTTTTGAATTTAAATATAGGGGTATTTTAGTCATTTTAAAGGTTAACAAATGGTTAAATTCTACTATATTTTAAATTTAAAAAATACATACATTCTAAAAATAGTGAAACTTAGTGTATATATGTGGATTAAATAACTTTTTCTGATGAAAATGGATAGAATAACTTAAAGGAGTAGTTCTGTAAAAAATTTAAAAATGCTTTTAGGGCAGCTGCATATAGGGATGCAATTCGAGCTCATGAAACTCGGGTTCACTTCAACCTTAACCCTAATCCTAACCTTGTTTGTAAAACCTAAACCCTAACTTTATTTTTGAAAATTGAATTTGAGTTGAGTTTCAAGTTGGAATTTCGGTTGATGAATTTACATTATATTTAAGAGTGACAAGTTTAGAATTTTATATAAATATATAATAATAACAAATTGTGTAAGCAAACATAATAATATATAGTTAAACTATAGATTTTATTTTTAAAATATAGCAATATAAAGAATATTTCTAGAAGAAAATTTAACATAAAAAATAAGATAAAGGAAGAAAATTAATGCATGTAAAATTTAATGGTGGAATTAAAAGACAAACGAAAATGATATGCTTTATTTATAATATAATTACAATATACTAAACATGTATTCAAATATAAATATAAATAATATAAAATACACAAAATATGAAGAAATATTGTTTAGATATTATGTATATAATATATTTTATAAAAATATAAAATAAGAAATCGAGATAACAATATCATGTTTATAAATTAGGTTCCTTGGGTTCGGGTTCTTCGGGCTCAGGTTGTAAAAATGCAAATGTTAACACTGTTGGAATTCGGGTTTGAGCTCTACCCGGCCCAAATTATACCCCTAGCTGCATGGCCAAACGCTTATATATACACATGTATATGAGATATGCTACTATGCAGATGGACTGTCCCGTAACTAAAGTGCAATCCACAAACAATCGGGCCCCACATATATTAAAATATAATAATACTTTATACAATCATTTATCAATATAAAAATCATACTTTGGACTGTTTACATATTAAAAATACCATTTTAAAATTGATATTTATGTTAAACAAATTTATTACGTTGAAATCATAGCATTTTAAGATGAGGCCCATATATATTTTGGATTTGGATGAAATGTTTTTTGAAGGAAGGAAATTGATATGATAATAAAGTGAATAATTCTAAATATAAATGGTGAGTTAGATTTTCAATTTATGATCGAATGGACCCCAAAGTGTATGGATTGCGCAGTGCAGTTGTGTGCACTGGATCAAAAAAATATATATATGTGGAAAATATTTCAGTGCATTCAGATTGCACCATGCGGTCCATGCATTGTGGGGCCACTCAATCATTAATGGAAAATCTACCCACTAATTATATTTAGAATTATTTATTTTATTAGCATGCCAATTTTCATCTAACTTGGATGTGTATTGGACCCATCTGAAAATGACACGAAATCAACTTAATAAAATAATTTGATGTAAATAGCAATTTTAAAATTATTTTCTCAACATCTAAAGCATCTAATATATTGTTTTTATATGGATAAATGAATGCATAAAGAATCATAAAATTTTAATATGTGTGAGACACATTTTGAACTATGGTGTCTACACCAGAATTGTTCTCTTTCTATATGTATATATATGGATGAATGTTACAAATAGTTTACATTTATTAAAAAAACCATACAAGTGCATAGACACATGGTTGCAATCAATGTACCGTATTTACCTACCTGATTAACCATGTCATTTAGGCATGAGCCCAAGCAGCTGAAGCCAACCTCGAAGAGGGAGTCAGATGGGTGGATCTCATCTCGACGGCATGGAAGGAGGAGGAACATCAGCCCTTGGTCGGCCATCTCCACAGCCCTTGCACTGAGAAAGCACTCCATGTCCTTGCTAAATTGAGCTAAGTAGGCCTCCACCACAGCCTCTTTTACACCTGCACCTGCGTAGGAAATTCTACCTCCATTCCACGCATCCGACTTCCGATCAAGCACCTCTTCTGGCACCTTCGATAGCCAATTCAGCGCAAATGATGAGTGGAAGATGTCGATGGTGGCGTTGGGAAAGAGACGGCCATGGAATGTTCCGGGCACGCCAGCGACGAAGTAGCAGCGGTCCAGGGGAAGGGATTTGAAGAGTGTGTTGAAATCATTTGAGACGTTGTCATTGAAGAAGAGTTGGAATTCAGGGAGGTGGAGGGAGCTGGCGGTTGGGCCCTGGGCGGACTTATACGTGAGCTCTACCGCTTCAACTATGATTTGGAGGACAGAGATGGAGTTAGAGCCGCTGGAGCATCCAAGGTCAGCAATGCGGAAGATGGTGTGATTGGTGGACGTGGCATTCGAATGCCGCCCAAGCCTAATTTGGAGTATCTTGGTGATGAGATCGCTGATCAAGGCCTTCACTTTCTCCACAACATCACCCTGCATTAACCACGAAAGCATGGTAATATGGAATATGATAATGAAATATGGATTTTTTTTTATTATAAATAATAAAGAACAAAAGTAAAAAATGAAAATCGATAACAAATCAAGCCTTGGAAATATCAATCTCTGCTCAACCACATCTTCATGCATGCAAAATTTTAGACGTGGTATCCTCTGACGAAGATTCGTGCAAGCATACTTGCCCCCAAACGCGGGGGAGAAATGGCGAACCTGATGCTTGGAGTTGTGGGCGTAGCTGTTCGGCCCGTCTCCGCCATTCATAGATACCACCATATCCATCTTATATGTTTCTAAGATATATAGCTCTTGCTCTTGCTGATACATGCATGATCACGAATGCAAGAACATATATATATAAAAACGTCCAACCTAGTTAATTTCACGCCATTAACTATCCATCTAGCGAGGTTTGCCCGTGATTCTGTTTTTTTTTTTATATATATGACTTGCCCGTGATTCATGGTCGATTTTGGTAAACAAAATTAAGAACGTTGGAGAGGTTAACGTGCGTACGTACGTTTTACATTAAAAATGTGTGTACATAGGCGGCCAAACATACAAGTGGTGTTGCCACTTTTTTAAGAATTGAACCACACGGTTAGACTATAAACCGCCCATGTTGTAGTTCGCTAGTATTTCCGGATCAACAGTAGTTTAACCACCGGTTCACACTAGCTGAATTGGAAGAATCGGAAACCAGTAATGAAAACAGTTCATCGACTGGTCCAGTTTTCAAAACATTGGGTCATATACAGATGAATTGAAAATGATTAACAGTGGCTGACATGCGCCAAGAGATCCATAAGTTCTAGGGGACATAAAACTTTTATTAAAAAAAGTTTTGGCACAGAAGTTTTTGAGACAGGAAAAGTGATTGATACGATAGAAGTATAGCAAAGAAAAAGTTAAAATAAATAGATCGATTATACAGGTAGGAGTGGGGAAGTGATTGAAACGTAAGATAGTTATATAGAAAATATGAAGAAATGATTAAAAAATATGGTATTACAGGAAATAAAAAATTTTATATTCACATATTTCATGGAATGACAAACAAACCCTCTATGATAGGAACTAATTCAATGCACCGGGTGCAAACCCCATTTTTTAAAATTTTTTTAAAACTTTTTTCACACAACTGTTAATCTAAGTGTATTTAACATGTGTATCAATTTTTACCATTTTTGTAGATTTTTATATATTGTTTATTAGTTTAAACTACTGTTGATCCGGAAATACTAGCGAACTACAACATGGGCAGTTTATAGTCTAACCGTGTGGTTCAATTCTTAAAAAAGTGGCAACACCACTTGTATGTTTGGCCGCCTATGTACACACATTTTTAATGTAAAACGTACGTACACACGTTAACCTCGCCAATGTTCTTAATTTTGTTTACCAAAATCGACCATGAATCACGGGCAAGTCATATATATATATATAAAAGAATCACGGGCAAACCTCGCTAGATGGATAGTTAATGGCGTGAAATTAACTAGGTTGGACGTTTTTATATATATGTTCTTGCATTCGTGATCATGCATGTATCAGCAAGAGCAAGAGCTATATATCTTAGAAACATATAAGATGGATATGGTGGTATCTATGAATGGCGGAGACGGGCCGAACAGCTACGCCCACAACTCCAAGCATCAGGTTCGCCATTTCTCCCCCGCGTTTGGGGGCAAGTATGCTTGCACGAATCCTCGTCAGAGGAGACCACGTCTAAAATTTTGCATGCATGCAGATGTGGTTGAGCAGAGATTGATATTTCCATGGCTTGATTTGTTATCGATTTTCATTTTTTACTTTTGTTCTTTATTATTTATAATAAAAAAAATCCATATTTCATTATCATATTCTATATTACCAAGCTTTCGTGGTTAATGCAGGGTGATGTTGTGGAGAAAGTGAAGGCCTTGATCAGCGATCTCATCACCAAGATACTCCAAATTAGGCTTGGGCGGCATTCGAATGCCACGTCCACCAATCACACCATCTTCCGCATTGCTGACCTTGGATGCTCCAGCGGCTCTAACTCCATCTCTGTCCTCCAAATCATAGTTGAAGCGGTAGAGCTCACGTATAAGTCCGCCCAGGGCCCAACCGCCAGCTCCCTCCACCTCCCTGAATTCCAACTCTTCTTCAATGACAACGTCTCAAATGATTTCAACACACTCTTCAAATCCCTTCCCCTGGACCGCTGCTACTTCGTCGCTGGCGTGCCCGGAACATTCCATGGCCGTCTCTTTCCCAACGCCACCATCGACATCTTCCACTCATCATTTGCGCTGAATTGGCTATCGAAGGTGCCAGAAGAGGTGCTTGATCGGAAGTCGGATGCGTGGAATGGAGGTAGAATTTCCTACGCAGGTGCAGGTGTAAAAGAGGCTGTGGTGGAGGCCTACTTAGCTCAATTTAGCAAGGACATGGAGTGCTTTCTCAGTGCAAGGGCTGTGGAGATGGCCGACCAAGGGCTGATGTTCCTCCTCCTTCCATGCCGTCGAGATGAGATCCACCCATCTGACTCCCTCTTCGAGGTTGGCTTCAGCTGCTTGGGCTCATGCCTAAATGAAATGGTTAATCAGGTAGGTAAATACGGTACATTGATTGCAACCATGTGTCTATGCACTTGTATGGTTTTTTTAATAAATGTAAACTATTTGTAACATTCATCCATATATATACATATAGAAAGAGAACAATTCTGGTGTAGACACCATAGTTCAAAATGTGTCTCACACATATTAAAATTTTATGATTCTTTATGCATTCATTTATCCATATAAAAACAATATATTAGATGCTTTAGATGTTGAGAAAATAATTTTAAAATTGCTATTTACATCAAATTATTTTATTAAGTTGATTTCGTGTCATTTTCAGATGGGTCCAATACACATCCAAGTTAGATGAAAATTGGCATGCTAATAAAATAAATAATTCTAAATATAATTAGTGGGTAGATTTTCCATTAATGATTGAGTGGCCCCACAATTCATAGACCACATGGTGCAATATGAATGCACTGAAATATTTTCCACATATATATATTTTTTTGATCCAGTGCACACGACTGCACTGTGCAATCCATACACTTCGGGGCCCATTCGATCATAAATTGAAAATCTAACTCACCCTTTATATTTAGAATTATTCACTTTATTATCATATCAATTTCCTTCCTTCAAAAAAAATTTCATCCAAATCCAAAATATATATGGGCCTCATCTTAAAATGCTATGATTTCAACGTAATAAATTTGTTTAACATAAATATCAATTTTAAAATGGTATTTTCAATATGTAAACCGTCCAAAGTATGATTTTTATATTGATAAATGATTGTATAAAATATTATTATATTTTAATATATGTGGGGCCCGATTGTTTGTGGATTGCACTTTAGTTACGGGACAGTCCATCTGCACAGTAGCATATCCATATACATGTGTATATATAAGCGTTTGGCCATGCAGCTAGGGGTATAATTTGGGCCGGGTAGAGCTCAAACCCGAATTCCAACAGTGTTAACATTTGCATTTTTACAACCTGAGCCCGAAGAACCCAAACCCAAGGAACCTGATTTATAAACATGATATTGTTATCTCGATTTCTTATTTTATATTTTTATAAAATATATTATATACATAATATCTAAACAATATTTCTTCATATTTTGTGTATTTTATATTATTTATATTTATATTTGAATACATGTTTAGTATATTGTAATTATATTATAAATAAAGCATATCATTTTCGTTTGTCTTTTAATTCCACTATTAAGTTTTACATACACTAATTTTCTTCCTTTATCTTATTTTTTATGTTAAATTTTCTTCTAGAAATATTCTTTATATTGCTATATTTTAAAAATAAAATCTATAGTTTAACTATATATTATTATGTTTGCTTACACAATTTGTTATTATTATATATTTATATAAAATTCTAAACTTGTAACTCTTAAATATAATGTAAATTCATCAACCAAAATTCCAACTTGAAACTCAACTCAAATTCAATTTTCAAAAATAAAGTTAGGGTTTAGGTTTTACAAACAAGGTTAGGATTAGGGTTAGGGGTAATGTTTTATAAATAAGGTTAGGGTTAAGGTTGAAGTGAACCCGAGTTTCATGAGCTCGAATTGCATCCCTATATGCAGCTGCCCTAAAAGCATTTTTTTAATTTTTTACAGAACTACTCTTTTAAGTTATTCTGTCCATTTTCATCAGAAAAAGTTATTTAATCCACATATATACACTAAGTTTCACTATTTTTAGAATGTATGTATTTTTTAAATTTAAAATATAGTAGAATTTAACCATTTTTTAACCTTTAAAATGACTAAAATACCCCTATATTTAAATTCAAAAAATATATATACATATGTCCAAAAATGATAAAATTTAGTGTATATATATATTAAATACACTTAAAATAACAATTTTATAAATAAAACTATTTTTTGTCTTAGTGCATGGTTTTTACTATGCAAACGGATGTATAGAATCATCTCTTTATATATTTATTTATGATTTGAAATTTATGTATATTAAAATATTTAATATTGTATATTTAATTTTTAATTTCAACGTTGATCTATTCACTCCCAAAAGGTTTCAACTTTTAAAATATATAAATTTCTAATAAAATGATTTTCGACATCAAAAAATAAATATTTATCAATAAAGATAATAAATGTGGGTATATTTTATCCGAACCCATGTATATATATACATATATGTATATATATACATATATATATATATATATATATATATATATATATATATATATATATATATATATGAGGGTATGTTAATTGCAAATGGCCACAATGATCGTAAAATTAAAAGTTCATCAACCATGTGACTTAAAATCATTTGTTTTATCAAAAATCATCCCAATTAGACTTTTTGAGTTTTAGATGATCCACATTCACTTTAAAATGTATATGTTTATGTAAATTATGAAAAATGTTTAGACCTATTCATCGATATAATAGAATATAATAGTATTTTATATAATTATTTATCCATATAAGACATGTTTTAGATAATTTAAATGTTAAAAATACAACTTTAAAATTAACATTTAAATCAATATCATAAAATATAAGTGGTTTAGATGTTGAAAATAAAATTTCAAAATTAATATCTAAATCAAACATTTTAATGTATTTGTTTAGAGAAAAATAAAAAATGGGATAGAATGAATATGATTGGGATAAAGTGAGACTAAAAAAAACAGAGACGTTAGTTGAATGAAAAGATATCAAAAAATGATTGAAAAGATATAAAAATGATTGGAATATGATAGTAAAAATGAAAAAATAAGGTAGTTAAGTGTTAATTTTTCATTCTCTTTTTAGCAAAAGGAACTTTTATGATATTGATTTTGCATCATTTTTAGATGGAGCCCATATACATCTTTTATTTAGACAAAGCTTAATGTACTACTGTAAAAAATAATTCTAAATGTAATGGGTTAGTTCAGTTTTGATTTTATAATCAATATAGGGCCGTTTGCAGCTGACAAAAACCTTAACTAGACTTTGATTGGGTATGATTTTTGATATCATGGAGAAATAAATGATTTTAAGCCATATGCCAAAGAGATTCAAATTTTATGATTAATATGGGCACCGTTTGCACCCAGCAACACTCTAACCAGGGTACAACTGCAATCGTCTGCACTTGAACATATCCCTAAATAAATATTTACGTTCTGGATACGTGCACCTAATTCTTACTAAAATAAGTAACAACCAGTTTTTAATATATATTTTCTTTTAAAACCTGAACCATTTATAATATTAATCCCTGGCCCCCTTCTCATGTTTGTCAATTGTTGCCAAAAGAACTGAGACCAAAAGCTGCGTAACTAATTTGCAGGGTGTTTTCGATCAAGACAAGGTAGACACTTTCAACTTGCCAATCTACGCTCCATCTCCGCGGGAATTGAAGAATGTGGTGGAGAAAAATGGACGTTTCAGCATTGAGACGCTGCAAGTGGTACCCCGCCCATCACCGTTGGGAGAGCCTGGCTATTGTCGGGCCTCAAGTCTCCACATGCGTGCGTCGCTAGAAGGGATCATCAGCAAACACTTTGGGGATCTCATCATCGATGATCTCTTCGACCGATTTACCGCTAGACTGGAAGAGCTATTCAATGATTGTAATCTACAGATTCAAGAACTGTTTCTAGTTCTCAAGTGCATCCACTAGCTAGCCAGCTACATGCATGTATAAGCGACCAAATGATGTGGAGGGTATGACTTTAATTTATTGTGAGAAGGGTATTTACCGATAGAAGTTGACGGTGGGACTTCGATTATTGATCCATGATGATCCAGATACACTGAGCTAGTGTTATGTGTTTACCTTCACTAACTAATAGCTACATGTGGCACCTCAGTTACATACCAAGAGTCCTCAAACGATGGAGGCAGGAGGATGGCTGATGGCTGAGCCTAAGAAACAAACCGAATAAGTCGCTTAGTGGTCTCGTGGCTTGGACGTGAGAGTAGTGTGATTGAAAGGTTCCCATCCTTAAATATTGGAAAAATTACTCTCATATCCGTGACATTTTCCCTTAATTAGCATGATTGAAAGTTTCCGGGGCTTCAATATTGAAAAAATTCCTCTCGCCTCTTTAACAATTGCCCATAATTCCTTATATACCTATGATATTTTATAAATCCCCCATATATTCTTAACATTTCATCTTAAATTTCTCTCATGTCCTTGATGTTAATACAACCGTTATCTATTCTATCAAAAAAATAATTTTGCTCATTCAAAATTTTCTAACTGAGACAATTATTCTAATATAACTCAATTAATGATAATAAATCATTAATATATAGCATTAAATGATTTAAGAGTTATATTAAAGTTGAATCATTTTAATTAGAAAAATCGTAGAGTGGTAAAATCATCTTTTTAATAGAATAGATAATGGTTATGTTAACAACATAGATATAATAAGATTTATGATAAAATGTTATAGATATAAGAGAAATTCATGAAATATTACAAGTACATTACGAATTATATGCAAATATTGTGAGTGTAAAAGATATTCTTCTCTTATATTAGGTAGGTATGTGGTAGTTTGATTATCTTGCTCCCAAATGAGTGTGTTTAGTTATTCAAGGTGAGTAACATAATAAAAGAAAAAATTGTTTAGTAGCATGCCAATAGCTAAAATCCCTAGAGGTAGAACGCTCATGCATGCATAAATATGAAGTGATCATTAGTAAAGTCCACCTGACTTCGGATGCTAATATTTTCTTTCCAACTTTGAGTAAACTCAAAAAAAAAAAGGAAAAGAGAGAGAGGGTGATATTTTTATTGTTAAATTAAATTTTAATAATGGCCTATTGTTAAAAGGAAATGGAATAGCCTCCTTGGATATTTATTTAAATTTGCAAATGCAGCACTACTGTTTTAATTCAATACAAGTGGACTTGACAGGTTCCAACCATGGAATCCTTAATCAGAGAATTTATTGATAGGAAGAACGATTACAAAATAAAGAGTGCAACCCAAAGCTCTTGAATCGAAGAACTAAAAAAAATGTGAGAAAAGACATTCCACAACTATATATCGCCACCTCTAGCTCCCTCTCATCTAGTTTGCCTGTTTATAATGCGGATACGGGGGGTTAGGCAAGCCACTGACGAGGCCCACCCAACATACTAACCGTATCCGGACGTCATGGAGCAGATTTGTGTACATGGAAAGGTTCCTTCTCTCAATCAGTGAGTTTGATCATCCATCCATGCATGACATAAACCATGAAAAGCGGTTCTTTAGTCCATCCATGGAATGTAGTAAATGATGCGCTGCTTTTTCATATTTTCGTGATTTATATGGCCTTAAAGATACTGTACTTATCATTTTTGATCTGTAATTGGCAAATGAATCCATTGAAAAAGGATTTATTTTGTGTTTGCTTTTGCTGAGTAGAAATTTTCAGAAGGTGATAGTTTTATTATGCAGTCTCTTAATGGAAAATTTTAATCTACTTCTACTTGCTGTTCAATGTTTTTTTTCTTTATAATTATTTTTATTTTTTTTATCATTTGGTTTGTTTGTTTTAGGACAGGTGAGTAGCACACAATCAGGTCGAATTGTTGAAAGCCGAGGTGTGCTTCTACAGAAATAAGAGCTAGTTTGGATTCTGGATCGTTCCTGGTGCATCCTGCTTATAATTATCCAATTACAAAGAGACTGCAAATAGTTTGTTTAGATGGTGAACACGAAAGTTTAATAAGTGATGTACAAAGGTTTTGCCTATTCTGTGTTTATCAATTAGCGATTTTAATGCATCCATGTGCTTTGGCTAGTTTCATCCACCCCGAAAATAATAAAGGACGATGTTCAATGATATTCATGTGCACACTATTTTTGTGTAAGATGAATGAACTAGCTTCGTATGATCTATTCATCCAATAAGTCCTCGAAATTTTATAGGATGCCTCTATGATTTCTTAATGTTTACATCAGAAGTCGCAGTGGGTACCAAGCCTTGTACACTACGTATTTGGAGCTTTTTTTTCATTTTTACGTGGGCCAATTTTAATCTTTATACTTACTAAAATTTATAATTTTAAAATTATATATATTTTTTAAAATTTTAAAAATTAACCATTTTCACCTATATTTAATATCAAATGATGGTGAAAACTGTAAAATTTTAAAATAAAAATATATATGTATACAAATCTAGAAAGCGAAATTTTAGTATATAAGCTGAATACACTTGGTTTTACGTAAAGTTTAACAAAATTTTAAAAAAGGGCTTGAAACATGGTACATCGAAACTCCTTGCACATATTCACTCATTATCATCTACTGGAAGAGCCCCAACTACGTGAAATAGACAGGGAACATGGGAACCTAATACGGGCAATGACCTGCTCGGGTGTTGGGGATGAATATTTTTAAGGAAGCCAACCCATGGGAAGCCGTCCCTGCATTTTTCTCGCAGGAAGCAACATCTTCATCGTCAATCTAGGGTGGATGGCTACGATGTAGTTGGAAATTTTCGAAAAGTGAAAAAATCACGAGGGAGCATCAAATTCGATGCCAGACCCACGCGTCACTCTCTCTCTCTCTCTCCCCCTGTCTCTTCCGTCTTCCTTTCCTCCATCTTCCTTGTTTCGTTTTTAGCCAACTACCTAATTTGGAGATGGTTGATTTTTCTTGGAGCTATATATTTGAATTTAGGGCGGTTGAAATGGTGGCATGCTCGGTTTCGGCCTTGGGCTAATGGTTGGTGGTGGCGGACAACAACTGCTTCCTGTTTTGTTGTAGGTGAAGATGATCAGTGCTGAGGAATCAGATTTGGTGCTATTTTCATCTTGTGAATCAAGTCAGTGGGTTAGATTCTTGAATCCATGGCCACCGTGGGCAGATCTGAAAAATAAGGGGCTGCAGATGGTAGCTCGATTCGCCGGCTTGGAAGAATGATGACCGCCACCAATATAGACGCCGAAGAAGATGGACTTATGCTAGCTAGCTTGCACATCTTAGGTTGTAAGAATCGTCCACTGATTTGGTGGGTTTGGGAAGCAACAATGGCTGCCCATGGTGAATGGAGGTGGTGGAGCATGGTTGAACAGTGCTTTGATGGTGCATATGCTATCGTGCATGTGCAACTGTTTTGTAAAATCTAAAAATAAATAGCTTGTTTTGTAAAATCTGAACGACAAAAAATAAAAATATGGATATATCTTGTAAAGTCCCTTTAAATAAAAAGACAATAGTTGATATTTTTAAAAATTTTAATATAAATTATAAGAATGTTATTTTAGATAACTTTTGATAAATTTATAAACTTTCTAGTAAATTGATGTATTTTTAATAATTAAAAAAATATCTATATTATTTTAATTTTTGTGAGCGTTAAATTAGGATTATAGTTTTATTTTTGAAACTCATATATAATATAATTATTACAATTTTATATATTTATTTAAATTTTTATTTCATTTAATTTAAATTAATTATTGTTTCGAATTATAGCCTTATATATTTATTCCTTTTTTGAATTGTTTAATGCAAAATCCAAGTTGGCATAGTTCTAAAATTAATTATTAAATATATATCTTTTATAAAATAAATAAATTTATGTAAAATATTTTCAAAAATTTTAAAATTAAATGTTGTAATATAATTTATTACAGTTTAATTTTTAAAAAGTCATATATAATAATTATTACGGTTTTGTATATTTATTAAAATTTTTATTTTATTATTAAAAATTTTCATGCAAATATAACCCACAAATTAACAGCAAAAGAATACAAACATTTAAATTTAAATTTAAGTTTTAAATTTAAAATAAAAACTATGATTTTATATTTTTATTAAGATCATATTGATGAGGCCTATAAAATAATTATTTAACTTTAATATGTCGTTAGATGCTGTTAGATTCCATTATATTCAAAAAATAAAAAAATATTAATAAATTTTCAAAAATTTAGAAATAAATATTGAAATTGTTATTTTTGAGAGTACTTAATTCTATAAACTTTAAATAATATAACATAACTCCTTATATTAAATATATTTTTCTACTTTACCAATTATAATGAAATCTTATTAAAAATAATTTTTTGTACACAAATATTTTTAAAAAATGTTAAATAATGAAAAATTTTGTCTACATAAGTTTTAGTAGTTGATCTAGCAAATGAATGAAATAGATTAAGATTTTATATATATATAATACAAATTTTATCAAAAAACCAAACATATTTACGTTTTTTAACAAATATACTCACACTGTAAAATTACTACAATGTCCCTACTTCCTTTTTTTCTCATGGGGAAGGCTTCCCATGGGTTGGGGCCCTATTTTTAAATGCCTAAAATACTCCTCTTCCCCTAGTAGGTTTGCATTTTGATCACCGGCGAGATGGAAGCTAAATGCGAGAAGAGAAATTGAGGATGCTGATTATAGATGTTGTCGCGGGGGATGATGTTGCGGTTCCGCATAAAGACGTAATATGGGTAAAGATTCATCATCAACAACGATCCGGTGCGAGAGAGGAACACAAGCAGTGCCAGGATGATGAAATTCATGGCCGAGTTGAAGAAGTCTTGTGAAGGGGGGAAGGGGTCAAGCACGATGTAGGCGGATTTCGAAGTGGAGAATATTGGCTATGAAGAGGGCGAGCTGTGACGTGGGCGGCGTAAAGAATTCAATGGCTATAACAAGGGGTAGGGTGGAGGAAGGGACGGTGGTGAGAACCTCTTCCTCAATGACGATAGCGTGATGCGAGCAATGTTATCAAATCGTTCTTATCTCCAATTTAGGCAAACTGGTTCAATTATTTCCTTTGCCATATAGTTTTAGAGACTTTTATACTGCTACCTTTGTGCAAGGCCACTGTTTTTTCGTAAATAGTTATTGGCAAGGAAAATAATTTCAATCACAACGGAAGCCTTGATGCAATTATCCTTTGCACAAGTCCAACTTTGTTTCATAGACTTACTTTCTTGGGCCCGACAATCACTGTGAAATGAATTTGCTTTGCATGAAATCTTTTGAGGAGGTAAATTTTGAAATGGTTGAATTAATTGGATTATTATTATATTATTTTTAAATATCCATTGTAATTGCGGTTAAGGGTGTAGTTTGTGCTCAATTCACTCCGGACTCAGCCAACCAACTCTAAAAAAATGCAAGGTTAGATTTTGCTCATATAGTTTTCATATCTTTGAATTTTTAAATTTGTAAATATACTCACATAGTTTATATATTTTTGCAAATATACTTGCATTATGATAATATAGTAATAGTACAATAATGGTGTAAGTAAATTTACAATTATAGTCAAACTAAGTAAGAGTCATTTGCAATTTTTGAAACTATGTAGATATATTCTCAATGATGATCAAACTATGTTGGTATGTTTTCAAATTATCCTTTTATAAATAAGGTCAGGGCTGCGATTGATGCAAATCCGCCTGAAGTTGCATCGTATGCTTAATATGGAGCATATTTAAATATAACACGATACATTTGTTTAAGGAAGGAATAATATTAATATTTGAATGTAGAGAGATGGTGTGGAAAAAGTAAAGGCCTTGATCAGCGATCTCATCTCTAAGACACTCCAAATTAGGCTTGGGTGGCATTCAGATGCCACATCCACCAATCACACCATATTCTTCATTGCTAATCTCGGATGCTCGACTGATTCCACTGACATTGCAGTCCTCCAAATCATAGTAGAAGCAGTAGAGCTCAAGTACAAATCCACCAAGGGCTTAATTGCTAGCTCCCATCGCCTCCCTGAATTCCAACTCTTCTTTGATGACAATGTCTCAAATGACTTCAACACACTCTTCAGATCCCTTCCCTTGGATCGCCATTTCTTCACCTGGAACATTCCATGGCCGAATCTTTCCAAAGGCCACCATCGACATCATCCACTCCTCATTTACACTACATTGGCTGTCAAAGGTGCCAAAAGAGGTGCTTGATAGGAAGTCCGATGTGTGGAATGGAGGTAGGATTTTCTGTAAAGGTGCAAAAGAGGCTGCGGTGGAGACCTACTTGGCTCAGTTTAGAAAGGACATGGAGTGCTTTCTTAGTGCGAGGGCTATCAAGATGGACGATCAAGCGCTGATGTTCCTCCTTTTTCCATGTCGTCAAGCTAAGATCCACCCATCTAAGTCCATCCTAGAAGTTGGTTACAGCTGTTTGGGCTCGTGCCTCAAAAACATGGCTAAGCAGGTATCGATATTCATCCGTAGCTCCCTTCGTCTTTGATTGGCCAATTAAGGAATTCAAATTAAAGCTGTGTAATTCATTTCCAGTGTATTTTCGATCAGGACAAGGTGGATACTTTCAACCTTCCATCTTACTTTCCATCCCCGCAGGAAGTCAAGATTGTGGTGGAGAAAAATGAACGTTTCAACATTGAGATGCTACAGGTGGTGGCCCACCCATTATCGTTCGACCACGCAGGTTGTCCATGGTTCGCGAGTCTCCATGCTTGTGCCTTGCTAGAAGGGATCATCAGCAGACACTTTGGAGATCACATCATCGATAATCTCCTTGAGAGATTTACTGCTAAGCTGGAAAAGCTTTTCAATGACCGTAAGGCACATGAGGCAAGTGATATGCAGCTAAAAGAATTGTAATGTGTCGCCTCGCTCTTATCCTGGGGATCTTGAGTTTATCTCTCCTTGAACCTTAATTCTCACCCAAAACATGTCCAAAAGATCCCCTGGCTCAACCCCTGCTTAACCTTCACATAGTTCAAACTACATGGGTCCCTAGATGCCATCTTTTGCTCCAAAATTTCTAAGTATTTTGGCCCAACATTCTTTGAACCATGTCGTGTGGCGCCCCAAATCGAGGTGCCTAGAAGCCTTACTCCGGGATCGTTTTGATTAGTAAATGTGACTCAGGATTGTTGCCCTGATCACACGGTAAGATTTTTTTTTAATATGTACAACATTAATACATAGAAAATTTCCATCATTCATCCAACATGAAATATATTTCATATATCACAGTTATGATAAAAAACTATTCCATAAACATTTTCATTGAAATAAAAAAATATTCATATACATCTCCAAATTAACATCATTATCTTTACATAAATATTCACATATACAACATTCATATCAAAACTACATAATACTTGGCATGCTGCCTTCATCATCATTTCCTGTCTGTTGTTGAAAAAGCATGGATGAGTAATAATACTTAGTAAACAAGCCATACATAAATTTTTTCAATCATTTTATGCATTTCATAAAATGCAAATGCAATGCATACATAGAATTCATGACATTCCTTTGGATGCGACACTAGCTAGGCGCCCATCCCATACATGCTCCCATTTCAGGGAGGTCGCCGCCGGCCTGGGCCTATTAAGCGACTCGGCAATAGCGAGGGGGACATCTGGTCCGCTTACTACCTCGACTAAGGCCTATTTCTCGTGCACATGCTCATTTACATACACATGCCGGCATGATATTTGCAAATCATAAACAATTTCATAAAAGGCATTTAATAAATAATTTAACAAAGCAAACTTCAGTTCATGTAAAGCAGTTATAGGTATGGCCAACCTTAAATAAATTTCATAAAGCGATTTACAATAATTTGCAACCATTTTGGAAATAATTTGCAAAAGATATAACTTGCTTACCTTCTCAGTGGGTGTCTTTGACCTTTTCTTTTCCTTTTCCTATTCAAGGAAAAAGGATAATTTTATTTCTTCTATTCAAGCTGCTTCCCATGCATGCTCTATAATTCTTTATATGGATATTTTTATCCATAGGTTCCTCAAAATTTCCATCCTTATATTTAAATATTAATCTCAAATTACGATGTTTACTGTAGCAAATCACTGCAGCACTTTACTGTAGCATATTACTGTTCATCCGAGTTACTGTTCACAGAGACGTGGTTACTGTTCATGGGTTCCAAAAATTGATATTTTTTCTAAAAATAAAAAATACCATGACATACCTTATGCCTAGTATATCATATGAAATTTCATACATTTTGAATTTATCATTATTTACTTGGCGAAAAAAATCATTTTCTCCATATACTAAAAATCAACATAAATTCACTTAAGCATAATCCTTAATTCCAAAAATCATGAAATTAATATATCATTATTTAAACATCATATTTATCATAATCATACATCCCAAATCATCATTTATCAATTTTGGAGCATTATTTTCAGATATCATATGCTATCTTCCCGAATACCCTATCTTCGCTCCAAATTTTTGATGTTTTGGCATAATTCCATTTAAACATTATATCTATACTTATTTTCTCATGATTAGGCATTATTTAAGTATGATTTTACCCTACTTATCATACAAATAATTTGAGTAGAAATTACTTATCCGAAGTGGGGATACTCCTCTTTTCTCACACTTTCTCTCTCCAACCTTCTATTCTTCTTTCTACTCAAGGCTAAAACATGTGGGGATGGGAAATGAAGTTGCTCAAGTGATTTTGGAGCTTGAGATGGCTGTGAATTCGTCCAAGGCATGCTCCCCTATTTATAGTGCTTCAAATTTCATGAATTTGCATTTTACCCCCTCTAGCTCAAGGTGTAAAATTGCAAATGTGTTTTTTTTTTAATTTCCAAAGATGCCTTGAGCCAAGAGCAGCCAACCTAGGCCTGCTCCAGCCCCCCTATAGCAGCCCTAATTTTCTACCTATTTTTTTATTCTTAAAATTAATTAAATTAAGCTAAATTAATCCTAGCCATTGATCTTTGATTAGGATGAATTTTGACCATTTATTTTGGTCAAGATACCCCCCTGAACAACCTGACATGTATCTGCTTTGCTTTTAATTTTTTAAATTTTTAGTTATTTATTTTAATTAAAAGTCAAATGCTTAATTAATGTAAAGTTGATTCACTTTTTCACTTTGTATTTGATGCTTCATCTTACCTTTGATTTGTGATTTTCATCACATCTTAATCCATTCATCATGTCCATCATGAATTTTTAATCATCCATAAAAAGTTTCATCGAATTCCGACGCCTGGATTGCAATTTATGAATTTTTTTCTATTTTTACACAAAAATCCAAATTTGGATTAAAATATCCAAAAGAATTGTTATTTCGTCTTGTAGTGATTAAATGTCTATTTTGTCTTTTTGTGATTAAGTTAATCCAAGTGATTAACTCTTAATCATGTGTCTTAATCCCCGTTTACTATTCACGTTTACTATTCACTAAGTTAAATTCCTAATTGCATTATTTGAATCTCTAATACACATATTCATCAATATAATTCATGAATTTTCATTTATTCATAAAATAATTAAAAAATTACAAATATCGAAATGATGCGTATACGGTTGGGGTTTCACAATTCTCCCCCCCTTACAATAGGTTTCATCCCGAAACCTATCTTTCCTTGAATAATTGAGGATATTTTCTTTCAACTTCCTCTCGTAACTCCCAAGTGGCTTCGGATTCTGAATATCGATTCCATTGAACCTTTACATACTCGATCTCCCTGTTCTGAAGTTTCTTAATCTTGGAATCCAGTACTTTGATTGGCCTTTCCTCATAGTTCAAGTGTTCTTGTATTGGCAAATTCTCTGCTATTAACACATGGGTCGGATCGGAGACATATTTTCAGAGCATGGAGATGTGAAACACATTATGGATGACACTTAGGGTTGGTGGCAGGGCTATTTTGTAGGCTAGGTTGTCTATCTTTTCCAGTACTTCAAAGGGCCCGACATATCTTGGGTTTAACTTCCCTCTTTTTCCAAACCGGGTGACCCCTTTAAATGGTGTTACTTTGACAAACACGTGATCCCCAACTTGGATATTTAAATCCCTTCTTTTGCAATCGATGTAACTCTTTTGCTTGCTCTGGGCTGTGAGTATACACTGGCGAATCACTTGAACTTTTTCTGTCATTCTCTTTGAAAGGTCTGGAGCCAACTTTCTTTCTCCCACTTCATCCCAGTTTAGAGGAGTTCTGCATTTCCGTCCATATAAAGCTTCAAATGGGGTCATTTGAATACTTGCTTGATAACTATTATTATAAGCAAATTTTGCCATAGCCAAATACTTATCCCATGATCCTTCAAATTCTACTGTGCACATCCTCAGCATATCCTCTGCTACTTGATTTACCCTTTCTGTCTGCCCATCAGTTTGAGGATGAAATGTTGTGCTGAATTTCAACTGTGTACCTAAGGTTTGATGTAAACTTTTCCAAAATCGAGACGTAAAACTGGAATCTCGATCGAAAACTATTGACTTAAGTACTCCATGTAGTCTCACTATCTCCTTATAATAGATCTTAGTCAGTCGCTCAGCAGTAAAATTTTTCTTGATAGCTAGGAAATGAGCTACTTTTGATAATCTATCAACTATTACCCATATAGCATCATTTCCATTTTGGGTTCTTGGTAACCCTTCAATAAAATCCATAGTAATATCATCCCATTTCCATTTTGAGACTTCTAGCAACTGTAATTTTCCAGGGGTTCTTTGATGATCAGCCTTAACCTTTTCACATGTTAGGCACTTAGTCACATATTCAGCAATTTCTCTCTTCATATTATTCCACCAATACATCTTTTTGATGTCTTGATACATCTTGGTGCTACCTGGATGCATCGAAAATGGAGAGAAATGTGCTTCTTTTAATATTTGTTCCTCTACTTCCTCTTGATTGGGTATACACAGGCGACCCCTATATCTGTGCATCCCATGTTCATCTTGTATGTATTCACTGGGATTTTTCTTGATCATTTTCTCCACATAATTCTTGAAATTCCCATTTTTTTGTTGAGCCATTTTAATTTGCTCAAATATATTCGACTGGATTTGTAATTGAGACAATCTAACTTATACCCTAGGTGGGCTTACAATTAGCTCTAATTGTCTCAATTCTTGTAGTAGCCCTTCTTCCTTTGTGATGAGATGTGCTAAGCTAACATTTCTACTTAGCGCATCGGCTACTACATGGGTTTTGCCTGGATGATATAAAATGTCGAGGTCATAATCCTTTGGTAACTCGAGTCATCTTCTCTACCTCATATTTAACTTCTTTTGAGTAAAAATGTACTTGAGACTCTTATGATCAGTATAGACCTCACATTTAACTCCATATAAATAATGTTTCCAAATTTTCAAGGAAAAGACTACTGCTTCCAATTCTAAGTCATGGGTTGGATAGTTTACCTCATTTGGCTTGAGTTGCCTGGATGCATATGATATAACTTTTCCATTTTGCATCAGTACACATCCTAATGCCTTCTTTGAGGCATCACTATAGATTACAAACCCTTCCTTCTCCGTAGGCAATGTTAGAATTGACGCTTTTACCAGTCTTTTATTTAACTCTTGGAAGCTATTCTCACATTTCTGTGTCCATTCGAACCTAACTCCTTTCCTTGTCAGCTTTGTGAGTGGAGTTGACAAGTGTGAGAATCCTTCCACAAATCTCCTGTAGTAGCCAGCTAGCCCTAGGAAACTTCTTATTTCCATGATATTTGTTGGCTGTTGCCACTTTGTTATTGCCTCAATCTTTTGAGGATCTACCTGTACTCCTTTCTTAGATATAATGTGGCCGAGAAAGGCTACCTGTTTCAACCAAAATTCACATTTCTTGAATTTAGCATATAATTTCTCCCTTCGGAGAATTTCCAATACTATCCTCAAATGTTTCTCATGCTCTTCTTCTGTCTTTGAATAAATTAGTATATCATCAATGAATACCACCACAAATTGATCCAAAAATTCTCGAAAAATTCTGTTCATCATATCTATAAACACAGCTGGGGCATTCGTTAGTCCAAATGGCATGACTAAGAATTCATAATGCCCATATCTTGTTCTGAATGCTGTTTTATGGATGTCCTTTGGACATATCCTCAACTGGTGGTAACCTGACTATAAATTAATTTTCGAAAATGTAGAAGCTCCTTTTAACTGATCAAAAAGATCATCTATTCTTGGGAGTGGGTATTTATTCTTAACCGTTACTTTATTCAATTCTTTGTAATCAATATAGAGTCTTAAACTCTCATCCTTTTTCCTTACAAATAGCACTGAAGCTCCCCATGGTGATGCACTGGGTCTAATAAACCCTTTATCTAATAAATCTTGAATTTGCACTTTCAACTCAGCCAATTCGGCTGGTGCCATCCTATATGGGCCTTAGATATTGGGGCTGTTCCTGGAATAATTTCTATCTCCATATCCATCTCCCTTTCCGGTGGTAAGCTACATAGCTCTTTTGGAAAAATATCTGAAAATTCCTTTACCATTGGAATTTGATCCATAGGTACCCCATCTCTTTGTATTGTGTTTATAGAGACCAGATAAGTTGTACATTGTTGGCGTATCAACTTAGCTGCTTTCATAGTTGATACCATCCTTATTGTGTTTTCTGGCTATCTTATTTTACTGATTTCTATTTCATCTTTTGGTGCTTCAAATTGCACCTTTTTATTTCTACAATCAATTGTTGCACCCCATTGACTTAACCAATCCATTCCTAGTATGACATCAAATTCTGTCATTGGTAATAGGATGAGATTAGCTTCTAATATCTTTGTTCCTATCCTGATAGGACATGCCTTGCAGATTTGATTTATACTTGCCAACCTATATACTGGGGATTCTACATGTATAGTACTATTGGTTTCCTCTACCCGAAGTGTGTGTGTGATTACGAATTGGTATGATATAAATGAATGCGTAGCTCCAGAATCAAATAAAGCTACTGCAGAATTTCCTAAAATGTAAATCATACCTGTAATCACTTTCTCCTCCATCTCTTGTGACTCCGTTCGGGTGAGGGCTTGGACACGTACTGGGTTGGTAGCAGTACAGTTCGATTGGCGATGGCAGGGACTTTTTGCTGGGTCGGCCTCCCTCGAGCTGGTGCTCCTTGTGGCTTATTCCGATAGTTGGACGAAATGTGTCCGACTTGACCACAATTGAAGCACTTTATTATTTTGGCTTCGTCGGTCCTGCAATCCCGGGCCACATGCCCCGCTTGGCCACATTTGTAGCATTTCCCAGTTCCTTGTAAACATTCGCCTGAATGGCGTTTGTGGCAAGTTCTGCAAGTCGGGGTGCTCTGTGTCTTGTCGTCGATTTTCTTTCTCTCGGCGATTCTCCTTTTTCCTTTATTAGCCTCGCCTTCCTTGGAGGCTAAAAAGAATTATTTTTGAACTTGCCTAAGCTCCTGAGTCCTCATAGACTCCATCTCCAATGCCCTAGCCCTCTCAATGCTAGAGGCATAGTCTTTTATTAATAATGGGGCTAACCCCTCTCTTAGCTGGGGCCTTAATTCTCTCTGAAACCTTTGTGCCTTATTTTTCAATACATTGGCAATCCATGGAACATATCTTACCAAGGCATTGAACTTTGTAGTGTATTCTGTAACCGTCATCCTGCCTTGGTAGAATTTTTCAAATTCTATCACCCTTTTGCTTTGTAGCCCTACAGGGAGATATTCTTTATTGAATTCTTCCAAAAATTCATGCCACGTAACTTGCTCTGGATGTGGCATGGTTACCATTAGTGTTTCCCACCATTCATAAGCATCCTTTATCAGTAGGTGGGTAGCACACAATACTTTCTGCTGATCATTGTAGGGCGATATCCTGAATAATTTCTTAATTTCTGTGATCCACTGCTCTGCAATGAGGGGGTCTGGTTCCCCTGCAAATTTGGGCGGTCTCTGGGCAAGAAAGACATTGATAGCCTTTCTGTCGACCTCAAGGAGACTATCCTCTACTCCCCTTGACTTGCCGAGATTGGTCGAGGGCCCAGGTCTTTCCCCGTCTCCTCTTGATGGCGGGGCCTGCTAGTTTCTTATTTCTTGCAATAACCCAGCAGCCTGGGCTGTCCATTGCTGCATAGCTTTTTCGATGGCCACAGCAATTTTTTCTTCTATATTGACCTCTTCTTGAGGTCTAGAGCTTTCCTCTCGCCGTGGGTGGGTTCTAGAGGATTGCTCCTCAGATTTTGCCCTATATGTTCTTTTGCCGGCTTCTCCCCTTGCTTGATCTACCGATTCTTCCATTGGGGTCTTTCCTTTGTTGGATCTTGCTCTAGCTCTGGTGAGCGGCATTTTCAACTTCATGAAACATTTATTAGTATAACATCAATATTCATCAATAATAAATAAATCAATCATAATCATGATTTCATGTATTCTAATTTGATCATTTCTTTTCTTTTCTGCCTATTTACCAATCCATGCTCTGATACTAAATTCTGTGGCGCCCCAAACCGAGGTGCCTAGAAGCCTTACTCTAGGATCGTTTTGATTGGTAAACGTGACTTAGGATTGTTGCCCTGATCACACGGCAGGATTTTTTTTAATATATACAATATTAATACATGGAAAATTTCCATCATTCATCCAACATGAAATATATTTCATATATCACAGTTATGATAAAAAACTATTCCGTAAACATTTTCATTGAAATAAAAAAATATTCATATCCATCTCCAAATTAATATCATTATCTTTACATAAATATTCACATATACAACATTCATATCAAAACTACATAACACTTGGCATGCTGCCTTCATCATCATTTCTTGTCTGTTGTTGAAAAAGCATGGGTGAGTAATAATACTCAGTAAGTAAGCCATACATAATTTTTTTCAATCATTTTATGCATTTCATAAAATGCAAATACAATGCATACATAGCATTCATGACATTCCTTTGGATGCGACGCTAGCTAGGCGCCCATCCCATACATGCTCCCATTTCAAGAAGGTCGCCACCGGCCTGGGCCTATTAAGCGACTCGGCAATAGCGAGGGGGACATCCGGTCCGCTTACTATCTCGACTAAGGCCTATTCCTCGTGCACATGCTCATTTACATACACATGCCGGCACGATATTTGCAAATCATAAACAATTTCATAAAAAATATTTAATAAATAATTTTACAAAGCAAACTTCAGTTCATGTAAAACAGTTATAGGTATGGTCAACCTTAAATAAATTTTGTAAAGCAATTTACAACAATTTGCAAAAGATATAACTTGCTTACCTTCTCAGTGGGTGTCTTCGACCTTTTCTTTTCCTTTTCCTATTCAAGGAAAACGGATAATTTTACTTCTTCTATTAAAGTGCTTCCCATGCATGCTCTATAATATTTGGGCATTATTTCTTTATATAGATATTTTTATCCATAGGTTCCTCAAAATTTCCATCCTTATATTTAAATATTAATCTCAAATTTTCTCCAAAATTACGCTGTTTACTGTAGCAAATCACTGTAGCACTTTATTGTAGCATATTATTGTTCATCCGAGTTACTGTTCACAGAGACGTGGTTACTGTTCATGGGTTCCAAAAATTGATATTTTTTCTAAAAATAAAAAATACCATGACATACCTTATGCCTAGTATATCATAGGAAATTTCATAAATTTTGAATTTATCATCATTTACTTGGCGAAAAAAATCATTTTCTCCATATACTAAAAATCAACATAAATTCACTTAAGCATAATCCTTAATTCCAAAAATCATGAAATTAATATATCATTATTTAAACATCATATTTATCATAATAATACATCCCAAATCATCATTTATCAATTTTAGAGCATTATTTTCACATATCATATGCTATCTTCCCGAATACCCTATCTTCGCTCCAAATTTTTGATGTTTTGGCATAATTTCATTTAAACATTATATCTATACTTATTTTCTCATGCTTAGGTATTATTTAAGTATGGTTTTACCCTACTTAACATTCGAAAGAAATTTGAGTAGAAATTACTTACCCGAAGTGGAGATACTCCTCTTTTTCTCACACTTTCTCTCTCCAACCTTCTATTCTTCTTTCTACTCAAGGCTAAAACATGTGGGGATGGGAAATGAAGTTGCTCAAGTGATTTTTGAGCTTGGGATGGCTGTAAATTCGTCGAAGGCATGCTCCCCTATTTATAGTGCTTCAAATTTCATGAATTTGCATTTTACCCCTTCTAGCTCAAGGTGTAAAATTGCAAATGTGTTTTTTTTTAAATTTCCAAAGATGCCTTGAGCCAAGAGAAGCCACCCTAGGCCTGCTCCAGCTCCCCTATAGCAGCCCTAATTTTCTACCTATTTTTTTTATTCTTAAAATTAATTAAATTAAGCTAAATTAATCCTAGCCATTGATCTTTGATTAGGATGAACTTTGACCATTTATTTTGGTCAAGATACCCCCCTGCACGACCTGACATGTAGCTTCTTTGCTTTTAATTTTTAAATTTTTTATTTATTTATTTTAATTAAAAGTCAATTGCTTAATTAATGTAAAGTTGATTCACTTTTTCACTTTGTATTTGATGCTTCATCTTGACCTTTGATTTATGATTTTCATTACATCTTAATCAATTCATCATGTCCATCATGAATTTTTAACCATCCATAAAAAATTTCATCGAATTCCGACGCCCGGATTGCAATTTATGAATTTTTTCTATTTTTCCACAAAAATCCAAATTTGGATTAAAATATCCAAAAGAATTGCTATTTCGTCTTGTAGTGATTAAATCTCTATTTTGTCTTTTTGCGATTAAGTTAATCCAAGTGATTAACTCTTAATCATGTGTCTTAATCCCCATTTACTATTCACATGCACTATTCACGGGTTAAATTCCTAATTGCATTATTTCAATCTCTAATACACATATCCATCAATATAATTCATGAATTTTCATTTATTCATAAAATAATTACAAAATTACAAATATCGAAATGACTCGTATATGGTCGGGGTTTCACATGTCGGTACTCATTTGACACATTCTAAACCCTTTTGCATGTTGTTTCTCTTCCAAATTGCATCTTAATTTTTCATTTAAGTTCCCCTTTTCATCTTAGCAATTCAAATCATCATCTTTGTTACCGATTTTGGATGTAATTTGCTTGCTTTACACAAATAGCATCTGATTGTGAGTGTTGTATATAATTAAACTAAATCAATCCATAATTGACACAAATCATTATCTATGGTGCCCTCGATCCGAGGCATCACGACGTGAGCCTTACTCTGGGATCATTTTCGATTAGTAAATGTGACACAGGATTGTTGTCCTATTCACTTGGCGGGATTTTTGTATACATTTCATTTAACATAAATTTTTTTCTTTTTCTTTCCATTTCCTTCATCATTTTCCAAGCAATATATTCTTAAAGTTAACTATACATATCATTTTCATTCATCAATTCATTCACTTTACAAGTAATTAAATACTTGTAACGTACCAACCTGTTTACATACATCATGAACATTTATGACCTAATATCTTCATGATCAACATAAGCATTCAATCATTCTCTAAACATATCAGTTCTTATATAATAGCTAACAATTTTTTAACACATTAAAGAATATCAGTTCGTACTTCCCTTCAATTTATCAGTTTTTTTTCCTTTTGAGCTTCCTTGAACCTGTCTGGAGTTGGGAAAATAAAACGTGAATCGAAACTTAATAAGCAAGCATTTTTCATTCTTATGTAAATGCATTTCTCTCAATTCGATAGGAGATATTTATCAAGCGATCAACTACCAACGGAACAGAAACCTTTTCATATGGACATTTCATGTAAACCTTTCATGTAAATTATTTATGTAAACCATTCATGTAAACCATTCATGCAAACCATTCATGTAAAACTTTTCGATCACAATTTTTGAGCATTTCATAAACTATGGATGTGCAAATGCATTCTTTTCATCAATAAATGACACTTATAAAGTGATCATTGGATTCCAGTCCTGTGCACCCGGGTGCATTTAGCTTCATTGCACTCGGGTGCACTAAATCCATTTTAACTCATTTTTTAATTATTTTTGAAATTTTTTTATACAAGTGTTAATCAAGTGTATTTAACATGTGTATCAATTTTTACCATTTTTGGAGTATTTTAGATATTTATTTTCGATTTTTGAAAATCAATGGCATTTTAGTAATTTTAAATTATCTAAAATGTCACTGATTTTTAAAAATAAAAAATAAATATCTAAAATACTCAAAAAATGGTAAAAATTAATATACATGTTAAATACACTTATGTTAACACTTTTATAAAAAAAATTCAAAAAAAATAAAAAAATGAGTTAATGCTCCCGGGTGCACTAAAGCTAAGTGCACCCAGGTGCACAGGATCGGTATCCGTGATCATCCACCCATAACATAATCTTTCATGCGAGGGTACGCTAGCGAGGTGAATATCTTTTCATGACATGATCCTTTCCATCCATGACGTCGGACTTCCGACTTGGCAACGTCAAGGACGGACCTCGTATCCTGTTTATGCCTTGACTTGCCTACCTGGCTTTCATTTCATGCATTACTCTCATTCACCTCGGCATTATATACCTCCTTCACATGGCACCATGTTGTTAGCAATCTCACCGCAAGTGCACGGGTCGTAGATTGTAGTATATAAATATCGATCCATAGGGAATTTGAGACTTAAGACATTGGATCTAAATAATTTCTAACCAAATAAGATAAGGAGAAGAAAGAACAGGAAAAAGAAAAGTTGATCTGTAAAATGTAAAACAAGGATTAGAAATCACAAGATTGAGAGCACCTAGGATCTAGGATTTCATATACATCTTCTGCAGTGGATACATGAAGTGTTTATTTCTTCCAGATATTATGTATTAAAGGAGAATTATCCCTAAATTATCCTTGTACCTTCTCTCGAAACCTACAAGACATACCCTAATCTTCTTAACCACCTATTCCCATGGGATTAAGTCGATTGAAATCTATTAAGTTTTGTGGAAGTTCATGGAATTCTTCAGGGTCATCATGCCTATTCTCATGATTTTAGATTTTCAGGTTTAATATCTTGATTTTCGTATATTAGACTTTCACCTCTCAGTTCCATCACCTAATATATGGGAATCATTGCCAAAGTGTAGACCTTCGCGCCAAGCAATCACTAAATCACTAGATATTAAATTAACTCACAATATCAGTCATAAATAGATCAAATCATAATATCCGCTATATTATACATATGTTACATCCTAAATCCTAGATTAAAGGTTTAACTTAGCATGTTTATAATAAAAATCAAACACAAAATAATATTGTATTCAAAGTCCATCACAAACAAGACAACTGAATCAAAATAAAAGAAGAAAAGAAAAGCTTATTGATTGAAAGCCCCGATGGTGTCCCGACCGCCTCAAGCAACTTGCCATATCTCCTCTTGCCTCATGCTCTACGCCTTCTCGCTTTTCGGACCTCAACCAAGCTCTCGGGACGTTCTTAGATATGCCTTAGAATATTCTCCACGAGTGTTTATATAAAGGTGAATAGTGCGCATGAACAGTGAGAAAAAAGTGCGCGCATGAACAATTGCGCATGAACAATCCACACATGAATAGTTGCGTGTGAATAGTACCACACATGAACAGTACTGCTATATATAGTGTCTTGCTTTAAACATAGTTTTGCTTCAGATATAAGTTTTCAATTTGCAATTTACTCCCGCTTTCATCAAGGTTTGTCAATTTGTCCATGTTGTATACCAAAATTGCATGTATTCCTCATGTTTTACACAAGTTAGTCAATTATGAGTGTTTTATGCTATGTAAAGCTAAATCAATCAAAATAAGATTCAAAATACCTTAAACACTCAAATTCTTCTCAATTAATAATCAAATACATAGTACGAAAGTGACTCAACAAATACTCCCACACTTACACCTTTGCTTATTCTCAAGCAAATACAAAATTATCAAATTTTAGAATTTCAAGAATTGGCATTTCAAGAACTTTGAGCAAAAGCCAAGTATAAATAATTATTAAAACTAGTGAGAATATTTAATCAAGAACATTTGAAATATAGCACTTGTCAAAATCACACTAAAAAATCCTTTTTCATTCGACTGATATTGTACATCCTGTTACCATTTCTGCTTTCAATCATTAAGAGTTCAAAAACTTTTGCAGTTTAAACTACTATTTCTCCAATATCCTCCTATTTTATCTAGTTATTTAATACAAATTCAACAATTCAATTAATGGTAGTAATTCAAAAAATATCAAGCAAATTATCTCATATACATCTATTAAATTCTTGCATCTAAATTTTCTCGACAAACTCAATCAACCAACTCATAGGATCATAAGGACTTTGGTGAGACAAGATTATGTTCAACACAAGAAATCAAATTTTAAAATATTTTTAAAAATTGAACCATCTCCACATGATTTGAGCCTCATTTTGCACAGGAAATAATGCTACCCTCACACTTAGTGCTTTTTATATTTTTTTAGCCTGCTCTTACCCTTGGTTTAATAATTTTTTTTTAAACCAAGTCCGACAATTCCCCTCATCATATTTTAAGGTATCTAGGGAACTGTATTTTTTTATATAAATAACTCTCCTCACCATATTTCAAGGTATCTAGGAAGTCATTTCATTATTTGCACAAGACAAGTGGTCAAACCTTATTTTCATTATTCTTTTTAGCTCAAAATTCAGATTCAAAGTTGGTTCAATTAAGTGGGAATTGAGGTTCAGAAAAAAATTTTAAATCTAGACTCAATAGGGGTAAACGAGTGTTATGCTCTCAAAAATAGGCTCATAGGAAAAAAAAATGTCTTAATCATGTCCATAAACAAGTCAAATTGAGTTTTAGCTTTAAAAATTCTTCAACAAGAATAAGATTTTCATGTATATGGAAAAACTACCAATTTTAAGACCAATTGTGTATACCAAAAATAACCTTTGATAAATTAGAAAGGATTGATCCAATTTTGAAAGAAAACACAATTGGTATCTTAGTATATCAGTTTCATCAAGTGATTTATGACAAAAATTCAAGTATTTTCAACAAGTACATGTTTGAAAATATATTTAACATCTCACTAGGATTCAGTTATTTGCATAACTCATAGATTTGAAATTCCAAGTTTGGTATGCTTATAGGACTTACAAGAGTTCAAAGTGGGGTCTTAATCAGTTCAAAGTTCAAAATCATGCAAGAATTATCAAAAAATTTCAAAAATTCTTTCAAAATGTGACAAAAATTGTAATCATCAGGGTAATGAGAGGAATTTCTTTTTAAAGAAAATAATGCAACGCATTCACCCCCACACTTGAAATTGAAATTGTCCTCGATGTAAATCATGTCATCAAAATAATATATCAAAGTAAAGGGAGTAGTTGTAAAAGATGTGAGATGTTAACTTTCCTGTTTTGGCGAGTCGAACCGAATTTCCATCCATGGTGCCTTCTTCCAAGTAGGCTCTGTAAAGTAACCAATAAAGCTTTAAATTAAAAAGTGTCAAAATTTTAAAATAAAAAACTAAAAGAAAAACTAAAACTCCCCTGAAAGAAAATGAAAATGTTTGGGTTGCTTCCCAAGAAGTGCTTGGTTTAAAGTCATCAGCCTGACTTCAGATTGCATGAACCAACGCCCAATCTTTCAAATACAATTTCGTGTTGGTCTTTCTCTAATTTCTCTTGTGGTGCATTCCACACTCTTGTAAAATTGGACTATCACCAGGACATGATATCCAATATCTCCTTTTGTAGCATCATTTTGTTGTAGTTTCCTACAAAATCAAAGATGTTATTACTATCTAAAAAAGGATCTAAATAAGATGAGACAGAAATTTTTCTAAAGTTATAATAATTAATATGCATCTCTTTAGGATTTGTACAATATTCAGTGTCTCTCTGTGGAAAAATAAATGATGGCATGTGTAGCTCTAATGGTATAGATGACTCCTCGATCCTTGTTTCTTTGAATGGGCTAGTTGCTTTAATTTTCTCGCTGCTTTCATCTTGAGTTTCATCAGGATTCGATTGGTCTTGAATTTTCTCTATGTCCTCATCTCACATCTCGCCCTCCTCTTAATTTTCATCATTCAAAACGTCTTCATGATATGCCTGGTTTGGAATTTGCACTTGTTCATCTACATGCATCTGTTCATTTGCATGCATCTTATCCTCTATCACTTAACATGACTTCACAATAATCCTCGAAAAACTTATAGAGTCCATGCATGGTTGACTAGGAGGTTCATCAGAGTTCTCATTTAAATAGTTGGCTTGTTGTGCAACTCTTTCTCCTAAAATCAGAAGAGGCTCATTCATTCGATCAAGTTCTTGAATATGCAGTTTTAAAATTTTATCTTTAGCAGATTCTTCAGACTCTGGTGCAACTGCAGGTGGAATGGAGGAAAAATATTTTTTTAACAAATTTTCATAATAAAATTCATAAGTTTGAGGTGGAAAGCATTTTTTTCAGATTTAAAGGAAAGATTATCGGATCAGGGAAAGTTTGAATGTGTAGGCCCATTATGATTGTAAGTATTTGAGCAAGGGTTTTCAACAAAGTGTGGTTATCATGGTTATGAGAATTTTGTTATCTACATCCCCGGTCTTGTTCGTATGATGCATTTATCATGGAAGTCCCCTCTCTATATGAATTATACTGGTCCACTACTTCACAATTCTCATAAAATTCATTAGCAATCATTCGATCATCATGAAAATATCTATCACCCATTCTACCATCATACCATTGATTATATTATGCCATCAAACAACTTTTTAGAAAAATAAAAGAAAAAAATCCTAAAAAAAAAGATATACAAATAGAGAAGAGAAAAAAAGAAGAAGAAAGAAAAAAGGTATTTAAATACAAAGTTCTAAATAACACCAAATTCCCCGATAACAACACCAAAATACTTGTTCGCAATTTCACTACAAGTGCATGGGTCGTAAATTGTTGTATATAAATATCGATCCATAGGGAATTCGAGACTTAAAACATTCGATCTAAACACTTTCTAACCAAATAAGATAAGGAGAAGAAAGAATAGGAAAGAAAATTTGATCTGTAGAATGTAGAACAGAATTAGAAATCATAAGATTGAGAGCATCTAGGATCTAATGTTTCATATATGTCTTCTACAATGGATACATGAAGTGTTTATTTAATTCAGATATTATGCATTAAAAGAGAATTATTCCTAAATTATCTTTGTACCTTCTCTCGAAATCTACAAGGCATACCCTAATCTTCTTAACCACCTATTCTCACAGGATTAAATCAATTAGAATCCATTAAGTTCTGTGCAAGTTCATTGAATTCCTCAAGGTCATCATGCCTATTCTCATGGTCTTAGATTTTTAGGTTTAATATCTTGATTTTCGTATATTAGACTTCCACATCTCGGTTCCATCACCTAATATATGGGAATCATTGCCAAAATGTAGGCATTTCCACTAAATAAATAAATCAAACCACAATATCCACTAAATTATACGTACTCTACATCCTAAACCGTAGATTAAGGGTTTAACCTAGCATATTTATAATAAAAATCAAATACAAAATAATATTGTATTCAAAGTCCATCACAAATAAGACAACTAAATCAAAATAAAAGAAGAAAAGGAAAACTTATTGATTAGAAGCCCCAATGGTGTCTCGACCGCCTCAAGCAACTCACCGTATCTCCTCTTGCCTCATGTTTTACGACTTCTCTCGCTCTTAGGACCTCAATGTAAGCTCTCGGGACGTTTTCAGATGTGCCTTAGGACATTCACTACAAGTGTTTATATAGAGGTGAATAGTACGTATGAACAGTAACGTGAATAATGCGTATGAACAGTGCGCAAATACTGCGTATATGAACAATTGCGCATGAACAGTAATGCGCATAACAGTACGACACGTGAACAGTAACTGCATATGAATAATGTCTTGCTTTTAGCATAGTTTTGCTTCAAATATAAGTTTTGAATTTGTAATTTACTCCTGCTTTCATCAAGGTTTGTCAATTTGTCCATGTTGTATACGAAAATTGCATATATTCCTCTCATTTTACACAAATCAGTCAATTGTGAGTTTTTTATGCTATGCAAAGCTAAATCAATCAAAATATGATTCAAAATACCTTAAACACTCAAATTCTTCTCAATTAATAATCAAATACATAGTACAAAAATGACTCAACACATTTCATTCTCTTATAGAGAAGTATTCTCACTATCCTTTTAAACATCATTTCAATATAGCAACATTTGAATCAATTATTTCAGTAAAACAGTAGTCAAATCATTTATAGAATTGCAGAAATGCTTAAAACAATATTCCAATCAATTTGTTGGAACAAAGGAATGACCATCCTTAAAAAATTTTAGAAACATTCAAGTAAAGCAGTTTACAAAAACATCATTTTCAAAAGTGTTGTTTGCTTACCTGTGGCAATCCTTTTGCGCATTCCATACTTTCTTTAACTTTTCCTTGACAAGTAAACATGATTACCTTATACATTTTCGTCATATGTTGTGCTTGTATGTCTTGTTTCTTTTTTCAATTCACATATACATGTCATATGGTTTTTAATCTCATATGGTCTATAATACATTAACTTTAAATCTTCCTTTCTTTGTGATTAACACTTGTATTTCCCAATAACCTCGTACCCATATAAATTTAATACATGAGTTGTTTCTTTCCTTCCATACTTATGTCTTGTGTATGAATCTCTTGAAATTATTCAAAATACGCATTCATACTTTTGTAGCAAGTTAATTTCTTATCCACCCTTTCTTTGGAATGATTATTCACATTTCTTAAGTCACATGTATATTCCATATGATTTCAACTCACTCTTTAGTAAGTTAATTTTAACCAACCCTTACTAATTTCACCATTTACCTTTCTTGAAAATCATATATATGTATAAACATATTACCTTAGTAAATGCTATTCATTTCATTGGACACCCATGTCTAGGGTTTTATCTTTTGAAATCTTTCATGGCTTTTATCTATAACTTATAACAAGTCATATTCCAATCAATTTTTTTTTTTAAAAAATCATATCTACCTTTAGTAATGGTCACATATATGTTTATATATATTTTTATGACCTTAGTGATCGATTACTCGTTTTGTTCAATACCCAAATCTAGGATATTAAACTTTTTTGTAATCATTCGAGGGGCTTATTTACAACTTATATAAGCTATTTTTCAATTTATATTTCAGCACCTTATGGCCTCATTTAGCTAAACTTCACTTATGCAATTGCACCTTAATGACACATACATAGGTGGCTACCTATTAACCACTCTTGTGGCCTTTTGAAGGGCATGTTTATGATCTATAATACATTAAATTTTGTATGAAATTTTTGGAATTTAAGTTCACTTTCAAAATAGCTTCGTATATGCTCTTTTTTTTTTTTACTAAGTGTTGCTTTGTCAATTGCTCACTAACTCAACATACATGTATGATTACCAAGCAACAATTTTTGTAATCATTTTAGATGCTTGTTCATTATCTAAAACAAGCTCTACTCAATTGAATTTTTCTAAAATTAGCTTTCACTATCAAAACAGCCTTACATTCATTTGTTTAACTCTTGAACTAGGTCAAAATAACCAAAATTTTCTTTCTTCCATATCCAATTCGGACGTCCCGATTAAATGGCTCAAAGAAAATTTTCCCTTCATATATTTTCTAGACATCATTTAAACATGGAATGGGGTTGATAATTATTATTTTAAAACCATTATAATGTACCTGATATTAGACATCAATTGAGTATAGGTTAGACATAGCATGGGCTGACTAATAACCAAATAAAAATTTATAAATGAATAACCATTATAATGTACCTGATATTAGACATCAATTGCGTATAGGTTAGACATAGCATGGGCTGATTAATAACCAAATAAAAATTTATAAATGAATAACCATTATAATGTACCTGATAGTTGATGATTTTTCAAGATTTACATGGATAATACTTTTAGCTAGCAAAGATGAAGCCTTCTCGATGTTTGTTAATTTCTCAAATTTTATGCAAAATGAAAAGCAAAATACAATCATATCCATTACAAATGATCATAGTGGTGAATTTAAAAACAAATGGTTTATAAAATTTTACAATGAGAAAGGTATTCACCACACATTTTCTGCACCAAGAACTCCCCAACAAAATGTAGTAGTCGAAAGGAAAAATGGAACAATACAAGAGATGGCTAGAACTATGCTAAATGAAAGTAAATTATCTAAAAAATTTTGGGGTGAAGCAGTAAGTACAGCATGCCATGTACTTAATCGAGTTACCATAAGAGCAATCTTGAAAAAGACCCCATATGAACTATGGAAGGGAAGAAAACCAAATATTTCATATTTTCATATTTTTTGATGTACTTGTTATGTGTTGAATAATGGAAAATCAAACTTAGGAAAGTTAGATGCCAAAAGCGATGAAACAATATTTCTCGAATATTCATCAAATAACAAAACATATAGAGTTTTTAACAAGAGAAATCAAATAGTAGAAGAATCAATACATGTTGTGTTTGATGAATTTAATCCAAATCCCAAAAAGGAGGATCACCTAAGTGATGCAGATGAAACATTAAAGAATCTAGAAAGGGAATAGTTAAAACAACAATGAGAAGCCAAAAGAAAGCAAGAACAATCCACGGATGGAAGGGTAAGTGAAGATAATAATTCCTACAAACCTTCCACGGATTTAAAATTCAAAAATGACCATCCAATTGAACAAGTGATTGACAATGTATATGAAGGAATAAGAACTAGAAAGAAGACACGATATTTGTGGAGAGTTTGCTTTTGTGTCTAAAATAGAACTAAACTCTATTGACCAAGCTCTTAATGATGAAAATTGGATCGTTGCAATGCAAGAAGAGCTAAATCAATTTGAAAGAAATAAAGTATGACACCTAGTTCCTAGACTCAAGGATTGCACTTTTATTGGTACCAAATGGGTTTTTAGAAATAAATTAGACAAAAGTAGACTTGTTGTAAGAAACAAGGCTAAACTTATAGCCAAAGGACATTTCCAAGAAGAAGGAATTGATTTTGAGGAATCCTATGCTCTTATGGCTAGATTAGAGGTCATACGTATCCTACTAGCTTTTGCTTTTTACATGGATTTTAAATTGTTTCAAATAGATGTGAAAAGTGCATTTTTGAATGGATACCTAAATGAGGAAGTATATGTTGAACAACTTCCCAGATTTGAAGATAAGGATCAATCAAAATTTATTTTCAAGTTAACCAAAGCATTATATGGACTTAAACAAGCTCTAAGAGCTTGGGATGAAAGGTTAAATAAGTTTTTAATTGATCATGACTTCAAAGAGGAAAAGTTGATATAACATTATTTATTAAATATAAGGGTAAAAATATTTTAATTGTTCAAATTTATGTGGATGATATCATATTCGGTGCTACTAATGAAACTCTGTGTCAAGAATTTTCTAAGATTATGCAGAGTGAATTCGAAATGAGCATGATGGGTGAGCTAAACTTCTTCCTTGGATTGCAAATTAAGCAACTAGCCAAAGGAATTTTTGTAAATTAGTCCAAATACGTCAAGAAAATGCTCAAGAAGTTTGGAATGCAAAATAGCAAAGGAGCAAACATGCCCATGAGTTCCGCCACCAAAATCGACAAGGATGAAAAAGGTAAATCTATTGAACAAAAATTGTATAGAAGCATGATAGGATTTTTGTTATATTTGACTGCTTCTAGACCGGATATACTGTTTAGTGCAATATGTTTAATCCTGTGCTGCATTCTAGAACTAAGCATATAGATGTGAGACATCATTTTATTAGGGAACATGTTGAAAATCATGATATTTGCTTAGAATATGTTAAAGCTGAGGACCAAATTGTATATATTTTCACCAAACTATTGGCAAAAGATTCATTCTACAAAATTAGAAACGATATGGGTATGATTGACATTGATTAGAAGAAAGAAACTTTAAATTAAATAGGGAGAGCAAATTAGAGAACATATAGTATCCAAGTCGATGGAGCCAAGTCGACTCCAGTCAGCCTGAGTCGACTTCACCGACTCCAAGAGGATGAAGTCGACTTCGGTTAGGGTTTGAGTCGACTTCGAGGCAACGATTCGGCTGTCTCGCCTACAAGAGGCGGAAATTCGAAAATTTCAGCCATTTCCTCCATTTTTTCATCTCTAGACTATCTCACTCTCCCTTTCAAGATCACTCTGTCCTTCCAAAATCCATTACAGAATCTTCTATTTCCATTTTTCATATCTAAATCTTATTACCCCAAATCCATGGTACCCAAATCTGTTTTCAAACTCACCAAACTTCCTACTTCAAGGCCATCTCAATCTCGCACTGGAGAGGAAGTGTCACGTAGGCAACGGACTCCATCCAAAAAAGTTTGGTAAGAAACTACAACATCCTTGGGGCGACGAGTATGGTTTCAGGTAGGTAACCCCTCCACCTCGGCTCCCAGAGAGGAAGAAGTTAAGGATTTGAGCAGTGGCTCCGAAATGGGTGGAAAGAGAAAAGGCAAACCCACTCAAAGAGGCCAAGTTCTAAAAATGCCCACAGACTACTTCCGAACCGAACGGCAACATAGTCGGTTCTATAGGCATTATTATGAAAGGAACATCTTTGTTCCCAAAATCATAGTCTTTAAATTCTTGAATGAATACGAGTTTGGGATAGAAGAACTATTGGATTTGCAAGGATGAACGGGTCTGCTCAAAGAGGATGATAAAGTATATCCTGATTTAACTAGATTGTTCTATTACTTGTGGGATCAAGAATATCTCAACACGTATGTCAAAGGGGTTGAGATAAACTTGGGACTTGCACATGACATTTGCAGAAGAAATGTTATCGACAGAATAGCCAACATTTTAGAAGTGCCAGATGAGAATCAACCTATTCCTAAGGGGCTATACTTACACAGATGTACAATCAACTTACAAATAGCAACAAGTATACCCCGGGATCAAGTTTTTGCATTATATGGACTTATCTCCAAGGCTATGGGTTCTCAGGCTACTCATTGCACATTGCATTTATCCAAAGGGTGGGGACCGAAATCAATTGAATCCACAAGAAGCTGAAATCTTATGGAAAGTTGCCAACAGGGTCAAAGTCTATCTCCCAAGACTATTTTTGAAGGCCCTTAAACATAAGAAGGAAAATCCACGAGGAGTATTACCGTATGGGACGTGGACCACCAAAATTATGGCATACTATGGTGTTCATTTAGAAGATGAACCATTTGAAGTTCTGAAACCGACGAATGCCATCAACCGGGCCCTCCTGACCGGCATGAAGATTAACTTTGAGGAGTTTAGGGCTGAAAGGATACAAGAACGGATGGGCAATGAATTTCAAGCTCATCCCGAGGCCAAGGATGCTCATCCTGAGGGGGAGGACCTACCCCGTCATGAATCGATTCCATCTCCGCCTCCAGCACCTACTGCTCTTGCGTCACCACAATCCCATGATTCTGTTCACCACGAGGATCATGGGCCACAAATCATCATGTTCGCTCTCCAGATCGACCTATCATGGATTATTTACAATAGATGGAGGGTTGGATCTCACAGGAATTGGGGTCTATTCACACGGCTCTGGTGGAAATGCACAGTAGCCAAGACAAACTGGATCGGGAGTTAACGGCTATCAAATATCGTCTAGCCTCGAGTAGCCATCGTGGTCGACTTATCGTAAGTCTTCTTGACTTCGATCCTTATTGGGGCGAGTCCGTGAGAGCTAAACCCACCGTTCAGGCTCCCTCGTTTCTGTTTTCATCAGCCTGCACCAGACCTATTCTTCTAACCTACCCTATCACTGCATTCCAACCTCACAAGTCTCGCTTCCCTTATATCCCATTTTGATGTATTGACAAAAAAGGGGAGAGAGAGTAGGACTTGGACTTAGGATTTAGAATTTTGTTTCGGGTTTGGGTAGCATGTAATTTTCTTTTTGGAATCCTTTTTGTATGATATGAACTTCATTGTGAATGATATGAACTTGGTTTTTGTGCAAATTATTGTTTTGGAATGTACATGATTACATGATATGCAATGCTATGTAAATCTTGAGTAATCGACATAATATGTCAATTCTAAATGCCAAACAAAATATGACATACCAGTTATGCAAGAAAATGAATGGACTATCTCAAATTGGTTTTGTCAATCATCAAAAAGGGGGAGATTGTTGGAATTTAAGGCAAATTAAGCACAATCCTTGTTTTGATAATTAACAACTCAATTTGAGAAATATTTAAGTACTAACATGGTTACTAAGTGTTCCAAAGGTTTATAAAATCAAGATTCAAAAGATAGCAGGTAAAGTCGCAATCTCAAGTCGACTCAGCCATCAACTTAGGTCAAGTCAATACCCAAGTCGACTCCATATTCGACTTCAAGTGACATAAAATCGACAGAACTGAAATTGGGACTCAGAGATAGGTGAAGTCGCAGTCGAAGTCGACTCCGCTTGCGACTTAGGTGAAGTCACATTCCCAAATCGACTCCATATGCGACTTGGGTTTAGCCTGGTTGAAGACTTCGAAATATTAGAGTTAAGTCGCTTTGCAAGTCGACCCGAGTATGCGACTTGGGTAAAGTTGAAGTTGAAGTTGACCCAAGCCTACGACTCAAGTATATGGCTACCTTATAACGACCCAAAAACATCTTGTTAAAGATTGAACAACTAGACCAAGAAGAAACAACTATCATGAATGAAGGTTATAAGAAAGAATCTCTCATGAGACTAGTGTATTACTTGAATTAAGCAAAACAATATACAAACAAGACATTTAATGAAGTTCAAGAGAATAAAGGGCGTATACACAATATAAAGATCACTTCAAAGACCTTGAAGTTCCAATATGATCTATAGCTAGTGAAGTTGCATCCAAAGTCGACCCCACCTGCGACTTGGGTCAAGTCTGAGACCAAGTCGACCTGAACTTAGAATTTGAGTTGGAAGCTGAAGACCGAAGTCGCTCTAGAAGTTGACTCCAGCTTGCGACTTGGGTGAAGTCGCAATCGAAGTCGACTCCACCTTGCGACTTGAATGAAGTCGCATGCCAAGTCGAATCCAAATGCAACTTGGCTCGCAACGGTCAAAAAAATTCGAATGTTGGCGCATTAAATGGGCGCCACCTACCACCAAATGTTCGAATTTACTTCTCATTATTTAAGGAGCATCAAATGAACATAATGCACAAGAAGTTTGAAGAAGAACTGTGCTTTAAAACTGCTGAAAGCTGCATTGCTCAATCAACTACTGCTTCCACAAGTTCTTCTACGTGCTTGAAACTGCCTACACAAATCTGTAACGTGTAGATATTTTTAGTCATTGTTTACTTGTTTTTTCCACTTGGTTTGATATTGAAAATCGAAACCAAGTGAAGACAAAGTAGTGTGTGATTGAAGTGAAACTCGTCACCTACTTGTGCAGAGATTGTACAAGCCCCTTAGAGCTAAAATCTAGAAGAGAGCTATTGCTCTAAGATTGTATTGAAAATACAATAGTAGAACCCAAGCCACAACAGACATGTGCTTGGAAGAGTGGGGTAGGGGAGGTTGCCCGAACCACTATAAATCTTTGTCTTTTAAAGTGGCTTGATTGCTTGTGTTTTATTGCATTATTTCTCTCCAACCTACTGATCATTTTATTGAGGGAATTAATTCCACAAAGGGGAAATTTTTGTTTAAGCAAAGAATTTTAAAACACCTAATTCACTCTTCCCTTCTTGGGTAACTGCCATAAACTCGGGACCAATAGGCTCTACAGCAACAACCAACCTAATCCAGCGAATGGGCTCTACAGCAATAACCCACCAGACACAGAAACTGGGCTTTACAACAGTAGCCCACCAGATTCCAGCGATCCACCGGCAAAACGGGCTCAGCCAAGCTTTAGTCCACAGAAACTGGGTTGCACAGCAACAGCCCACTAGACACCAAGCTTCTGCCCACCTAGAGCAAAAAGCTCGAACAAGACCGCAAGCCCAAACAGCGACGAGCTCCCAGTCATGGCCCATAGCCCACGTGCCCACCTCAACTCTATAAATAGAAGGGCAAGTTCCAAGCTCAAGCACACTTGAGGAGGCATCCAAAAAGGGGAGGAAGGGAGTCTGAAGCAAATCTTTGGCGTCCTGGCTTCTCCTCTCATCTAGCTATAGCTTTCCTCTTTTCCAACCCCCTTTCCGGCTCTCTCCCACTTTCTTCTCTCCCCTTTCTTTAGATTTTTATTTTTATTTTCCCTTTTTATGCCCATGTAAAAGGCTTCGGATTAACAGATTTTTGCCATATCTGTTTTAATCTGAAGACCGGAATCCAAGCTCTGTACGATCGGTGTTCTTATTCAATTAAAATGGGGATTGATCTCCCCTTTAAGATCAGTGGCGACTCCATGTAATGGTGTAAATCTCTTGGCTATTGAAGTTGTTTTCACATGTTTTATTTGATTTAAATACTAACGCTTTTCATTGAGTTGAAGCTGCGACGAAGATCGGGTCACGTCGTTCCGCCGCATCCAGTGACGTGTGCAGCCACCATGCCATTGGATCTACCTATCACGTTGCTAGACCCGCAGGATTCAAAAATCCGGCGCACATGCAGCTGCTCCTGAAGCTTAAAGATCAAGCCCGGGACCAAGGCCTATTCCATGCAAATATTCATTTTCTGAAACATACTAACAACCCCTCTATTCAATGAGAAACGCAGGTTCCGGTCCTTTCGATTCGGCCCAGATTTCATGAGGCTAGAAAGGCATCCAAGCCCATCGTAGCGTCCACGATGGGTGCTACAGCTTGGCGACTGGTTCCTATGAGGCCAACGTCTTTGCTGGAGCTAGCGGGTCCAACAGTGTGACAGGCAGATCTAGTGGCGTGGTGGCTGCACACGTCACTGGATGCAGTAGAACGACGTGATCCGATCTTCGTCGCGGCTTCAACTCAATGAAAAGCGTTAGTATTTAGATCAAATAAAACATGTGAAAACAACTTCAATAGACAAGAGATTTGCACTGCTAGATGGAGTCGCCACTGATCTTAAAGGGGAGATCGGTCTCCGTTTTCATTGAATAAGAACACTTGTCGTACAGAGCTTGGATTCCGATCTTCGGATTAAAACAGATATGACAAAAATTTGTTAACCTGAAGCGGTTTACATGGGCATAAAAAGGGAAAATAAAAAAATCTGAAGAAAGGGGAGAGAAGAAGAGAGCCGGAAAGGGGGTTGGAAAAAAGGAAAGTTATAGCTAGAAGAGAGGAGAAGTCGGGACGTTAAGGATTTGCTGTAGACTCCCGTCCTTCCCTTTTGGGATGCCTCCTCAAGTGTGCTTGAGCTTGAAACTTGCCCCTCTATTTATAAAGGGAATGTGGGCGCGTGGGCTATGGGCCATGACTGGGAACCCGTTGCTGCTTGGGCTTGCGGTTTTGTTAGAGCTTTTTGCTCCAGGTAGGCTGAAGCTTGGAATCTGGTGGGCTGCTGCTATGGAACCCAGTTTCTATGGGCTGAAGCTTGGCTAAGCCCGTTTTGCTAGTGGGTTGTTTGAGCTTTGCTCTTGTGGGCCAAAGCTGGACAGGCCCGTCTGGTGGTTAGTAGCCTAGTTTTGTTGGCCTTGTTTGGACTTGCTCCAAGCAGGCTATTGGCCTAGAGCCCATTAGCAATTATTTTGGATTGATTTTCTTTGTAGTTGTTGGGCTTGGTTCTTGATCCATATGTTTTCTTTAGTTTTATGTGTAATATTTACTTGGGTTCAAGGGAAGGGTGTCTACACATGGATATCTCGGTAATTGCAGTCTGTTGAAACTTGGTGTAAAATGTGGTTATCGAATGCTGAAATCCATGATTAGAGATGATGACAGAGCCAATTTGAAGCTACGAGGTCATCCGGTCGGAGAGCCGATGGTTTTTAATAGCAACTTTGGGTTGTTTATCACTAGGCCTGCTGATTTAATGGAGGCTGATAAATCTTCTACAGCTGGTACCGAATTTTGGTTCCGAGTTGCTAATCGGGTATCGCTACTAGTTCGTTGATGTTTCATGGAGCTCCAGATGTTGCCAATGCTTGGAATTGGGAAGAAAGCAGAACGATTTGGTGGTGCTCGTGCTGTTGATTTTACATTGTTGGAGTTGGGTTTTCTGAAGATGAGTAGCCGACAGTGCTTGTACTGCCTGTGCAGGGATGAAGTTGCTGTTAGAGTTATACTCCTATAAGGTGTCCTAATTAGATGATAAGTCTTAGATGATAAGTCTTGGATTTAAAGATAGCCCAATCATATCTGGATTACGTACGCAATCTGAGTTCAGGTAGAACTGCACTTCTAGTTGAGTCATGATGGGAAGGGCTCTATAAATAGAGGAGTCTAGGTCCCTCTCTCACACGGTTTACATTATTAGTGGTTCCCATCTACTGCTAGTATTATAGGGAGAAGTGTTGAGGGAGAAGACCTCGTGCTCTACTCGGTCTACAGGTGGAATCTACGCACACATGGATTCAGGTACGCTTCCGCATCACATGATTTCCAACATGTGGTATCAGAGCCCACGTTTCGATTTTGGGTATTATAGATTCCACCCATAATTTGTATGAAATATTTATCCGTGAAATTATTTTGTTACGGATTAATTACTTGATATTTTTCTTCTTCATGCCATATGAATGCATGTATATGCTGAATCATGTTATACGGAATATTCATTATTGGATTCAGAATATTCATTATTAATATTGGTTCTATTAATGAATGCATTATGCTATAAATATTTTATGACGGCATGCTTAAATCTGTTTAATGTGATTTTCATTCTGGTTTAATTAAAGACGCAAAACATGCCGTTGAGAATTAGCTGGATAATGACTTGAAATTATGGATTCAGATTTGAAGTGCTAAAATTTTCCTCCGTTCATTGAATGTGTCGTTTCTAATAAATAAAAAAAACGGTGTCTGGAATCAATGCAAGACTTTTGTCTTATATGGAAGCATTGAATGACACATTAATGTCAAAGTGATTTTGGATGGGTTTTTCAATTCAGAAAATAAACACATGTATACGGACCCATTAATCTATTAAATAATAATAAAAGTGGACGGATACATACCCTGTTGCCGCTGCCATGCCTGTTGCCGAAGAAGAAAAGAGTCAAGCACGCCCGAACCGATGGTTGCTGCCGGTGCTGGACGAGGCCATCTGCTGCGATCTGCCGGAACTGGCTGGCACCAGCACTAGAGACGTTGGAAGTGCCGGAGAAGACGGCAGCCGTTGATCTGCTGTTGCCGCTGCCAGAGAAGACGAACGGGACAGAGCAGACACCGGGATTCAGATCTGCTGCAACCGGTCGGAGGAGACGACGGCTGCGTCTGCAGCGGCATCCGGCCGCGGCAAGCGAGAAGGCTGCTTGCTGGATCTGCCACTGCCGGAGAAGATGCAGCGGGAGCAGCGCGGTGGGACGGCATCGGTGCTGGAGACGAGACAGGCGATCGGCGGCAGGCTCGGGCAGTGGGTTTTAGGGCTGAAGAAGATAACAGATTATTTTTTTTATTGCATATAAACCTTGAATGGAAATTGGCAAATAAACCCCAAAGAGATATTTACAAATAAACCCCGCAGCTATCTTATGAACCGGGCCTGGGCTTTCTTTTCATGGATACCCACTAGGGCAAACCCTCATCCTGTAAGCCCATTTCACTTGAACGGGCCTCAAGCCCAATAAGCCCATCAGTTGGCCTAGTTTAGCTGAGCCCATTTCCGGGCCCTTTTTGTGCCTGGGCTTGAATCAACATTGTCAGCCCATGCGGTTGGCCCATTTCAGGAGGCCAAGCTTCACAGGCCCACATAGGCGGCCCGTTTTTGCCAATAACAGGGTAGACCCAAACCCAATTGCCCATTATGAACCGTTTATACATAAATTAACATAATTCTTGATCCTTTTATTCAAATTGGACGATCAAATAGTCATTTTCTATATTTTTGGATATTCTGAATCTAATGAAAGGGTCTGATTAAGCTAAATAGGTCAATAAATTTGACTTTTGAATATTTATGCAAATTTTTTGAATTATATGTGCAATTAATTCATGTGATTGGTATATAAATGCCTAATTAGCAAGTTATTTATGATTTATTGCTTTTCAATGAATTCAGCATTAATTCATATGATTAGTTTATAAATGCTTGATTAGCAATTTATTTATGATTTATAGCTTTTCAGTTAATATTAAGCATGAAATGTATATATATATGAATAATTATATAAATTATGATTATTAAATTTTTATAGTGAGATTATATTCTATGGAATGACTAGAGGTTGGTGTCTAGGCAAGAGGTATTGAAGAGGATCACGTGGTTATTTAATTAGGTACCTGCTATGCAGGGGGAGCCTCCCACGCCCCACCTCACTTACCTGGCCGACCAAAAGAAATAATATAGAATTTAATCACACATAATAAATTTAAATAATCATTATTATTGAATTATTCATATATATATTATACTCTATAATTTTGATTGTATATTTTGGTTACCCCAAAGGGTCTAAAATATATTTTCAAAATTATTAATTAAATGGAGAAAATATTATTGTTTATTTTTTTTCTCTGAGTTTTAGAAATTGTAATTAATTGTCATTATGCAATTTATGTTTAATAAATATTGTTCATCTTTATGTCTTTTGTCGCCCTGAAGGGTCTAAGATGTTTAGTTAATCAAATTTATTAAACAAAGAGAGAATAACATGATTTTTCCTCTCATAATAGAAATTGCATTATTAAAGAATATTATATTATAGTTTTACCCGAAGGTAGCTATAATTTAATATTTATCAATAATTAACTAGAACTGCATAAACGCGGGAAATTTTCTACCCGAAGGTGGGGATTTCTTGGCTTTATGTATTCATAATTAATTATTGAATATTATTGTTTATCATAGCATTATTAAATATAATCATGCATTATTGCTTGTGTGGTTAAGTTTTATAATTTTAGCTATGATTAATTAATGTTAATGGAATTTTTACATAATATTTTATCTGAATCATAATGGTAACGTGAGCTTAATCATTGTTTTACAGCTATGGCTCCTGTTCCTCAATCTCATCTGTCTAATATCCCGACACTGAATGGATCAAATTATTCTGATTGGCATGAGCAATTACTTATCACATTAGGATGTTTGGACCTAGATTTAGCCCTTCGTGTTGCAAAACCTGATGATATAACGCCTGAAAGTACTGATAGTCAAAAGATTCAATTTGATAAATGGAAGCGTTCCAACAGGTTGTCTCTTATGATTATAAAGAGTACAATAGAAAGGAACATCAGGGGCTCTATTTCTGACCCTGAAAATGAAAATGCCAAAACTTATCTAGACTCAATTAAGGAAAAATTCAGTGGGTCAGATAAAGCATTGGCTGGAATGCTCACTAACAAATTGACTTCAATGAAATATGATGGCATTTGTGGAGTGCGAAAGCACATAATGGAAATGTCAAATATAGCTGGGAAACTTAATGAACTAGGGATGAAAATCTCTGACTCTTTCCTAGTCATATTTGTCTTAAACTCTCTTCCATCTCAGTTTTCACAATTCAAAATCTCCTATAACACACAAAGGATAAATGGACTTTAAATGAATTAATATCCATGTGTGTACAAGAGGAAGAGAGATTAAAGCAAGATGGATCAATGCATATCTATTTCACATCGACTACTAAGCAGTACAAGTCAAAGAAAGGAAAAGGGAAGAATAAATTCCCATTAAAGAAAGGCTTAGAGGATGGATTGAAAAAGACCGCTGAGAAGTGTCATTTCTGTAAAAAGAAAGGACATTTTAAGAAAGATTGTCTCAAGCGGAAAAGTTGGTTCGAAAAGAAAGGTAACAATTATGTACATGTTTGCCTTGAAACCAATTTCATAAATGTATCCTCTAATTTATGGTGTATTGACTCTGGTGCTGCTATCCATGTTTCAAACTCTTTGCAGACATTCCATTCAACCCGCAATCCAAAACCGCATGAGTCGTCTATTTTAATGGGCAATCTAACCAAGTCTAAAGTTAAAGCAGTAGGAAATTGCAGGCTTCGCCTTGACACCGGGCATTTTTTAGAACTGCATGAAGTTTTCTATGTTCCGTCCATTTCTAGAAATTTAATTTCTTTGCCAAAACTTGATGTAATAGGTTATTCTTTCAGTTTTGCAAACTCAAAGTTTTCTTTATTTAAAGATTCTATTTTAGTTGGAACCGAAACATTATTTAATGGTTTATATCAAATAAGTGCGGATTGCTCATTTAATTGTTCATCTACCCTAAATGTATGTGCTGGTAATAAACGTGGTATAATTGATGAAAATTCCTCCATGTTGTGGCATAAAAGGTTGGGTCACATATCGAAAGAAAGGATGCTAAGATTAGTAAAAGATGGGGTATTACCTACTCTAGATTTTACTGATTTTAGCATATGTATCGATTGTATTAAAGGAAAACAAACCAAAACTCAGAAAAAGAGTGCCACGAGAAGCAATGGACTTTTAGAATTGATCCATACCGATATTTGTGGTCCATTTTCATCATGTATTGGAGGTGAAAAGTACTTTATCACGTTTATTGATGATTTCTCACGTTATGGTTTTATTTTCCTATTACATGAAAAGTCTGATTCTTTGAATACTTTTAAAATATTCAAAGAATTAGTAGAAAAGAAATTGGATAGGAAAATTAAAGTTGTGAGATCTGACAGGGGTGGTGAATATTATGGTAAACATGGTCAATTAGGTCGAATCCCTGGTCCATTTGCTAAATATCTAGAAGAAAATGGTATTGAACCTCAATACACGATGCATGGAACTCCCCAACAAAATGGAGTTGCTGAAAGGAGAAATCGTACTCTCATGGATATGGTGAGAAGTATGATCAGCAACTCATCTTTACCCTTATTCTTGTGGAGTGAAGCCTTGAAAACTGCTATGTATATCCTCAACAGAGTTCCCAGTAAAGCTGTTCCTAAAACTCCATTTGAGTTATGGACAGGCAGGAAACCCAGTTTGAGGCATATGCATATTTGGGGTTGTCAAATAGAAGCAAGGATACTCAACCCACAAGAAAAGAAATTGGACCCAAGGACTATTAGTTGTTTCTTTATTGGGTATCCAGAATGGTCTAAAGGGTATAGATTTTACAGTCCGTCCCATAATACTAGGATCATTGAGACCGGAACAGCTCGATTCATTGAGAATGGCGAAAATAGTGGGAGCATAACTCCACGAAATGTGGAATTTGAGGAAATTAGAGATCCTTCCTCTAGTTCATCACTAATGGATGCAAGAACTGAGATTGTTGATTATAACATGACAAATCAACAACCAGTAATTGCTATGCAGCCTACGGAAGAGACTAATAATGAATCGATCTCAATTCCAAATGACATTCATCCAAATGATAATGTAGAACATATTAATGAGCCAAGAAGGTCTAATCGAATGAGGAGACCTGCTATTTCAGATGACTACATTATATATTTGGAAGAATGTATTGACGATCCTTGTATTGAAAATGATCCATTAAATTTCAAAGAAGCCATTAATAGTGAAAAGTCTGAATTATGGATCAATGCTATGAAAGATGAATTAGAATCCATGTTTCAAAACAAAGTTTGGGATCTTGTTACGTTGCCTAAAGGGAGCAAACCTGTTGGTTGTAAATGGATATTCAAAACCAAACGGGACCCTAAAGGTAATATAGAAAGATATAAAGCCAGACTTGTTGCCAAGGATTCACACAAATAGAAGGCATTGATTATAAAGAGACATTTTCACCTGTCTCTAGAAAAGACTCATTCAGAATTATTATGGCATTAGTGGCTTACTTTGACTTAGAGTTACACCAAATGGATGTAAAGACGGCATTCCTGAATGGGGATTTAGAAGAGGAGGTATACATGGTGCAGCCTGAAGGATTTGAAATGGAAGGAAAGGACACATTAGTATGAAAATTAAAGAAATCTATATATGGACTTAAACAAGCTTCCCGACAGTGGTATTTAAAGTTCAACAGAGTTATCACTTCCTTTGGATTTACAGAAAACATTGGTGACCAATATATATATCTAAAGTTGAGTGGGAGCAAGTTTATATTTCTGATTCTATATGTAGATGATATTTTACTTGCTACTAATGATTTAGGTCTTTTACATGACACTAAAAGTTTCCTTTCTGAACATTTTGATATGAAAGATATGGGTGAGGCATCATGTGTCATAGGCATTGAGGTTCATCGAAATAGGCCTAAAAGACTTTTAGGGTTATCACAAAGAGCGTATATTAATAAAATTTTAGAAAGGTTCCAAATGTCAAATTGCTCATCATGTGAAGTGCCAATCTTTAAAGGTCAAAAATATGGTCTGCATCAGTGTCCACAGAATGAGATTGAGAAACAGGAAATGAGGTCCATCCCATATGCTTCTGCTCTTGGGAGCATGATGTATGCACAAGTTTGCACGCGTCCTGACATCAGTTATGCAATGGGACTACTTGGAAGATATCAAAGCAATCCATGAATGGAACATTGGAAAGCAGTAAAGAAAGTAATGCGATATCTCCAAGGAACTAAAGATTATGAGCTCACATATGCGAAAACTGATCAATTAGAAGCGATCGGTTACACAGATTCAGATTATGCTGGTTGTACAGACAGCAGAAGATCCACGTCAGGCTATGTTTTCTATTAGCCGGTGGAGCAGTTTCATGGAAGAGTGGGAGACAAAATCGTGTAGTCGACTCTACCATGGAAGCTGAATTTGTCGGCTGTCATGAAGCATCCTCACATGCACTTTGGTTGAGGAAATTTATCTCAGAGCTTAAAATTATGGATTCTATCTCTAAGCCTCTGAGAATCAGTTGTGACAATTCATCAGCGATTAGCTTCTCCAATTATAGAAGAATTACTGGCGCTAACAAGCATATTGATGCTAAGTTTATGTCAGTACAAGAAAGGATTAATGATCATCTGATATAGATTAGTTTTGTTGGTACTGCCGACATGATTGCTGATCCCATGACTAAGGCTCTGGCGCCTAAGGTCTTTTCTGGACATGTAAGAAATATGGGTCTTGTAATGTGGGATAATTATTGATGTAATCGATACACTTTGAGATCTCATGTTGGATGATTATTTTCTTTTGTTTCATTATGGTATTTCGTTGACAATTTTATGTGATTTGGAAACAAAAGATTTTATCTATTTGATATTAATGTGGGACATTAAAATCACATAATTGTAAATCTGTCATTAAGAACTTAGTCAAGTAAATTTGTTAATATCGTGATGCATGGAAGGAAGTATGTTATATTTGCATATAACTGCCATGATCCATGTTAACAAATTTTCTTAACTTAAGTATTAAAGTTGGATTGCGTATGTAATGACTGGGCATGTTTTTCAAATGAGTGCACTCGTCCGGTAATTTTTCAAATGTTAAATCCAAAGATTGTATTTTAATATAATTTTCTTTTCTTTCTTAATTTTTTATTCTTAATTAGGACAAGTGGGAGAATGTTAGAGTTATACTCCTATAAGGTGTCCTAATTAGATGATAAGTCTTAGATGATAAGTCTTGGATTTAAAGATAGCCCAATCATATCTGGATTACGTACGCAATCTGAGTTCAGGTAGAACTGCACTTCTAGTTGAGTCATGATGGGAAGGGCTCTATAAATAGAGGAGTCTAGGTCCCTCTCTCACACGGTTTACATTATTAGTGGTTCCCATCTACTGCTAGTATTATAGGGAGAAGACCTCGTGCTCTACTCGGTCTACAGGTGGAATCTACGCACACATGGATTCAGGTACGCTTCCGCATCACATGATTTCCAACAGTTGCATGCTACCATGGTGCAATTCTAAAGCTCAAGACGATCAAACTGTTACAATTGGCTGATGCAGATAATAACCGACTGGATGCAACTGCTGCTCGGTGAAACAAGGTGGGTGCGGGCGATCGTGATTTTGCTGGATTGCTAGCCATGGGAGAAGAAGCAAAATGATCATTCGAACTGGGCGTACTGGTGGTGGACGAGCGGCTTGCTGCTTCTGGTTTATTTATTTGGATCGCCGGATTGACAAGGGTTGCTGGCAGATGGGGGTTGTGCTTGCAGATTTGTTGGAAAATTATTGAGCCTCTGGCCCTAAACGGAGCTGCTGCAAGTGCATGATTAGGGTGTCGATTTGATGGCTGGCCGTAAATAATGGTTTGCACAAATTGGAAGTCTTGCTTTTGGTTGATGATAAGTGTCGGATTTTATTTCCATGGCTGCTGGTATCGTTTGGGGAACCGATTTTCTGAAAGGAGCGAAGGTGAGTTCGGCCATTGCTTGCTGTGGCTGGGCATTGGTTCGAGCTTGGATTTTCAGTGGCAGATCAGGTACAGGTTTAAATACAGGGAAGGGGCGCTGATTTGGAAATTGCTGCGATTGGATCTTTGGTTGGCTATGACTTGGGGATGGCCGAAATACTGGTGCTGTCCGATTGAATGCAGCTGCCGGTGAAGATGATGAAGTGGAGTTTGGAATTTTGCTAGTGCTTGGCTTGATACAGGGGGCGGGAATCTACGGTTCCATGGCTGCGTAAATAGATTTTAGTGGCTGCCATGCGTGCTTGTTTTGATGGGTTTGTGCGGTCGTTCTTGAGGAAGACAGGGCAGCCGTTGCCGTGGAGTCCTTGGGGTGTTGGAGTACATTTTATAGTACTCTGTTGGTGCACAGTGCATTTAAATGTGAATTTAAATATTGATTTTTGGCTAAATAATTTATTCATTTTATCAAAAAAGTTTACATGATGATCTACGTTTTACCCCATTTTTTAATGGAGTTTATCTTATAATACTCCGCTGGTTCACAGTGCATTTAAATGTGAATTTAAAATTGATTTCTGGCTAAATAATTTATTCATTTTACCTAAAACATTTATATGATGATCCACTTTGTACCTATATTTTAAAATATAATTTTAATTATATATGATTTACCCAATTAAACTATTTTATAAATTTTCCAAATTATATTAATATGCAAACACATATTTCAAAGTAAATTTTTGAGCTTATTTAATTTTATTCATCTTTTATTTTATTTTATTCCAAAATAATTTTACTAAAAATAATACCAGATAACTCATTCCATTTTTATATTTTAAAATATCTACAAATTAGGTTAAATTTTGACAAAATTAAATATTTTATGAAATATATAATTTTCATGAAATTTTACATGAAACCTATATTTAATTAACATTTTTCTACTTGTTGCAAATTTAATATAAAATTACATAAAAATTTTGAGAATTATCATAAGCGTACATAAAAGGCAGCTAGGACAATCTTAGGTATTGATAGTTCGAATTCAAGCCGGTATACTAATGAGGAGTGATCTTGTTAGTCCGGGCTAAGTAAATGCCCCACTTAGCCCACTTCAAAAAACCTATTTACAATAAATTTTTTTTTCTTCGTGCACTTGTTTATCTAATTATATTTAACATATAGACCAAGTTTTACCTTTTTAAATTTTAAATAAATATATTGATAAAATTATATTTTCATAAATCCTAAATAAATCCAAAGCCTGCAAATATTGCCAATAATCTAGTGTCGGCTAGTTTTTGTACCAAGACTTCCGACTAATGCATCTTTGAGCACTCTTAAATATTCAACCTATAGCAGGCTCATTTGATTTTTAAAACTCAACTTGCACTTTAAAGAATTTTTTATCTATTTATCACTCGACAACACACAGGATTTTACCAGCTGGTGAATCGAATCCGGGGCATTCATTTCAAGGCCCCTGTTGAAAGAAAAGCCGGCAATCCTAGCAGCTAACATAAACCTGTTTATATGTCACTGCTCTGTTAGTGTCGCCGAAAATGGGAAGGAGGTCACTGCTCGTTGCCGAAAATGGAGAGCTCACTGCTCTGCTGGTCGCCGAACGCTGATCGAACATCGCTGCTTTGCTGGTTGTCGACTCGTTGAAAATGAAAAGGAGGCCGCTGCTCGTCGCCGAAAATGGAGATATCGCTGCTTTGCTGGTCGCCGAATGCCGATCGGACGCGGCTGCTCTGCTAGTCGCCGAAAATGAAGCCGTTGTTGCTCTGCTGGTTGCCGAATGCTGATCGGACGTCGCTACTCTTCTCGTTGCCGAAAATGGAAAGGAGCTCTGCTCATCACCGAAAATGGAGACGTCGTTGCTCTGCTCGTCGCTGAACGCCGATCGGACGTCGCTGATCTGCTCGTCGCCGGAAAGGAAAGGAGCTCTGCTGGTCGTCGTCGATTTCGGGCAGCACCGCAGCAGAAGGGTCGTCGATTTCGGGCAGCACCGCAGCAGAGGGCTCGTCGATTTGGGGGCTCGATCTCGACCTCGGCGGCGTGGTTGACGACAGGACGGGACGAACAGGAACTGACACATCGCCGAACCACCGAACCGGTCTAATACGGTCCAACCGTAATGTCCGGTTCGACCGCCGGTTCTACGGTTCGCACGGTTTAGTTATATTAGACTGAACCGTATGTAATCGAACCGATCATTTGACCGGTTCCCGGTTGGACCAGCCGGTCCGATCCGGTTTTAACAACACTGATATATATATTTAAAATATCCTTATATTTAAAAATCTAAAACAAATATATACACATATCAAAAAATGGTAAAACTTGATTTATATATTAAATACACTTAGATAAACAAGTGTATGAAGAAAAAAATAAAAAAAAGTTGTTTTAAATAGGATTTTTGAGGTGAGCTAAGTGATACATTTATTTAGCTCGAGCTAACAGGATCATTCCTCATATTAAATTGCTTACTTCTTACATATGAAAACAGTTTATAATGTTATGGACGTCCAATTTTAGGAAAAAGTTGGGCGTTCAGATTTTCAAAAAAAAAAAAAGAAACAAAAAGAAAGAAAAGAAGAAAAAAATGCAATGCATGGAACGTTAATATGCATGGGATATTAATTGCATGGTTCAAAAAATGTCTGGACATTCATTTATATTTTTGGTGTAGATACAATACGACTGTACAATATGATTATTATCATGGAACAACTACAAAATATAATAGTGAGCTTATTAATATTATCAAAACTGGATAATATTCTAAAATATTTTAATATTATAAATCTAATAATATTATAATTCGATTAATTAAAAATAATACAGTTGGTTTTGATTAGTGTTTCTAAATCCAATTTTATTCATTAACATAATTATCTCACGTGGGTTTTAAAAATATTTTTTAGTATTAATTAATTAAAATTTGTTGTCTTAATTTATAAGAATTTAAAAATCTGTTTATCAGTTTCACTTTGGTTTATGAGGGTTTAATTTATTTAGTTAATAATTTTTTTTATGATTTAGGGTGAATAAGGGTTAGGTTATCAAAATTATTATTTTAATTAGAAAAAACGTGTTTAAAAAGGTCTAATGTGGTTTGAAGAGTATTGAGCCCGAAAAAATAACGCCTTGTTGAGAAGAAGAGTGTTCACTAGCTATTAAGCGACCAAATTGATGATATGGGCGTGTGACTCTATTATTATCTATGGTTCGGGGTATGACTATTTAGGCCACAGAAGTGATAAAACTTTTAATGAATAATTTTTTATGTAAAAGTTTTAAGTGTGAGAAAATAATGTGATATGATATGGATAATAATAAGAAGTAATAGAATAAAATTAAAATAGATAATTAATTGTGTAAGTAGTTGTATAGAACTGATTGAAAAGTAAGATAATCGCATAAGAAAATGTAAAAAAAAAATTAAAAACGGAATAGCTATAGATAGTGAAAAGTTTTATTGTTAAATAAATACACATATTGCATAAGTTGCTTGCTTCCCAAAATTAAATGCTTCTTCCAGTCATATAATAGGTGATTTTTTCTGTTGGGCCAACCAAAAACAAGAAAATCCATGCACGCCCACTTAAATTCGATAACACAATAAGATTGCAAAAACTAATATAATTTAATGCTTAAAAATTAAAAAAAAACTAATCAGGTCGTAGCTTGGTTGGTCATGGACGCAGCCAATGATGTTGCAAACGCAAATTTGACACTCAATAAGGTCAAAATTATAGTAAAAGTTTGTTGTCTCCCGTGTAGATAGGTAAGTGCTTATGGTCTTCCTTATTCATTATTGAACTTCATTATAATATGAAATGAGATGTAATATTATGTACTCATTAAAAATTAACAAAAGTACTAATTATTTATTTTTTTTAAAATTGCTTGTGAAAAATATAGGTGAGAGAACTAATTAGATTTTATTAATGATATATATATAGGTACTACCCTATCTACTATAAAATAATATGGATGTTGGTGCTACTTCATGAAAGTCATATATATATATACCAACTTTTCATTTGTTTTTTCTAGAAGTTAGCTAGCCATGATTTCATTTTTGTTTAGTTCAAATAAACTACCGAATTCATCCTCATATCGCTACAACAAATGTTGTTAAATGTGGAGCATACAACAAAAATTTATTGTATGTGTATGGATTCGTCTGCGAATACTTATTAGATTATGCTAGTATACAGTGTGTTGTTACCTCGCCAGATAAATTTCATATATTTTGGGTGCATTTGTTTAATCTTAAAACTTTTCACTTTCTACAGTTACCATATTTTTTAATTATTTCTTCACATATTACTATACAACTACCCTACCTTTCAATCATTTACACGTAACTACCCGCATAACTAATCTGTCTATTTTAAATTTATTTTCTTTACTCTCTGTCATTACTTTTATTATATCATATCATTTTCTTTCATTAGCTAGTTGCTCCCACTCATTTCCTTTGCCTTCGACAAGCTGCTCCCACCCATCTCCTTCATCTCTAGCAGAACTCAAAATAAGAGCTTTAATCAATTCAAGAAAGGGCATTTGCCCGTGAGAAAAAAAGAAGATTTCCTTGTTCTTCGGAACTTTCATAGGATAGGAAAAATTTAAATGGTGAAGAACTGACTAAAGCTCACATGGGATAGCAGCATTAAATAATGGCATCAAACATTTTTGTATACAAATCTCCCTCTATCATACTAGTCCTTCATCAAGATTTTTCTATGCAAAGGTATTAAAATATACCTTATCAAAGTCATATACTCGCTATGAGCAAGCAAGGGAAGCGCTGGACTAATAAATTCAATCATGTGGTTTGTATTGTTCACACTAATTACTTGGAGTATACTAAGAGAGAAAAATGGATCTATCCAATCTTTCTTTAAATAATTTGATCATCAAAGCATATTGCCACAACGTAATAGCAATCATCTAATTTGTTGGTTTACTTATATTCTTCATCCTATGAAGAGGTAATGAATCTTATTTTATTTTTGGAGAGGTGCACTGAGATCCACTCCATCCATCCACGGAGCACAAAATAAGCCACTTTACTTCCTTTTGTTAGACACAATACATCAAGCTCCTAGATATTATTTGTTGTTGCTTGTATCCAATAATAGGCATCATATCACAAGGCAGCAGAGTTGGGACAAAGCAGCGATGTGCTCGCAAATTTGGGTAAGAAGAAATGAGAGATAGTAGTGACGCGATAAATATTGAATTACATGAGAATGGAGAGAGCAACGACATGTTTGGATTGCTCCCTTGAGGTTTGTGAGGGGAAGATTCGAGAAAGAGAGAGAGGGAGCGACTTGGGCTAGAGAGGGAAAAAGGAACAATTCAACACCATGGGCCCATTTTTTTGAAAACAATCTCAGTGTGTGGATGAAAATGCAAAATGCCTTAAACATTAGATTGGATCGGCGACAAGGATGCCGCCTAATCCAACAACAGGAAATGGGGCAAGCTAAGCACCAAGACACTTAGCCTAAGCGCATAAGATCAAATCTCAAATAAAATATATTTGGGTTTATTACATATAATGAAGTTATTTGAAAATCGTACAGCAGTTTATATTATTAGCCTATGTGTATTGATTCCACTACAAAATCTACAGTGGCATTACCAGCTTTAATGGTGGAGATCACACCAATGGGGCTGCATGAGCACGAATCTGGGTGCATCACTAGAGTGCCATAACAAAAGGTCATCTTCCACGACGAACTTTGATTGCCATGGGAGAACCCAACGAGCATTTCTTATTTGCATCCAACATCTTCACCAAATGCACTATCGCTAGCCTCTTCTCTACCAGATTTAAACCTGTCAGCAATAGGGATGAATATATCTAGAAAATAGTTGTCCAATCAACAACTCTCTTCATAGCCATGATGACCAGATGGGGAGAACCTCTATACTAATTTCAAAATCCATCACATCCAAATAAAGCTAAGGGTTTAATATTGTTATTGCAGGCAACATCATATCGCCTCCACTACCTATCATTTTCATCCACTTCACCACTGATCAATCATCTGGCCTGCGTTAGCCCTCCCAAATCATGGTCATCGTCAACAGTTGCACCGATTTCTTCTCCCCTATTTCTCCAAATCACACTCACGACGACGTCAATCATTAATGACCTCTCTACTTGTCAATTGGGCAACTGATGCAGCCTCATCTTCACCCGTTGTCAATAATCAGAAAAGCAGAAAACTCATCTCCTCTATTTGAGCTACACCCACCATGGGCCTTGTCCTTAGAATTTGAGAGTAATTTTGAAAAAAAAATGAGGGCTTAATAGCTCATTGTCTTGAGTTAGAGGGCAGATAGGATTGTAGTAAGAGACAAATTATGTGGACATTATTTATAATTTGTAAAATTATACGAGTATATTTATCTTAAACTATGTTAGTGTATTTGCAAATTACAAACTATAATATTTCTTTTGTTCCACGCATACCTAGTTATATATGGTACTGGATCACTTTGTTTTTTTTTTTATTTTTTCAATAAGATATTGGACATTTATTTCAATTTAGTTAGGTGCATTATCTACCCTTTTTATTTCTTATATATTATAATATTTAGTGAAATTCGAATTAATGATTCAATTTATTTGTATCCGTATTTTATTATTTTAAAATTTATCTTTATTAAAATCATACATGAAAATGCATGAGAAAATTGATTAGAATATTTCATAAATGATATATCTATGTACGTACTACCATGCAAACATCACCATGTATAAAATAATATCGAGGTACGTACTACCTCATGATTAATTTATACACGATGATATTCACATGGTAGACATCCGGTTCTTCCCCTTTCGCCTTTGCATAGATAGGTGAAGAGTAAGAGGTTGTGGACCTGGACGCCAGTTTGTTTGTTTGAATAATGAATTCACAACCCCAAATAAATCACTCTATTCATGCTCGTACTACTACAACCGTTGTTGTAAAATGAGAAGTATACAACGTGTACATAGATTTCTCTACAGCCACTTAATGAGTGGCTTATGAGTAAAGTAAGCTAAATTTTTATTACTTGCGTTGTTATAACTAGCTGGATCAATTTTTATTTTCATCATTTTTATCAATTAATATACTTGAAAGTTGACATGCTCTATTGCATATGTATTAAAATTTTCATTGTTGTTGTTGTTTTCAAAAATTGATTTGACTCGTTATCGCTTGTATAACCAAGTGATTGACATAAGCATAAGAGCGTATAGAATGAAAGGTTCAAAGTTCAAATTTTGTTAGAGGCACTTACATAGTTTAACTCTCTCATAGAGTTATCTTTTGTTCATTACCTAATCATCTAAGGAGGTGACACATTCTTTTACATTAATAAATTAAAGGAGATTAAAATAAACATGCAAGGTACATTTGGTAATCACAAGATTGTGGGGATGTGGGAACCACCTCTCACCCTACACATTTTCTCACAAATAATTCCACATTTTTTATGAAGATGATTTGACATATTAATTGTCTAGCAACTCTACTTGTTTCGGACTTTAGTTTTATATTTTGATCATTTTACACGCAACTATCATATTTATTTTAACTTTATCCTTATCATATAACGTTTCGATTCAATGAGCCAGGGGCGCATTCAAATTTTAATGCACCCCTATTTCTTTGTTGTCCACCTGTCCAGGTGTGACTTTTCACCGTCAATCTAAAAAGCTGAGTTTTTTACAGCTTGCGTCCTTTTGCATTTTGCAATTTCACCCCATTTCCTAATGAGACAAAAAGGCCATCCTAACAGTTGGAGTAAAGAGAAGAAGGAGAGGCGCCATTTGTGCTACTCTAAGCCAGGGCGGAGGTCGCTACAATGGATGATGTAGAAAATTTCAGACCAACATGTTTTCTTCTTGGGTGAAATTCATATGATGATGTCTATTTAATCTCAAAGAACCTAAAACAGAAGAAGCCCCATCTATAGAGGATTGTTCTAAAATCTGTCATCCCTGTGGGTCTTCTTCCTAGAATATGTTGTTTCTAGAATTTTTTTGGTAGGTGAATCTGTTGTCTTCTTTCAAAATATGTCCAATTTTTCTAAAGATATCTTCAATCTGGACATCCATCCATATGCATTTGGTGGTTTCTAGATCTGCTGCTCATTTTCATTTGAAAATTTTCAATTTTTATTAGAAGGTAATCAGATTTCTTTTGATTGAGAACCTGCAGTGAGGGTATCTTGCCATCTTTCCTGTTGGAATCCTTTATAATTTTAGCTTCCTAGTTTGAATTTTTTGATAAGTTCCTGATTGCATCTTTTATTTTTAAATCATTAAATCTTTTTTATCTAATTCATTCTTCCTGTAGCTATGTTTCTAATATTTTAAGATTTTCTTATTAAAATCTCTCTGATCGCATCTTCTTGGGTGAAATTCATGTGATGATATTACCGATTGTGTCTTTTATGATTGAGAAAACCAACAACAGAAATTGGGGCTGATGAGATTTTCACCCTTCAACAACTACTGAGCAAGGATTTCGGCTCCTTATGTTGCCAAGCAGATCTCTATGATGGGGTTTCCTCTCGCCAAAGCTCTCGCGTAGCCTAAAATGTCGAATCTCCACGATGGCGAAAGAAGAAAATTGCAGTGATAGAGAGAAGGGTTGGAAAATCGTGTTTGTCACTGTGCTCCTCTTTCTTTTTTCTTCGTAGAGATGGATCTCCCTGTGGCGCCCCGAACCGAGGTGTCACATTTGTCCTTACTCCAAGATCTTGTCGATTGGTAAGTGTGAATCAGGATTGTTGCCTGATCACGCGGCGGGTACTTAATTCGATCTTGTCAAAAAAAATTTTCTTTTTCTTTCATCACATAAAGACACATACTTATCATCAAATCTCAATTATCATTGATAACATTCATACTTGTTTTTGTACAATACAGGTTATTTTAACCTGAACATTTTATACATACATAATTTGAAATCTCCTTATCATATGTTCATGTCATACCATATACGGAATAGCATATCATAAAATTTTCTTCATACCTTCTTTTTCCTTTTCTTCTTGGCCTATGTTGTACCTGTCTATGGTTTGAAAAGCAAAACGTGAGTCGAAACTCAGTAAGCAAGCGTTTTTCATTTAAATGCATTTCTCCCGTTCAATAGTAGACACTTATCAAGTGATCTACTATCAACCAGTGGAAACCTTTTCATAAAATCTTTCATAAAACATATGCTTGCAAACTTAACATATAGACCTCTTTTTCATAATCATAAAAACATTTTTATAAAACTTTCTTTTTCCAAGGACATTCTCATGTCCTTAAAACATTTTCCATAAAATCTTTTCAAAACAAGCATATGCAACATACATGATGTTTCTGTCCGTCTGGCAGGTGACACTTACCAAGTGATCACTCTTTCCTACTTAGGAGAGAAACCATTTCATTTGATAACTCGCGAGCTAAGCAGTTATCCGTGTTCATCTCCCATTTCAGGGAGGGCGCCGCCGGCATTTCGCCTTTTGAAGCGACTTGGCCTATGTAGAGGGGGCCCATCTTGCAACCGCGTCCGGTCTGCATATCCTCTACAATAAACCTAGTACATAGCTCATGTGCACATTCTTCACATTCATATGCTAGCATGCATTTTATAAAACCCCACAGACCTTAGTCAGTGTCTTTTTCCTTTTCAAAATCCGATGCTAGCATAACCTTTCAAAATAGTACAGACCTCAGCCTGTATTTCTATCTCTAACTTGATAACTCGGCATAGCCCAAGTTAACAAGTTAATAAAAAATATTTTGTAAGGATGACCAACCTTAAATAATTTTAAAAAAACATTTGAAATATTTGAGAAATAATAAATTTAAAACATTGCTAAAATGTTTATAAATCATTTTTGATCGGTAAAACAATTTTGAAAAACATTTTAATATTTGGAAACCAAAGACTTTGGAAACATTTTTCTTCTCGTTTTCTAGATTTTTCATGCACAAAGGATGTACTAATGCATAATTCATTTATATATATATATCATATTCTTTGTCCACATAACACTTAAGTTTCTTCTATACGAAGATATGCTTGTATGATCCTTTGGTCATTTAAAAGAAATCTTCATTTAAATCGGTTATTGGTTGGCCGTCCTTAAATCTGTTTCAAAACATTTTAATAAATCATTTTAAATTCATTCGATAAAACAAAATACTATTTTGGAAATCAAAACTTTTCCTTTTCCATTATAATGCAACCATTTCCATCTTTCTCTTCATTTATAAGGATTTGCTTATGATAAAGCAATTCCCACATACTTCAACATTTCTTCTTACTTCCATATGAATTTGCTTATAATAAAGCAAATTTGACATATTCCATAGTTGCACTATATAAAAATCATTTTCAAAAGTTTGCTTGCTTACCTTTGCTTTGCTTTAACCCGACTCCTTTATCCTTTCCTTTCCTTTTCCTATACAAGTGAAAAGGATATACATACTTTATCATACATATTTTATATTTATTTATGACCTTATTTTCCACTATAATTTTTTTATAGAGGTTATCCTTAAAAATGCATGATCATCATTTTCTTATATGGATTTTTAGCCATAAATCCTTAAAAAAATTCAATCCATATATCCTCATAAAATAAAAATAATTCTCAATTTTTCCAAAAATCACGCTGTTTACTGTTCATAATCACTGTAGCAATTACTGTTCATAAACACTGTAGCAGATCACTGTAGCAATTACTGTTCATCCGTGGTTACTGTTCACAGCGACGTGGTTACTGTTCATGGGTTTTAAAAATTGATATTTTTTCCAAAAATAAAAAATACCATGACATACCTTATGCCTAGTATATCATTGGACATTTCTTATATTTTGAATTTATCATTATTTACTTGGCCAAAAAAATCATTTTCGCCATATACTAAAAATCATCATAAATTCACTTAAGCATAATCCTTAATTCCAAAAATCATGAAATAAATATATCATTATTCCAACATCATATTTATCATAATCATACATCCCAAATCATCATTTATCAATTTTGGAGCATTATTTTCATATATCATATGCTATCTTCCCAAATACCCTATCTTCGCTCCAAATTTTTGATGTTTTGGCATAATTCCATTTAAACATTATATCTATACTTATTTTCTCATGCTTGGGCATTATCTAAGCATGGTTTTACCCTACTTAACATCCAAAATAATTTTGGGAAGAATCCCCTTACCTGAAGTAGAAAAACTCCCCTTCTACTTGGCCCTTCTCTTTCAAATCTTCTCTCCTTCTTTCTTTCAAGGCCAAAACGTGTTTTGGATGGCTTAGGAACTTGGAATGGCTCAAGTGGAGCTGGGATTGTGCCTTTGGACGTTCACCCCATGCCCCTATTTATACTTTTTTGATTTTTCATTAAATTGCAATTTACCCCCTTGCTTGAGGTGTAAATTTGCAAATGTGTTTTTTTCTAATTTCCAAAAGGTGCCTTGAGCCAAGAGCAGCCACCCTAGGCCTGCTACAGAATCCCTATTGCAGCCCTATTTTTATCCTATTTTTTTAATTTTAAAATTAATTATTTTTAAGCAATTTAATCTCAACCCTTGATTAATGATAAAATTTGATTTGTGACCATTGGATCATGACCCCAAAAGTCAGCAACCCCCTTGCACGTCCCTGCCATGCTGCATTTTCATTTAATTTTATTTTTTTTTAATTATTTACTTTATTAAAAAGTCAAAGCATATTTAATAAAAAGTTAAGTTACTTTTTCAACATCTATTTGACACTTCATCTTGGCCATTAATTTGTGAGTTTCATCACATCTTATACCATTCATCATGTTCATCATATATTTTTAACCATCCATAAAAATTTTCATTTAATTCCGACACCCGGATTGCAATTTATGAATTTTTTTCTATTTTTTCACTAAAATCCAAATTTGGATTAAAATATCCAAAAGTAATACTATTTTGTCTTGTAGTGATTAATTCTCCTTTTGACTTTTTGTGATTAGGTTAATCAAGTGATTAACTCTTAATCACATATCTTAATCCATAATTACTATGCACGTTTACTATTCACGTGCACTATTCAAGTGTACTATTCACGTGCGTCACATTCTTAATTGCATTATTTTAATCTCTAGTACGTATTTGTAAAATATAACATATTTCATAAATTTTATTTATCATAAAATCAGTACAGGGATCTAGGGTTTACAACCCTAGGTTTACATGTGCTATTCTAGGATTGCGGGTTTCACACTCCCAGTCTTTGTTCTCCTTGTATTTGGTGCTTGGCCTGGCACATTTGATGGTTTTTTCAGCCACGACTGGTAAGGATGTAGGGGCCCAACCCATGGGAAGCACTTCCCACGAGGAAAACCGAGGAAGATTATCTCTAGCTGTTAATTTCTCTTGAATGGTCAGGACTAAAAAGGGCATTTTCGACCACTTTAAAATTTTAGACGTGTGGGTATCTTCTCAGAGCATTGCATCAGTCGCCTAGTGAGAGGGACGGAGAAGTTCATCTCCTTCTTCGATTTCTCTTGGATTTCTTGTGCATGTTATTTTGCTATGGACTATTGGCGGCGATGGAGGAGATAAGGAAGGGCAGCGATTTTGATGTCGGATTTTAAAGACAATGGGCGGTTGATTAGAAAAGAGGTGCATTGGTGACTCGTCGCCGGTGGGTTTTTTTCTCCAGATTGATAGGGAGATGTGCTAACCTATTGTGATTTGAGTTACATCGAATTTACGGTTGTGCAGATGGCTATTTGGGGATAATCACAAACAGAGACAGTGAAAGCCATGGGCATATGCATCAGGCCGGGATATCGATGTGAGCTATTGCGGACTTGAATGGTTGTGGATAGATTTTGGATTTGCACTTTGCCACGATTTCATAGAGGAATGTTTGCGTTAGTGCTGCTGGTGGGTTTTTTATTTGCTTCTGCCAAGATTTTCATACGAGCTGTAGGGGACTTGAATGGCTATCAGATTTGATGCAGGCGGTCATGGACGACAGCCATTTATACATCTAGGGAGAAGATGGTGCAACCCAAAAGGCTTAGAGGAAGAGGGTGTTGAGATGGCAGCTGAAGGCTTCGAATTGGGGAAGATGGAGCATTGAATCAGGTGCTCTGTGTGCACGTGATAACTGGTGCACATGCAGTGCATATCTTGAAATTAATTGATCATTTTAATATGCCGATTTATGGGCACAAATTATTTTAAACCTAATTAATTTTATCATTAAATTTCATATTTGAATAATAATAATAATACATATTAATCTCCTTTCTACCCCATATTTTTAAGAAACCATATTGTAAAATGCATCATAAATTTCAACACATGCAACCTAATTGACTTAAACTATTTAACATGTGTACAATCATTCTTAAAAAAAGGAAACTAGTATTACTAGATTTTTTTTAGTTATTTTATATTATTTTATATGACAGGCACTTTGTGTTGATTAAAACGCGCGTATAACCATGTATACATATAATTTACACCATCAAAGCATTATATAGATTATATTAAATTAATTTAATATGCTAATTAATATTTTTAGTTATTTTAAAGCCTATTTAATTCTATTCATGTTTTCTTTCTTTTCATAACTGAATTAATGAAAATAATAATAATAAATGTTATAAGATGACTCATTTCATTTCTTACATTTTAAGATCTAATGCTAAGGTTTATATTTTAATAAAAATAAAAATTTATGAAAATATAATTTTCATAGAATTTCATACAAATTTTTTATTTAATGACTATTTTTATAATTAAAAATGTGATTATTTTGTTTTTCATTAAAAGATAAAAAAATTTAAAAATTTTAGCCTTATGATAACATATGTATTTTAATTTTTAAAACCTTTTTCTTATAAAAATGTTATCTCAAGTATATTTCTAATTTACCAAAATATAAAATTCAAAGATGCAGTACTTGGTAATGCTCGTCTAAGCATTGAATTTATGAATTGTATATACATTTTAAATTATACACTTGCATGATATAACCATTATTACTAATTTTTAAAAATAAGTTTTAATCATTAATATATTTTCAAATTAGCTTTAATAAAAATATAAAAACATACTATTTAAGATAATTTTAATATTTTCTAATTTATAATATAGAAATGTGACAACTTCTAAAAGTTGATATACTTTAAAATTTTTATATAGTAAACTATAAGAATACTATTTTAGATAATTTAGATAATTTTATATTAATTTCAAATTGGGTTTGCCCATACCTAAAAGCGCTTCCAGAACACCTTTCCTACTCCCTGCTCATGATCAAAATTTTAAAAATTTCACCCTCTAACATATATTCATCATTTTTTTTTAAAAAAATAACCATAAGCATGCATTTGTCATGAGCACATATTTATTTTATTTTGTTTTAAGTGATAAAAAATATAAAATTATTCTAAATATTTTAACACCAATCTACAAATATCAGTGATTTAAATTAAAAATTATAATAGGTTATAACTTACTTGCGCCACCCATGTAGTAGATCTGGAACTAAAATGAAAAATATAAAAGAAATAGTAAACAACTGAATTTTAGTATGAAAATTTTAGTGAGGGAACCTTATATTATAATTAAGGAACGAATTATCACCACCTGAATTCATGCACATGCAGATTGTTATTTGCAATATAGAGCATTCAAAACAATTTTACAAAAAAATTTCAATAATCTAATAGAATCCCCCAAATTATATAAATATAATTTTTGTGTAAAAAATATAAATATCACTAATTATTGCATCAAAACCTCAATTTGAATGTAATTTATCTTAAAATGGTGTGAAAATGACATAAAATAACTATGAAATGATGTAATTTTTTTTATAAAGTTTCTATTTAAATCTTTTATAAAATAAACTTGTAAAAATAAATCTTTTATATCATTGGAATTTGTTAGATTTGTATAAATGTCCAATTATTCAATTCACAAACGTATTCAATTGAAAGGCTTTATATAAAATATAATTATCAAAAAATTTCATATAAAATCTTCATAAGATGAAAATTTTAAAATTAAAAGGGCAAAATAATTAGCTTAATGAAATTGGGGTTTAAATTTTAGCAACTTTGACCCTTAAATTTATGAAAGTTTACAAATCTAACACGGAGGGTTATTGCTGTGAAATAGATTAGTATAAATTTTTAAAATAAAGAAATTGTTCTCATTCTAAAATGAAAAAAAATCAAATTCACTTCACTTCCCTTATTTTCATAGATTATTTTTGAATACTCTCACTACTCTGTGCTTAAAATCAAAACTTTTTTATAAAAAAGTTAACCCTCCAACATGTATTCTTCATGTTAGAAAAACCTAACTATATGCTTATATATCTTACGTTAAAAAATCTAATCATACGCATCCATTGGTAATCAATTTTTATAAATTTAATTTGATCTTTTTATTTTAATTTGACTTAAATTAATATTTATTTTAAATTTTAAATTATAACAAGCAATGGGAAAGGGCGTTAATGTGTAAATGACCTTATAAGGGGCTTGGAATCATATTACAGGTATTAAATTAGGATTAACTTATTAATATTAAAAGTTAGATATTGTTAGATGTCGTTAGGTCCAATTAGATGGTATTAGATATCATTAGGTCCGGCTAGATGTCGTTAGATGTTGTTATATGCAGTTAGATGTTGTTAGAAGTCATTAGATTAACGTGGATTCATTTAATCCTATTATCTAGGTTTTAAAATTTGTAATTAAGGTATAAACGACCTTATAAGGGGCTTAGAATCATATTACAGGTGTTAAATTAGGATTAACTTATTAATATCAAAAGTTATTAGATACCATTAGATTAAAGTGGATTTCATTAAATCTTATTATCTGGGTTTCAAATTCTGTAATTAAGGTATAAACGACCTTATAAGGTACTTAGAATTATATTATAAGTGTTAATTTATTATTAACTGATTAATATCAAAAGTTAGATATGGTTAGATATAGTTAGGTGCTGTTAGATTCTGTTAGATGCTGTTAGATCCTGTCAGATACTGTTAGATGTCGTTAGATACTGTTAGATTCTATTATATTCGAAAATAAAAAAATATGATTAAATTTTCAAAAATTCATAAATAAATATTGAAATTGTTATTTTTGAGAGTACCTTAATTACATGAAATTTAAATAATATAATATAACTCTTATATAAAATATATTTTTCAATTTTACTAATTATAATGAAGTCTTATTAAAAAATAATTTTTTGTACACAAATAATTTTTAAAAATGTCAAATAATGAAAAATTATGTCTACATATGTTTTAGTAGCTGATCCAGCAAATAAACGGAATAGATTGAGATTTTGTATATATATATATAATACAAATTTTATCAACAAACTAAACAAACTCACGTTTTTAAACAAATATACTCATACACTAAAATTACCACAATGCCCCTACTTCCTTTTTTTTCTCATGGGGAAGGCTTCCCATGGGTTGGGCCCCAAGGATGCAAATATGGATGGGGTGAAACTGCAAAAACTTGGCACATTTTGAAGCAATGGTCCCAATGCAACGGCAAACACGTGGACGACAAATTGGGCCTGGCGCATTTAAATTTCAATGCATCGGGTCGCATTGAATCGAGACGTTGTCATATAGGGGAACTAATTTAATGCACCCGGGTGATTTTTTTATTTTTTTCAAACTTTTTCACACAATTGTTAATCTAAGTATATTTTGTTGATCATATGCTTGTTTTAAAAAAGATTAATTTGATTTTGATGATTAACAAAGAATTGAAATATCATTAAAAAAGATCTTATGAATTTGTGTAAGTATGATCATATATTTTATCTCCAATTATATGTATGAAAATGAAAATGTAAAATAATTTAAGTTTCAAGAGCTCAAGTTCATATATAGTAAGATCAGTAGAGTAAAGTCTCAGCCCAAGTCGACTCTTCCTGCAACTTCAGACAGACAACAAAGTGAAGTATCAACCAAAGTCGACTTCACTTGTGACTTCAAAGGCAAAATTTTTGATAGCAAGTGGACATCAAGTTCTAACCAAAGAAATGTTGCAATCCAAGTCGACTTCACCCATCCCAAGTGGACTTCACCCATCCCAAGTGGACTCCACCCATCCCAAGTGGACTCCACTTGTGACTTCAAATTATAATGACTGAAAATTCGAACGTCGGAGCATTAAACGCACTCTAACCTTCACTCCAATGATAGATCTTCTTTTTCTCTATAAATATCATTGAAGTATGAATGTGAAGAAAGGAGAAAAATACTAAATGAGCTTACACCTTTCATTATTCAAGAGTATTGAAACCATTGAACAACTATTGAAGCTTCAAGTGTTACTATTTCAAGTGAGCTTACAAGATCATCTTCTTCACATAACAATGAGCTTTCGGAACTGATTGATTATACGTTATAAAGTGTAAATTATTTTTTCCCTATTTTATTTTGTGGTGTTGCCCTGTATTGGTGTTGGAGATCGATTCAAGAAGAAGCAAAATAGGAGGTTGGTTCGAGTTTGTCTCATTAACGGGTTTTGCTTGATTGGTTTGAGTTTGTCTCACCAACGGATTAAACTGGGTTGGTTGGAGTTGGTTTTACCAACAAGTGATTATTGTATATGCCCCCTAAAGCTAGAATCTAGAAGAGAGCGGGTGCTCTAAATTATATTGGATATACAATAGTGGAAACCAAGACACAACGGGTCTGTATTTGGAAGAGTGGAATAAGGAAAGTTGCTTGTGTTGGAAACAATGTTCAAAATAAAACAAATTGGCCAAGGATTGAGTTTTGATGATTAACAAGAACTAGTTTGAGTATATATATATATGACTAATATGTTTGCCAAGTGTTTAAGGAAAGCAGAGAAGTCAAGTCGATCTTCGAGTCGACTTGAACTTAGACTTGGGAGTGAAGTCGATAGTGAAGTCGACTCCACTAACGACTCCAAACAAGCCAAAACTGGACAAAGTTGAAAATGGAATTCTGACGAGTGAAGTCGCAAGCCAAGTCGACTCCACATACGACTTGGGTAGTCAAGTCGCATACGAAGTCGACTCCAGAATCGACTTCGAAGTACACAAAAATGTCCAGCGTTGAAATCTGGCTCCCGAAGATGCGAAGTCGCAGACGAAGTCGACTCCAAGTGCGACTTGGGCGAAGTCGCAAACCAGGTCGACTCCAACTTCGACTTGAGAAGTTTTGAAGTCCAAGATGAAGATTCAAGCATATCCAAGACATCCATTTGAAGTTTCTCACATACAAATGAGCTTTAAAGACTATTCTTAAAGTGACTTAAGATCAAAGCAAGAATCCAAGTTCAAGTTCAAATCAAGTCTATCAAGCTCAAAGCAAATCTTCAAGCTAGTTTCCAAATGGAGTAAAAACCAAGTCATGAAGACCAAGTGAGTCCAAAGCAAAGAAAGGAACATACATATATTGTGCAAGAACTCAAAGCTTTCAAATGGTTTGCAAGATTCAAGACATCTCAAGAAGATCAAGGCGTTTCTGCAATAGACCAAGCCAAGTCGCAACCCAAGTCGACTTCAGGATCGACTTGAGTTGAAGTCTGAAAGCCAAGTCGACCCAAGTCTCAGACTTGAGTTTCTGAAGAACCCAAGTCGCAGGCCAAGTCGACTCCATGTACGACTTGGAAGCCAAGTCGCAGGCCAAGTCGACTTCATCTTCGACTTGGAGTATAACGGTCAAATTTTTGACCGTTGGAGTTCATTTATTGCACGCCAACTACTTCTACAACGTTCATATTTTCCTCAATCTATAAAAGGACATTCAAATGAACGTAAGAAGAACAAGAGACACTACTAAAAAGATCAAAGAGAGAAAAGAAGTGCAAGAAAGACTTTCAAATACCTTTTCTCCATATTTGAGTGTTTCAAAGGAAGAAAGAGCTTCAAACTGCAAGTTGCTTCAACAATCATCATTCAAGCTACTTTTGATTTCTTCCTCGAGCTCAAAACTGCCTACACAAATCTGTAAAGTGTAGTTTTTATTCATTTCTTTATTTGGTTGTATAAATCTTGATTTAGCTTGGGTAGCTAAGATCAAGTGTATGCAAAGTAGGGTGTGATTGGAGTGAGACTCATCACCTACTTGTGCAAGTGATTGAATATGCCCCCTAGAGCTTTGAATCTAGAAGAGAGCAAGTGGCTCTAGTTGTATATGCCCCCTAGAGCTTTGAATCTAGAAGAGAGCAAGTGGCTCTAGTTGTATATGCCCCCTAGAGCTTTGAATCTAGAAGAGAGCAAGTGGCTCTAGTTGTGTATGCCCCCTAGAGCTTTGAATCTAGAAGAGAGCGGTGACTCTAAGTGTATTCGTGGAATACATAGTGGAACCCAAGTCACAACGGAGTGTGAGCTTGGAAGAGTGGAGTAGGGAAGGTTTGCCCGAACCACTATAAATCTTGTGTTCTACTGCTTTATCTTATTTGCTCTCCATTTGCTTAAAAAGGGGATTAACTTTTTCAAGGGGTTAAGATATTTGAAATTATCAAAGAAATTTTAAAGAACCCAATTCACCCCTCCCCTCTTGGGTTTAGCCATCAACTCGGGACCAACAAGTGGTATCAGAGCAGGTCTTTGAGTTTATCAAAGAGATCTTATTGAAATGGCATCCCAATCTACTTCCGTTCCCGCATTTGCTGAAGGCCAATCCTTTACAAGGCCACCGTTGTTTGATGGGAACAATTTTGGATATTGGAAGCTTCGTATGAAGCAACTCATCATGGCTACCGATATGGACTCTTGGATTGCTATCCAAGATGGAGTAATACTGCCTACCGATGAACGAGCTTCCAAATGGACCGATGAGGAAGTAAGAATAGTGAAGAGCAATGCCAAAGCTATGAACTCCTTATTTTGTGCTCTCACTGCTTCCGAGTATGATAGAGTATCCTCTTGCTTAACCGCCAAAGAGATATGGGATACACTAATCTCTATCTACGAAGGAACTTCTCAAGTCCAAGGGACGAGAAGGAATATTTTGATTGGAGAACTAGAGAATTTTAGAATGCTAGAAACAGAAAATATTTCTGAAATGTTTGCTAGATTCTCTAAGATTACTAATGCTTTAAAAGGTCTTGGAAAAGCAATATCTGAATCTGAGCAGGTCATGAAGATTTTAAGAGCTCTACCCGAATCATGGACTCCAAAGATCACTGCAATTGAAGAAGCCAAAGACCTCAACACGCTGAAGCTTGAAAACTTAATTAGCTCACTTATGTCACATGAGCTAATTAAGAAAAGGAATGAAGATCAACACAGGGGCAAAAGAGCAATTGCCTTAAAAGCCGCACAAGACACCGATGACACATCTTCTTCTCAAAATGACGACGAGATTGCTCTACTCACAAAACGATTCAGAAAATTTGTGAGGAAAGGCAAAAATTTCAGAAGCTTCAAAGAAAGAACTCCCCAAGAGAAGAAGAAAGAATCAACCAAGTGCTACCGATGCGGCGGTTCGGGACATATGCAGGCTCAATGTCCAACTCCCGAAGAAAACAAGGCAAAAGAACAAAGAAAGGATCGAGGGAACAATAGAAGATTCCAGAAATACAAAGGAAGAGGCATGTACGTAAATGATGAAGAATCTACGACGAGTAGCTTCTCAACCGATGACATAGAGGCGGAAGAATGTGCAAGAATTTGCTGCATGGCACAAATCGAGCAAGGAGAACAAATTACCTCAACAAAAGACACAAGCAATGAAGAGGTAAGTTCCAAACTCTCCCTTTCTAATTCAAGTTATTCTTCCTCTCATGAATGCCTCAAATGTACTGAATTAGATGAACTACAAACTGCATATGATTCATTATATGAAGAAATGAAGAAATTAGGAAGCAAGTTTACAATTAAGAAGAGACAATGTGATGCAACAATAATTGTAAATGGTAAACTTGCAGAAAGATTAGTCAAATTGAAAGATGAAACTGAATTGCTGAAAATGGAGAACAAATCATTAAATGAATCATTAGCTAAGTTCTCTAATCCAGGAGAAAGTGTTAAAATGTTTCTGAATATGACCTCCCAAACACATAAAAGAGGTCTTGGGTATCATACATTTGAGCAAGGAGAAAGTAGCAAATCAAATGAACAAATACTTGAGAAAAATTAAACTAAAAATGCATCTATATACAAGCCACAAAAGAAAAATTTTAAGTGGACTAGAAGACCAATGATTGAACGTTTGCATGCTTGGAGACCTACTCCAAGATTACCTTTGGCTTGTAATTTCTGCAATAAGATGGGTCATAAAACTTACAAATGTAATTTTAAGAAACTATATGACCATGGTGTTAAATTAGTTTGGGTTCCAAGAAACACAAGATTTGGGTTTTCAAAGTTAGATCAACTTAGATTAGATTCTATTACTAACCCAAATGGACCCATAAAATGGGTACCAAAAAGATAAGATTTATTTCCTTATTTTTCAGACATGTTTTAAGGCAAAGGCAAACAATGAATGGTTCATGGATAGCGGTTGTTCAAGGCATATGACCGGTGAAAGAAGTTTGTTTCATAAACTTAAGCCTTGCAACGATGGAATGGTTGCCTTTGGAAATAATGAAAAAGGTAAAATTAAAGGTAAAGGAAATATACTTAGTACCTCAAATGCATGCATGGAAGATGTTTTGTTTGTTGAAGGACTCAAACACAATTTAATGAGTATTAGCCAATTATGTGATAAAGGATATAAAGTTGTGTTTGAATCATCTATATGTAATGTATTTGATGGAGAACATATCATGTTTAGTGGTAAACGACATGGAAATGTTTATTTGGTTTCACTTGATGAATTGAATGGTCAATGTCTTATGGCCATTGATAATGATCCATGGGTTTGGCATAAAAGGCTTGGACATGTAAACATGGGAAATATAAAGACCCTTTGGAAAAAGAATTTGGTAGAAGGATTACCAAAGTTGAAATATGACAAAGACAAAATTTGCAAGGCATGTCAATTATCAAAACAACCCAAGATGCCTTTCTCTACCAAAAAGGAAATTTCCACCACAAAGCCACTTGAATTACTACATATGGATCTATACGGGCCATCCGACATTCTAACCATTGGTGGAAAGAAATATGTATTTGTCATAGTTGATGATTTTTCAAGATTCACTTGGATAATTCTCTTAGCTAGTAAAGATGAAGCCTTCTCTATGTTTGCAACTTTTGTGAATTTGGTGCAAAATGAAAAACAGAGTACTATTGTGACCATAAGAAGCGATCATGGTGGCGAATTTGAAAACAAACGATTCATGGAATTTCGTAATGAAAAAGGAATTCACCACACATTTTCTGCACCAAGAACTCCACAACAAAATGGAGTAGTTGAAAGGAAAAATAGAACTATACAAGAGATGGCTAGAACTATGCTAAATGAGAGCAATCTATCCAAGAAATTTTGGGGTGAAGCTGTGAGTACAGCTTGTCATGTTTTGAATCGTGTTACCATTCGAGCAATCTTGAAAAAGACTCCATATGAACTTTGGAAAGGAAGGAAACCAAATATATCTTATTTTCATGTTTTTGGATGTACATGTTATGTTTTAAACAATGGAAAAGTCAACTTGGGAAAATTAGATGCCAAAAGTGATGAGGCTATATTCCTTGGTTATTCATCAAATAGCAAAGCATATAGAGTATTCAATAAACGAAATCAAGTTGTAGAAGAATCCATACATGTTGTATTTGATGAATTTAACCAAACTCCGAGAAAGGAGGATGAACTAAGTGATGCAGATGAGACGAAAGGCAAAGAACAACCAAAGGAACTCGAGCTCAAGCCAGAAAATCCAGAGGAGGAAGAGGTAAGTGAAGGTAATGAATCTTACAAACCTCCAACTGATTTAAAGTTTAAAAATGCCCATCCAATTGAACAAGTTATTGGAAACATATATGAAGGAGTAAAAACTAGAAGATCAAAACAAAACGTTTATGGCCAATATGCGTTTGTATCGAAAATTGAACCAAATACCATTGAACAAGCTCTTAATGATGAAAATTGGGTTATTTCAATGCAAGAAGAGCTAAATCAATTCGAAAGAAACAATGTATGGCATTTAGTTCCTAGACCAAACAATCATACAGTCATTGGTACAAAATGGGTATTTAGGAACAAATTAGACGAAAGCGGTCTTGTAATTAGAAACAAGGCAAGATTAGTAGCCAAAGGGTATTCCCAAGAAGAAGGAATTGATTTTGAAGAATCGTATGCACCCGTGGCTAGATTAGAAGCCATACGTATCTTATTAGCATTCGCCTCACATATGAATTTCAAATTGTTCCAAATGGATGTGAAGAGTGCATTTTTGAATGGCTATTTGAATGAAGAAGTATATGTTGAACAACCTCCTGGTTTTGAAGATAAGGATCAATCAAAATATGTGTATAAATTGACCAAAGCACTATATGGATTAAAACAAGCTCCAAGAGCTTGGTATGAAAGGTTGAACAAATTCTTGATTGATCATGAATTTCAAAGAGGGAAAGTAGACACTACTTTGTTCATCAAATATGAAAATAGCAATATTTTAATTGTACAAATTTATGTAGATGACATAATCTTCGGTGCTACTGACGAAAATCTATGCCAAGAATTTTCTAAGATTATGCAGAATGAATTCGAAATGAGCATGATGGGAGAATTAAATTTCTTCCTTGGACTACAAATCAAGCAACAAAGTGAAGGAATATTTCTGAACCAGTCCAAGTATGTCAAAGAGATGCTCAAGAAATTTGGAATGCAGAATAGCAAAGGGGCAAACACTCCAATGAGCTCTACAATCAAGATCGACACAGACGAAAACGGTAAAAGTATCGATCAAAAGCTCTATAGAAGCATGATTGGATCTTTGCTTTATTTAACTGCTTCTAGACCCGATATCTTATTCAGTGTTTGTATGTGCTCTAGATTTCAAGCATGTCCCAAAGAATCACATCTACTTGCTGTAAAAAGAATTTTTAAATATTTGATGAAAACTACAAACCTTGGACTATGGTATCCAAAAGGGTCAACCTTTGATCTAATCGGCTATTCGGATGCAGACTTTGCCGGATATAAAGTAGATAGAAAAAGTACCAGTGGAACTTGTCAATTTCTTGGACATATGCTAGTTTCATGGCATTCAAGAAAACAAACAAGTGTTGCACTATCTACTGCGGAAGCCGAATACATAGCCGCCGGTAGTTGTTGTGCCCAATTACTTTGGATGAAACAGCAATTAAAGGATTATGGTATTGATTATGTTGATATTCCTATTAGATGTGATAATACAAGTGCAATTTGTTTGACTAAAAATCCTGTATTGCATTCTAGAACCAAACATATTGATGTGAGACATCATTTTATTCGTGAACATGTTGAAAATCATGATGTGTGCTTAGAATATGTGAAAACAGAAGACCAAATTGCTGATATCTTTACCAAACCTCTAGCCAAAGATTCATTTTATAAGATTAGGAATGATATGGGGATGATAGAGCTTAACTAGGAAAAATTCATAAGAAAATTAAATTGGAAAATGTCAAGTCGATGAGTCAAGTCGACTCCAGGGACGCCAGGTCGACTCCGCTTTAGAAGCGAAGTCGACTCCGCTAGGGTCGAAGTCGACTCCGCCTCCAGGCGAAGTCGACTCCAGAAGGACCGAAGTCGACTTCGCCTAGGGCAAGTCGACTCCGCGCGCGACGTTTCGCATTCGGCCGACTTCTCTTCTTATTTCTTCTTTCCTCTATTCTTTCTTCCTCATTTTTCCGGCCTCCCTGTTTTCTTTTTCTCCTCCGGCGACTGCAACTCTTGTTCTTCTGTCTTTCCTCTCCAATCTTCCGGCATTTTTCCTCCTCCTTCATCTCCGGCAAATCCCTTTCTCTCTCAAGTTTTCTTCTCCATTTTCTCTACTCCTCTCCATTTTCCTCTCTCACAGATTCCAAACTCCAAAACTCCCATCTCAATGGCCCCGAGGAAAGCCGTCTCCAAACCGTCAAAAAGGCCTGTGCCTAGACCTCCCACATCTCACACTGAGGAAGAAATCCCTAGGAGAGCTAGGACACCTGCAAAACGGGTTCGAGAAGAACCCTCAACTTCTACGGGTAGAAGGGTTCGGTTCCAAACTTCTACTCACACATCGGAACAAGCTACAAGGTCGGAAAGCCAACCGCATGCCCAAGCTTCACAGAGCACACACTCCGGAGCAAGCAGAAGGGGTACTGCGGCAACGGGCAAAACTCAAGTTTTGAAGATGCCCACTACATACTTCAGAACCGAAATCAATCACGGCCGGTTCTACAAGAACTTCTATGAACGAAAGGTATTCATACCAAAAATCATAGATTTCAAATTTTTGAAAGATTATGGGTCCGACATAGAAGACCTATTGGATTTTCAAGGATGGACCAAATTACTCAAAGAGGATGACAAGGTCTATCCAGATCTTACCAGAATATTTTACTATGAATGGGATGAAGAAAATTTTGGCACACATGTCAAAGAAGTAGATATAGATTTTGGAATCGGGTTAAGTCCAAGCCAAACCAGAGCAATGAGTCATTTAGGACAGATACTTGGAGTCCCTTTCATCGAAGAGCCTTTTCCGGAAGATCTTACCATGGATCAGATATATAATCAGCTCACCCGGAGTAACAAGTATCACTCGGGGATCAAGTTTCTTCGATACATGGATTTGTCACCCAGACTTCGGGTATTAAGGCTTCTCATTGCTCATTGCATCTACCCCAAAGGTGGTGGTAGAAATCAGTTAAACCCACAAGAAGCTGGAATCTTATGGAAGGTAGCAAACAAAGTCAAAGTGAGTCTACCTAAATTATTTCTAGAAGCCTTGGCAAGTCGAAAGGATAATCCAAGGGGCGTCCTTCCTTACGGCACTTGGATCACAAAGATCCTTGAACATTTTGAAGTGGACATTGAAGGCGAGCCATTCGAAGTGCTCAAGTCCACAAATGCAATCAACAAGGCACTAATTCAGAGGATGAAAATCAATGTACTTGAACTCCGACCCGATGCTCCAGAAGAAGAGCATCAAGAGGACCAAGCACAAGCTGAGGGGGAGCAACCTCCCGAAGCACCGGCTGCTCCAGAAGAGCCACCATCACCTCAATCCCACGGCTCCTACTCCCCACAAGGATCCGTTGCACGAGAACGGGTACCTCCAACCGCTTCTGAGGAGGTCACCCTAAGGAATCTCAAAGATGAAATCATTGCCATGAAGGCAGAAATGGGCTATCAAGAAAACCGGATGACAAGTCTTGTCACCGGTGTCCTTAATGCGATTGAAGATATGCATTCCCGACAAGATAGAATCGAGCGGGAAATGCGTAAAATCCGATATCATCTTGCATCAGGCCATCATAAGAAGAGACCAATGCCTGAACTCGATCCCTACGAGTCGGGTTCAGTTCATAGAGAGGCAACTCCCGATCACGCTTCTCTTGTTTACTCCTCGGCCCATCATTGTCCCATCAAACCTATTCCATATCCGATTTCTCAATTTCAATTCATCAAATCATTATTTTTGCTTGATTGACAAAAAGGGGGAGATAGAATAGGAATTGAGTTGAAAGTTTTTTTAAGTTTTGGGTTGGGTACATTGTATTTAAGGTTTCATTTATGCTTTAATTTTTGTTCTCTGTAATGAAACTTCATATATACATATATGAAAAGATGTTTTATTGGTTTATGATTGATATGATTGATATATTTGATAAGTGATTGCAATTTTTATAAATACAAAGTATTCTTAATGATTAATACTCAATATATGGCTTGAAAGGTATTCAAGCATATTCTATGCCAAAATGACTAATGTTCTGAAAAAGTTCTCAACTCTAAATTATATGTTCAAGAAATATACTCTGTTTTCTCAAATGAACATGTTTGAATTTTTGAAAGGTATCAACTCAAAATGAAGTTTTGTCAATCATCAAAAAGGGGGAGATTGTTGGAAACAATGTTCAAAATAAAACAAATTGGCCAAGGATTGAGTTTTGATGATTAACAAGAACTAGTTTGAGTATATATATATATGACTAATATGTTTGCCAAGTGTTTAAGGAAAGCAGAGAAGTCAAGTCGATCTTCGAGTCGACTTGAACTTAGACTTGGGAGTGAAGTCGATAGTGAAGTCGACTCCACTAACGACTCCAAACAAGCCAAAACTGGACAAAGTTGAAAATGGAATTCTGACGAGTGAAGTCGCAAGCCAAGTCGACTCCACATACGACTTGGGTAGTCAAGTCGCATACGAAGTCGACTCCAGAATCGACTTCGAAGTACACAAAAATGTCCAGCGTTGAAATCTGGCTCCCGAAGATGCGAAGTCGCAGACGAAGTCGACTCCAAGTGCGACTTGGGCGAAGTCGCAAACCAGGTCGACTCCAACTTCGACTTGAGAAGTTTTGAAGTCCAAGATGAAGATTCAAGCATATCCAAGACATCCATTTGAAGTTTCTCACATACAAATGAGCTTTAAAGACTATTCTTAAAGTGACTTAAGATCAAAGCAAGAATCCAAGTTCAAGTTCAAATCAAGTCTATCAAGCTCAAAGCAAATCTTCAAGCTAGTTTCCAAATGGAGTAAAAACCAAGTCATGAAGACCAAGTGAGTCCAAAGCAAAGCAAGGAACATACATATATTGTGCAAGAACTCAAAGCTTTCAAATGGTTTGCAAGATTCAAGACATCTCAAGAAGATCAAGGCGTTTCTGCAATAGACCAAGCCAAGTCGCAACCCAAGTCGACTTCAGGATCGACTTGAGTTGAAGTCTGAAAGCCAAGTCGACCCAAGTCTCAGACTTGAGTTTCTGAAGAACCCAAGTCGCAGGCCAAGTCGACTCCATGTACGACTTGGAAGCCAAGTCGCAGGCCAAGTCGACTTCATCTTCGACTTGGAGTATAACGGTCAAATTTTTGACCGTTGGAGTTCATTTATTGCACGCCAACTACTTCTACAACGTTCATATTTTCCTCAATCTATAAAAGGACATTCAAATGAACGTAAGAAGAACAAGAGACACTACTAAAAAGATCAAAGAGAGAAAAGAAGTGCAAGAAAGACTTTCAAATACCTTTTCTCCATATTTGAGTGTTTCAAAGGAAGAAAGAGCTTCAAACTGCAAGTTGCTTCAACAATCATCATTCAAGCTACTTTTGATTTCTTCCTCGAGCTCAAAACTGCCTACACAAATCTGTAAAGTGTAGTTTTTATTCATTTCTTTATTTGGTTGTATAAATCTTGATTTAGCTTGGGTAGCTAAGATCAAGTGTATGCAAAGTAGGGTGTGATTGGAGTGAGACTCATCACCTACTTGTGCAAGTGATTGAATATGCCCCCTAGAGCTTTGAATCTAGAAGAGAGCAAGTGGCTCTAGTTGTATATGCCCCCTAGAGCTTTGAATCTAGAAGAGAGCAAGTGGCTCTAGTTGTATATGCCCCCTAGAGCTTTGAATCTAGAAGAGAGCAAGTGGCTCTAGTTGTGTATGCCCCCTAGAGCTTTGAATCTAGAAGAGAGCGGTGACTCTAAGTGTATTCGTGGAATACATAGTGGAACCCAAGTCACAACGGAGTGTGAGCTTGGAAGAGTGGAGTAGGGAAGGTTTGCCCGAACCACTATAAATCTTGTGTTCTACTGCTTTATCTTATTTGCTCTCCATTTGCTTAAAAAGGGGATTAACTTTTTCAAGGGGTTAAGATATTTGAAATTATCAAAGAAATTTTAAAGAACCCAATTCACCCCTCCCCTCTTGGGTTTAGCCATCAACTCGGGACCAACAGCTTGAACCACTATATATTATTGTCACTTGCGTGGTTTGATTACTTGCATTTTATATTCTATTTACACCCTCTCATTCTATCTTTTAACACGTTTCATCAAGGGGATTAAACTTACAAGGGATTAAGTTTTAAATTTACCAAAGAATTTTCAAAAACTAAATTCATCCATCCCCTCTTGGGTTTGGTATAACCTCGGGACCAATATATTTAACATATGTATCAATTTTTACTATTTTTGGAGGTTTTTATATATTTTTATTAGTAATTTAAAAATTCAAAAAAATATCTAAAAATATCCAAAAATGGTAAAAATTGATACACATGTTAAATACACTTATATTAACAATTGTGTGAAAAAAGTTTCAAAAAAATTTAAAAAAAGGGGTTTGCACCCAGTGCATTGAATCAATTACCATCATAGAGGGTGTGTTCGTCATTCCATGAAATATGTGAATATAAAACTTTTCATTTCCTGTAATATCATATTTTTAATCATTTCTTCACGTTTGCTATATAACTATTTTACTTTTTAACTACTTCCCTACTACTACCTATATAATTGATCTATTTATTTTAACTTTTTCTTTGCTATACTTTTATCCTATCAATTACTTTTTCTGTCCCAAAAACTTTTATACCAAAACTTTTTTTAATAAAATTTTTATGTCCCCTAGACCTTATGGATCTCTTGGCGCATGTCAACCACTGTTAATCATTTTCAATTCATCTGTATATCACCCAATGTTTTGAAAAGTGGACCAGTCGATGAACCGTTTTCATCACTAGTTTCCAATTCTTCCAATTAAGCTAGTGTGAACCAGTGATTAAAATACTGTTGATCCGGAAAATCTAGCGAACTACAACATGGGTGGTTTATAGTCTAACCGTGTGGTTCAATTCTTAAAAAAGTAGCACCACCACTTGTATGTTTGGCCACCTATGTACACACATTTTTTAATGTAAAACATACTTACACACGTTAACCTCGCCAATGTTCTTAATTTTGTTTACCAACATCGACCATGAATCACGGGCAAGTCATATCAAAATAATAATAATAATAATAATAATAATAATAATCACAGGCAAGCCTCGCTAGATGGTTAGCTAATGGCGTGTAATTAATTAGCTTGGATGTTTCTATATATATATATGTTCTTGCATTCGTGATCATGCATGTATCAGCAAGAGCAACTGCTATATATCTTAGAAACATATAAGATGAATATGGTGGTATTTATGAATGGCGGAGACGGGCCGAATAGCTACGCCCACAACTCCAAGCATCAGGTTCGCCATTTCTCCCCTGCTTTTGGGGGCAAGCATGCACACACGAATCTTCGTCAGAGGAGACCACGTCTAAAATTTTGCATGCATACAGATGTAGTTGAGCAGAGATTGATATTTCCAAGGATTGATTTGTATCGATTTTCATTTTTTACTTTTGTTCTTTATTATTTATAATAAAAAAATATTTCATTATATTTTATATTACCAAGCTTTTGTGGTTATTGCAGGGTGATGTTGTGGAGCAAGTGAAGGCCTTGATCAGCGATCTCATCACCAAGATACTCCAAATTAGGCTTGGGCGGCATTCGAATGCCACGACCACCAATCACACCATCTTCCGCATTGCTGATCTTGGATGCTCCAGCGGCTCTAACGCCATCTCTGTCCTCCAAATCATAGTTGAAGCGGTAGAGCTCACCTATAAGTCTGCCCTGGGCCTAACTGCCAGCTCCCTCCACCTCCCTGAATTCCAACTCTTCTTCAATGACAACGTCTCTAATGATTTCAACACACTCTTCAGATCCCTTCCCTTGGATTGCCGCTACTTCGTCGCTGGCGTGCCCGGAACATTCCACGGCCATCTCTTTCCCAAGGCCACCATCGACATCTTCCACTCCTCATTTGCGCTGAATTGGCTATCGAAGGTGCCAGAAGAGGTGCTTGATCGGAAGTCGGATGCATGGAATGGAGGTAGAATTTCCTACGCAGGTGCAGGTGTAAAAGAGGCTGTGGTGGAGGCCTACTTAGCTCAGTTTAGCAAGGACGTGGACTGCTTTCTCAGTGCAAGGGCTGTGGAGATGGCCGATCAAGGGCTGATGTTCCTCCTCCTTCCATGCCGTCGAGATGAGATCCACCCATCTGAGTCCCTCTTCGAGGTTGTCTTCAGCTGCTTGGGCTCATGCCTGAATGACATGGTTAATCAGGTAGGTAAATATGGTACATTGATTGCAACCCATGTGTCTATGCACTTGCATGGTTATTTTAATAAATGTAAACTATTTGTAACATTCATCCGTATATATACATATAGAAAGAGAACAATTCAGGTGTAGACACCATAGTTCAAAATGTGTCCCACACATATTAAAATTTTATGATTCTTTATGCAATCATTTATCCATATAAAAACAATATATTAGATGCTTTAGATGTTGAGAAAATAATTTTAAAATGGATATTTACATCAAATTATTTTATTAAGTTGATTTTGTATTATTTTCAGATGGGTCCCATGCACATCCAAGTTGGATGAAAATTGGTACGCTAATAAATGAATAATTGTAAATATAATTGGTGGGTAGATTTTCCATTAATGATTGAGTGGGCCCCACAGTGCATGGACTGCATTGTGCAATCTGAATGCACTGGAATATTTTCCATAGATATATATATTTGATTCAGTGCATATGACTGCACCGTGCAGTCCATACACTTTTGGGCCCATTTGATCATAAATTGAAAATCTAACTCACCTTTTATATTTAGAATTATTCACGTTATTATCATATCAATTTCCTTCCTTCAAAAAAAATTTCATCCAAATCCAACATGTATATGGGCCCCATCTTAAAATGCTATGATTTCAATGTAATAAATTTGTTTAACATACATATCAATTTTAAAATGGTATTTTCAATATGTAAACAGTCCAAAGTATGATTTTTATATTGATAAATGATTGTATAAAATATTATTATATTTTAATATATGTGGGGCCCAATTATTTGTGGATTGCACTGTAATTACGGTCCAGTCCATCTGCACAGTAGCATATCTCATATACATGTATATATAAGCGTTTGGCCATGTAGCTAGGGGTATAACTTGGGCCGGGTTGAGCTCGAACCCAAATTCTAATAGTGTTAAAATTTGCATTTTTAGAACCTGAGCCCGAAGAACCCAAACCCAATGAACCTGATTTATAAAAATGATATTGTTGGCATTCAAGTGAACCCGAAAACCTAATTTCGATTTCTTATTTTATATTTTTATAAAATATATTATATACATAATATCTAAACAATATTTCTTCATATTTTTTCTATTTTACATTATTTATATTTATATTGGAATACATGTTTAGTATATTGTAATTATATTGTAAATAAAGTATATCATTTTTTGTTTGTCTCTTAATTCCACCATTAATTTTTACATCTACTAATTTTTTTCCTTTATCTTATTTTTGATGTTAAATTTTCTTCTAGAAATATTCTTTATATTGCTATATTTTAAAAAAAAATTATAGTTTAACTATATATTATTATGTTTACTTACACAATTTGTTATTACTATATATTTATATAAAATTCTAAAACTTGTCACTCTTAAATATAATATAAATTCATCAACCTAAATTCCAACTCGAAACTCAACCGAAATTCAATTTTCAATAATAAAGATAGAGTTTAGGTTTTACAGACAGTTAGGATTAGGATTAGGAGTATGGTTTTATAAATAGGGTTAGGGTTAAGGTTAAGGTGAACCCGAGTTTCATGAGCTCGAATTGCATCCTATATGCAGCTGGCTTAAAAGCATTTTTTTAGTTTTTTATAGAACTGCTCTTTTAAGTTATTCTATCCATTTTCATTAGAAAAAGTTATTTAATCCACATATATATATACTAAGTTTCACTATTTTTAGAATGTATGTATTTTTTAAAATTAAAATATAGGAGAATTTAGCTATTTGTTAACCTTTAAAATGACTAAAATACCCCTATATTTAAATTCAAAAAATATATATACATATGTTCAAAAATGATCAAATTTAGTGTATATATATTAAATACACTTAAAATAACAATCTTATAAATAAAACTATTTTTGGCCTTAGTGCATGGTTTTTACTATGCAAATGGATGTATAGAATCATGTCTTTATGTATTTATTTATGATTTAAAATTTATGTATATTAAAATATTTAATATTGTATATTTAATTTTTAATTTCAACGTTGATCTATTCACTCACAAAAGGTTTCAACTTTTAAAACATATAAATTTCTAATGAAATGATTTTGGACATCAAAAAATAAATATTTATCAATAAAGATAATAAATGTGGGTATATTTTATCTGAACCCATGTATACATATATATATATATGGTGGTATGTTGATTGCTAATGGCCACAATGATCATAAAATTAAAAGTTCATCAGCCATGTGACTTAAAATCATTTGTTTTACCATGGTATCAAAAATCATACCAATTAGACTTTTTGAGTTTTAGATGATCCACATTCAGTTTAAAATGTATATGTTTTTGTAAATTATGAAAAATGCTTAGATCTATTCATCGTTATAATAGAATATAATAGTATTTTATATAATTATTTATCCATATAAGACATGTGTTTTAGATGATTTAAATGTTAAAAATACAACTTTAAAATTAACATTTAAATCAATATCATAAAATATAAGTGGTTTAGATGTTGAAAATATAGTTTCAAAATTAATATCTAAATCAAACATTTTAATGTATTTGTTCAGAGAAAAATAAAAAATGAGATGGAATGAATATGATTGGGATAAAGTGAGAATAATAAAAATAGAGATGTTAGTTGAATGAAAAGATATGAAAAAATGATTGAAAAAATATAAAAATGATTGGAGTATGATAGTAAAAATGAAAAAATAAGGTAGTTAAGTGTTGATTTTTCATTCTCTTTTTAGCAAAAGCAACTTTTATGATATTGATTTTGCATGATTTTTAGATGGAGCTCATATACATATTTTATTTAGACAAAGCTTAATCACTACTGTAAAAAATAATTCTAAATGTAATGGGTTAGTTAAGTTTTGATGGTACAATCAATATAGGGTCGTTTGCAGCCGTAAAAAACCTTAACTAGACTTCGATTGGGTATGATTTTTAATATCATGGCAAAATAAATGATTTTAAGCCATATGCCAAAGAGATTCAAATTTTATGATTAATATGGGCACCGTTTGCACCCAGCAACACTCTAACCAGGGTACAACTGCAATCGTCTGCACTTTAACATATCCCTAAATAAATATTTACGTTCTGGATACGTGCACCTAATTCTTACTAAAATAAGTAACAACCAGTTTTCTAATATATATTTTCTTTTAAAACCTGAACCATTTATAATATTAATCCCTGACCCCCTTCTCATGTTTGTCAATTGTTGCCAAAAGAACTGAGACCAAAAGCTGCGTAACTAATTTACAGGGTGTTTTCGATCAAGACAAGGTAGACACTTTCAACTTGCCAATCTACGCTCCATCTCCGCCGAAATTGAAGAATGTGGTGGAGAAAAATGGACGTTTCAGCATTGAGACGCTGCAAGTGGTACCCCGTGTTGGAAATATGTGGAAAACAAGTTAAATATATGTTTTGATGATTAACAAATCAATTTGAGTAAGTCTTGGCTACTAACACGTTTGTGGAAATGTTTAAGGAATATACATTTGAAGAAAATAAAGTATGGAAGGCCAAGTCGTTCCCCAAGTCGACTCCAAGATCGACTTCAAAGAGCCAAATCCGTCCAGAGTTGAAACGGGAAGAAGAACAGGTGAAGTCGCAGGCCCAGTCGACTCCACTTGCGACTTGGGAAGCCAAGTCGCAAACGAAGTCGACTCCAGCATCGACTTCAGTCGGGAAAAACACTCCAGAGCTGAATTTGGGATGGAAGAATGCCGAAGTCTCAAACGAAGTCGACTCCAGTTGCAACTTGGGCGAAGTCGCGGACGAAGTCGACCCCAAGTGCGACTTGAGATTTTCCAAGATCAAAGATGCAGATTCAAGCTCATTCCCAAGATCAAGTGTAAGCAAGGTAGTGTGTGATTGGAGTGGAACTCATCACCTACCTGTGCTGTGTTGTGTTGAAGCCCCCTAGAGCTGGAATCTAGAAGAGAGCAGTGGCTCTAATTGTATTGAGGAATACAATAGTGGAACCCAAGTCACAAAGGAGTGTGAGCTTGGAAGAGTGGAATAGGGAGGTTGCCCGAACCACTATAAAATCTTGTCTGCTTGATTTTATTTCTGCGCTCTACATTACATTGCTTTCCATTTTGTTTCTTCATTAAGGGGACTAGATTAATCCGGGGTAAAGTTTCTGTTTAAGTTATAAATTTTTAAATACCCAATTCACCCCTCCCCTCTTGGGTAATTGCCATCAACTCGGGACCAACAAGTGGTATCGGAGCAGGTCTTTGAGTTAAACCAAAGAGATCTAATCACATGGCATCCCAATCTACTTCTGTTCCCGCTTTTGCTGAGGGCCAATCATTCACTAGGCCACCATTGTTTGATGGGAACAACTTTGGTTATTGGAAGCTTCGTATGAAGCAACTTATTATGGCTACCGACATGGATTCTTGGATTGCAATCCAAGATGGTGTAACCTTGCCTATCGATGAAAGAGCTTCCAAATGGACCGAAGAGGAAGTAAGAACCGTTAAGAGCAATGCCAAGGCCATGAATTCTTTATTTTGTGCTCTTACGGCTTCCGAATATGACAGAATATCCTCTTGTCAAACCGCTAAAGAAATATGGGATACTCTAACATCTATTTATGAATGAACTTCTCAAGTCCAAGGGACTAGGAGAAATATTTTGATAGGAGAATTGGAAAGCTTTAGAATGATAGAAACGGAAAATATTTCTGAGATGTTTGCAAGATTTTCTAAGATTACTAATGCTTTGAAAGGTCTTGGAAAGGCTATCTCTGAATCTGAACAGGTTATGAAGATACTAAGAGCTCTACCGGAATCTTGGACTCCAAAGATTACGGCAATTGAAGAAGCCAAAGACCTAAATACACTAAAGCTAGAAGATCTTATTAGCTCATTAATGTCACATGAGCTAATCAAGAGAAGAAATGAAGATCAACACAAAGGCAAGAAAGCCATTGCATTAAAAGCGGCGCACAACTCAGAAGAATCTACCTCCTCGTCTCACAACGACAATGAAGACGTAGCACTACTCACTCACAAATTCCGAAAATTTGTGAGAAAAGAAAGGAACTTCAAAGACCTCAGAGAAATATCACGAAGAGAGAAGAAGAAGGAACCAACAAAGTGCTATAGATGCGGAGGTGTGGGACATATGCAATCTCAATGTCCTACACCGGAAGAGAGGAAGGAAGGACATGAAGGTAGAAAATACCAAAGACCAAAGGGAAGAGACATGTATGTCAATGAAGAGACTTCATCAACAAGCAGGCTCTTCAACCGACGAATTTGAGGCGACAAATTGTGCAAGAATATGCTGCATGGCGCGGATTGAGCAAGAAGAAGATTTGCTGTGTTTGAACACAACGGAAGTTTTGGAAGAACAAACCACTTCAACAAAGTATACAGAAAATGAAGAGGTAACTTCCAAACTTTGCCATTCTCAATCTACTTATTCTTCTTTTCAAGAATGCCTCAAATGTGCTGAATTAGAAGAACTACAAATTGCTTATAATTCATTATATGAGGAAATCAAAAAGCTAGGAAACAAGTTGTCATTGAAGAGACAACAATGTAACTTCGTTATTATTGAAAATGGAAAACTAGCTGAAAAATCAACAAAACTGAAAGAAGAAAATGAATCATTGATAAATGAGATAGAAAAATTGAAAAAGGAGAACGAATCGTTAAATGAATCATTAGCAAAGTTCTCTAATCCCGGAGAAAATGTGAAGATGTTTCTGAACATGACTGCTCAAACAAATAAAAGAGGCCTTGGATATTATACATTTGAGCAAAAAGAAAGTGGCAAATCGAATGTGCCAATACTTGAGAAATATCAAACCAAAACTACACCAATATACAAGCCAAGAAGAAAAAATGTCATGTGGACTAGCAGGCCAACGTTTGAACCATTATATACTTGGAGGCCTACTCCAAGATTACCAATGGCTTGCAATTACTGCAACAAAATGGGTCATAAAGCCTATAAGTGTAACTTTAAGAAATTGTATGACCATGGTGCAAAATTAGTTTGGGTTCCAAGGAACACAAGATTTGGGCTTTCTAAGTTAGAGCAACAAAGGTTGAATAATATTACTAACCCAAATGGACCCATAAAATGGGTACCAAAGAGATGAGATTTACTTTTTTATTTTTCAGATTTGTTTTAAGGCAAAGGCAAACAATGTATGGTTCATGGACAGCGGTTGTTCAAGGCATATGATTGGAGAAAGAAGTTTATTTCACAAACTTAAGCCTTGCAACGACGGAACGGTTGCCTTTGGTAATAATGAGAAAGGTAAAATTAAAGGTAAAGGAAACATTTATAGTATTTCAAATGCATGCATGGAGGATATTTTGTTTGTTGAAGAACTCAAGCATAACCTAATGAGCATTAGTCAATTATGTGACAAAGGATACAAGGTTGTGTTTGAATCATCTATATGTAATGTATTTGATGGAGAACATATCATGTTTAGTGGAAAAAGATATGGAAATGTATATTTGGTTTCACTTGACGAATTAGATGGTCAATGTCTAATGGCCATTGATAATGATCCATGGGTTTGGCATAAAAGGCTTGGACATATAAACATGGGAAATATAAAGACCCTATGGAAGAAGAGTTTGGTAGAAGGCTTGCCAAAGTTGAAATATGACAAAGACAAAATTTGCAAGGCATGTCAATTATCTAAACAACCTAAGATGCCTTTCTCTACCAAAAAGGAAATCTCCACCACTAGGCCACTTGAATTGCTACACATGGATCTATATGGGCCATCCGATATTTTAACCATTGGTGGAAAGAAATATGTATTTGTTATTGTTGATGATTTTTCAAGATTCACATGGATAATTATTTTAGCTAGCAAAGATGAAGCCTTTCCTATGTTTTCAACTTTTGTAAATTTGGTGCAAAATGAAAAACAAAGTACTATTATGACTATAAGAAGTGATCATAGTGGTGAATTTGAAAACAAACGATTCATAGAGTTATGTAATGAAAAAGGAATTCATCACACATTTTTTGCACCAAGAACTCCACAACAAAATGGAGTAGTTGAAAGGAAAAACAGAACTATATAAGAGATGGCTAGAACAATGCTAAATGAGAGCAAATTATCCAAGAAATTTTGGGGTGAAGCTGTGAGTACAGCTTTTCATGTTTTGAATCGAGTTACCATTAGAGCAATCTTGAAAAAGACCTCATATGAACTATGGAAATGAAGGAAACCGAATATTTCTTATTTTCATGCTTTTGGATGCACATGCTATGTTTTGAACAATGGAAAAACCAACTTGGGAAAACTAGATGCCAAAAGTGATGAGGCAATATTTCTTGGTTACTCATCAAATAGCAAAGCATATAGAGTATTCAATAAACGAAACCAAGTTGTAGAAGAGTCCATACAGGTTGTTTTTGATGAAACTAACCCATGCTACAAAAGAAAAGATGATTTAAGTGATGCAGATGATGTAGCAAGCAATTTTGAAAAACTGCATGTGGAAAAGCAAGAAGATTCAATAGAGGAAAGGGTAAGTGAAGGTAATAATTACAAACCTCCAACTGATTTGAAATTCAAACATGCCCATCCAATTGAACAAGTTATAGGGAATGTATATGAAGGTGTAAAAACTAGAAGATCAAAATAAAATGTTTGTGGACAATACGCCTTTGTATCTAAAATTGAACCTTCTAATATTGATCAAGCTCTTGATGATGAGAACTGGATTATATCAATGCAAGAAGAGCTAAATCAATTTGAAAGAAACCAAGTTTGGCACCTTGTTCCTAGACCAAACGATTGTACTGTTATTGGCACCAAGTGGGTCTTTAGGAACAAATTAGATGAAAGTGGACTTGTAGTAAGAAACAAAGCTAGACTTGTGGCAAAAGGATACTCACAAGAAGAAGGAATAGATTTTGAGGAATCCTATGCCCCGGTTGCTAGATTGGAAGCAATTCGCATCTTATTAGCTTTTGCATCTCACATGAACTTTAAATTGTTTCAAATGGATGTTAAAAGTGCATTTCTGAATGGTTATATAAATGAAGAGGTGTATGTAGAACAACCACTTGGATTTGAGGAAAAAGATCAATCTAAATTTGTATACAAGTTAACCAAAGCATTATATGGATTAAAACGAGCTCCAAGGGCTTGGTATGATAGACTAAGCAAATTTCTGATTGATCATGATTTTCAAAAAGGAAAGGTAGACACCACTTTTTTTATCAAATATAAAGAAAACGATATATTGATCATTCAAATTTATGTTGATGATATTATTTTCGGTGCTACTAATGAAATACTTTGTCAAGAATTTTCTGAACTTATGCAGAAGGAATTTGAGATGAGCATGATGGGAGAACTAAACTTCTTCCTTGGACTGCAAATCAAGCAATTAAATGAAGGAATCTTCATCAACCAGTCCAAGTATATCAAAGAAATGCTGAAGAAGTTTGGCATGGAAAATAGCAAAGGAGCAAACACGCCAATGAGCTCAACAATCAAAATCAACAAAGATGAAAAAGGAAAAATAGTTTATTTAAAATTGTATAGAAGCATGATAGGTTCTTTGTTGTATTTAACTGCTTCTAGGCCTGATATATTGTTTAGTGTGTGTATGTGCTCTAGATTTCAATCATGTCCAAAAGAATCACACTTGGTAGCTGTGAAAAGAATTTTCAAATACCTAGTAGACACTACCAACATAGGACTTTGGTATCCAAAGGGCTCTAATTTTGATCTAATCGGCTACTCGGATGCGGATTTTGCCGGTTACAAAGTAGATAGAAAAAGCACTAGTGGAACATGTCAATTTCTTGGGAATATGTTGGTTTCATGGTTTTCAAGAAAACAAACTAGTGTTGCTCTATCTACGGCGGAAGCCGAATACATTGCCGCCGGGAGCTGTTGTGCCCAATTACTTTGGATGAAACAGCAACTTAGGGACTATGGCATGGATTTTAAGGATATACCCATCAGATGTGATAATACTAGTGCCATATGTCTAACCAAGAATCCAGTCTTGCATTTTAGGACCAAACATATAGACCTTAGACACCATTTCATTAGAGAACATGTAGAAAATCATGACATATGTTTGGTATATGTAAGAACAGAGGATCAAGTTGCAGACATATTTACAAAGCCCCTAGCAAAAGAAGTATTTTATAAGATTAGAAATGACATGGGTATGATTGACTTAACTTAGCATAAACTTAGGGGGAGCACCTGTTTAGGGGGAGCAAACCCACCTATCTCTTTACCCTCTAACTTTTTGATATATTGACAAAAAGGGGGAGAAGAGTAGGATTTGAGTCCCAATGACTCCAAAGGGGGAGACGAGTAGGATTTGAGGGGGAGAAGAGTAGGATTTGAGGGGAAGAAGAGAAGGATATGTTTGGGGAGAAGAATAGGATATGTTTTGCAAGAGCATAAGAATGATAAAATTTCACAATACAAAATGAGCATGTTATTTTTTAAGCAATTGAAAGGTATACACTCAAATCAGTTTTGTCAATCATCAAAAAGGGGGAGATTGTTGGAAATATGTGGAAAACAAGCTAAATCTATGTTTTGATGATTAACAAATCAATTTGAGTAAGTCTTGGCTACTAACACGTTTGTGGAAATGTTTAAGGAATATACATTTGAAGAAAATAAAGTATGGAAGGCCAAGTCGTTCCCCAAGTCGACTCCAAGATCGACTTCAAAGAGCCAAATCCGTCCAGAGTTGAAACGGGAAGAAGAGCACGTGAAGTCGCAGGCCAAGTCGACTCCACTTGCGACTTGGGAAGCCAAGTCGCAAACGAAGTTAACTCCAGCATCGACTTCAGTCGAGAAAAATACTTCAGAGCTGAATTTGGGATGGAAGAATGCCGAAGTCGCAAACGAAGTCGACTCCAGTTGCGACTTGGGCGAAGTCGCGGACGAAGTCGACCCCAAGTGCGACTTGAGTTTTTCCAAGATCAAAGATGCAGATTCAAGCTCATTCCCAAGATCAACTTAAGATCTCTCAAGACCAAATCAAGGATACAAGTTTCAAGCATGCTCCAAGATGAAGAAATAATCAAGTCATGAAGATCAATATGAATCAAAAGCAAGAAAGGTGCATGAATCTACCATGCAAGTTTCAAGTTCTTCAAAGATTCACAAGGTTCAAGCTAATCCAAGAAGAATCGAAGAAAAGCTCTTCAAGAATCACAAGATCTACAAGTATAAGGAGCCATTCTAGAATGAAAGCAAATCAATGAGGATCAAAGCATATTGTGCAAAGACCAAGTCAAGTCGCAACCCAAGTCGACTCCATGATCGACTTGAGTTGAAGTCTGAAGCCAAAGTCGACTCAAGACTCAGACTTGGAACCTGAAGAGGTGAAGTCGCACCCGAAGTCGACTTCACCTGCGACTTGGGTCAAGTCGATACCCAAGTCGACCCGACCTGGAACTTGAAGTCGCGAACGGAAGGCGAAGTCGCACCCGAAGTCGACTCCATCTGCGACTTGGGTGAAGTCGCATCCGAAGTCGACTCCGCATGCGACTTGGGTCGCAACGGTCGAAATTTATTCGAACGTTGGCGCATTAAATGTGCTCCACCTACCTTCTAACGTTCGGATTCCCTCCAAAATTATAAAAGACATTCATGGTGGACGAGGGAAGTAGCTGAGAATCATTAAGTGTGCTTAACTCCTATATTCAAGAGCTCTAAAGAGATCAAGCCATTCAAAGAGGAAGAACTTTGCTTCAAATTGCAAGAGCTATATTTTTTAATCTTCAAAGCTTATATTACGAGTTCTTCTCTGCGCCAAATTGCTTCTACACATCTGTAAAGTGTATACTTCTTTTATTCTTTCTTTATTTGTATTGAAATCGATTTAGTTTGAGGAACTAAGATCAAGTGTAAGCAAGGTAGTGTGTGATTGGAGTAGAACTCATCACCTACCTGTGCTGTGTTGTGTTGAAGCCCCCTAAAACTGGAATCTAGAAGAGAGCAGTGGCTCTAATTGTATTGAGGAATACAATAGTGGAACCCAAGTCACAAAGGAGTGTGAGCTTGGAAGAGTGGAGTAGGGAGGTTGCCCGAACCACTATAAAATCTTGTCTGCTTGATTTTATTTCTGCTCTCTACATTACATTGCTTTCCATTTCGTTTCTTCATTGAGGGGACTAGATTAATCCGGGGTAAAGTTTCTGTTTAAGTTATAAATTTTTAAATACCCAATTCACCCCTCCCCTCTTGGGTAATTGCCATCAACTCGGGACCAACACCCCGCCCATCACCGTTGGGAGAGCCTGGCTATTGTCGGGCCTCAAGTCTCCACATGCGTGCGTCACTAGAAGGGATCATCAGCAAACACTTTGGGGATCTCATCATCGATGATCTCTTCGACCGATTTACCGCTAGACTGGAAGAGCTATTCAATGATTGTAAGGCATTTGGAGCAAGTAATCTGCAGTTTCAAGAACTGTTTCTAGTTCTCAAGTGCATCCACTAGCTAGCCAGCTACATGCATGTATAAGCGACCAAATGATGTGGAGGGTATGACTTTGATTTATTGCGAGAAGGGTATTTACCGATAGAAGTTGACCGTGGGACTTCGATTGATCCATGATGATCGAGATACACTCAGCTAGTGGTACGTGTTTACCTTCACTAACTAATAGCTACATGTGGCACTTCAGTTACATACCAAGCGTCCTCAAACGATGGAGGCAGGAGGATGGCCGATGGCTGAGCCTAAGAAACAGACCGAATAAGTAGCTTAGTGGTCTCGTGGCTTGGACGTGAGAGTAAGAGTGTTAATGGTCATGGTCAACTCGTCAACTCGCTCATCTAATCTACTTATAAATGAGTTTGGGTTGGGATTTTTGAATAATTGGGTTACGATCCGCCAAACCGTTTAATCGTTTAGTTAAATAAATGGATTAGAGTTAAGATTTTATAACTCGTCAACCTGTTTAGCAACTCATTTAACCCATATAACCTATTCAACTCGTTTAATTCGTTCAACCCATTTAACTCGCTAAACTCATTAAAGTTTTATGCATATACATGTAAATCCCTTGGTTATTTTCTCCTTTTAAGTCTTCCTCCAATCACTTAATTTTTATTTTTCCACTGTTGTCCTAATTCCATTTTCCCCATACTGCCCTATTTCCATTTCTTCTACGCTGAAAACATCCTTTCGTCTCTCCCTACAAGATCATTATCTACCAGAGTCTAAGCTTTCAGGTTATTTTCTATACAACCCGTTAACAACCTACTAATCCGTTTATTAAACGGGTCAGAGTTTAGGTTTTTTAAATGGGTTAATAAATGGATTAGTGTTGAGATATTTTAAGTAAGTTAGGATTAGGATTAGGCTCCAACCCGTCCAACCCGATCCGTTAGCACCCCTACGTGAGAGTAATGTGATTGAAAGGTTCCCGTCCTTAAATATTGGAAACATTACTCACACATCCGTGACATTTGCCCTTAATTAGCGCGATTGAAAGGTTCCAGGGCTTCAATATTGAAAAAATTTCTCTCGCCTCTTTAACAATTGCCCATAATTCCTTATATACCTATAATATTTTATAAATCCCCCATATACTCTTAACATTTCATCTTAAATTTCTCTTATGTCCTTGATGTTAATACAACCGTTATCTATTCTATCGAAAAAATAATTTTGCTCATTCAAAATTTTCTAACTGAGACAATTATTCGAATATAACTCAATTAATGATAATAAATCATTAATATATAGCATTAAATGATTTAAGAGTTATATTAAAGTTGAATCATTTTAATTAGAAAAATCGTAGAGTGGTAAAATCATCTTTTTAATAGAATAGATAATGGTTATGTTAACAACATGGATATAATAAGATTTATGGTAAAATGTTATAGATATAAGAGAAATTCATGAAATATTACAAGTACATTACAAATTATATGCAAATATTGTGAGTATAAAAGATATTCTTCTCTTATATTAGGTAGGTATGTGGTAGTTTGATTATCCTGCTCCCAAATGAGTGTGTTTAGTTATTCAAGGTGAGTAACATAATAAAAGAAAAAATTGTTTAGTAGCATGCCAATAGCCAAAATCCCTAGAGGTAGAACGCTCATGCATGCATAAATATGAAGTGATCATTAGTAAAGTCCACCTAACTTCGGATGCTAATATTTTCTTTCCAACTTTGAGTAAACTAAAAAAAAAAAAAAGGAAAAGAGAGAGAGAGGGTGATATTTTTATTGTTAAATTAACTTTTAATAATGGCCTATTGTTAAAAGGAAATGGAATAGCCTCCTTGGATATTTATTTAAATTTGCAAATGCAGCACTACTGTTTTAATTCAATACAAGTGGACTTGACAGGTTCCAACCATGGAACCCCTAATCAGAGAATTTATTGATAGGAAGAATGATTACAGAATAACGAGTGCAACCCAAAGCTCTTGAATCGAAGAACTAAAAAAAATGCAAGAAAAGACACTCCACAACTATATATCGCCACCTCTAGCTCCCTCTCATCTAGTTTGCCTATTTATAATGCGGATACGGGGGGTTAGGCAAGCCACTGACGAGGCCCACCCAACATACTAACCGTATCCGGACGTCATGGAGCAGATTTTTGTACATGGAAAGGTTCCTTCTCTCAATCAGTGAGTTTGATCATCCATCCATGCATGACATAAACCATGAAAAGCGGTTCTTCAGTCCATCCATGGAATGTAGTAAATGATGCGCTGCTTTTTCGTATTTTCGTGATTTATATGGCCTTAAAGATACTGTACTTATCATTTTTGATTTGTAATTGGCAAATGAATCCATTGAAAAAGGATTTATTTTGTGTTTGCTTTTGCTGAGTAGAAAATTTCAGAAGGTGATAGTTTTATTGTGCAGTCTCTTAATGGAAAATTTTAATCTACTTCTGCTTGTTGTTCAATGTTCTTTTTCTTTATAATTATTTTTATTTTTTTTATCATTTGGTTTGTTTGTTTTAGGACGGGTGAGTAGCACACAATCAGGTCGAATTGTTGAAAGCCAAGGTGTGCTTCTACAAAAATAAGAGCTAGTTTGGATTCTGGATCGTTCCTGGTGCATCCTGCTTATAATTATCCAATTACAAAGAGACTGCAAATAATTTGTTTAGATGGTGAACACGAAAGTTTAATAAGTGATGTACAAAGGTTTTGCCTATTCTGTGTTTATCAATTAGCAATTTTAATGCGTCCATGTGCTTTGGCTAGTTTTATCCGCCCCGAAAATAACAAAGGACGATGTTCAATGATATTCATGTGCACACTATTTTTTTGTAAGATGAATGAACTAGCTTCGTATGGTCTATTCATCCAATAAGTCCTCAAAATTTTATAGGATGCCTCCACGATTTCTTAATGTTTACATCAGAAGTCGCAGTGGGTACCAAGCCTTGTACACTACGTATTTGGAGCTTTTTTTTCATTTTTACGTGGATCAATTTTAATCTTTATACTTACTAAAATTTATAATTTTAAAATTATATATATTTTTAAAATTTTTAAAAATTAACTATTTTCACCTATATTTAATATCAAATGATGGTGAAAACTATAAAATTTTAAAATAAGAATATATATGTATACAAATCTAGAAAGCGAAATTTTAGTATATAAGCTGAATACACTTGGTTTTACGTAAAGTTTAACAAAAATTTAAAAAAGGGCTTGAAACATGGTACATTGAAACTCCTTGCACATATTCAATCATTATCGTCTACTGGAAGAGCCCCAACTACGTGAAATAGACAGGGAACATGGGAACCTAATACAGGCAATGACCTGCTCGGGTGTTGGGGATGAATATTTTTAAGGAAGCCAACCCATGGGAAGCCGTCCTTGCGTTTTTCTCGCAGGAAGCAACATCTTCATCGTCAATCAAGGGTGGATGGCTACGATGTAGTTGGGCATTTTCGAAAAGTGAAAAAATCACGAGGGAGCATCAAATTCGATGCCAGACCCATGCGTCACTCTCTCTCTCTCTCTCTCTTCCCCCCTGTCTCTTCCGTCTTCCTTTCCTCCATCTTCCTTGTTTCGTTTTTAACCAGCTACCTAATTTGGAGATGGTTGATTTTTCTTGGAGCTATATATTTGAATTTAGGGCGGTTGAAATGGTGGCATGCTCGGTTTCAGCCTTGGGCTAATGGCTGGTGGTGGCGGACAACAACTGCTTCCTGTTTTGTTGTAGGTGAAGATGATCAGGGCTGAGGAATCAGATTTGGTGCTATTTTCATCCTGCGAATTCAAAGGATATGCAAATACATTATCATCCATTTATAGAGAAAATCAGGTTTTTCTTACAAACACTTTATTTCCCATTTCTGGGTTTTTTATAAATAAAGGATATGCAAATACATTATCATCCATTTATATCGACATTATATGCCTTATCTACAGAACATCCTTGTCCCTCTTATGTAGAGAAGAGTTTACATAATTTTTTGAACATCATTTAAACAAAATAATCGTCAAATCATTTTATATCATCAATTTATTAAGTGGTTAATTTTTAAAACCTTTTGAAGCATCAATACAAAACATTTTTAAGCATTTCAACTTTCAAAAAGACTTAAAATATTTCAATAGACCATTTCAAAAGTATTTAAATAAATCATTTTAAGACATTTAAATAAACCATTTCAAAAGCCTTATTTTACAAATACCATTTTATGAAGAATCAAACCATTTTTATTTACAAAACCCCTAAAGAATAGAATTCTCAAAGCTTATTTTCAAATATCATTTTGTAGAGAGTGGAAACTCTCTCGTCATATAATTCTTTTGAAATGACATTTTTAAGAACTTGTAATGAAACCGTCTTGAAGCATATTAATTGTAAAGAATAAAATTAAATTTTCAAGAACTGAGCTTGCTTACTATGTAAACAATTCCAAAATTATCAACAGAAACATTATCAAGTAATTTTAATACTTGAAACAAAATCATCATTCTGGAAAGTTTGTTTGTTTACCTTGTAAGAAATCTTGAAATCATCTTGATACAACAAGTTCATATCATTTCAATACTTGGCAATAAAATAACATTTAAGAAAGTTTTGCTTGCTTACCTGTGGTGATCAACTGACGCCTTTATATTTTCTTTGCCTTTTCCTAAACAAATAAAAACAATGATCGTATATACACCTGTATAAAATCATATATTTGCACGCTTTGCCTTTTATTAACTCATATACATACCCTACTTAATCTCAACCCCTTTTTATAATCTCATTTTATACATGACTCTTAATATTTCAACTCTATTCCAATTTTCCTTTGAAATGAACACTCTCATCTCTTTAGTCACATATATTCATTTTATTTCACTCAATAGCTCCAATTTAGGGCATTTTTTCTATCCTTTAAGATACTTACTTAAAATTATAATCAAAGTTCAAGTAAGGTTTCTCAAGTTGACTTCTAACTTTCTAATATTCACATATTTCTACCTAAGTATCTTAGTGATTGTTTTCAAAATTCACCCCTAATAAGTTAAACTCTCATAATCACTTATGGTATTTGTTTATATCCTATTGTAAGTTAAATTTCATTCAAAAAATCTGGAATTTAACTTTCATTTTAATTATTCCTCAATCTGTCCATATTTGCTGAAATCAGACACACTCATTTCTCTACTTTTTTATTTATAATCAAATCAAGGTATTTAGGTCTGAAATTTCTATCACGCATTAATAACTATATGAATTAACTAAAATAAATAATTCTACCACAAAACATTAAGTATTTATATTTATTTAGATATTTTTACTCTATTCGACAGAAGTATCAATTTTGGGCAGGCCAAATCGCATTAATTATTAGACATATTTATATCCTCCAAAAATTAATTTTATTTTCGTTGAGTGATATTCAGGATGTCTTCTATACCGTGTAAAATTTTTAGATCAAAATTGCTTGTATAATAATTATTAAAAATCAATTAGTGTAGCTGATCCTGACCACTATTCTACCCTGTTTTGCAACCTGTATTGTTTTTATGTTTATTCTAGGTTACATATACCTTACTATATCGCCTATTTTTTCCGTCATTCTTTTAAACAATTCTAAGGCCAACTTTCTTTTTGCTATCTCATCCCAAACCTATAGGTTATGGCCCACATATAAATCATATTTTCACATTTAGTTAATATTTGCCAACCTATATTCAAGGAATTCTACATAATTGATATTATTTATCCTTTCTACTAGCAATGCATGACTGGTTACATTTTGGTATGCTATAATTGACTAAGTAGCACCAAAATCAAATGACACTACTGTAGAATTTTTTAAAATGAAAATCGTACATGTAACCTTCCTTTCCTACTGTTTCTGTGACTCATTGTGAGTCAATGTATGCATCTGCAATAAATTTGTAGAGCTTCTCCATCGATTGGCGATTGTAGCGTTCCGTTATTGAGCTAATCTCCCTTGTTCTAGTCTTCTTTGTGTCTGTTAGGACATTTTGAAGCAATATGTTCTACTTCGTCATAATTGAAGCACTTTATCCTCTTACCCCAGTAACTTGATAATTTTTCGCTACATAGCCAATCCTGACTCACATTTACCAATCATTAAACGATCCCGGAGTAAGGCTCAAGTTGTAACGCCTCGGGTCAGGGGCATTAGAGAAATAGTTCATTGCTAAAAAGTCATTATTTTCAATGAATTTAATTTCCTTTGCTATATAGTTTTAGAGACTTTTATACTGGTACCTTTGTGCAAGGCCACTATTTTCTCGTAAATAATTATTGGCAAGGAAAATAATTTCAATCACAACGGAAGCCTTGATGCAATTATCCTTTGCACAAGTCCAACTTTGTTTCATAGACTTACTTTCTTGGGCCCGACAATCACTGTGAAATGAATTTGCTTTGCATGAAATCTTTTGAGGAGGTAATTTTTGAAATGGTTGATTTAATTGGATTATTATTATATTATTTTTAAATATCCATTGTAATTGCGGTTAAGGGTGTAGTTGTGCTCAATTCACTTTAGACTCAGCCAACCAAATCTAAAAAAATGCAAGGTTAGACTTTGCTCATATAGTTTTCATATCTTTGAATTTTTAAATTTGTAAATATACTCACATAGTTTATATATTTTTGCAAATATACTTGCATTATGACAATATAGTAATAGTGCAATAATGGTGTAGGTAAATTTACAATTATAGTCAAACTAAGTAAGAGTCATTTGCAATTTTTGAAACTATGTAGATATATTCTCAATGATGATCAAACTATGTTGGTATGTTTTCAAATTACCCTTTTATAAATAAGTTCAGGGCTGTGATTGATGCAAATCCGCCCGAAGTTGCATCGTATGCTTAATATGGAGCATATTTAAATATAACACGATTCATTTGTTTAAGGAAGGAATAATATTAATATTTGAATGTAGAGAGATGGTGTGGAAAAAGTAAAGGCCTTGATCAGCGATCTCATCTCTAAGACACTCCAAATTAGGCTTGGGTGGCATTCAGATGCCACGTCCACCAATCACACCATATTCCGCATTGCTGATCTCAGATGCTCGACTGATTCCATTGACATTGCAGTCCTCCAAATCATAGTAGAAGCAGTAGAGCTCAAGTACAAATCCACCCAGGGCTTAATTGCCAGCTCCCATCACCTCCCTGAATTCCAACTCTTCTTTGATGATAATGTCTCAAATGACTTAAACATGCTCTTCAGATCCCTTCCCTTGGACCGCCATTTCTTCACCTGGAACATTCCACGGCTGAATCTTTCCAAAGGCCACCATCAACATCATCCACTCCTCATCTGCACTACATTGGCTGTCAAAGGTGCCAGAAGAGGTGCTTGATCGGAAGTCCGATGCGTGGAATGGAGGCAGGATTTTCTGCGAAGGTGATAAAGAGGCTACAGTGGAGGCCTACTTCACTCAGTTTAGAAAGAACATGAAGTGCTTTCTTAGTGTGAGGGCTGTCGAGATGACCGGTCAAGCGCTGATGTTCCTCCTTTTTCCATGTCGTCAGCTAAGATCCACCCATCTAAGTCCATCCTAGAGGTTGGTTACAGCTGTTTGGGCTCGTGCCTCAAAAACATGGCTAAGCAGGTATCGATATTCATCCGTAGCTCCCTTCGTCTTTGATTGGCCAATTAAGGAATTCAAATTAAAGCTGTGTAATTCATTTCCAATGTATTTTTGATCAGGACAAGGTGGATACTTTCAACCTTCCATCTTACTTTCCATCCCCGCAGGAAGTCAAGATTGTGGTGGAGAAAAATGAACGTTTCAGCATTGAGATGCTACAGGTGGTGGCCCACCCATTATCGTTCGACCACGCAGGTTGTCCATGGTTTGCGAGTCTCCATGCTTGTGCCTTGCTGGAAGGGATCATCAGCAGACACTTTGGAGATCACATCATCGATGATCTCCTTAAAAGATTTACTGCTGAGCTGGAAAAGCTTTTCAATGACCGTAAGGCACACGAGGCAAGTAATATGCAGCTAAAAGAACTGTAATGTGTCGCCTCGCTCTTATCCTAGTGATCTTGAGTTTATCTCTCCTTGAACCTTAATTCTCACCCAAAACATGTCCAAAAGATTCCCTGGCTCAACCCCAGCTTAACCTTCACATAGTTCAAACTACATGGGTCCCTAGATGCCATCTTTTGCTCTGAAATTTCGAAGTATTTTGGCCCAACATTCTTTGAACCATGTTGGTACTCATTTGACACATTCTAAACCCTTTTGCATGTTGTTTCACTTCCAAATTGCATCTTAATTTTGCATTTAAGTTCCCCTTTTCATCTTAGCAATTCAAATCATCATCTTTGTTACCGATTTTGGATGTAATTTGCTTGCTTTACACAAATAGCATCTGATTGTGAGTGTTGTATATAATTAAACTAAATCAATCAATAATTGACACAAATCATTATCTATGGTGCCCTCGACCCGAGGCATCACAACGTGAGCCTTACTTTGGGATCATTTTCGATTAGTAAATGTGACACAGGATTGTTGTCCTATTCACACGGCGGGATTTTTGTATACATTTCATTTAGCAGAAATTTTTTTCTTTTTCTTTCCATTTCCTTCATCATTTTCCAAGCAATATATTCTTAAAGTTAACTATACATATCATTTTCATTCATCAATTCATTCACTTTACAAGTAATTAAATACTTGTAACGTTCCAACCTGTTGACATACATCATGAACATTTATGACCTAATATCTTCATGATCAACATAAGCATTCAATCATTCTCTAAACATATCAGTTCTTATATAATAGCTAACAATTTGTTAACACATTAAAGAATATCAGTTCATACTTTCCTTCAATTTATCAGGTTTTTTTCCTTTTGAGCTTCCTTGAACCTGTCTGGAGTTGGGAAAATAAAACGTGAATCGAAACTTAATAAGTAAGCATTTTTCATTCTTATGCAAATACATTTCTCTTAATTCGATAGGAGACATTTATAAAGAGATCAACTACCAACGGAGCAGAAACCTTTTCATATGGACATTTTATGTAAACCTTTCATATAAATCATTTATGTAAATCATTTATGTAAACCATTCATGCAAACTATTCATGTAAAACTTTTCGATCCCAATTTTTGAGCATTTCATAAACCATGGATGTGCAAATCCATTCTTTTCATCAATAAATGACACTTATAAAGTGATCATTAGATTCCGGTCCTGTGCACTTGGGTGCATTTAGCTTCATTGCACTTGGGTGCACTGAATCCATTTTAACTCATTTTTAAATTTTTTTTAAAATTTTTTATACAAGTGTTAATCTAAGTGTATTTAACATGTGTATCAATTTTTACCATTTTTGGAGTATTTTAGATATTTATTTTCGATTTTTGAAAATCAATGGCATTTTAGTAATTTTAAATTACCTAAAATGTCACTGATTTTCAAAAATCGAAAATAAATAACTAAAATACTCAAAAAATGATAAAAATTGATACACATGTTAAATACACTTATATTAACACTTTTATAAAAAAAATTCAAAAAAAATAAAAAAAATGAGTTAATGCTCCAGGGTGCACCCAAGTGCACAGGATCGGGATCCGTGATCATCCACCCATAACATAATCCTTCATGTGAGGGTACGCTAGCGAGGTGAATATCTTTTCATGACATGATCCTTTCCATCCATGACGTCGGACTTCCGACTTGGCAATGTCAAGGGCGGACCTTGTATCCTGTTTATGCCTTGACTTGCCTAGCTGGCTTCCATTTCATGCATTACTCTCATTCACCCTAGCATTATATACCTCCTTCACATGGTACCATGTTGTTAGCAATGTCACCGCAAGTGCATGGGTCGTAGATTGTAGTATATAAATATCGATCCATAGGGAATTCGGGACTTAAGACGCTGGATCTAAACACTTTCTAACCAAATAAGATAAGGAGAAGAAAGAACAGGAAAAAGAAAAGTTGATCTGTAAAATGTAGAATAAGGATTAGAAATCACAAGATTGAGAACACCTAGGATCTAGGATTTCATATACATCTTCTGCAACGGATACATGAAGTGTTTATTTCTTCCAGATATTATGTATTAAAGGAGAATTATCCCTAAATTATCCTTGTACCTTCTCTCAAAACCTACAATACATACTCTAATCTTCTTAACTACCTATTCCCATGGGATTAAGTCGATTGAAATCTATTAAGTTCTGTGGAAGTTCATGGAATTCTTCAGGGTCATCATGTCTATTCTCATGGTTTTAGATTTCCAGGTTTAATATCTTGATTTTCGTATATTAGACTTCCACCTCTCAGTTCCATCACTTAATATATGGGAATCATTGCCAAAGTGTAGACCTTCGTGCCAAGCAATCATTAAATCACTAGATATTAAATTAACTCACAATATCAGTCATAAATAGATCAAACCATAATATCCGCTACATTATATATATGTTACATCCTAAATCCTAGATTAAAGGTTTAGCCTAACATGTTTATAATAAAAATCAAACACAAAATAATATTGTATTCAAAGTCCATCACAAACAAGACAACTGAATCAAAATAGAAGAAAAGAAAAGCTTATTGATTGAAAGCCCCGATGGTGTCCCGACCACCTCAAGCAACTTGCCATATCTCCTCTTGCCTCATGCTCTACGCCTTCTCGCTCTTCGGACCTCAACCAAGCTCCCGAGATGTTCTTAGATATGCCTTAGGACATTCTCCATGAGTGTTTATATAAAGGTGAATAGTGCGCATGAATAGTGTGGAAATAGTGTGCGTATGAACAGTTGCGCATGAATAGTCCACACATGAATAGTTGCGTGTGAACAGTACCACACATGAACAGTACTGTGTATATATAGTGTCTTGCTTTAAACGTAGTTTTGCTTCAGATATAAGTTTTGAATTTGCAATTTACTCCCGCTTTCATCAAGGTTTGTCAATTTGTCCATGTTGTATACCAAAATTGCATATATTCCTCACGTTTTACACAAATTAGTTAATTGTGTGTTTTATGCTATGTAAAGCTAAATCAATCAAAATAAGATTCAAAATATCTTAAACACTCAAATAGAGGAGATGAGTTTTCTGCTTTTCTGATTATTGACAACGGCTGAAGATGAGGCTGCATCAGTTGCCCAATTGACAAGTAGAGAGGTCATTAATGATTGATGTCATCATGAGCGTGATTTGGAGAAACAGGGGAGAAGAAATCGGTGCAACTGTTGACGATGACCATGATTTGGGAGGGCTACCGCAGGCCAGATGATTGATCAGTGGTGAAGTGGATGAAAATGATAGGTAGTGGAGGCGATATGATGTTGCCTGCAATAACAATATTTGGATGTGATGGATTTTGAAATTAGTATAGAGGTTCTCCCCATCTGGTCATCATGGCTATGGAGAGAGTTGTTGATTGGACAACTATTTTCTAGATATATTCATCCCTATTGCTGACAGGTTTAAATCTGGTAGAGAAGAGGCTAGCGATAGTGCATTTGGTGAAGATGTTGGATGCAAATAAGAAATGCTCGTTGGGTTCTTCCATGGCAATCAAAGTTCGTTGTGGAAGATGACCTTTTGTTATGGCACTCTAGTGATGCACCCAGATTCATGCTCATGCAGCCCCATTGGTGTGATCTCCACCATTAAAGCTGGTAATGCCTATATAGATTTTGTAGTGGAATCAATACACATAGGCTAATAATATAAACTGCTGTACGATTTTCAAATAACTTCATTATATGTAATAAACCCAAATATATTTTATTTGAGATTTGATCTTATGCGCTTAGGCTAAGTGTCTTGGTGCTTAGCTTGCCCCATTTCCTGTTGTTGGATTAGGCGGCATCCTTGTCGTCGATCCAATCTAATGTTTAAGGCATTTTGCATTTTCATCCACACACTAAGATTGTTTTAAAAAAAATGGGCCCATGGTGTTGAATTGTTCCTTTTTCCCTCTCTAGCCCAAGTCGCTCCCTCTCTCTCTTTCTCGAATCTTCCCCTCACAAACCTCAAGGGAGCAATCCAAACATGTTGTTGCTCTCTCCATTCTCATGTAATTGAATATTTATCGCGTCACTACTATCTCTCATTTCTTCTTACCCAAATTTGCGAGCACATCGCTGCTTTGTCCCAACTCTGCTGCCTTGTGATATGATGCCTATTATTGGAGACAAGCAACAACAAATAATATCTAGGAGCTTGATGTATTGCGTCTAAGAAAAGGAAGTAAAGTGGTTTATTTTGTGCTCCGTGGATGGATGGAGTGGATCTCAGCGCACCTCTCCAAAAATAAAATAAGATTCATTTCCTCTTCATAGGATGAAGAATATAAGTAAAACAACAAATTAGATGATTGCTATTATGTTGTGGCAATATGCTTTGATGATCAAATTATTTAAAGAAAGCTTGGATAGCTCCATTTTTCTCTCTTAGTATACTCCAAGTAATTAGTGTGAACAATACAAACCACATGATTGAATTTATTAGTCCAGCGCTTCCCTTGCTTGCTCATAGCGAGTATATGACTTTGATAAAGTATATTTTAATACCTTTGCATAGAAAAATCTTGATGAAGGACTAGTATGATAGAGTGAGATTTGTATACAAAAATGTTTGATGCCATTATTTAATGCTGCTATCCCATGTGAGCTTTAGTTAGTGCTTCACCATTTAAATTTGTCCTATCCTGTGAAAGTTCCGAACAACAAGGAAATCTTCTTTTTTTCTCACGGGCAAATGCCCTTTCTTGAATTGATTAAAGCTCTTATTTTGAGTTCTGCTAGAGGTGAAGGAGATGGGTGGGAGCAGCTTGTCGAAGGCAAAGGAAATGAGTGGGAGCAACTAGCAAATGAAAGAAAATGATATGATATAATAAAAGTAATGACAAAGAGTAAAGAAAATAAATTTAAAATAGACATATTAGTTATGCGGGTAGTTACGTGTAAATGATTGAAAGGTAGGGTAGTTGTATAGTAATATGTGAAGAAATAATTAAAAAATATGGTAACTGTAGAAAGTGAAAAGTTTTAAGATTAAACAAATGCACCCAAAATATATGAAGTTTATCTGGCGAGGTAACAACACACTGTATACTAGCATAATCTAATAAGTATTCGCAGACGAATCCATACACATACAAAAAAATTTTGTTGTATGCTCCACATTTAACAACATTTGTTGTAGCGATATGAGGATGAATTCGGTAGTTTATTTGAACTAAACAAAAATGAAATCATGGGTAGCTAACTTCTAGAAAAAACAAATGAAAAGTTGGTATATATATATGACTTTCATGAAGTAGCACCAACATCCATATTATTTTATAGTAGATAGGGTAGTACCTATATATATCATTAATAAAATCTAATTAGTTCTCTCACCTATATTTTTCACAAGCAATTTTAAACAAAATAAATAATTAGTACTTTTGTTAATTTTTAATGAGTACATAATATTACATCTCATTTCATATTATAATGAAGTTCAATAATGAATAAGGAAGACCATAAGCACTTACCTATCTACACGGGAGACAACAAACTTTTACTATAATTTTGACCTTATTGAGTGTCAAATTTGCGTCTGCAACATCATTGGCTGCGTCCATGACCAACCAAGCTATGACCTGATTAGTTTTTTGTTAATTTTTAAGCATTAAATTATATTAGTTTTTGCAATCTTATTGTGTTATCGAATTTAAGTGGGCGTGCATGGATTTTCTTGTTTTTGGTTGGCCCAACAAAAAATCACCTATTATATGACTGGAAGAAGCATTTAATTTTGGGAAGCAAGCAACTTATGCAATATGTGTATTTATTTAACAATAAAACTTTTCACTATCTATAGCTATTCCGTTTTTATTTTATTTTTTTACATTTTCTTATGCGACTATCTTACTTTTCAATCAGTTCTATACAACTACTCACACAATTAATTATCTATTTTAATTTTATTCTATTACTTCTTATTATTATCCATATCATATCACATTATTTTCTCACACTTAAAACTTTTACATAAAAAATTATTCATTAAAAGTTTTATCACTTCCGTGGCCTAAATAGTCATACCCCGAACCATAGATAATAATAGAGTCACACACCCATATCATCAATTTGGTCGCTTAATAGCTAGTGAACGCTCTTCTTCTCAACATTGGGTTATTTTTTCGGGCTCAATACTCTTCAAACCACGTTAGACCTTTTTAAACACGTTTTTTCTAATTAAAATAATAATTTTGATAACCTAACCCTTATTCACCCTAAATCATAAAAACATTTATTAACTAAATAAATTAAACCCTCATAAACAAAAGTGAAACTGATAAACAGATTTTTAAATTCTTATAAATTAAGACAACAAATTTTAATTAATACTAAAACATATTTTTAAAACCCACATGAGATAATTATGTTAATTAATAAAATCGGATTTAGAAACACTAATCAAAACCAACTGATAATTATGTTAATTAATAAAATTGGATTTAGAAACACTAATCAAAACCAACTGTATTATTTTTAATTAATCGAATTATAATATTATTAGATTTATAATATTAAAATATTTTAGAATATTATCCAGTTTTGATAATATTAATAAGCTCACTATTATATTTTGTAGTTGTTCCATGATAATAATCATATTGTACAGTCGTACTGTATCTGCACCAAAAATATAAATGAATGTCCAGACATTTTTTGAACCATGCAATTAATATCCCATGCATATTAACGTTCCATGCATTGCATTTTTTCTTCTTTTCTTTCTTTTTCTTTCTTTTTTTTTTTTGAAAATCTGAACACCCAACTTTTTCCTAAAATTGGACGTCCATATACATTATAAACTGTTTTCATATGTAAGAAGTAAGCAATTTAATATGAGGAATGATCCTGTTAGCTCAAGCTAAATAAATGCATCACTTAGCTCACCTCAAAAATCCTATTTAAAACAACTTTTTTTTTATTTTTTTCTTCATACACTTGTTTATCTAAGTGTATTTAATATATAAATCAAGTTTTACCATTTTTTGATATGTATATATATTTATTTTAGATTTTTAAATATATATATCAGTGTTGTTAAAACCGGACCGGACCGGCTGGTCCAACCAGGAACCAGTCAAATGACCGGTTCAATTACATACGGTTTGATTACATACAGTTCAGTCTAATATAACTAAACCGTGCGAACCGTAGAACCGGCGGTCGAACCGGACATTACGGTTGGACTGTATTAGACCGGTTCGGTGGTTCGGCGATGTGTCAGTTCCTGTTCGTCCTGTCCTGTCGTCAACCACGCCGTCGAGGTCGAGATCGAGCCCCCAAATCGACGAGCCCTCTGCTGCGGTGCTGCCCGAAATCGACGAGCCCTCTGCCGCGGTGCTGCCCGAAATCGACGAGCCCTCTGCCGCGGTGCTGCCCGAAATCGACGAGCCCTCTGCTGCGGTGCTGCCCGAAATCGACGACCCTTCTGCTGCGGTGCTGCCCGAAATCGACGACGACCAGCAGAGCTCCTTTCCTTTCCGGCGACGAGCAGATCAGTGACGTCCGATCGGCGTTCAGCGACGAGTAGAGCAACAACGTCTCCATTTTCGGTGATGAGCAGAGCTCCTTTCCATTTTCGGCAACAAGCAGAGCAACGACGTCCAATCAGCGTTTGGCAACCAACAGAGCAACAACGCCTCCATTTCCGGCGACCAGCAGAGCAGTCGCGTCCGATCGGCATTCGGTGACCAGCAGAGCAGCGATATCTCCATTTTCAGCGGCCTCCTTTTCATTTTTGATGAGTCGACAACCAGCAAAGCAGCGATGTTCGATCAGCGTTCGTCGACCAGCAGAGCAGTGAACTCTCCATTTCCGGCGACGAGCAGTGACATATAAACAGGTCTATCTTAGCTGCTAGGATTGCTGGCTTTTATTTCAACAGTGGCCTTGAAATGAATGCCCTAGATTCGATTCACCAGCTGGTAAAATCCTGTGTGTTGTCGAGTGATAGATAGATAAAAAATTCTTTAAAGTGCAAGTTGAGTTTTAAAGATCAAATGAGCTTGCTATAGGTTGAATATTTAAGAGTGCTCAAAGATGCATTAGTCGGAAGTCTTAGTATAAAAACTAGCCCCACACTAGATTAATCACTGATCTTGCTTCTAAATTCTACCTGATCAAAAGACATAGCCTGTTCTCTGCAATACCTGAACATTTTCAACTTAATTATTAGCAATATTTGTAGGCTTTGGAATTATTTAGGATTTATGAAAATATAATTTTATCAATAAATTTATTTAAAATTTTAAAATAATTTAATATTTATAACATCATAAATATGTCATGCTGACGTCACCGGTTCAAACCAGTTTGCTTAACCGGTCGAACTGGTTCGAACCAGGCCAGCTCGATCACCGGTTCGATTCTGACAACATTGATATATATACACATAGATGTTTAAAAATCTCAAAAAAATAGATAAATATATTTAAAAAGGGTAAAACTTGGTCTATATGTTAAATATAATTAAATAAACAAGTGCACGAAAAAAAAATTAAAAAAAGTTATTGTAAATAGATTTTTTAAAGTGGGCTAAGTGGGGCATTTACTTAGCCCGGGCTAACAAGATCACTCCTCATTAGTATACCGGCTTGAATTCGAACTATCAATACCTAAGATTGTCCTAGCTGCCTTTTTTGTACGCTTATGATAATTCTCAAAATTTTTATGTAATTTTATATTAAATTTGCAACAAGTAGAAAAATGTTAATTAAATATAGGTTTCATGTAAAATTTCATGAAAATTATATTTTTCTTAAAATATTTAATTTTGTCAAAATTTAACCTAATTTGTAGATATTTTAAAATATAAAAATGGAATAAGTTATCTGGTATTATTTTTAGTGAAATGATTTTGGAATAAAATAAAATAAAAGATGAATAAAATTAAATAAGTTAAAAAATTAACTTTGAAATATGTGTTTGCATATTAATATAATTTGGAAAATTTATAAAATAGTTTAATTGGGTAAATAATATATAATTAAAATTATATTTTAAAATATAGGTACAAAGTGGATCATCATATAAATTTTTTAGGTAAAATGAATAAATTATTTAGCCAGAAATCAATTTTAAATTCACATTTAAATGCACTGTGAACCAACGGAGTATTATAAGATAAACTCCATTAAAATATGGGGTAAAACGTAGATCATCATATAAACTTTTTTGATAAAATGAATAAATTATTTAGCCAAAAATCAATATTTAAATTCACATTTAAATGCACTGTGCACCAACAGAGTACTATAAAATGTACTACAACACCCCAAGGACTCCACGGCAACGGCTGCCCTGTCTTCCTCAAGAACGACCGCACAAACCCATCAAAACAAGCACGCATGGCAGCCACTAAAATCTATTTACGCAGCCATGGAACCGTAGATTCCCGCCCCCTGTATCAAGCCAAGCACTAGCAAAATTCCAAACTCCACTTCATCATCTTCACCGGCAGCTGCATTCAATCGGACAGCACCAGTATTTCGGCCATCGCCAAGTCATAGCCAACCAAAAATCCAATCGCATCAATTTCCAAATCAGCGCCCCTTCCCTGTATTTAAACCTGTACCTGATCTGCCACTGAAAATCCAAGCTCGAACAATGCCCAGCCACAGCAAGCAATGGCCGAACTCACCTTCGCTCCTTTCAGAAAATCGGTTCCCCAAACGATACCAGCAGCCATGGAAATAAAATCCGACACTTATCATCAACCAAAAGCAAGACTTCCAATTTGTGCAAACCATTATTTACGGCCAGCCATCAAATCGACACCCTAATCATGCACTTGCAGCAGCTCCGTTTAGGGCCAGAGGCTCAATAATTTTCCAACAAATCTGCAAGCACACCCCCCATCTGCCAGCAACCCTTGTCAATCCGGCGATCCAAATAAATAAACCAGAAGCAGCAAGCCGCTCGTCCACCACCAGTACGCCCAGTTCGAATGATCATGTTGCTTCTTCTCCCATGGCTAGCAATCCAGCAAAATCACGATCGCCCGCACCCACCTTGTTTCACCGAGCAGCAGTTGCATCCAGTCGGTTATTATCTGCATCAGCCAATTGTAACAGTTTGATCGTCTTGAGCTTTAGAATTGCACCATGGTAGCATGCAACTTCATCCCTGCACAGGCAATACAAGCACTGTCGGCTACTCATCTTCAGAAAACCCAACTCCAACAATGTAAAATCAACAGCACGAGCACCACCAAATCGTTCTGCTTTCTTCCCGATTCCAAGCATTGGCAACATCTGGAGCTCCATGAAACATCAACCAACTAGTAGCGATACCCGATTAGCAACTCGGAATCCACAATTCGGTACCAGCTGTAGAAGATTTATCAGCCTCCATTAAATCAGCAGGCCTAGCGATAAACAACCCAAAGTTGCTATTAAAAACCATCGGCCCTCCGACCGGATGACCTCGTAGCTTCAAATTGGCCATGTCATCATCTCTAATCATGGATTTCAGCATTCGGTAACCACATTTTAAACCAAGTTTCAACGGACTGCAATTACCGAGATATCCATGTGTAGACACTAGGGGTGTTAACGGATCGGGTTGAACGGGTTGGAGCCTAATTTTAATCCTAACCCATTTGTTATATCTCAACCCTAATCCGTTTATTAACCCATTTAAAAAACTTCAACCCTAACCCATTTACAACCCATTTAATAAACGGGCTAACGGGTTGTTAACGGGTTGTGTTTGTTACTAATTTTCATGCTAAAAATCTTCAATAAAGTTTGTAAATTTAAATAAATTAAATAATTTGAAGCTAATATACCTGAATTTAATTTATTTTGGCTTGAAAACATCAGCTTCAATCTCAAATAATCTCTTTAATGCCAATTCCTGTTATAAATATTATATATATATATTATATTAAATGAATTATATGGGTTGAACGGGTTGGACGAGTTAAATAAACGGGTTGACGGGTTGCGAAACCTCAACCCTAATCCGTTTATTTAATTAAATGATTGAACGGGTTGGCGGATCATAACCCATTTATTCAAAAATTCCAACCCAAACCCATTTATTAACGGGTTGAACGAGCGGGTTAACGGGTTGACCATGACCATTAACACCCCTAGTAGACACCCTTCCCTTGAACCCAAGTAAATATTACACATAAAACTAAAGAAAACATATGGATCAAGAACCAAGCCCAACAACTACAAAGAAAATCAATCCAAAATAATTGCTAATGGGCTCTAGGCCAATAGCCTGCTTGGAGCAAGTCCAAACAAGACCAACAAAACTAGGCTACTAACTACCAGACGGGCCTGTCCAGCTTTGGCCCACAAGAGCAAAGCTCCAACAACCCACTAGCAAAACGGGCTTAGCCAAGCTTCAACCCATAGAAACTGGGCTCCACAGCAGCAGCTCACCAGATTCCAAGCTTCAGCCTACCTGGAGCAAAAAGCTCTAACAAAACCGCAAGCCCAAACAGCAACGGGTTCCCAGTCATGGCCCATAGCCCACGCGCCCACATTCCCTTTATAAATAGAGGGGCAAGTTCCAAGCTCAAGCACACTTGATGAGGCATCCCAAAAGGGAAGGATGGGAGTCTACAGCAAATCCTTAACGTCCCGACTTCTCCTCTCTTCTAGCTATAGCTTTCCTTTTTTCCAACCCCCTTTCCGGCTCTCTTCCCCTTTTTTCTCTCCCCTTTCTTCAGATTTTTTTATTTTCCTTTTTTATGCCCATGTAAACGGCTTCAGGTTAACAAATTTTTGTCATATCTGTTTTAATCCGAAGATCGGAATCCAAGCTCTATACGACAAGTGTTCTTATTCAATGAAAACGGAGATCGATCTCCCCTTTAAGATCAGTGGCGACTCCATCTAGCGGTGTAAATCTCTTGGCTATTGAAGTTGTTTTCACATGTTTTATTTAATCTAAATACTAACGATTTTCATTGAGTTGAAGCCGCGACGAAGATCGGGTCATGTCGTTCTGCTGCATCCAATGACGTGTGCAGCCACCACGCCACTAGATTTGCCTGTCACACTGCTGGACCCACCGCCTCCAGCAAAGACGTTGGCCTCATAGGAACCAGTCGCCAAGCTGTAGCACCCGTCGCGGACGCTACAATGGGCTTGGATGCCTTTCTAGCCTCATGAAATCTAGGCCGAATAGAAAGGACCGGAACCTGCGTTTCTCATTGAATAGAGGGGTTGTTAGTATGTTTCAGAAAATGAATATTTGCATGGAATAGGCCTTGGTCCCAGGCTTGATCTTTAAGCTTCAGGAGCAGCTACATGTGCGCGGGATTTCTGAATCCTGCGGGTCTAGCAACGTGATAGGCAGATCCAATGGCGTGGTGGCTGCACACGTCACTGGATGCGGCGAAACGACGTGACCCGATCTTCGTCGCAGCTTCAACTCAATGAAAAGCATTAGTATTTAAATCAAATAAAACATGTGAAAACAACTTCAATAGCCAAGAGATTTACACCATTACATGGAGTCGCCACTGATCTTAAAGGGGAGATCAATCCCCATTTTTATTGAATAAGAATACCGATCGTACAGAGCTTGGATTTCGGTCTTCAAATTAAAACAGATATGGCAAAATTCTGTTAATCTGAAGCCTTTTACATGGGCATAAAAAGGGAAAATAAAAATAAAAATCTGAAGAAAGGGGAGAGAAGAAAGTGGGAGAGAGCCGGAAAGGGGGTTGGAAAAGAGGAAAGCTATAACTAGATGAGAGGAGAAGCCGAGACGCCAAAGATTTGCTTCAGACTCCCTTCCTCCCCTTTTTGGATGCCTCCTCAAGTGTGCTTGAGCTTGGAACTTGCCCTTCTATTTATAGAGTTGAGGTGGGCACATGGGCTATGGGCCATGACTGGGAGCCCGTCGCTGTTTGGGCTTGCGGTCTTATTCGAGCTTTTTGCTCTAGGTGGGCTGAAGCTTGGTGTTTGGTGGGCTGCTGCTGTGCAGCCCAGTTTTTGTGGGCTAAAGCTTGGCTGAGCCCGTTTTGCCAGTGGATTGCTGGAATCTGGTGGGTTGCTGTTGTAAAGCCCAATTTCTGTGTCTGGTGGGTTATTGCTGTAGAGCCCATTTGCTGGATTAGGTAGGTTGTTGCTGTAGAGCCTATTGGTCTCGAGTTTATGGCCGTTATCCAAGAAGGGGAGAGTGAATTAGGTTTTTTAAAATTCTTTGTTTAAACAAAAATTTCCCCTTTGTGGAATTAATTCCCTCAATAAAATGATTGGTAGGTTGGAGAGAAATAATGTAATAAAACACAAGCAATCAAGCCACTTCAAAAGATAAAGATTTATAGTGGTTCGGGCAACCTCCCCTAGCCCACTCTTCCAAGCACATGCCTGTTGTGGCTTGGGTTCTACTATTGTATTTTCAATACAATCTTAGAGCAATAGCTCTCTTCTAGATTTTAGCTCTAGGGGGCTTGTACAATCTCTGCACAAGTAGGTGACGAGTTTCACTTCAATCATACACTACTTTGCCTTCACTTGGTTTCGATTTTCAATATCAAACCAAGTGGAAAAAGCAAGTAAACAATGACTAAAAATATCTACACGTTACAGATTTGTGTAGGCAGTTTCAAGCACGTAGAAGAACTTGTGGAAGCAGTAGTTGATTGAGCAATGCAGCTTTCAGCAGTTTTAAAGCACAGTTCTTCTTCAAACTTCTTGTACATTACTTTCATTTGATGCTCCTTAAATAATGAGAAGTAAATTCGAATGTTTGGTGGTAGGTGGCGCCCATTTAATGCACCAACGTTCGAATTTTTTCGACCGTTGCAAGCCAAGTTACATTTGGAATCGACTTGGCATGCGACTTCATTCAAGTCGCAAGGTGGAGTCAACTTCGATTGCGACTTCACCCAAGTCGCAAGCTGGAGTCAACTTCTAGAGCGACTTCGGTCTTCAGCTTCCAACTCAAATTCTAAGTTCAGGTCGACTTGGTCTCAGACTTGACCCAAGTCGCAGGTGGGGTCGACTTTGGATGCAACTTCACTAGCTATAGATCATATTGGAACTTCAAGGTCTTGGAAGTGATCTTTATATTGTGTATACTCCCTTTATTCTCTTGAACTTCATTAAATGTCTTGTTTGTATATTGTTTTGCTTAATTCAAGCAATACACTAGTCTCATGAGAGATTCTTTCTTATAACCTTGATTCATGATAGTTGTTTCTTCTTGGTCTAATTGTTCAATCTTTAACAAGACGTTTTTGGGTCGTTATAAGGTAGCCATATACTTGAGTCGCAGGCTTGGGTCGACTTGAACTTCAACTTTACCCAAGTCGCATACTCGGGTCGACTTGCAAAGCGACTTAACTCTGATATTTCGAAGTCTTCAGCCAGGCCAAACCCGAGTCGCATATGGAGTCGATTTGGGAATGTGACTTCACCTAAGTCGCAAGCGAAGTCGACTTCGACTGCGACTTCACCTGTCGCTGAGTCCCAATTTCAGTTCTGTCGATTTTATGTCACTTGAAGTCGAATATGGAGTCGACTTGGTATTGACTTGACCTAAGTCGATGGCTGAGTCGACTTGAGATTGCGACTTTACCTCCTATCTTTTGAATCTTGATTTTATAAACCTTTGGAGCACTTAGTAACCATGTTAGTACTTAAATATTTCTCAAATTGAGTTGTTAATTATCAAAACAAGGATTGCGCTTCATTTTCCTTAAATTCCAACAATCTCCCCCTTTTAATGATTGAAAAAACCAATTTGAGATAGTCCATTCATTTTCTTGCATAACTGGTATGTCATATTTTGTTTGGAATTTAAATTGACATATTATGTTGATTACTCAAGATTTACATAGCATTGCATATCATGTAATCATGTACATTCCAAAACAATAATTTGCACAAAAACCAAGTTCATATCATTCACAATCAAGTTCATATCATACAAAAAGGATTCCAAAAAGAAAATTACATGCTACCCAAACCCGAAATAAAATTCTAAATCCTAAGTCCAAGTCCTACTCTCTCTCCCCTTTTTTGTCAATACATCAAAATGGGATATAAGGGAAGCGAGACTTGTGAGATTGGAATGCAGCGATAGGGTAGGTTAGAAGAATAGGTCTGGTGCAGGCTGATGAAAACGGAGACGAGGGAGCCTGAACGGTGGGTTCAGCTCTCACAAACTCGCCCCAATAAGGATCGAAGTCAGGAAGACTTAGGATAGGTCGACCACGATGGCTACTCGAGGCTAAACGATATTTGATAGCCGTTAACTCCCGATCCAGTTTTTCTTGGCTACTGTGCATTTCCACCAGAGCCGTGTGAATAGACCCTAATTCCTGTGAGATCCAACCCTCCATCTGTTGTAAATAATCCATGATAGGTCGATCTGGAGAGCGAACATGATGATTTGTGGCCCATGATCCTCGTGGTGAACAGGATCATGGGATTGTGGTGACGCAAGAGCAGTAGGTGTTGGAGGCGGAGATGGAATCGATTCATGACGGGGTAGGTCCTCCCCCTCAGGACAAGCATCCTAGGCCTTGGGATGAGCTTGAAATTCATTGCCCATCCGTTCTTGTATCCTTTCAGCCCTAAACTCCTCAAAGTTAATCTTCATGAGGTCAGGAGGGCCCGGTTGGTGGCATTCGTCGGTTTTAGAACTTCAAATGGTTCACCTTCTAAATGAACACCATAGTATGCCATAATTTTGGTGGTCCACGTCCCATACGGTAGTACTCCTCATGGATTTTCCTTCTTATGTTCAAGGGCCTTCAAAAATAGTCTTGGGAGACAGACTTTGACCCTGTTGGCAACTTTCCACAAGATTTCAGCTTCTTGTTGATTCAATTGATTTCGGCCCCCACCCTTTGGATAAATGCAATGTGCACTGAGTAGCCTGAGAACCCGTAGCCTTAGAGATAAGTCCATATAATGCAAAAACTTGATCCCGGGGTATACTTGTTGCTATTTGTAAGCTGATTGTACATCTGTGTAAGTGATAGCCCCTCGGGAATAGGTTGATTCTCATCTGGCACTTTTAAAATGCTGGCTATTTTGTCGATAGCATTTCTTCTGCAAATGTCATGTGCAAGTCCCAAGTTTATCTCAACCCCTTTGACATACGTGTTGAGATATTCTTGATCCCACAAGTAATAGAACAATCTAGTTAAATCAGGATATACTTTATCATCCTCTTTGAGCAGACCCGTTCATCCTTGAAAATCCAATAGTTCTTCTATCCCAAACTCGTATTCATTCAAGAATTTAAAGACTATGATTTTGGGAACAAAGATCTTCCTTTCATAATAATGCCTATAGAACTGACTATGTTGCCGTTCGGTTCAGAAGTAGTCTGTGGGCATTTTTAGAACTTGGCCTCTTTGAGTGGGTTTGCCTTTTCTCTTTCCACCCATTTCGGAGCCACTGCTCGAATCCTTAACTTCTTCCTCTCTGGGAGCCGAGGTGGAGGGGTTACCTACCTGAAACCATACTCGTCACCCCAAGGATGTTGTAATTTCTTTCCAGACTTTTTTGGATGAAGTCTGTTGCCTACGTGACACTTCCTCTCCAGTGCGAGATTGAGATGGCCTTGAAGTAGGAAGTTTGGTGAGTTTGAAAACAGATTTGGGTACCATGGATTTGGGGTAATAAGATTTAGATATGATAAATGGAAATGGAAGATTCTATAATGGATTTTGGAAGGAGAGAGTGATCTTGAGAGGGAGAGTGAGATAGTCCAGAGATGAAAAAATGGAGGAAATGGCTGAAATTTTCGTATTTCCGCCTCTTGTAGGCGAGACAGCCGAATCATTGCCTCGAAGTCGACTCGAACCCTAACCGAAGTCGACTTCATCCTCTTGGAGTCGGTGAAGTCAACTCAGGGTGACTAGAGTCGACTTGGCTCCATCGACTTGGATACTATATGTTCTCTAATTTGCTCTCCCTATTTAATTTAAAGTTTCTTTCTTCTAATCAATGTCAATCATACCCATATCGTTTCTAATTTTATAGAATGAATCTTTTGCCAATAGTTTGGTGAAAATATCTGCAATTTGGTCCTCAGCTTTAACATATTCTAAGCAAATATCATGATTTTCAACATGTTCCCTAATAAAATGATGTCTCACATCTATATGCTTAGTTCTAGAATGCAGCACAGGATTAAACATATTGCACTAAACAGTATATCCAGTCTAGAAGCAGTCAAATATAACAAAAATCCTATCATGCTTCTATACAATTTTTGTTCAATAGATTTACCTTTTTCATCCTTGTCGATTTTGGTGGCGGAACTCATGGGCATGTTTGCTCCTTTGCTATTTTGCATTCCAAACTTCTTGAGCATTTTCTTGACGTATTTGGACTGATTTATAAAAATTCCTTTGGCTAGTTGCTTAATTTGCAATCCAAGGAAGAAGTTTAGCTCACCCATCACGCTCATTTCGAATTCACTCTGCATAATCTTAGAAAATTCTTGACATAGAGTTTCATTAGTAGCACCGAATATGATATCATCCACATTAATTTGAACAATTAAAATATTTTTACCCTTATATTTAATAAATAATGTTATATCAACTTTTTCTCTTTGAAAGTCATGATCAGTTAAAACTTGTTTAACCTTTCATCCCAAGCTCTTGGAGCTTGTTTAAGTCCATATAATTCTTTGGTTAACTTGAAAATAAAATTTGATTGATCCTTATCTTCAAATCCGGGAAGTTGTTCAACATATACTTCCTCATTTAGGTATCCATTCAAAAATGCACTTTTCACATCTATTTGAAACAATTTAAAATTCATGTAAAAAGCAAAAGCTAGTAGGATACGTATGACCTCTAATCTATCCACAAGAGTATAGGATTCCTCAAAATTAATTCCTTCTTCTTGGAAAAATCCTTTGGCTATAAGTCTATCCTCGTTTCTTACTACAAGTGTACTTTTGTCTAATTTATTTCTAAAAACCCATTTGGTACCAATAAAAGTGCAATCCTTGAGTCTAGGAACTAGGTGTCATACTTTATTTCTTTCAAATTGATTTAGCTCTTCTTGCATTGCAACGATCCAATTTTCATCATTAAGAGCTTGGTCAATAGAGTTTAGTTCTATTTTAGACACAAAAGCAAACTCTCCACAAATATTGTGTCTTCTTTCTAGTTCTTATTCCTTCATATACATTGTCAATCACTTGTTTAATTGGATGATCATTTTTGAATTTTAAATCCGTGGGAGGTTTGTAGGAATTATTATCTTCACTTACCCTTCCATCCGTGGATTGTTCTTGCTTTCTTTTGGCTTCTCATTGTTGTTTTAACTGTTCCCTTTCTGGATTCTTTAATGTTTCATCTGCATCACTTAGGTCATCCTCATTTTTGGAATTTGGATTAAATTCATCAAACACAACATGTATTGATTCTTCTACTATTTGATTTCTCTTGTTAAAAACTTTATATGATTTGTTATTTGATGAATATTCGAGAAATATTGCTTCATCGCTTTTGGCATCTAACTTTCCTAAGTTTGATTTTCCATTATTCAACACATAACAAGTACATTAAAAAACATGAAAATATGAAATATTTGGTTTGCTTCCCTTCCATAGTTCATATGGGGTCTTTTTCAAGATTGCTCTTATGGTAACTCGATTAAGTACATGGCATGCTGTACTTACTGCTTCACCCCAAAATTTTTTGGATAATTTACTTTCATTTAGCATAGTTCTAGCCATCTCTTGTATTGTTCTATTTTTCCTTTCGACTACTACATTTTGTCGGGGAGTTCTTGGTGCAGAAAATGTGTGGTGATATCTTTCTCATTGTAAAATTTTATAAACTATTTATTTTTAAATTCACCACTATGATCATTTCTAATGGATATGATTGTATTTTGCTTTTCATTTTGCACAAAATTTGAGAAAGTAACAAACATCGAGAAGACTTCATCTTTGCTAGCTAAAAGTATTATACATGTAAATCTTGAAAAATCATCAACTATCAGGTACATTATAATGGTTATTCATTTATAAATTTTTATTTGGTTATTAATCAGCCCATGCTATGTCTAACCTATACTCAATTGATGTCCAATATCAGGTATATTATAATGGTTTTAAATTGATAATTATCAGCCCCATTCCATGTTTAAATGATGTCTAGAAAATATATGAAGGGAAAATTTTCTTTGAGCCATTTAATCGGGACATCCAAATTGGATATGGAAGAAAGAAAATTTTGGTTATTTTGACCTAGTTCAAGAGTTAAACAAATGAATGTAGGGCTGTTTTGATAGTGAAAGCTAATTTTAGAAAAATTCAATTGAGTAGAGCTTGTTTTAGATAATGAACAAGCATCTAAAATGATTACAAAAATTGTTGCTTGGTAATCATACATGTATGTTGAGTTAGTGAGCAATTGAGAAAGCAACACTTAGTAAAAAAAAAAAAGAGCGTATACGAAGTTGTTTTGAAAGTGAACTTAAATTCCAAAAATTTCATACAAAATTTAATGTATTATAGATCATAAACATGCCCTTCAAAAGGCTGCAAGAGTGGTTAATAGGTAGCCACTTATGTATGTGTCATTAAGGTGCAATTGCATAAGTGAAGTTTAGCTAAATGAGGCCATAAGGTGCTGAAATATAAATTGAAAAATAGCTTATATAAGTTGTAAATAAGCCCCTCGAATGATTATAAAAAAGTTTAATATCCTAGATTTGGGTATTGAACAAAACAAGTAATCGATCACTAAGGTCATAAAAATATATATAAACATATATGTGACCATTACTAAAGGTAGATATGAATTTTTTTTAAAAAAAAATTGATTGGAATATGACTTGTTGTAAGTTATAGATAAAAGCCATGAAAGATTTCAAAAGATAAAACCCTAGACATGGGTGTCCAATGAAATGAATAGCATATTACTAAGGTAATATGTTTATACATATATATGTTTTCAAGAAAGGTAAATGGTGAAATTAGTAAGGGTTGGTTAAAATTAACTTACTAAAGAGTGAGTTGAAATCATATGGAATATACATGTGACTTAAGAAATGTGAATAATCATTCCAAAGAAAGGGTAGATAAGAATTAACTTGCTACAAAAGTATGAATGCGTATTTTGAATAATTTCAAGAGATTCATACACAAGACATAAGTATGGAAGGAAAGAAACAACTCATGTATTAAATTTATATGGGTACGAGGTTATTGGGAAATACAAGTGTTAATCACAAAGAAAGGAAGATTTAAAGTTAATGTGTTATAGACCATATGAGATTAAAAACCATATGACATGTATATGTGAATTGAAAAAAGAAACAAGCCATACAAGCACAACATATGACGAAAATGTATAAGGTAAATCATGTTTACTTGTCAAGGAAAAGGCAAGGAAAGTATGGAATGCGCAAAAGGATTGCCATAGGTAAGCAAATAACACTTTTGAAAATGATGTTTTTGTAAACTGCTTTACTTGAATGTTTCTAAAATTGTTTAAGGATGGTCATTCCTTTGTTCCAACAAATTGATTGGAATATTGTTTTAAGCATTTATGCAATTCTATAAATGATTTGACTACTGTTTTACTGAAATAATTGATTCAAATGTTGCTATATTGAAATGATGTTTAAAAGGATAGTGTGAATACTTCTCTATAAGAGAATGACATGTGTTGAGTCATTTTCGTACTATGTATTTGATTATTAATTGAGAAGAATTTAAGTGTTTAAGGTATTTTGAATCATATTTTGATTGATTTAGCTTTGCATAGCATAAAACACTCACAATTGACTGATTTGTGTAAAATAAGAGGAATATATGCAATTTTCGTATACAACATGGACAAATTGACAAACCTTGATGAAAGCAGGAGTAAATTACAAATTCAAAACTTATATTTGAAGAAAAATTATGTTAAAAGCAAGACACTATTCATATGCAGTTACTGTTCACGTGTCGTACTGTTATGCGCATTACTGTTCATGCGCAATTGTTCATACACGCAGTATTTGCGCACTATTCATACGCATTATTCACATTAGTGTTCATACGTACTATTCACCTCTATATAAACACTTGTGGTGAATGTCCTAAGGCACATCCGAGAACATCCTGAGAGCTTACATTGAAGTCCTAAGAGCAAGAGAAGGCGTAAAACATGAGGCAAGAGGAGATACGGTGAGTTGCTTGAGGTGGTCGAGACACCATTGGGGCTTCTAATCAATAAGTTTTCCTTTTCTTCTTTTATTTTGATTTAGTTGTCTTATTTGTGATGGACTTTGAATACAATATTATTTTGTATTTAATTTTTATTATAAATATGCTAGGTTAAACCCTTAATCTAGGGTTTAGGATGTAGCATACGTATAATTTAGTGGATATTGTGGTTTGATTTATTTATGATTGATATTGTGTGTTAATTTAATATCTTGTGATTTAATGCTTGCTTGGTGGGAAGTCCTACATTTTGGCAATGATTCCCATATATTAGGTGATGGAACCGAGATGTGGAAGTCTAATATACGAAAATCAAGATATTAAACCTAAAAATCTAATACCATGAGAATAGGCATGATGACCTTGAGGAATTCAATGAACTTGCACAGAACTTAATGGATTCTAATTGATTTAATCCTGTGAGAATAGGTGGTTAAGAAGATTAGGATATGCCTTGTAGGTTTCGAGAGAAGGTACAAGGATAATTTAGGGATAGTTCTCTTTTAATGCATAATATCTGAATTAAATAAACACTTCATGTATCCGTTGTAGAAGACATATATGAAACATTAGATCCTAGATGCTCTCAATCTTATGATTTCTAATTCCTGTTCTACATTCTACAGATCAAATTTTCTTTCCTATTCTTTCTTCTCCTTATCTTATTTGGTTAGAAAGTGTTTAGATCGAATGTTTTAAGTCTCGAATTCCCTATGGATCGATATTTATATACTACAATTTACGACCTATGCACATATAGTGAAATTGCGAACAAGTATTTTGGTGTTGTTGCCGGGGAATTTGGTGTTATTTAGGACTTTGTATTTAAATACCTTTTTTCTTTCTTCTTCTTTTTTTCTCTTCTCTATTTGTATATCTTTTTTTTATGATTTTTTTCTTTTATTTTTCTAAAAAGTTGTTTGATGGCATAATATAATCAATGGTATGATGATACAATGGGTGATAGATATTTTCATGATGATCGAATGATTGTTAATGAATTTTATGAGAATTGTGAAGTAGTGGACCAGTATAATTCATATAGAGAGGGGACTTCCATGATAAATGCATCATATGAACAACACCGGGGATGTAGATAACAAAATTCTCATAACCATGATAACCACATCAATTTGCTAATGAAGAAAGATGACCAATTATTGAGATTTGTGGCATTTCTTATCATTGGTCCCTAGTTTACATCAAAATTCAAGAGGGAAGGAGTGAATTAGATTCTTAAACTTTTCTTTAATGATTTAAAACTTAACCCTTTGTGAGTCTAGTCCCTTTAGAATGAAATGTATAAGGCTAGAGAGAGTAAAAATAAATAAAAAGGTAAGCACAAGAGATACAATAAATTATAGTAGTTCAGACAACCTTCTCGATTTCATTCTTCTTAGTGCACCCTCCCTTGTGTCTTGGGTTCTACTATCTCAACAGAGATTACAACTGGAGCCTTTGCTCTCTTTTAGATTATAATTTTAAGGGGGCTTTATAACAACTACACAAGTAGATGGTGAGTTTCACTCCAACTGTAAACTACTTGTTTCGACTTGACATTAGTCTCGAACACCAAGTCAAGTATCACAATACAATAGTAAATACTCAAAAGAAGGGATCTAAACTTTACCAATTTGTGTAGAGTAGTTTCAGTACTTGAGAAGACTCTTGAGTATTTGAAGAAATTGAGAACTTTCATCGTTTTCCAATAAAATGTGAGTCTCTACTTGTAGAACACTTAGTACACAATTAATCACTTGAAAGTGAAGGTGAAGGCTCAATGAATACTCTAGCTAACTCTCATAACTCCCTTGACATGTCTTAAATAGTTGTGGGATATATTTGAACATTGGAGGGGAAGGTGGCGCACATTAAATGCATAAAGTTTGAATTTTTCTAACCATTATGACTCAAGTTTCAGCTGAAGTCGACTTCGAATGCAACTTCACCTAAGTCATAGATTGGAGTCAACTTGGGGTATGACTTCGATCGTTTTTTTTCCTTCCATCGAGCTTTCCTTCTTGTCTTTTGCTCTTTAAGTTCTTTCTTAGGTCAGATCAGTCTTTGGACTTAACGTAAGTCGCAAGTGAAGTCATCTTGGATGTGTGACTTTATTGAACATTAAGGGCTTAGAACTTTAAAACTTCACCTTCTGAGAATCTATTACTTTAAGTCTTGAACTTAAGTTGACTTGGTTTTAGACTTGACCCAAGTTGCAAGTAAAGTCCACTTGGGTGTGTGACTTTACTTCTGGTACTTAGCCAAATTTGCATACATGTCTTCCAAAATGCCAAGTCTCAAAGTTGAGTCAATTTCATATTCGACTTCACCCAAGTAGCATAATAAAGTCGATTTGGTTTCCGACTTCAACCTTCTATCTGTAGTTAAAATAACTTTCAGCCACTAGATTGAGTCCAAGCCGTGGGCAAAGTCAACTTCAATTTTTTACTTTACTCAAGTTGTAGGTGAAGTCAACTTGGGGTGAGACTTTGACCTATTGAGTGTCCATAATGTTTTATCTGTCTCCAAAATACTATTTGAAGTTAATTCGGGTTATAAACTTGACCCAACTCAATATCGAATTTTGCTTAGCAATGCAAATTTGAATATTTCACTTCAAATTTAAAATTATAACTTCAAACATAAAATTAAACATGTTAGTCTCTTAAATAATCTCAAATTTGGCCGTTAATCATCAAATTATGAATAGGTCTTCATTTTCAAATGTTTTGATTGAGTTCAGAATGTCTTCCTTTTTGATGATTGACAAAACTAAACTTTGAGATTTGTATTTCTCTTGACTTACACAGAAATTTAAGATTCCTATGTGTTTTCTTTGCTTTGTTCAACTTTCAAAGAAAATTCATGATCATAATAGATATTAATTTGCAACACGACACAATAGAAGATAAAAGACCATTGCTATCTATTTTTTTTCTTTGCTTTCTTTAACTTTCAAATAAAATTCATGATCATAATAGATATTGATTTGCAACATGACATAGCGGAAGATAAAAGACCATTGCATATTATATGTCTTTTTATTTATGCATAGGTTTACATGGTGAATATAAGGTTCAAAAATTTCCAAAAAAAATTCAAAATTTTCTTAAGTACATTCTACCCAACCCAAATTAATTGTCCTCTCCTCTCTGGTCTGCCCCTTTTTGACAATCATCAAAAATAGAAGGATTAGTGAATTGCAATGGAGGCTTTATGAAATGCAAAGGGTGTAGTTGGATAAGACTCTTGTTCATAAAGAATGGACCTACGAGGTGATGGTAAGTCATAGGTAATGGTCTCGAGTTTATGCTAAAACCCAAGAAGGGATGAGTGAATATGGTTCTTTAAAATTCTTTGGTATTTTAAGCATTTAACCCCTTGCTAGTTTAGTCCCCTTGAATGAAAACTTGGAGAGTAAGGTAGAGAGCAAAAGAGATATAAGAGATATTACACACAGAATTATAGTGGTTTGGGACAACCCTCCATACTTTACTCTTTCAAAAATACATTCCCTTATGCCTTGGGTTCTACTATTTCAACAAGTATACAACTAAAACATTTGCTCTCTTCTAAATTATAGCTCTAGGGGGCCTTTACAGCAATAGCATAAGTAAGTTTCACTCTAATTGTACACCACTTGTCACAACTTGACCTTGGTCTCAAACACCAAGATAAGTATTATAATACAATAAAACAATGAAAAAATTAAAATCTAAACTTTACAGATTCTGTAGAGCAGTTTAGCACTTGGGAGGACTCTCGAGAGCTTAAGATGTTTTGGAAGTTTTAGCACTTTTAGTGAAAATTAGAGTATCTCATTGTAGGGCACTTAATGCATACTTTGTCGTGAACTCAATTAGCAAATCAAGTATAATACATGTTTTGATGATTAACAATCCATTTAAAAAACAAACCATTATAGATCAAGTCGTAAAGTCAAGTCGACTTAGGCATCAACTTAAATTAGGTCAATATCCAAGTTGACTCCAGGTTCGACTTCAAAGGGTATTTTTTTTTATCATAGCTGAAATTATAGATGCATGAGTAGGAGAAGTCCACATCTATTTAATGCACACCACCTACCCTACAATGTTCAAAATAATTTCACATCTATTTAATGAGCATAAAAAAATTATAAGGGTTAACTAGAGCATTCATTGAGCTTACGCCTTCCTTCCTATGACCTTCCAAATGTACATTAAGTGCTCTACAAAGAGAAACTCTCACTCTGACTACAAGAGTTGGTATTTCTCATGCATCTTAAGCATTCAATAGTTCTCTTACATGCTGAATTTTCTCTACACAATTGATAAAGTGTAGATTTCGCTTTCTGAGTTTCCTTGTTGTATTGCTATTTTGCTTGGTATTGGAGACTAAGGCTGAGTAGAGATAAGTAATGTACAGTTGGAGTGGAAGTCACTGTCTACTTGTGTTATTGTTGTTGTAAAGGTCTCTTAGAGCTATAATCTAGTAGAGAGCAAAGACTCTAGTTGTATCATTGTTGGAATAGTAGAACCTTGAAAGAGTAGAGAAGGGAAGATTGTCCCGAACCATTATAATTTCTTGTGCCTTCTCTATGTGATTCTATTTTCTTTATTTACTCTTCACATTTTCATTCAAAGGAACTAAACTCATAAGGGGCTAGGGTTTTAAAGTACAAAAGAAATTTTAAAGAACCCAATTCACTCCTCTCTTGGATTTTGTCATAAACTAAGGACCAACACACTTAAATCCTTGTAGAAAGGATGAAATCTCAATGCATGCTCTTGCTAACACTCATAACTCCTCTTGACATCCCTTAAATAGATGTGGAGTTATTTTGAACATTGGAGGGTAGGTGGTATGCATTTAATACGTCAACGTTCTAAGTTTTTTTACCATTATAAAGCAAGTCACAAATGGAATCAACTTTGGGTGCGACTTGACCCAAATTACAAACTGGAGTTGACCTGGGGTGCGGATTTGGTCGATCTCTTCCTTCATCTAAGTTTTCCTTCTTATATTGTGCTTTTTAAGTTCCTTCTTGAGTCGACTTGGTCATAGACTTAACCCAAGTCACTAGTGAAGTCGACCTGGGCATGCGACTTCACTGAACATTATAGCCTTGAAATTTTATATCTCTACTCTTTAGCTTCTTTTATCTTGAGTCTTGTGCTTAAGTTGACTTGACTTTAAACTAGACCAAGTCACATTATGGAGTCAACTTAATGTGCGACTCTGCTGCTTCAAGTTAGTCAGTAGAAATATACAACCTTGTTCTTCCTTTAGAGTCAACTTGATCCTAGAACTTGATCCAAGTCGCAAGTAAAATCGACAATTTGATTAAAGTTGTTGGAAATATGTGGAAAATAAGCCAAGTCTATGTTTTGATGATTAACAAATCAATTTGAGTAAGTTTTGGTTACTAACATGTTTGTGGAAATGACTTAAGGTTATAAATTTGAAGAACATGAAGCATGACAAGTCAAGTCGATTTCCAAGTCGACTCAGGCTTCGACTTAGGCCAAGTCGATCCCCAAGTCGACTCAAGAAGCGATTTCAAGACGTCGTTCCCTTCCAGAGTTGAAATCGAGAATGAGAGGTGCCGAAGTCGCATCCCAAGTCGACTCCGCTTGCGACTTGGGTGAAGTCGCAGACCAAGTCGACTCCAGTAGCGACTTGGAGGCGTCATTTCTGTCCAGAGTTGAAACCGAGAACAAGGGCTGCCGAAATCGCATCCCAAGTCGACTCCGCATGCGACTTGGGTGAAGTCGCAGATCAAGTCGACTCCGACTTCGACCTCAATACGGAAACATGCAGATCAAGATAACTCAATGATAGATTCAAGAGATTCAAAAGAAAATGAAGATCAAATGAGAATCAAGTGAAGACCAAAGCAAAGCTGCATATTTCTCATGGAAAATAGAGATCATGCATTTGAACCTCTCTTATGCATTCCAATACTCAAAGACACAAGACTCAAGACATGGAGTAAAATGTTCTTTAAGATAGAAGAATTAAAGAATCATAAAGCGTCTTAAAGGAAGAACAACCAAACATGAAGAAACTCAAGCAAGCAAAGCATTCCAAGGATTTCAAGTTCATCAAGCAAAGCTGTCGAGGTGAAGTCGCACCTGAAGTCGACTCCACCTGCGACTTGGGTCAAGTCGAGGACCAAGTCGACCCAGACTGGAGCTTGAAGAAGTTGCGAACAGGCGAAGTCACACCCAAAGTCAACTCCATCTGCGACTTGGGCGAAGTCGCACCCGAAGTCGACTCCACCTGCGACTTGGGTCGCAACGGTCGGAAAATTTTCGAACGTTGGCACATTAAATGCGCGCCACCTACCTCCAAACATTTGGATTCCCTCCACAATTATAAAAGGCAATCAATATGAACGAGGAGGGTAGCTGAGAATTCATTAAGTGAGCATAACTCCCATCTTTAAGAGCTTCAAGTGAGCCAATTTTTTAGAAGAAGAACCTTGCTACAAACTGTCAAGAGTTGCTTGCTGAATCTCTACGCCTACACTACAAGTTCTTCTCTGCGCCAAATCTGCGTCTACACAACAGTAACGTGTAGAAACTTTCTTTTATTCTTATTGTTGTTTTGAACTTGTTTTAGCTTGGGTAGCTAAGAACAAGTGTAAGCAAAGTAGTGTGTGATTGGAGTGCAACTCGTCACCTACTTGTGCTGTGTATTGTTGATGCCCCCTAGAGCTAGAATCTAGAAGAGAGCGGAGGCTCTGGTTGTATATGCCCCCTAGAGCTAGAATCTAGAAGAGAGTAGAAACTCTAGTTGTATTCGCGGAATACATAGTGGAACCCAAGTCACAAGAGGTGTGAGCTTAGAAGAGTGGAGTAGGGAGGTTGCCCGAACCACTATAAAATCTTGTGTGTTCATTTTTATTTCTGCTCTCTACACTATATTGCTTTCCACTTTGTTTCTTCATAAAGGGGACTAGATTAATCCGGGGTAAAGTTTCTGTTTAAGTTGAAAATTTTTAAATACCCAATTCACCCCTCCCCTCTTTGGTAATTGCCATTAACTCGGGACCAACAAAAGTCTCAAGTGAAATCAATTGGGCATGCAACTTCACTGACCATTGTACACTTCGAACTCTCAACTTCAACTCGTGCGCTTTGTTAGTCTTGAGTCTTATGATTGAATCAACTTGGATTGAAAATTTGTTTAAGTCACGAGTGGAGGGATGTGACTTCATTTTTGGTACATAGTGTTGAAAATCAGCTTGAAAGGCATTAGAAGCTCAAATCAAAGTTTAGGGTCGACTAGGTTTTTGACTTTATTCATATCGTAAGGTGGAGTTGATTTAGGGTATGAATTCATTTACAACTGATCTAGTTAGCAGAAAAATATAATTTCTAAAGTCGACTGGGTTATCGACTTCACTCAAGTCAAAACCTAAGTCGACTTAAGAATGCAACTTAACCTGTTTACACTTTAAAACTTTACTTCTTTCATTCCAAGTTTCTTTTTGAGGTCGACTTCATTGTAGACTTGACTCAAGCCAATGGCCTAGTCTACTTGGCTATGCAATGCAATCTATTTTGCTTTAGTATTTGAAAGATCTAATTCAAAAACATTTCACCAACCATGCTAATACCCTTAATCACTCAAATTTGGATTGTTAATCGTTAAACATGAACACTTTTTGATTTGCTAAACAAGTTCACAATAGTAGGGAGTGAAGAAAAAGGACTTATTTTGAATTGTGGAATGAGACGCCCTAGACTCTTCATAGTATGGGTTCAAATTTTGGAAGACTGAGGATGGGTTGACAGTGTCTAGTTCATCAGGTAAGGGTATATTTAATGATCTTAAGATCTTATTTTAATTTGTCTTACCTAACATGGACTTCCATGAGTGACAAATTGATGGGTCTTAAGTGATCCTCCATGGCTTGGAGGTAATTTAATAGAGTTTGTGGAAGCATGAGTAGGAGAATGAGCAAATTGATTTGAGGTCCTAGAGGCCTATGGGAAATGAGAGACATGTGATGAAGGTGTGCGAGGCATGGGAGATGGTGGATGAGGCTGTGGATGAGGGGATGGTGGAGGTGCTTGAAACTTCCCCTCAAATTGTCCTTCTTGTTCTTGTGCCCTTAGTTGTCCTTCTCCTTCTTGTTCCCTTTGTTGTCCTTCTCTAATCATTGCTTGTATTAGGACTACTTTAAAGGGCTCAATATCAATCTTCATTCTTGTTAGGAGGGCCTTGTTGATGGTGTTGCTTGGTTTGAAAATGTCAAATGGCACACCGTCTAGATTAAACCTACATTATATAAGGATCTTTGTGATCCACATTCCGTATGGGAGAACTGTTCGCAATCTCGCCGCAAGTGCACGGGTTGTAGATTGTAGTATATAAATATCGATCCACAGGGAATTCAAGATTTAAGATATTAGATCTAAATACTTTCTAACCAAATAAGATAAGGAGAAGAAAGAATAGGAGAAAGAAAAATTGATCTATAGAATGTAGAATAGGGATTAGAAATCACAAGATTGAGAGCACCTAAGACTAAGATTTCCCATATGTCTTTTGCAACGGATACATGGAGTGTTTATTTAATCTAGATATTATGTATTAAAGGAGAAATATCATTGAATTATCATTGTACCGTCTCTCGAAACCTATAAGGCGTACCCTAATGTTCTTAACCACCTATTCTCATGGGATTAAGTCAATTATAATCTATTAAGTTCTGTGGAAGTTTATGAAATTCTCCAAGATCATCATGCCTATTCTCATGGTCTTAGATTTCCAGGTTTAATATCTTGATTTTCATATATTAGACTTCCACCTCTCGGTTCCATCACCTAATATATGAGAATCATTGCTAAAGTGTAGGCCTTCACACCAAGCAAGCATTAAATCATAAGATATTAAATTAACACACAACATCAGTCATAAATAAATCAAACCACAATATTTGATACATTATACATATGTTACATCCTAAACCCTAGATTAAGGGTTTAGCCTAGCATGTTTATAAAAATCAAACACAAAATAATATTATATTCAAAGTCCATCGCAAACAAGACAACTAAATCAAAATAGAAGAAGAAAAGGAAAGCTTATTGATTAGAAGCTCCGATGGTGTCTCGACTGTCTCAAGCAACTCACCACATCTCCTCTTGCCTCGTACTCTACGACTTCTCTTGCTCTCTGAACGACAACCCAAGCTCTTAGGATGTTCCCAGATGCCTTAGGACATTCCCCACAAGTGTTTATATAGAGGTGAATAGTGCTCGTGAACATTAACATAAATAGTGCTCATGAACAGTGCGCAAATAGTGTATGTGAATAGTAACATTAACGTTATGCATGAACAGTCCACGCATGAATAGTTGCGCGTGAACAGTACCATACGTTAATAGTAATTGCATATGCATAGTGTCATGCTTTAAACGTAGTTTTGTTTCACATATAAGTCTTAAATTTGTAATTTACTTCTGCTTTTATCAAGACCTGTCAATTTATCCATGTTGTATACTAAAATTGCATATATTTCTCCTGTTTTACACCAATCAGTCAATTGTGAGTGTTTTATGCTATGTAAAACTAAATTAATCAAAATATGATTCAAAATGCCTTAATCACTCAAATCGTTCTTAATTAATAATCAAATACATAGTACAAAAGTGACTCAACAAATACCCTCACACTTAAACCTTTGCTTGTCCTCCAGCAAATACAAAATAATCAAATTATAGAATTTCAAGAATTGGCTTTTCAAGAACTTTGATAAAAAATCAAGTATAAATAATTATTAAAACCAATGAGAATATTGAATCAAAAATATTTGAAACATAGCACTTGCAAAATCACACTAAAAAATCCTTTTTCATTTGACTAATACTGTACATCCTGTTACCATTTCTACTTTCAATCATTAAGAGTTCAAAAGCTCCCACAATATAAACTACTATTTCTCAAATATCCTCCTCTTTTATCTAGTTGTTCAATACATGTATTTTAATAATTTAGTAATGATAGTAATTCAGAAAAATATTAGTCAAATTACCTCATATACATTTCCTCACATTCTTGCATATGAATTTTCTCTACCAACACAATCAATCGATTGATAGGATCATAAGGACTTGACGGGACAAGGGCAAAGTTCGGCGCAAGAGATAAAATTTCAAAAATTTCAAAAATTGAATTGTTTTCACGTTGATTTGAGCCTCATTTTTTCAACAGGAAATAATGTCACCCCCACACTTGATACTATTATTCTCTTTCAAGCTTGTTCTTACCCTTAGTTGGTAGTTTTTTTATTTTGATTTTTTTTCAAAACTAGTCCATAATAATTCCCTTCACCATATTTCAGGGTATCTAGGGAACTATATATATTTTTTTCACAAACAACTCTCCACGCCATATTTTAGGGGATCTAGTGAGACATTTTCATTATTTGCATAAGCCAAGTGGTCAAACCTTATTCCTGCTATACTTTTCAGCTCAAAATTCAGATTCAAAGTTGGTTCAATTAAGTGGTAATTTAGGGTTAGAGAAGAAAAATTCACATTCAGGCTCAATAGGGATAAACAATGGCTATGCACTCAAAGATAAGCTCATTAGAAGAAGGAATGCCTTAATCATGTCCCACAAACAAGTCAAGTTGAACATTGGCTTTGAAAATTCTTCAACCAGGATAAGATTTTCATATATATGGGAAAAACTACTTTTTAAATGACCAATTATGTGTATTAGAAATAACCTTTGACAAATTAGAGAGGATTAATCTGATTTTGAAAGAAAGAAGAATTGGTTCCTTGGTGTATCAATTTCATCAAATAATCTAGTACATAAATATGGGTATTTTCAACAAGTATATGTTCAAAATAAATTCAACATCTCACTAAAACTCACTTAATTGCATAACTCAAAGTTATAGAAATTCCAATTGTGGTTTGCTTAAAGGAAAAATCAATAGTTTAAAGTAGAGTTTAAATCAATCCAGTGTCAACAATCATGCATATTTTCTACAAAATTTAGCAAATTTTTTTTAAAAAAATGTAAGAAATTCAGCACAATATTCATTCAGCATAGTATTCTTCCAATCAAAATAGTAATCAAAGAAATAATGCAACACATTCACCCCCATGCTTAAAATTAACATTGTCCTTAATGTCAAGGACAATTCGTTCAATCAAACATGAATCAATAAGCGTGTACTTTCAGTGATATTTATCAACTTCCCTATTAATTTTTGGAGGCTTTCAAATTACATTATTCCTGAGTAAGTTCCTGCAAAATACCAAACAAAAACTCCAAGTCAAAAAGCATTAAAATCCTAAAAATAAAAAACAAAAATACTAGAAAGAAACTAATACTTCCATAACTAAACCTTAGGTTGCCTCCCAAACAGCGCTAAATTTAATATCTTCAGCCAAACTATTAAAATTGGGTCAACCAATACCCAATCTTTCAAATACAAGTTCATGTAGTTTTTTCTCTAAGTTCTCTTGTGTTGCATTCCGCATGCATGTGAAACTTGGACAATCACCAGACATGATATCTAGCAACTGTTTCTGTAGCATCATCTTATTATGGTTTTCTGCAAAATCATAGATGCTGTTAGTACCTAAATAAGGATCTAAATAAAAAGGGAGAGAAATTTTCCTTTAAGTTATGTTCATCAATGTCCATCTCTTTAGGATTAATGCAATGTTCATCTTCTCTCTGCGAAAAACTAATGATGGCTTGTCCGACTAAAATGGTATGAATGACTTTTCTATCTTTGCTTCCTTGGATGTGTTGATCATCATCTCTTTTTCATTGCTTTCATCTTGAATTTCCTCAGGTTTTGACTTATTTAGAATTTTCTCATTGCCATCATCCTGTCCCTCACTCTCTTCTTGATTCTTATCTTTCGGAACGGCTTGCTGATATGCCTAGTTTTGAATCTGCACTTGTTCATCTGCATGCATTTCATCTTCTACTTGATCTTCTTTAATCGAGATGATTTCATCATAATTCTTAGAAAAATACATAGAGTCCATGCATGGATGACTAGGAGGTTCGTCAGATTTCTCATTTAGATGAATGACTTGTTGTGCAACTTGTTCTCCTAGAATTAAAAGTTGCTTATTCATTTTGTCAAGTTCTTGAAGAAGTAGTTTTAAGATTTTACCTTCAACAGATTCTTCAAGCTCTGGTGCAACTTTAAGTGGAATGGAGGAAAAATATTTTTTTAAAAATTTTCATAGTAAAGTTCATGAGTTTGAAGTGAAAACAGTTTTTGTTCATATCGAAAGGAAAGATTGTCGGACCAAGGAAAGTTCAAATGCATAGGCCGATTATCATAGTAAGTATTTGAGGAAGGATTTTCAACAAAGTGTGGGTTGTCATGGTTATGAGAATTCTGCTGTCTATATCCCCAGTCTTATTCATATGATTCATTTATCATGGAAGTCCCCTCTCCATATGAATTATACCAGTCCGCTACTTCACAATTCTCATAAAATTCATAAGCAATCATTCTATCATCATGAAAATATCTATCACTCATTCTATCATCATACCATTGATTACAGTATGTCATCAAACAACTTTTTAGAAAAATAAAAGAAAAAACCTATAAAAAAGATATACAAATAGAGAATAGAAAAATCGAAGAAGAAAGAAAAAAAGTATTTAAATACAAAGTTCTAAATATCGCCGAATTTCCTAACAACGGCGCTAAAATACTTGTTTGCAATCTCATCGCAAGTGCACGAGTCGTAGATTGTAGTATATAAATATCGATCCATAGGGAATTCAGGATTTAAGATGTTGGTTCTAAATACTTTCTAACCAAATAAGATAAGAAGAAGAAAGAATAGGAAAAAGAAAAGTTAATCTATAGAATGTAGGATAGGGATTAGAAATCACAAGATTGAGAGCACCTAGGATCTAAGATTACACATACGTCTTTTGCAACGGATACATGAAGTGTTTATTTAATCTAGATATTATGTATTAAAGGAAAACTATCCCTAAATTATCCTTATACCTTCTCTCGAAACCTATAAGGCATATCCTAATCTTCTTAACCACTTATTCTCATGGGATTAAGTCAATTAGAATCCATTAAGTTCTGTGAAAGTTCATGAAATTCATCAAGATCATCAGGCCTATTCTCGTGGTCTTAGATTTTCAAGTTTAATATCTTGATTTTTGTATATTAGACTTTCACCTCTCAGTTCCATCACCTAATATATGAGAATCATTGCAAAAGTGTAGGCCTTCACACCAAGCAATCATTAAATCACAAGATATTAAATTAGCATACAACATTAGTCATAAATAAATCAAACCACGATATCCGATACATTATACATATGCTACATCCTAAATCCTAGATTAAGGGTTTTGCCTAGCATGTTTATAAAAATCAAATAGAAAATAATATTGTATTCAAAGTCCATCGCAAACAAGACCACTAAATCAAAATAGAAGAAGAAAAGGAAAGCTTATTGATTGGAAGCTTCGATGGTGTCTCGACTGCCTCAAGCAACTTGCCACATCTTCTCTTTCCTCGTGCTCTATGCCTTCTCTTACTCTCTGGACCTCAACCCAAGCTCCTAGGACGTTCCCAAATGCCTTAGGATATTCCCCACAAGTGTTTATATAGAGGTGAATAGTGTGCAAATAGTGTGCAAATAGTGTGCATGAATTTTACATTAATGGTTCGCATATGAACAGTTCTGCATGAACAGTTCATGCATGAATAGTAACGTGCATGAATAGTTGCGCGTGAATAGTACCAGACGTGAATAGTACTATGTATGTATAGTGTCTTGCTTTAAACGTAGTTTTGCTTCATATATAAGTCTTGAATTTGCAATTTACTCCCGCTTTCATCAAGGCTTGTCAATTTGTCCATGTTGTATACCAAAATTGCATATATTACTCCTGTTTTATATGAATCAGTCAATTGTGAGTGTTTTATGCTTTGTAAAACTATATTAATGAAAACATAATTCGAAATTCCTTAAACACTCAAATTGTTCTCAATTAATAATCAAATACATAGTATAAAAGTGACTCAACGAGAACCCATCGTGGGTTATCTTTTTTCAGTTCAAGATCCTCCATAATTTGTCATGCAAGGTTGATCTTTCTTTTATTGATCAACTGCTATAAGATTGTGGCCTCATGGGGATTAAGTTGATTCATGCCTCTTCCTTTTGGATAAATGCAATGAGTCATGAGTAGTCTAAGAACTCTTAGTTGAGGAGGCAAATCCATGTAGTGAAGAAATTTCATCCTTTCGACATATTTATTGCTTCTTGTTAGTTGATTGTACATTTGGGATTGTGTAAGACCATTGATCAAAGATCTTTATCATATGATATTCTTAGAATGTGTGCAATTTGGTTTAGAAATATCATGCCTAACATTTACCTCTCTGCCTTTCACAAATATATTTATATCCTCTATACTCCAAGAATAATAAAATTGACTTGTTAAATCTGGGTAAATATATTTCCTTCTTCTTTTAATAAATTTGTCCATCCTTGATCATTAAGCAACTCCTCAATCTCAAATTCATATTCTTTTAGAAATTTGAAGTCTATTATCTTTGGTAGAAAAATCTCTCTTACAGAATAACTTGTAGTATCTCCTACGCTGTGTTGGAGTCCTTAAATAATTAATGAGCATTTCTATGACCTAAGCTCGCTAAGTGGGAGCTCCTTTCTTCTTAGTGGGTCCCTTTTTAACATTAGATTGTTCTTTTCCTTCTCTATGATAGGAGGAAGATTAGTTACCTTTGCGAAATCAAACCCTACGTCCTGTAGAGGTAGTGTCTGTGTCTCTTGGCTTCTTAGAGGGTGTTTGTTGCCTTTTAGGGACCTATTTTCCTTGGTTGGATTGAGTAGAACGTGAGATGGGAAGCTTGGAGGGCTTGCTCACGATGATTTTTGCGTGGTGGAAATGGGATGAAAGTGAAGAGAGGATCTAAGGGATTTGAAGTGGGTTTAAGTAATGGTTACAAAAACTCGAATCTTGGAAGCTTGAGAGAGAAGAAATTTTGGATTTTGGGAACTTGGGATGAAGAAATGAAGAAAAAAATGGATTTCGTGCCTTAAGTTGCCGTATAGTGCGAGGTTGATTCCGAACCCTAAGTCGAGTTTGAAGCCAACTTAGGCTGCGTGGAATTAACTTGACTCCCCTGTCCTAAGTTCTAAATGCAATTCTTTACCCTCAATTGTTCTAATAATCCAAAAATCATTCCAAAGCATACATGCAACATAAATAGCATATTTCAACACATACATATTAATCAACAAAATCATCGATAGTTCAAGCTTCAAGATCTATCACTCTTGTTTCTTTCCTAATTTTATAAAATCATTCAATAGTCAAAAGTTTGGTAAATATATCAGGAATTTATCCTCAGTTTTAACATATTCCAAACTAATATCATTATTTTCAACATATTCTCTAATGAAATGGTTTCTAAAATCTATGTGTTTGGTTCTAGAGTGCAAAATTATATTTTTTGTTAGACAAATAGCACTAGTGTTGTTACATTTAATTGGTATATCTTTATATTCTAAATGCAATTGTTGTCTCATCTATAAAGGGTATAACGACTATTAACTACAATATATTTCGCTTCCGCGGTTGATAGAGGAATACTGGATTATTTTCTTGAAAATCACGATACCATCATGCTTTAAAAAAAGAGCAAGCATCACTAATGCTTTTTCTATCCCCTTTGTAACCAACAAAATCCACATTAGAATATCTAATAAAATTAAATGTTGAGCCCTTGGAATACCAAAGTCCTAAGTTTGTTGTATCTATTAAGTATTTGAAAATTTTTTAACAACTGATTCTATAGAATTTGATTAAAATTTAGAACATATGCATATACTAAACAAGATATCAGACTTAGAAACATTCAAATATAGCAAAGATTCAATTATGCTTCTATATTGATATTGATCTACTCTTTACCTTTTTCATCTTTATCCCTTATAATTGAAGAACTCATCAGTGTACTTGCTTCTTTGTTTTCTATATTCTAAATTTTTTAAGCATTTCTTTGATATTTTTGGATTGATTGATGAAGATCATTTCTCTTTGTTGCTTGAATTGGGTTAAATTCATAAAAAATAACATGTATAGACTTCATAAAAAATAGCATGTATAGACTCCTCTAGTACTTGAGTTCTTTTATTAAATACTCTATATGCTTTACTATTAGAGAAGTAACCAAGGAATATAACTTCATCGCTTTTGGCATCTAATTTTCTAAGATTATCCTTACCATTATTCAATATATAGAATACACAACCAAAAGCATAAAAATATGATATATTTGATTCTATAGTTTTTCATAGATTATATGAGGTCTTTTTCAAAATAGCTCTAATGATAGCATAGTTTAATACATGACAAGTTGCAATTACAGCTTCATCCTAAAATTTCTTGAATAAATTACTCTCATTTAACATTATTCTAGTCATCGCTTGTATAGTTGTATTCTTTCTTTTAACTAATTTATTTTATTAAGGAGTTCTTAGTACAAAAAATATGTAGTGAATTCTTTTTCATTATAAATTTCTATAAATTGTTTATTCTCAAATTCACGACCATAGTCACTTCTAATGGATATAATTGAGTTTTGTTTTTCATTTTGCACTGACTTGGTAAAATTATCAAATGTAGAGAAAGCTTCATTCTTAATAGGTAATAGTATTATCCAAGTGAACATTGAAAAATCATAAACAATAACATAAACATATTTCTTTCCTCTAAGGTTCAAAATGTCAAGTGGTCCATAAAGATCTATATGTAGTGACTCAAGTGGTCTAGAAATTGAGACCTCATTCTTTGGTGAAAAGGGTATTTTAGATTGATTGGACATTTGACAAGCTTTACAAATTTATCTTTTTCATACTTGAGCTTTGGTAAGCCTTTTACCAAACTGTTTTTACATGAAATCTTGATATTTGACATGTTTATGTATAAGTTCTTATTCAATGCATGATAACCCATTCAAATTTTAATGCACCCCTTCTCTCCTATCGTCCACGTGTCCTCTTGCTCCATCTTGCTGTCCAGTCAAATGTTAGAGATGTTATAGCTAATGTCCCCCTCCATTTTGCAATTTTGCCCCTTTTCCTAATGAAACAAGAAACTCGCTCGACCAGCTAAGGAAGAAAGAATGCATTGTGCCAGATCTTGAGAGAGAAGAATTTGGAAGGGAGCAGAATATTTTTAACAATATGTTGGAGGAGGAGAGAAATCACATTTAGGTGGAGGTTAGGAGAGAAGAAAACAAAAGGAGGAGAGAAATGAGAGGGTGATTTGCAACTGCATGAGAGTGGGGGAAATCAGCGATGGAGATTGGGGCGCATCTTGATGGTTAAGCTCTATGGCGTGAGGATGGAGTTGGAATCCCTACTCGGTAGCCATTGCAATTGAGATAGAACTTGCTGGAGTGCCAGTAATAGTTGATTGGAAAAAAACCCACCAATAAAGAGAGGAAAGAGATTGCTATGGTTCTTGGGCTACACAAGAGCAAAGGAAAAATGCCTGACAGAGATAGAGGCACATCCTAAAAGATGAGCTTCGCTGCGTGAGTTTGGATTTTGATATTACCCAACAACTCTTCGTTACCTTCTTCAGACCCTGCCAGCTGCCTCCCAACAATGCCCATTTACAAAATCTAGCTAGGAACCGACTGCGATAGTTATTAAGGTTTTGTTGAGAGTGTTGGAATTCAAGGCAAATTAAGCACAATCTATGTTTTGATGATTAACAGCTCAATTTGAGAAATAATCAAGTGCTAATGGAATTGCTAAGTGTTTCGAAGGTTTTTAATTCAAGATCCAAAGGATAACAGGTCAAGTCTGTGATGCCCGAACCCAAGTAAGGCTTATCTATATGCAATTGGCATATAAATATGGATCAAGTATGATTTAGTGGAATAATGAATGATTTTCAATTGCAATTTTGATGATTTATTGCAATTAGGGCAAATGATTACGATTGGTGAATATAAGTCGATATGGGTCAATATGATTAAAGAGGCTTAATGAGGATTAAGGAATGTTAATATATTGAGGATAATTACCTCATACATTATGGTTTAACTAATGGAGATTATGTGATCAATATGGATTTAAGGAGGTAAATGCTAGAAAATCCATAATTCAATGTCGGGGAGGCGAATTAAGATGAAAATTGAAAGATAAGCACATAATTTTGTGTTTAATCATATGGAAAGGTTGCATTATGAAAATAATGATGAAATTAAGATGAAAATCGATCATCACCATCAAAATTCAAGTATGACTTCAAATGAGCATAACTTGAGCTAGAAAAGTCAGATTCAGATGAAATTTAAAATGATCAGTTAAAATTATGAGATGGATGCAATGAGAGGATTGAATTAAGCCAATGATGATGGGATCATGGTTGCACAAAAATAAGGTGTATACCTTTGATTTTTGTGCACCAAAAAATTAAGTTTGTGTTAATGATAAAGTAAGGTGATTAATTATATTTTTAATGGAAAAAATGAGGTGGCAAAAGGAGGTAATTACACATGGATTTTATGAATTATTTAAAATGACAAAATCCATGATAAAATCAAGTGATTAGTGGCATGATTTAATGGCTAATGGATTAGCTCAAAGGAGCTTGAAAAGGTGGCCCACATATGGATGGCTAAAGGGGCTGTTGCATGGAAGTTTTTATTTTAAAAAAATGAAAATTGTGTATTTAAATGACCTAGGCAGCTAGGGTGGTTAGTGGATGTGATTTGAGGTTGATTTTGTTGCAAGAAAATGCCAAAAAGTCAATGATAAGTGGACCCCACCAAGCGGATAGTAACATGTAGCTAAGGAGTGATGTTCGGTCAAGCTGCTTTATGGGATTTTTAATCATTTTTTTAAATATGCTAAATGACCCCTAAGTAGGCTATTACCTAGGGTGATTAATTACCCATGAATTAAAGTCAAAATGGTGTGGAAGAAACGTGCAAAGGGCTGCTGAAATGGACGTCCATTGAGTGGGCAGATTGTGTCCATTAATGATATGGATTTTTGATGATTTTTTTAAGATAATTATCAAATTTAAATGGACCATATTTTGCCATTTCATTAAAGGAGATAAATATCTATTTAATTAGCTGCTAAATGATGTGGCAAGTGGGACCCACAAGGCTGAAAAAATCCAGCCATATATGAGTGCACGTCCACATGTGTCAAAGGTTGGAGAGAGAAATTTTTCTAAGGAGCAAAGCTCCTAATTCCAGCAGTGCACGTCCCTTTATTCTAGCATCATGAAAGGGAGAAAAAGAGGAGAAAAAGAGAAGGAAAAATGGGAGGAAAGAAGAGGAACCAAGCCATGAAAATTTGGTTCAAGTTTGATCCAATACATGTAAGTATACCCCTTGATTATAGGTTGAAAATCATGGCTGAAAATTTCTTAAATTCGTATACGATATTTCTGTTTGGATGTTTAATCATGATTACATGATGATTCATGATTTAATGAATTACATATGTTGATTTGGGCTTAATTTATGAATTTTAGAAAGGATATGAAGTACGGTTACATAAATGACCCGATTTTCATGTTTTGTGTTAAAAATGATATATGAATGCGCCCAAATAATTTATGGATGATTAAGAGGGTAAAGTACCCTAGATTTAGAGCATGTTGGACGTTCAAAGTGGGTTGAGATGATTGCCTTAAATTTGATTTGTAGGGGCATATATGTGGATGTCCAAAATGATGCAAAAAGGATATCCAAAATGCATATGGAAGTTGCTGTATACAAGCAAACGAATTTTGGATTATTAAATATGTATTAATATCCTAAATTTGGCTTAAGAAAAACATGATTAATTTCTGGAATTAAGTGATTAGAAAATTATTTTGAATTAAGTGTCAAAACAGGCGTTGAAATGATGAAAAACGGGTTCTAATGTTGCTGTTTTGGAACTCCATGATGAATGGATTAAAATCTGAAAATTAAACCCTAAATTATATGTTAATTAAGGGGTTTAATTATGCTGACTAAGGACTCAAGTTGCTAATTTGAAAAATTTTAAGAAACACATGATTATGTGTTGAGAAATGAACATGTATAGAGATATAGGCATGAGAAAATTATAAATGATTCATGTGAAGTATTAAAATGAAAAAATGCATGAAAATATGATGGAAAATATGGATTAGGTTACTGTTTTGATAAATAATGATAATCTCAAAATTTGAGATTATTATACGATGTCTAAGTTAGCAACTAAGTGCTTAAAATGAGCACTGTTGTATGAAAAATGAAAAATATGTTAAAAATGGTAAATGGAGGTAATGCGCCTCCAAATGATGATTTAATGAATGATTATTATATGTATCTAAGTTTACCCTACATAAGGGTATTAAAATGAATGAATGGATGATTTGATATGTATAAGCTATGTTGATACGTATGAACACCCGACTTGAAAGACAAGTGGGTTAAGTTAGTATAATGCAGATCCAAATGGATTTATGTAGGTTGGAAAACCTAAGGAATATAAGTATTTGAAGATGATGCAAATAAATGAAATGTTATTTTCATTTATTTAGGCAAAGGCAAGGAAAAGGATGGAAGGAAAGGGATTATGGCGATCTCAGGTAAGCAAGCGAACTTTCTAAAATTACTGTTTTCTTGTTATGTGATGATATGAGATTGTAATGTTTATGATTATGTTTTGTCGAAAGGGCAAGCGCAAGTTTTAAAAATGATGGCTTTAATGGAAAGCCACAAGTTTTGAAAATGACGGCTTAAATGAAAAGCCTTAAGTTTTGGAAAAGGATGGCTTTAAGAAAAAGCCTCAAGGTTTGCTTCATAGGAAGCAAGCAACATATTTTTAAGATAAAGAATTTATCACAAGTGTTATCATGGGTCGAAATGCTTTATGTTAATGAAAGTGAGAAATTTGCTTATGAGTAAGCAAGTTCTCTATGATGATAAATTTAAAGAATTTTATATTTTATGCCGATGATTTTTAAGAATTTGCTTATAAGCAAGCAAGTTCTTCATGATGTTCTTTCAAAAGTATTTTATAAGAAAAATAAAATTTTACCCTTTTTCAAAAAGCATTGTTTGTAAATAAGTTTTGAATTTACACTTATGATATGTTATGATAAACACTTATATTTATGAAAGAAATGGAAAACATGATTTGACTTATGAAAAAGATTGGTTTTGCTTTGTCATGATAATTAAATATAAACAATGATTTGGACATAGTCCATATATTTTGAAATGATATTCGAAAAGTTTTTTATTTCCTATAGATAAGGAAATCTATGTTGAAATTCTCTTAAAAAATGTTTATACGGATGTGTTAAAGGGGATTTAAGGATGACCAACCCCATATGTTCTTTTCATAAAATGGTTTGATTTCGGGTTGCTAAAATGGAATGTAAAAGATTATGCAAGCCCCCCTTATGTAAAGATGGTATAATAGATAGGTGGATAATAATTTGATTATTAGGTGGTTGAGAAGGGGTAGCATAATTGCATAACTTTTGTGAGCAAAAGGCCCCAAAATGGAAACCAAGAAAATGTTAGAAAATATATGGTTTACTTTTGAAAATCTAAAATTTTTGAAGTTCTTTTATAAGGATTTTAAAATGTATTGTTCCTAAAACATTTCAAATGTTTATCAAAATACTATACTCAAAATTCTTCTAAAAGAATTTAAGGAAGGTCATCCTAAAACTAGATTTCAAATGACAACTTGTTAAAGTGGGTATGCTCGCTTACAAGTTGACACGGACTGCGGTCTGTGATATGTTTGTTTTCAAAATGATTTGTTTTAAAGAAACTTAGACTTCGGTCTGTGATGGTTTTCAAGTTAAGGATGCAGACTGAGGTCTGTGATCCCGGTTTAAAAGGACATGGACTGCGATCTGTGATACTTTAAACCAAACAGACTGCGGTCTGTCAGGATGATGTATGGTGCACCAGTACAAGGAATAGGCCGGTTGTAGAGCACGGTCAGGATGACCGGGGCTCACTCTACATAAGGCCAAGTCGCTAAGTGATGGCAGGAGTGCCAGCGGGGCCCTCCCTGAGATGGGAGTAGGATAAAGGAACAGCCGCCTGACTAGCGTGCTGTTAAGGATTTTCTTCCAGAAGGTAGAATGATTACTTGCTAAGTATCACTACTGGATGGGAAAAAGTGCATTTGCTTATGTTTTGCTTTTGAAAAACCCAAAGATTGGGACGTGAAAGAATTTTTATGAAAAGTTATCCTAAAAGGATTTTTATGAAATGGTTACCCTAAAGATAGGGTGTTTTACACAAAAGTATAAATAACAGAAATGAAAGAAAATATTTTTATGCAAATGCATTTATGAAAATGGTTTATGTATTTTATATACCTTGTTTGTTATAAACAAACCCTAAGAAGGGGATTATGAAAAGGATTTATGTGAAACTTGTTTTAGACATAAGAATGTCCTTTATTAAAGAGCCTAAATGAAAAGTGTTTATGGACATGAGAATGTCTAATACCAAAGTGTTTTTAATGAAAAGCGTTTTAGGACATATGGATGTCCATTGCCAAAGAAAGTTATGTCAAAAATGTTTCGAGACATCAAATGTCTCTTGGCTAAAGGATTTATGAGAAAAATATTTTGGACGTAAAACGTCCACTGACAAAAGACGATTTTATGTAAATGTCTTGGAACATCATAAATGTTCATACAAGACTAAAGGAATTAAATTAAAGAGGGTAAAACGCATATGTTTTGCCTTAACAAGCCCAGACGTGGCTTGTAAATGATTTTAAGAATGATGTTTATGAAAATGTTCTAAGATATAGAATTGTCCTTATGAACAAAGGATTTCACAACAATGTTTTAGGACATATGCATGTCCTCAAGTAAAAAGGTGTTCAAGATGTTTAAGAAAAAGGTTTTAAAGGAAGCCTTGCCCTAAAAGATAAAATGCTTGCTTACTGAGTTGTTACTCACATTTTATTTTTCCAAATCTTATTCAGGTATCGGGAAACTCAAGAGGTTGCGAACCTAAGTAGGAGAAGAAAAGGTACGTGATGGTAGCATGATTTAAAGCTCTAAGGTATGTTGATGTATGTATGAACTTATTTAGAATTATAAGTTCTATATGATCCAATGGTTGAATGTATGTATGTATAGGTTGTAAAATGTTATGATTAAGTCAAGGAGACTTTTAATGTAGAAAAGTATGTTGAGATATTATGAAATGAAATATGAAATTCACTACAAGTATATTGTCGCTTGTATGATGAATGATGTAGTGTGTGAAGAAATGAATAATGATAGATGAAAAAAAAAATTTGGACGAGATCCAATTAAGAATCAGCTGCGTGATCAGGGCAACAATCCTGATTCACATTTACCAATCAATAGATCTTGAGGTAAGGAGGTGATGTCTCAGTTTGGGGCGCCGCAAAGTTGCAGTCCCAAGTTGACTCAACCATCGACTTAGGTCAAGTCAACTCCCAAGTCTACTCCAGAATCAACTTCAAGTGCATTAAATTCGTTAGAGCTGAAATTAGGACTTGGAGACAGGTGAAGTCGCAGTCGAAGTCGACTTCACTTGTGACTTAGGTGAAGTCGCAAAACCGAGTCAACTCCAGATGCGACTTGGTTATGGCTTGCTGAAGACTTCGAGATCTCAGAGTCAAGTCGCCTTCCAAGTCGACTCCAGCATGCGACTTAGGTGAAGTCGAATCTCAAGTTGACCTGAGTGTGCGACTTGAGTAAAGTCGAAGTCTAAGTCGACCCAAGCGAGCGACTCAAGTACATGGCCACTTCAGATTATTTCAAAGATGTATTATTATTGAATGAACAACAAAATCAAGAAGAACAATCATAATGAATCAAGGCCACAAGGGAGATCTTCTCAAGAGTAGAGTATACTGTTTGGTTTTTGAGCAAAACAATGCATACCAAGGACATTTAATGAAGAACAAGAGAAAAAAAGGAAATACACAACATTCAGATCACTTGCAAGACCTCAAAGTTCCAAGATAATCAAATGGTTGGGGAAGTCGCACCCGAAGTCGGCTCCACCTGCGACTTGGGTCAAGTTTGAGACCAAGTCGACCTGAAGCTAGAACTTGGAAGTGGAAGTCGAAGACCGAAGTCTCACCCGAAATCGACTCTAGTCTGCGACTTGGGTGAAGTCGCACCCAAAGTCGACTCCACCATGCGACTTGGTCGCATGCCAAGTCGACTCTAAATGCAACTTGGTTCACGACGGTGGAAAAAATTCAAACGTTGGCGCATTTAATGAGCGCCACCTACCACCAAACGTTCGAATTTACTTCCCATTATTTAAGGAGCTTCAAGGGAATGTGAATGTAGTTAGAGAAACATTGAATGTGCTCAACGTCCACTCTCCTTTGCATTTAAGTGTTCTACAAAGAGTTTGAAGAAGAATCGTGCTTATAAACTGCTGAAAGCTGCTTTGCTCAATCATCTACTGCTTCTATAAGTTATTAAGTGCTGAAAATTGCCTACATAAATCTGTAAAGTGTAGATCTTTTTGTTGATTATTTATTTTTCCTACTTGGTTTGATATTGAAAATTGAAACTAAGTGAAGGCAAAGTAGTGTTGTGACTGGAGTGAGATTTGTCACCTACTTGTGCTGAATTTGTACAAGCCCCTTAGAGCTGGAATCTAGAAGAGAGTTGTTGTTCTAGTTGTATCGAAATACAATAGTGGAACCCAAGACACAACGGGTGTGTTCTTGAAAGAGTAGAGTAGGAGAGGTTGCCCAAACCACTATAAATCTTTGTCTCTTGGTGTGGCTTGATTACTTTGTTTTATTGCTTTATTTCTCTCCATCTTACTAACTGTTTCATTATGGGGATTAATTTCAAAAAGGGAAAATTTTTGCTTAAGCAAAGAATTTTAAAATACGCAATTCACCCCTCCCCTCTTGGGTAACTACCATAAACTCGGGATCAACAGAGAGGCTACAAGGGATGGGTAAGTGCCACAAATTCTTCTCCTGAGCCATTTATCAAGACGACTTCTAAGCAGTGTTGGAAATTCCTTGATGGAGAGTAGTATCTCTATGATAATGCAACATGATTGGATTTGTAGGTCTTATACTTGTGATGTTGATTGTAGTTCATTGTAGAAATTATGTTCCTGCTATTGTATGTTACCTTATACTTGTGATGTTGATTGTAGTTCATTGTAGAAATTATGTGCCTGCTATTGTATGTTGCTATTTTTAGAGGAATAAGATCAAGAGTTTATTGTAATGTAATTTATTAATTACATATATAATGCAAAGATGATCAACGTGTCCAAAATAGATGCTCCTTCAAATTCATTCTCTTCTGCTATCCTACTTGCTAGAAAAAGTGAGAATCATAAAAATGCTATTGTATGTAATTTTTATTGCCGTCTTGAATTTTGGTACAATGTGTCCTCTTAACTAGAGGATAAGCAAGTTTATTTGATCCTGACTTTATACAAAGGATTCTAATTTTTCTTCTTCTTTAGATACTGATGCCATCAAAATTAAAGCAAAAATAAAAATAAAATGCAGACATAGTTGGTGACTAGAACCTTGAATATTTAATGAAATCTCTCTCCTCTCTTAGGTGGGTTTTTTCAATTAACTGTTGCTTGCGCTCTAGCCAGTTTTGTTGTGATTGCAATGTCTACTGATAAAGGATTCTAGCTCCATCCTCACACCGTAGGGCTTGGCATGTAGGATGCATCCAATGTCCTTTGATGATTTCCCATGCAGCTGCAAATCGCCTTCTCATTTCTCTCCTCCTTTCATTTTCTTCTCTTACAAGCTCCACCTCAATGAGATTTCTTTCCTCCTCTAGCATATCGTCAGTCTTCTTCTCCCCTTCCAAATTCTTCTCTCTCTAGCTCCAGGACAGTGCATTCTCTCTCCTCAAGTTATTCAGATGGGTATTTTATCTCATTAGGAAAAAGGGTGAAATTGTAAAATGGAGGGGGATTTTAGATGTAAAATGTCTAACATTTGAATGGATAACGAGATGGAGCTAGAGGATATGTGGATGGCAGGACCAAAGGGGCGCATTGAATTAGAAATCTTTATGTATCCAAGTCTTTTATGTCACATCCATGTATCGTTATCAACTGACACTAAGAATTTTTCATCTAGCTCATCAAGTCATATCAAATTATATTCTCATGTCTTTTGCTGCAGAAGACTATAGGTTCTTCATCTAATAAATTACATATAGATGATTCAAACACAATCTTATAGCTTTTCTCACATAGTTGAATAATACTCATCAAGTTGTTTTTGAGTCTGTCAACAAAGAACTTGCTCTATACATGCATTGAAAATACCATAAATATTACCTTTAATGTCGATTTTACCTTACCCATTGTTATTAAAGGTAATGGTTCTACTATCGTAAGGCTTGAGATCATATAATAGGACCTTATTCCTTGTCATGTGTCTTGAGCACTATTAATTCATTTTCATACTATGTATTTTGGATATTAATTGGATAAGAATTTGAGTGATTAAGATGATTTAAGTTATATTTTGATGAATTTAGCTTCGTTTAATGCAAATCACTCATGTTTGATTGATTAGTGAAATTATGAGAAAAAATTGGTGTAATGCGTGTCTATTTCAAGAGGATTCAAAGTATGATGATTAAGACCTACTAGATTTAATGATTTTGAAGAATTAAATGGAGATAAAATAAGGATTGAATCAATCTAGGATGAGTCATGGAAGATTCAACACAAAACGAGACAAAATGGGTGTCAAACATTGTTCTTATCTCACCGCAAGTGCACAGGATGTAGATTGTAATATATAAAATATTGATCCATAGGGAATTTGGGACTTAAGAAGTTGAATTTAAATGCTTTCTTATTGACTATCTAGAGAATAAAATAAATGAAAAAAAATAAAAAAGTATAAAAGAGAAAATAGAATTTAGAATTTAGAATTGAATATTAAAAAGCAGGGATGAGAGTACCTAGGATCTAAGGTTTCACAAGCGTCTTTTGCAGCGCGTAGTGGTATGATTATTGAAATCCAGATATTACTTGTTAAAGGAAAACAAACCTTAATTTATCCATTCACCTTCTCTCGAAATCTTCTAGGCGTAACTCTAATATATTTTTAATCACCTAATCTCATGGGATTAATTCAATTAGAATTCATTAAGTTCTATAGGTCATTCTTAGATTCCTTAAGATCATCATGTCTATTCCTATGTTCTTAGATTTTCAAATTTAATATCTTGATTATTGTATAGTAGACTTCCACCTCTCGGTTCCATTACCGAATATATAGGAATCATTACGAAAGTGGGAGCTCAACACAAGGCAATCATTAAATCACAAGATATTAAATTAACAATAATATCCTTCATAAATATATGATGGATGGTCTGATTAATGCTATAGCTGTTTTGATGTGGTCAGATGGATGATCAACCCTATGGGGTCCACTGATGTTTAATATAAACCTGCCATATATATATATATTCAAATCATAAATCCATTAAATTAATAACATGTGATTAATATATTAAAATTATTTGACACAATTATTTTAACAATTATTTTTAATATCAAACACATTTGAAATTTATGAAAATAAATAAAACTATAATTTCAAGACAAAAGATCATGAAAATTATTTGAATAACTTGAAATTAATATTTAAGGCTCAAATGTTGCACATTCACATTTTTAAACAAATTTCACATTAAACTCTAACAAAAACCTACTAAATTAGTATAAAATACCAGAAAAATATTATTAATTTAACAATTATCAAACACACAAATAGGTAAACTGCGCATAGAATTGACATGAGATAATGGATGATCAGAAAGCAAAGGGTTTCAGAGTTATTTGAGGCCAACTGGGCATAATTGATACAAGAAACAGTTTTGTTTTATATCTAGATTTGATCATAACATATTAGGCAAAACCCTTATTCTAGGGTTTAGGATGTAACAAGAGTACAATGAAGCGGATCTTATATCTTGTGATTTAATGCTTGCTTGGGGTGAAGGCCTACACTGTAATAATGATTCTCATATATTAGGTGAAGGAACTAAGAGGCGGAAGTCTAATATACGATAATCAAGATGTTAAACATGAAAATTTAAAATCATGAGAATAGACAGGACAACCTTGAGAAATCCATAAACTTCCATAGAACTTATTGGATTCTAATTTACTTAATTCCATGAGAATACGTGGTTAAGAAAATTAGGGTACGCCTTGTAGGCTTCGAAAGAAAGTGCAAGGATAATAATTTAAGGATAGTTCCCCTTTAAAACTTAATATTCATAATAAATAACTACTCTACATATTCCTTATGGTTGTTGCACGTCAGACCCTAGAGCTTAGGTATTCTCATATATTGACTTCTAATCTCTATTCTGCATTTTTAAGATTGTCTTTCGCCTTTGCTATTTTTCCCTTTACTCCACTTGACTATTATGGTATTTGATTAAAATGTTTAAAAGCAATGTCTTAAGTCCCACATTCCTTGTGGATCAATATTTTATACACTACAATTTACGACTCGTGCACTTACAGAGAGAGATTGTAATAAATATTTTGGCTTGCTGGGGATTTCGACATTACTTAGGACTTTGTATTTAAATACTTTTCTTCTCTTTTTCTATTCTCTTTCTAGATACTTTTCTTATTTTTCTCTATTTTTCCTCTTCTGCTCTGTCTTTCTTTATATATTCTTTTTGTAGGTAATTTTTCTTTTTTTTTTTTAGAAGTTATTTGATGACATACTATAATTAATGGTATAATGATAGAATGAGTGCTAGATCTTTTCATAATGATAGAATTGTGGCACCCCAAACCGAGACGTCACTTCCTTACCTCAAGACCTTATTGATTGATAAATATAAATCAGGATTGTTGCCATGATCACGAGGCAGGTTCTTAATTGGATCTCGTCCAATTTTTTTTTATCTATCATCATTCATTGCTTGTCTTTGCATTCCATATCATTCATCATACAAGCGGAGATACACTTGTAATTAAAATTTCATAATTTCATTCATAGCATCTCATCATGCTTTTCTACAATAATAGTCTTTTGACTTAATCTTAACATTTTCCATTCATACATACATACATTTAGTCATTGATACACATAGAACTTATATTTCTAAATAAGTTCACATATACATCAACATACCTTAGTACTTTAATCATGCTATTCCATTCCATTCCTTATAACCCACATGGCTACCATCACGTACCTTTCCTTCATTGCTTAGGTTCGCATCTTCTTGAGTTTTCCGGTACCTGTCTAAGGTTTGGGAAAATAAAACGTGAGTGTCAACTCAGTAAGCAAGTATTTTATCTTTTTGAGCAAGATTTCCTTGAAAACCTTTTTCTTAAACATCTTGAACACCTTTTTACTTGAGGACATGCGTATGTCCTAAAACATTATCGTGAAATCCTTTGTTCATAAGGACAGTTCCATGTCCTTGAACATTATCATAAAACATACATTCTTAAAATCATTTACAAGCCATATCTGGGCTTGTTAAGGCAAAACATATGCGGTTTACCTTCTTAATTAACTTTCTTTAGTATTGTGTAAACATTTCTAATGATCCAAGACATTTACATAAAACCATCTTTTACTGATGGACATTTCATGTCCAAAATATTTTTCATCATAAAATCCTTTAGCCAAGAGACATTTGATGTCTTGAAACATTTTTCATATAGCTTCCTTGGCATTGAACATTCGTATGTCCTAAAACACCTTTCATTAAAACACTTTGACATTAGACATTCTTATGTCCATAAATATTTTTCATTTAGGTTCTTTAGTAATGGACATTCTTATGTCCAAAAACGAATTTGACATAAATCCTTTTCATAATCCCTGTCTTAAGGCTTGTTTATAGCAAACAAGGCATATAAAATACATAACCATTTTCATAAATGCATTTTCATAAAAACATTTCCTTTCATCCTTGTTATTTACACTTTTGTGTAAAACACCCTATCTTTAGGGTAACTATTTCATAAAAATCCTTTTAGGATAACTTTTCATAAAAATGCTTTCACATCCCAATCTTTGGGCTTTTCAAAAGCAAAACATAAGCAAACGCAATTTTCCCCATACAGTAATGATACTTAGCAAGTGATCATTTTACCTTTTGGAAGAGAATCCTTAACAGCACTGTAGTTAGGCGGCTGTTCCTTTATCCTGCTCCCATCTTAGGGAGGGCGCCACTAGCACTCCTATCATCCCTTAGTGACTTGGCCTTATGTAGACTGGGCTCCGGTCATCCGACCGTGTTCTACGGCAGGCCTATTCCTTGTACTGGTGCACCATACATCATCCTGACGCACCGCAGTCCGTTTGGTTTAAAGTATCACAGACCGCAACCCGTATCCTTTTAAACCAGGATCACAGACCTTAGTCTGCATCCATAACTTGAAAGAAAAACATCATAGACCTTAGTCTGTGTCTTTTTAAAACAAATCATTTTGAAAAACACATCACAGACCGCAGTTCGTGTCAACTTGTAAAGCGAGCGCACCAACTTTAAACAAGTTGTCATTTGAAATCTAATTTTTTTAGGACGACCTTCCTTAAATTCTTTTAGAAGAATTTTAAGTAAAATATTTTGATAAATATTTGAAATGTTTGAAAATCCATACATCTTAAAACCCTTATAAAATAACTCCAAAACTTTTGGATTTTCAAAAATAAACCATATATTTTTCCTAATATTTTCTTAGTTTCCATTTTAGGGCCTTTTGCTTACAAAATTTATGCAATTATACCATCCCCTTCTCAACCACCTTAAAATTAAATTATTGTCAACATATTTATCTTACCATTTTTATATAGAGAGGGGCTTGCATAATCTTTTGCATGTCATTTTAGCCACCCGAAATCAAACCATTTTATGAAATCATCTTATTAGGTTGGTCATCCTTAAATCCCATTTAACACATCTGTATAAATATTTTTCAAAATATTTTTAACATAGATTTCCTTATCTAAAGGAAATCAAAACTTTTCGAATATCATTTCATAACATATGGACTATGTCCAAATCATTGTTTATATTTAAATATCCTAACATAGAAAAATCAATACGTCAATTCCCTTTTTTTTCTTTCATAAACATAATTATTTATCATAAAATATCATAAAAAATTCAAAACTTATTTACAAACAATTCTTTGTGAAAAAGGGTAAAATTCTCTTTTTCTTATAAAATACTTTTGAAACAACCTCTTAAAGAACTTTCTTACTTAAAAGCAAATTCCTTAAAAACATCAGCATAGAAATAAAAATTCCTTAAAATTATCATTATGGAAAACTTGCTTACTCATAAGCGAATTTCTCAATTCCATTAACGTAAAGCATCGCCAATCTTTGGCAACACTTGTGATAAAACATTTATCTTAAAAAGTGTTGTTTGCTTCACATGAAGCAAACCTTAAGACTTTTCCTTAAATCATTCTTTTCAAAACTTACGACTTTTCATTAAAGCCGTCATTTTCAAAACTTGTGGTTTTTCATTAAAGCCATCAATTTCCAAAACTTGTGCTTGCCCATTCGTTAAAACATAATTATAAAAATATCAATCATGACATCATAAATCATTTCAACACATAAGGAGAAATAAATGATTTGGAAAGTTCGCTTGCTTACTTGAGATCGCCATAATCCTTTTCTTCCATTCTTTTTCCTTTGTCTGGATAAATGAAAATAACATTTCATTTATTCACATCAACTTTAAATGCATATATCCCTTAGGTTTTCCAACCTACATAAATTCATTTGGACTTAACTTAACCCACTTGTCCTTCAAGTCGGGTATTCATACTTAGCACATAGCCTGTACATATCAATCATCCATTCATTCATTTAATACCCTTATCTAGGGTAAACTTACATATATGTAATAATTCTTCATTAAATCATTATTTGGAGGTTCATTACTTCCATTTTATTATTTTTAACATATTTTTCATTTTTCACACATCGGTGCTCATTATAAGCACTTAATTAACAACTTAGGCATCATATAATAATCTCAAATTTTGAGATTATCATTATTTACTTAAACAGAACCTTAATCCATATTTTTCATCACTTCTTTATGCATTTTTACATTTTAACACTTTACATAAATTAGTTATCATTTATTCATACTTGTCTCTCCATACATATCCATTTTTCAACACATAGATCATGTGTTTCTTAAAAATTTTCAACACAGAAAATTGTCTCCTTAATCAGCATGATTAAACCCCTTAATTAACACATAATTTAGAATTTAATTTCGGATTTATAATCCATTCATCTTAGGGTTCCAAAACAGCAACTTTTGGACTCGTTTTTCATCATTTCAATGCTTGTTTTGATACTTAATTCAAAACAGTTTTCTAATCCATAAATTTCAGTAATTAATTATGCTTTTATTAACCCAAATTTAGGATATTAACACATACTTAAAATCCAAAATTTGTTTACTTGTGAAACAGCAACTTCATACACATTTTGGGTAACCTTTTTCACCCTTCTTTGAACGTTCCAATACAGACCCTTAAAATCAGATTTAGGGCAATCATTTCATCCCAATTTGAACGTCCAAAATACTCTAAATTTAGGTTATTTTACCTTCTTAATCATCCATAAATTATTTGGGCTAATTCATATATCATTTTTAACACAAAAACATGAGAATCGGGTGATACATGTAACCCTAATTCATATTCTTTCTAAAATTCATAACTTCCAAATCAACATATGTAATTCATTAAATCATGAATCATCATGTAATCATAATTAAACATCAAAACAGCAATGTTACATGGGGTTTAAGAAAATTTCAGTGATGATTTTTAACCCGTTTTCAACCCTAATCACCGTTTTCATCCTCTTGAACCAATGCTTTCATTCTTTTCATTCAAACCTTAATCAATACCCTAATCAAGGGAATCATGAATCATGCTTTAAGGGTTCAATATGAATCAAATTCTTGACCCATAATTTGAGGTGAAAAATTTATAATTAAAGAACTTAAATCAAGGGGTATACTTACTTGAAATTGAATCAACTTGGACTCCATTTTTCCTAGCTTGGTTCCTCTTCTTTCTTCCCATTTTTTCCTTCTCTTTTCCTCCTCTTTTTTTCCTCTTTTTCTCTCCCTCAAGTTGCTGGAATGGGGACGTATTTTTCTGCTGGATTTTTAGGGGTTTGCCCCTTGACATTTTCTCTCTCTCATCCCCTTACACCATATGGACGTGCACTTCATATGTGGCTAGAATTTTCCAACTTTGTGGGCCACATTTGCCACATCATTTAGCATGTAATTAAATACATATTTATCCCCTTTAATTACATGGAAAAATATGATCCATTTAAATTAGATAATTATCTTAAGAAAAATCATCAAAAATCCATACATTAAAGTCCATGTTGTTGTCCCCATTGGAACGTCCACTTTTTAGCAGCTTTGCCATTTTTCCACAATGAATTTAACTTTAATTTATGGGTAATTAATCACCCTAGCTAATATCCTACTTGGGGGACCATTTAGCTTATTAAAAAAATCATAAAAAATCACATTTCCAGCCTTGGACGTCACTCACCATTGCTGTCCATTTGCTGCCCATGCAAATCAACGTCCATATTAGCTGCTCTTTAGCAATTTTTTCACACAATTGCAGCCTTTAATTAATAGACACTTAATTACCCTGGCTAGGAGCTCATTTAGGGGTCAAATTAGCTATTAAAAAAATCAAATAAAATCACAAAAGCTGTTTGACCGGACATCACTCCATAGCTACATGTTGTTGTCCACTTGGTGGGGTCCACTTATCTTTGACGTTTTGATATTTTCTTGCCACAAAATCCATCCCAAATCACATCCACATCTCATCCTAGCTGTCTAGATCATTTAAATACACATTTTGCATTTTTTAAAATTAAAAAAAATCACATATGCAGCCACTTGATCGTCCATGTGTGGCCACCTTTTCATGCTCCTTTTGAGCTAATCCCTTAGCCATTAAATTATGAAATTAATCACTTGATTTTATCATGAATTTTGTCATTTTAAGTAATTCATAAAATTCATGTGTAATTACCTCGTTTCGACACCTCATTTTTGTCATTAAAATATAATTAATCACCTTACTTTAACATAAATGCAAACTTAATTTTTGGTGCACAAAAGTCAATAATCTATACCAATTTTCGTGCAACTAATATCTCATCATCATTAGCTTAATCCAAGCCTCTCATTACATTAATCTCATAATTTTAGCCATTCATTTCAAATTTCGTTTCAATCCGACTTTTCTAGCTTAAGTTATGACCATTTAAAGTTATCCTTGAATTTTGATGTTGATGATCGATTTTCACCCTAATTTCATCAATGTTTTCATAATCCATCATTTTCATAAGATTAAGCACAAAATTATGTGCTTATCTTTCAATTTTCATCTTAATCCGCCTTACCGGCGTTGAGTTATGAATTTTCTAGCAATTGCTACCTTAAATCCATAATTATCACATAATCTCCATTAATTAAACCATAATATATGAGGTAATTATTCTCAATATATTCTCATTTCCTAATCCTCATTAAGCATCTTTAATCACATTGACCCATATTGGCTTATAGTTATCATTCATAATCACTTGCCCTAATTGCAATAAATCATCAAAATTGCAATGAAAATCATTCATAATTCATCTAATTCATACATGATCCATATTTATATGTCAATTGCATATAATTAAGTCTTACTTGGGTCAGAGTATCACAAGAATGGACCAAATCGAATTCTTGTCGAGAAAGCTAGACTCTTTATTGATTATGAGAATACATGGGCAAAATTCATATAGAGAGAGGACTTCAATGATAAATGAAACATACCAACAAGACTGGGTACATAAGCAACAAAATTATTATAACATGACAATTTCCCATCTTGTTAAAAAATCCTTTCCCAAACACTTAGAATTTTGATGGGCCTACACATTCAAAATTTTCCAAGCTAAGCACCGTCCAATACAGCTGTGGGGCCCGCCAGATTTTAAGCAAAGCCAAATAATTCATGCTGATTTACAGCATTCCTTTTATTTCAACGCCCAACCTATTTACCGCACAAAGCCAGTCACCACCATCCATTGCAGTGGACCCCACAAAGATCACATCCAGGCATAAAGCTGGACCACCCATTTCAAACGCATCCACATTGCCACCGACCAGATTTTTTTCAACCATTCAGCAAAGATCTGCACCGTCCATCTAATGCAGTCAACCGTTCATTTAATCAACGACCAGAAATAATGCAGCTAAGCCATCCAAGGTAAGTCCAGGTCATCCATTTGATCTAGCTGATTACCCGGCTTGAAATTTAGCAAGTTGTCCACCGCCTAAACTAATCCAACCGTCCAGATTCCCCATGCCATGTAACAATCTATCTCAGCCGTCCAAAGGAATTAAATAATATATTCAATGGCTGAAAATTCAGCAAGCTCGATCACGTACGGAAATCCAAAACAAACATCCAGAATTTCAAATCTTCCTTGTCCCATTAATTCAGCACCAATCAAGCCTTACGCAATTCAAGTCTAGGTGTTATTTCAATCCATGCATGAATCCAAGCCTTCCATATATTACGCCGTCCAATCCCAACCGTATAGAATACGTCCATTATACGCAGTCAGGCTGAATTGCGTAGTGCCTAACAACGTAGTTTCCAGCGCTATAAAAGGAAGAACAGAAAATTCCAGCAGGAGAATAATTCTTGGCAGAAAATTGGACGCAGAAATTTAAGAGAGAAAGAGAGAGAGCAAGGAGGTGGAGAGTACGGGAAAGAGGCGGACCGGCGAGTTGCGTGGAGCGGCCGACACACCATCGGGGCTTCAAACCAATAAGCTTTTTTATCTTTTCCCTTTTTAATTTTAATTGTCTTGTTTAAGATGAATTTTATTTTTTATTTTATTTTGGACTTAAACATGCTTAGCTAAACTCTAAATCTAGGGTTTAGGTTGTAGCATGCGTACAATATAGCGTGGTATGGTTTTTTTTATTTATTTTTGTTAGATATTGTTGTTAATTTAATATCTTATGATTTTGAATGCTTGCATTGTACATGGGCCCGTACTTTGGCATAATTCCATATATTAGGTGATGGAACTGAGAGGTGAAAATCTAATATACGATAATCAAGATATTAAACCTGGAAATCTAAGCCCATGAGGATAGGCATGATGACCTTGAGGAATTTCATGAACAAATCACAAAACTTAATGAATTCTAATTAACTTAATCCCATGAGAATAGGTGATTAAGAAAATTAGGATACGCCTTATAGGTTTCGAGAGAAGGTGGAAGGATAAATTAAGGTTTGTTCTCCTTTAACAAACAATATCCAGATTAAGTAATTATATCCCTACCCATTGCAAAAGACGCATGTGAAATCCTAGACCCTAGATACTCGCACTCTCGTTTTCTTTATTCGTTCTAATTTGCAATTTTCTCTTCCCATTTTTCTATTTCTTTTCCATTTTATTTACTATATTCTCTTCCACTTTTCTATTTCATTTTATATATTCTCTTTTTATTCGACACGAAAGCGTTTAAAAGCAAAATTTATAGTCCTGAATTCCCTGTGGATCGATAATTTTTATACTACCATCTACGACCCGTGCACTTGAAGTAGATTGCGAATAAGTATTTTGGCGTCGTTGCCGGGGAATTTGGCGTTGCTTTAAATTTTGTTTTTAGATACTTTCTTTGTTCTTTTCTTTTACTATTATTTTTTATTTTTTATCTATTCTTTTATCTATTTTTTGTCCATATCTATTATTATTATTATTATTATTATTATTTTTTATTTATTTTATTATTTTATTATTATTTTATTTTATTTCTTCCCTTCCATCTCTCATTCTTATTTTTTCTAAACTAGCTAGTTAATCTTTGTATGCACTCACACGCCCGAAACTTTGCAAAACGACTAGCTGAAAATCTCTTTGTTGCTAATCCTGAGATTGAATGTTCTTTTAGGAGAAGAATTTGTGTGTACAAGCAGCAATAATTTTTTCAAGACACCATGGCGGAACACAACAATCCAAACCCACCACATCAAGAGCAGGAGGAAGGCCAGGCTGAGAACAACGCTCCTCCAAGAAGGGTAACTTTTAGCAATCGGAATCGCCCAAACCCTCGAGGATTTCGATCATGCATAGTCAAACAAGAAATTGATGTAAGAAGCTTTGAATTCAATCCTGGGCTTATTCGGATGGTTCAACAAGACCAATTTGCAGGACTACTCTCTAAAAACCCGACCCGTACATATCACTAAGTTCCTGCAGCTGTGCAACACAATCAAGGTACAAAATATCCCACGTGAGGTTATCTGCCTTTAGCTTTTCCCATTTTCTCTTCGTGACAGGGCAAGCGAGTGGTTCTATTCTATGCCACCCGACACCTTTAATACATGGGATGAGCTCTCTACTGCTTTCCTGGAGAAATTCTTTCCACCCACTAAAACCAGGAAAATTCGGGACGAAATCAATCAGTTCATCCAAAAAGATGGCGAAACTCTATATGATGCGTGGGAGAGAATGAAAGATTTGCAGCGTAAGTGTCCACATCATGGCATCTCGCAGGGTGATATTATTGAAAATTTCTTTAATGGACTCAATCGACCTAGTCGAAGCGCCATCAATTCAGCCGCTGGTGGCCAATTTATGTGACTCACTGATGAGGAGGCTCTCAAACTCCTCGATGACTTGGCTCTTTATGATTCTCAATATGGCGACAGTCAAGGATCCTCTCGGCGAGGTAATGTATATGATATCGAGTCTATAAATTCTCTTCATGCTAAAATTGATCAACTTTTGCAGCAAAAGAAGCAGGAACCCACAGACCGGAATGCATCTTCTTCTCGACAAATTTCATGTGAGATCTATGGAGCTCCACACTACACGTCTAAGTATAGTTTTGCAAGCCAGGACACCAAAAGCGAGCAGGCTAATGCATTCAACAACCAGTATGATACTCGCACTTATGGTAACCCTTACTCAAATACTTATAACCCTGGAAGGAGGAACCACCCTAATTTCTCTTGGGCAAACTAGTCAAATACTCAAAACTATGCTCAAAACAATAAGCCACCTGGTTTCCTAAGAAGACCATTGAACCCTCCCTCATACCAAACTCAGCCCACGCTACCTGCACCACCTCAAGCACCATCCTTTGATACCTTGATTGACAAACTACTTGAAAAGTTGAGCAAATGAAAACCCATATTAAATTGCTTGAAAATCAAATTGCCCAACATGCCACTACCTCATCCCATAGAGACTAGGGCAAACTCCCTAGCCAACCAGAAGTAAACCCTAGGGAACAAGTGCAGGCGTTACCTTGCGGAGTGGAAAGCAGCTCGACCCACCTCAATCACCTCAAATTGACACTGAAAAGGAGACCGAGCAGGAATAGAAGCAAGAGGAGGAGCCACAACCCCAACCAGTGGTGGAGAAACTGTATGTCCCACCACCTCCTTATCAACCCCCTTTTCCCTTCCCTCAAAGGCAAAGACAGGCAAAACTTCAAAAGTAGTTTGATAAATTTATTTCAATACTCAAGGATCTATCAATCAGCGTGCCATTTATTGACATGATCTCTCAGATGCCAACTTATGCAAAATTCCTAAAGGAGATACTGTCCAATAAAAGAAAGCTCGAGGAGTATGGAATCATTGCACTCACTGGGGAGTGCAGCGCCATCTTGTAGAATAAGCTACCTGAAAAGCTAAAAGATCCTTGAAGCTTCTTTATTCCTTGTTCTATTGGGAATATCCAAATTAACAAGCCATTATGTGATCTCGGAGCCAGTGTAAGTCTGATCCCTCTCTCCATCTGTAAAAAGTTGAACATGGGCGATCCAAAACCAACTTCTATGTCTCTCCAACTGGCCGATCGATCAATCAAATTCCCAATTGGCATTCTTGAAGATGTTCCCTTGAAAGTCGGCAAACTATTTATTCTAGTCAACTTTGTAATCCTTGACATGGAGGAGGACCTCCAAATTCCAATCATTCTTGGGCGACCTTTCTTAGCCACTGCTGGAGCCATTATAAACGTCAAGAATGGTCAACTCTCACTGACAGTTGGAGATGAAAAAGTTGAATTTAACCTTTTTGAAGCAACAAAACACTCGTCAACCGATAACTCCAGCCTACGAGTCAGCGTCATTGACCCTTTGTAATCGAAGAAAAAGATGACCTGATAGAGGTATGTATCGTTCATGGTGCAACTATTGAAAATGATAACCCTGAACTTTTTGCTTGTGCAGCTCTCTTGGATGGAAACTCTCCTATCTCACATGCTTCCATCTCAACTCCTGAGAAACTAGACACAGACGCCAAACCTCTGTCCTTGACGACACCAAAGGAAGAAGCACCAAAGGTAGAAGTCAAACATCTTCCTAAAAATCTTAGATATGCATTTCTTGGCCCAAATGCTACTTATCCAGTCATAATCAATGCAAATCTTTCCGAATCCCAAACTAATGAACTATTAACTGAACTAAGAAAACATAGGAAGGCAATTGGCTACTGCATTAATGACCTACCTGGTAATAGTCCTTCTCTATGCATGCGCAGAATTCTAATAAAGGAAAATTGTAAGACAAGCATTGAACCTCAAAGGCGTCTGAATCCAAACATGAAAGAAGTGGTGAAAAAGGAAATTTTAAAACTTCTTGATGTTGGAATCATTTACCCTATTTTTTATACTAGTTGGGTAAGCCCAGTATATGTGGTACCTAAGAAAGGCGGTATGACTGTCGTGAAAAATGATAAAAATAAACTTATACCAACGAGGACAATCAAAGGTTGGCGAATGTGCATCGATTATCTCAAATTAAATATTGCCACCTGAAAGGATCATTTTCATTTTCCTTTCATTGATCAAATGCTTGAACAACTTGCCAATCACTCTTACTTTTGCTATTTGGATGGTTACTCCGGCTACTTTCAGATTCCTATTCACCCACAAGATCAAGAGAAAACCACTTTCACTTGTCCATATGGCACTTTTGCATATAGACGTATGCCTTTTGGTCTTTGTAATGCACCTGCCACTTTTCAACGATGCATGATGGCCATATTTTCTGATTACAATGAAAATATAATGGAAGTATTTATGGATGATTTTTCTGTTTATGGCTCTACATTTGAATCATGTTTATTTGTGAAACCCCGACCGTATGCGCGTCATTTCGACCGTATACGCGTCATTTTGATATTTGTAATTTTGTAATTATTTTATGAAAAAATGAAAATTCATAAATTATATTAATGGATATGTGTATTGGAGATTGAAATAATGCAATTAAGAATTTAACCCCGTGAATAGTGCACGTGAATAGTAACCAAGGACTAAGACCCATGATTAAGAGTTAATCACTTGGATTAACTTAATCACAAAAAGACAAAATAGAGATTTAATCACTACAAGAGAAAATAGCAATTCTTTTGGATATTTTAATCCAAGTTTGGATTTTTGTGGAAGAATAGGAAAAAATTCATAAATTGCAATCCGGGCATCGAAATTTGATGAAATTTTTTATGGATGGTTAAAAATTCATGATGGACATGATGAATGGGTTAAGATGTGATGAAAATCACAAATCAAAGGTCAAGATGAAGCGTCATTTAGAGATCGAAAAAGTAGCTTAACTTTAAATTGAAGCTACTTTTGACTTTTAATAAATAAATAATAAAAAATAAAAAAATAAATGCAAATACAGCTGCAATGCAGGGAGTTGCAGGGGCTGTTGACTTTTGGGGCCAAATCCAATGGCCACAAATTAATCTTATCATTAACCAACGGTTAGGATTAATTTAGCTTAATTTAATTAATTTTAAAAATAAAAAATAGGTAGAAAATAGGGCTGCAATAGGGTTTCTGGAGCAGGCCTAGGGTGGGCAGCACATGGCTCAAATCATTTTTCAAAATTAAAAAGAAATACCAATTTATAATTAAATACCTCAAAGCTAGGGGGTAAAATACAATTTTGTGAAAAATCAAAAAGTATAAATAGGGGGGCAGGGAGGATGTCCAAAGGCACTCCAAGCTTGAGGAATTCAAGCATTCCCACCCCCAAAATTCGTTTTTGGCCTTTAGAGAAAGAAGGAGAAAGTTGGAGAGAGAAAGTGTGAGAAAAAGAGGCGTATCTCCACTTCGGGTAAGCGATTTCTTTCCAAATTTCTTTTGTATGTTAAGTAAGGTAAAAACATGCTTAGATAATGCCCAAGCATGAGAAAATAAGTATGTATATAATGTTCAAATGAAATTATGCCAAAACATAAAAAATTTGGAGCGAAGATAGGGTATTTGGGAAGATAGCATATGATATGTGAAAATAATGCTCCAAAATTGATAAATTATGATTTGGGATGTATGATTATGATAAATATCATGTTGGAATAATGATATATTAATTTCATGATTTTTGGAATTAAGGATTATGCTTAAGTGAATTTATGTTGATTTTTAGTATATGGAGAAAATGATTTTTTTGGCCAAATAAATGATGATAAATTCAAAATGTATGAAATTTCCTATGATATACTAGGCATAAGGTATGTCATGGTATTTTTTATTTTTGGAAAAAATATCAATTTTTGGAACCCATGAACAGTAACCACGTCTCTGTGAACAGTAACTCGGATGAACAGTGATTGCTACAGTGATTTGATATAGTGATTTGCTACAGTAACAGCGTGATTTTGAAGAAAATTTGAGATTAATATTTAAATATAAGGATGAAAATTTTGAAGAACCTATGGATAAAAAAATATCCACATAAAGAGATAATGTCCAAATAATATAGAGCATGCATGGGAAGCAGCTTGAATAGAAGAAATGAAAATATCATTTCTCCTTGAATAGGAAAAGAAAAAGAGAAGGTTGAAGACACCTCCTAAGAAGGTAAGCAAGTTATATGTTTTGCAAATTATTTCCAAAATGCTTGAAATTGTTTGCAAGTTGCTTTATGAAATTTATTTAAGGTTGGCCATACCTATAACTGCTTTACATGAACTGAAGTTCGTTTTGCGAAATTATTTATTAAATGATTTTTATGAAATTGTTTATAATTTGCAAATATCATGCCGGCATGTGTATGAGAATGAGCATATGCACGAGGAATAGGCCTTAGTCGAGGTAGTAAGCGGACCGGATGTCCCCCTCGCTATTGCCAAGTCGCTTAATAGGCCCAGGCCGGCGGCGACCTCCCTGAAATGGGAGCATGTATGGGATGGCGCCTAACTAGCGTCGCATCCAAAGGAATGTCATGAATGCTATGCATGCATTGCATTTGCATTTTATGAAATGCATGAAAATGATTGAAAAATTATGCATAACTTGCTTACTGAGTATTATTACTCACCCATGCTTTTTCAACAACAGACAGGAAATGATGATGAAGGCAGCATGCCAACTGTTATGTAGTTTTTGATATAAATGATATTTATGTAAACTTTATATAAAGTCAACAATGATAATTTTGAGATGAAAAGGGAATATTTTTATTCCAATGAAAATGTTTATGGAATAGTTTTTTATCATAACTGTGTTATGTGAAATATATTTCAAATTGGATGAATGATGGGAATTTTCCATGTATTGATGAAAAAAAAAATCCTGCCGTGTGATCAGGGCAACAATCCTGAGTCACGTTTACCAATCAAAACGATCCCGGAGTAAGGCTTCTAGGCACCTCGGTTTGGGGCGCCACATTATCTAACCTGTCTAAGGTTTTACAGAGGTGCGAAGAAACCAACTTGGTTTTGAATTGGGAAAAGTGTCATTTTATGGTACAGGAAGGAATTGTATTAGGGCATCTAGTTTCAAGCAGAGGTATTGAGGTTGACCGGGCGAAAATAGAAGTCATTGAAAAACTACTGCCACCTAATTCGGTCAAAGAATTTGGAGTTTCCTGGGACATGCCGGTTTCTATCGATGTTTCATTAAAGATTTTTCTAAAATTGCTAAGACACTGACTAACCTGCTAAATCAAGATGTAAAATTTAATTTTTTTGATGACTGTCTAAAGTCATTTTGCAGGTTAAAAGAAACCTTGACCACTACCCCAATTATACAGCCGCCTGATTGGAGCCTACCATTTGAGATCATGTGCGATGTAAGTGATCATGCGATTGGGGCAGTTTTGGGTCAACGGAAGGACAACAAGCTAGTGGTGATCTATTATGCAAGAAAAACCCTAGATGACGCTCAAATCAACTACGCAACCACTGTAAAGGAATTATTAGTTGTTGTATTCGCTATTGATAAATTTCGTTCTTACCTTGTAGGGTCAAAGGTGATTGTCTACATGAACCACGCATCCATTCGCTATCTAATTGCCAAGAAAGATACCAAACCGAGGTTGATTCGCTGAATTTTGCTATTCCAAGAATTTGACCTTGAAATTCGAGATAAGAAAGGCACAGAGAATGTGGTAGCTGATCATCTGTCTAGACTACCATCAATTGAGAAGATTGATCTAACTAAAGATGAGCAAATTAACGAGGAATTTCCCGACGAATCCCTGCTTGCACTCAAGGAAGCGTTAATGCCCTGGTATGGAGACATTGTTAATTACTTAGTCTGTAAAGAAATTCCATCCAATTTCAGCTATCAACAGAAAAAGAGATTCATGGCGGACGTGAAATACTACATATGGGAGGACCCATACCTTTACAAGAGATGCGGCGATGGTCTAATTCGTTGATGTGTACCAAACGAGAAAATCCAAAGCATTCTTTATCACTGTCATTTTTCACCCTATGGTGGACACATGGGTCCCACCAAAACTGCAACAAAAGTCCTACAATCAGGTTTCTTCTGGCCCACTTTGTTCAAAGATGCTTGATCTTTTACACTAACCTGTGACAGGTGCCAAAGAACATGAAACATCTCAAAGCGAAACGAGATGCCACTCACAAACATTCTCGAGGTCGAACCGTTAGATGTCTGGGGCATGGATTTCATGGGACGTTTTCCATCCTCATTCAACAACCAGTACATACTTCTTGCGGTTGATTACGTAACTAGATGGGTGGAGGCGATTGCTTCTCCAACAAATGACTCATGGGTGGTTGCTAAATTCTTAAAAATCAACATTTTTTACCAGATTTGGTGTACCACGAGCAATCATAAGTGACGGAGGAAGCCACTTTTGTAATAAGCAAATGGAGTAATTGCTCAAGAAATATGGGGTCACACATAAGATCGCCACCCCATACCACCCACAAACAAGTGGCCAGGTTGAAATCTCGAACCGTGAGATTAAACACATACTTGAGAAGACGGTATCCCAATCACGGTGAGATTGGTCAAGACAACTCGATGATGCTCTTTGGGCATATCGCACCGCATTCAAAACACAGATTGGGACAACACCTTTTCGACTGGTCTATGGAAAATCATGTCACTTGCCTATTGAGCTGGAGCCCAAGGCGTACTGGGCAATCAAATTTTTAAATTTTGATATGAAATCCGCAGGAGAAAAGCGTATGCTACAACTCAATGAACTCGAGGAGATCAGACTTTCTGCCTATGAAAATTCAAGAATGTACAAGGAAAAGATAAAATTTTGGCACGACAAACACATACGACAGAAGGTAATCAAAGCAAATGATCTAGTTTTGCTATTTAACTCTCATTTTAAGTTGTTTCGAGGGAAACTAAAGTCGAGATGGTCGGGTCCTTTCAAAGTACTACAAGTGTTTCCTCATGGAGCGAGAAGATGGAGCAGTTAAAGTCAATGGGCAGCATCTCAAACCGTACTTCTTAGGGGATCAAATTCCAATAGGAGCCACCTACTCCTTCTGTGAAACCACGCCACCAATTGAGAATCTAAAGTTGAGCTGACGACTTTAAACCAAGCGCTTCTCGGGAGGCAACCCGAACTTTTCCTTTTTCTTTTAGGGGAGTTTTAGTTTTAATTTTTCTTTTATTTTCTTTTAGAATTTTGATACTTTTTTTTTAATTTGGAGTTTTATTGGTTACTTTTTCAGAGTTTACTTGGAAGGAAGCACCATGGATGAAAATTCAGTTCAACTCGCCAAAATAGGGAAGTTAACATCTCACTTTTTTTACAATTACTCCCTTTACTTTAATGGCATGATTTTCATTGAGGACAATGTCAATTTCAAGTGTGGGGTGAATGCGTTGCATTAATTTTTTCAAAATATTTCTTTCACTACCCTGATGATTATATTTTTGTCATTTTTGTCACATTTTGAAATTTTTTTTTTTGTTGAAAATTTTGGGTAATTCTTGCAGAAATTGTGATATTAGATTGATGGAGACCCCAATTTGAACTCTTGTATGTCTTATGAGTAAACCATACTTGGAATTTTAAAATCTTTGAGTTAGGAAAAGTTGAACCTTAATGAGATGTTAAATTTGTTTTTGAGCATGTACTTGTTGAAAATTCTTTGTTTTTTGTCCTGAATCACTTGATGAAACTGATATACCAAGGAACCAATTTTATTTTCTTTCAAAATCAGAATAATCCTCTCTAATTTATTAAAAGTTTTTTCTAACACACATAATTGTCATTTGAGAAGCTAGTTTTTCCCATATACATGAAAAATTTTATTCTTGTTGAAGAAATTTCCAAAGCCTAAACTCCATTTAACCAATTCATGGGCATGATTAAGGCATTTTTTTTTCATGATGAGCCTATCTTTGAAAGTATAATAGTTGTTGACTCCCATTGAGCCTGGACTTAAAAATTTTTCTAAAACACAATTCCCACGTAGTTGAATCAACTTTGAAATTGAATTCTGAGCTGAAAAGTGAAACGAGAATAAGGTTCGATCTCCTAACTATGCAAACAATGAAAATGACTTCCTAAATACCTTCAAAAATATGGTGAGGGAAATTATTGCCGGACTTGATAAAAAAAAAAAAAAAAAAGCTAAACTAAGGATAAGAACAGTCTTGAAAGAGAATGAAAGCACTAAGTGTGGGGGTAACATTATTTCCTGTTGTAAATGAGGCTCAAGTCATGTAGAGGTGGTTCAGCTTTTGAAATTTTATTTCTCGTGCCAAACCTAACCGTTGTCCTACTATGTCCTTATGATCCTATGAATTGGCTAATTGAGTTGGTAGAGGAAATTTAAATGCAAAATTTTGATTAGATGTATATGAGGTAATTTGACTGATATTTTCTGCATTTCTACAATTACTTGAATTGTTGAATGTGTGTATGGAATAGCTAGATATATGGGGAAGATATTTGATAATTGAGAGTTTATTGCGAGAGTTTTTGAACTCTTAATGATTGAAAACAAAGTAGGTGACAAGGTATACATTAGTCATGTGAGAAGGGATTGTTGACCGAGATTTTCAAAGAGTGTTATGTTTCAAATTTTTTAGTTTAATACTCTCATTAGTTTTTGATGATTGGCTAAACATTTATTTTCAATTTTTGTTCAAAGTTTTGAAATTTTGCAATCTGTCCTTAAAGTTTTTTATATTTGCTTGAGGACAAGCGAAAGTTCAAGTGTGGGGGTATTTGATAATTGGAAATTAATAATATATTTTGTAGGCATTTTATACTAATTTGGTGGGTAATTAATTGGTTTTATTGTGAAATTCGGTTTAAAGCATGTTTTTGCAACATTTGGGTATTAAATATTAATTTCAAGTTATTTAAATAATTTTTGTAATCTTTTGGCTTGAAATTGCCATGAAATTAAATGGGCTTGAGATAATTTTTATAATGATAACTCACTAATGATTTTTGATGAATTAATGGTTTAAATATTTTTATGCAGGTTTGCAAATCTTCAAGCAGTGGGGCCTACCATTTAAAGCAAGAAATTTCAAAAATAATTCCCATCCGAAATTAAATTCCAGCAAGTGGGGTCCACTAGATATTTAACATGCATCCAGACCGTCCAACCCAAGCAGAAGGTTTGCATATTCCAGCAAGTGGGGCCCACCAGAAATTCAAGGACCATCCAATCCAGGAATTTTCAGCCGTCCCAAGTTCATGCACCGTTCATCATGCTGTCCATACATTAATCCAAGCAGTCTAGAAATTCACATGGGCCCCACAAGCCATCCAATCACCGTCCAATTTATAGAGGCCACCGATCAGCAGAAAATCAACGGCCAAATTTTATCCAAGTCGTCCATTTAATATATCCAATGTCGTCCAAGTGATGCAGCAACATCCAGCCGTCCAATCCCTCCAGGCCAATCAGAAAACCAAGCTGCCCAAGATAATCTAAACCGTCCATCAACCCAGCTGTTAAGATTTTTTATTTCCATCCCAGACCGTCCATCCAGTATTTTAGCTGTCCAATTTTTTTCATGCCATCTATATTCCATCTCCACCGTCCAAAGCTAGATCTCGTGATCAGCATTTAAATCCAAATCATCAGCACCATTCAGATTTTCCAAGCTAAGCACCGTCCAAGACAGCTGTGGGGCCCGCCAGATTTTAAGCAAAGCCAAATAATTCATGTTGATTTACAGCATTCGTTTTATTTCAACACCCAACCTATTTACCGCACAAAGCCAGTCACCACCATCCATTGCAGTGGGCCCCACAAAGATCACATCTAGGGATAAAGTTCGACCGCCCATTTCAATTGCATCCACGCTGCCACCGAGCAGTTTTTTTCAACCATTCGGCAAAGATCTGCACCGTCCATCTAATGCAGTCAGCCGTCCATTTAATCAACGGCCAGAAATAATGCAGCTAAGCCATCCAAGCTAAGTCCAGGTCATCCATTTGATCTAGTTGATTAGCCGGCTTGAAATTTAGCAAGTTGTCTACCGCCCAAACTAATCCAACCATCCAGATTCCCCATGCCATGTAATAATCTATCTCAGCCATCCAAAGGAATTAAACAATATATTCAATGGCTGAAAATTCAGTAAGCTTGATCACGTCCGGAAATCCAAAATTTCAAATCTGCGTTGTCCCATTAATTCAGCACCAATCAAGCCTTACGCAATTCAAGTCTAGATGTTATTTCAATCCATGCATGAATCCAAGCCTTCCAAATATTACACCGTCCAATCCCAACCATATAGAATACGTCCATTATACGCAGGCAGGCTGAATTGTGTAGTGCCTAACAACGTAGTTTCCAGCACTATAAAAGGAAGAGCAGAAAATTCCAGGAGGAGAATAATTCTAAGCAGAAAATTGGAGGTAGAAATTTGAGAGAGAGAGAGAGAGAGAGAGAGAGAGAGCAAGGAGGTAGAGAGCACGGGAAAGAGGCAGACCGGCGAGTTATGTGGAGCGGCAACACACAATCGGGTCTTCAAACCAATAAGCTTTTCTATCTTTTCCCTTTTTCATTTTAATTGTCTTGTTTAAGATGGATTTTATTTTTTATTTTATTTTGGACTTAAACATGCTTGGCTAAACTCTAAATCTAGGGTTTAGGATGTAGCATGCGTATAAAGTAGCGTGGTATGATTTTTTAATTTATTTTTGTTGGATATTGTTGTTAATTTAATATCTTGTGATTTTGAATGCTTGCATTGTACATGGGCCCGTTCTTTGGCATAATTTCATATATTAGGTGATGGAACCGAGAGGTGGAAACCTAATATACGAAAATCAAGATATTAAACCTGAAAATCTAAGACCATGAGAATAGGCATGATGACCTTGAGGAATTCTATGAACAAACCACAGAACTTAATGAATTCTAATTAACTTAATCCCATGATTATAAGTGGTTAAGAAAATTAGGGTACGCCTTATAGGTTTCGAGAGAAGGTTGAAGGATAAATTAAGGTTTGTTCTCCATTAACAAACAATATCCAGATTAAATAATTATATCCCTACCCATTGCAAAAGACGCATGTGAAATCCTAGACCCTAGATACTCGTACTCTCGTTTTCTCTGCTCGTTCTAATTTGCAATTTTCTCTTCCCATTTTTCTATTTCTTTTCCATTTTATTTACTATATTCTCTTCCACTTTTCTATTTCATTTTATATATTCTCTTTTTATTCGACACGAAAGCGTTTAAAAGAAAAATTTATAGTTCTGAATTCTCTGTGGATCGATAATTTATATACTACAATCTACGATCCGTGAACTTGTGGTGAGATTGCGAACACCACCTCAACTTCATGAATTAAATTATGAAAATAAGTTGGAAAAATTTCTCCCCCCATTCCACCAACAGTTTCACCATAGCCTGAAGGTCCACTATTGATAAAATTTTAAAACGATTTGATCAACTAAATGAATGTCTTCTGATTTTAGGAGAACAAGTTGCACAACAAGGAACCTATCTAAATGAGAACTCTAATGAGCCTCTTAGTCACTCATGCATGGACTCTACAACTTTTTTGAAGATTATTATGAAATCATCTCAAATGACAAGGATCAAATAGAGAATGAGATGCATGTAAATGAACAAAAATAGATGCAAAACTAGGCATATTATGAAGATATTTTGAATAATGAGAATCAGGCAGAGAGTGAGGTGCAAGATTATGACAATGAACAAATTTCGAATCAGTCAAATCCTAAGGAAGTTTAAGATAAAAGCAATGAGAAAGAGATGATGATTAACCCATCCGAAGAAACAGAGATAGAAAATTCATCCATACTTTTGAGCTACACAAGCCATCATTTGTTTTCTGTAGAAAGCGGCTGAACAATGCATAAAACCTAAAGAGATGCATATTAATAATCATAACTTCAGAAAAATTCCTCTCTCATTTTATTTAGATCCTTATTTATTTACTAATATCATTTATGATCGATGCTACAAGAGGAGTTGATGGGTATCACGTCCGATAATAATCCAAATATTTACAAAGAGTGTAACTCAGAAGTGCGGGATACAACATAATAGAAATTAGAGAAAGACTCACATGAACTTATTTTTGAAAGATTGGGTATCGGTTAATGCAAGTTTAACTAGTCCGATTGAAGATATTAAATTTAATGCTGCTTGGTAGACAACCCAGGGTTTAGTTAGGGGATTATTTGTGGCGCCCCGAACCGGGGTGCCTAGAAGCCTTACTTCGGGATCTTGTCGATTAGTAAATGTGACTCAGGATTGTTGCCCTGATCACGCGACGGGTTCTTAATTGGATCTCGTCCAATTTTTTTTTTCTTTTCTTTCATCACATAAACATATACTCATCAGCATTCATAATGGACTTATCCATATCAACATAAATTATCAACTTCTAATATTATTCGTCACTTCATAATTTCATACAACCTATGTCTTTTTCACCATATCCCATTAGGGCATTTATTCATACAAAAATCTACTAACCTTTGTAGATTCCTCGTTTCCTTTAGCAACACATGCCCTTCATCTCTTGGCTTTCCCTACACCTGTCTGAGGTTGGGAAAACAAAACATGAGTCGAAACTCAATAAGCAAGTATTTTTCTTTCGTTTAAATGCATTTCTCTCCATTCGATAGAAGATACTTACCAAGTGATCAACTATCAATGGAATAGAAACCTTTTCAAAAACCATTCATAGAAACCTTTCATAAAACATATGCTTGCAAACTTAACATGTAAACCTTTTTTTCATGGACATAAAACTTCATTTCTCCAAAGACATTCTCATGTCATTAAAATATTTTCTATAAAATCTTTTTAAAACAAGCATATGCATCATGCATGACGTTTCTGTCCGTCTGGTATGTGACACTTACCAAGTGATCATCCTTCCTCCTTAGGAGAGAAATAAAATATTTTCCATAAAACCTTTTCAAAACAAAAATATGCATAATGCATTATGTTTCTGTCTGTCTGGTACGTGACAGTTACCAAGTGATCACCCTTTCCTCCTTAGGAGAGAAACTCTTTCATTAGATAGCCCACTAGCTGGGCGGCTATCCGTTCCTTCTCCCATTTCAGGGAGGGCGCCGCCGGCATTTCGCCTTTTCAAGCGACTTGGCCTATGTAGAGGGGGCCCATCTTGCAACCGCGTCCGGTCTGCATATCCTCTACAGTAGACCTAGTACATAACTCATGTGCACATTCCTTTCTCCACATTCTTATGCTAGCATGCTTTTTATAAGACTCCACAGACCCTAGTCTGTGACTTTTCCTTTTCAAAACTTGATGCTAGCATGTTATTTCAAAATAGTAAGACCTCAGCCTGTATTCACTTTTCTAACTTGAAAACTTAGCACAGCCCAAGTTAACAAGTTAATAAAAATATTTAGTGAGGATGACCAACCTTAAATAATTTTATAAATATTTAAATAACACATTTCTAAATCATTTGAAATATTTGAAGGAAACGTTTGGGAAATAGTAAATTCGAAACATTGCTAAAATGTTTATAAATAATTTTTTATTAATAAAATAATTTTGAAAAATATTTTAATATTTGAAAACAAAAGACTTTGTAAATATTTTTCTTCCTATTTCTGGGTTTTCCATGAACAAAGGATATACAAACACATAATTCATTTTTTATACGATATCATATTCTTTGTCCACATGCCACATGGGTTACTTTTATATGAAGGTAAGCTTATATGATCCTTTGGTCATTACTTTTTTAAAAAGTCGTCATTCAAATCGATTATCGGTTGGCCTTCCTTAAATCCCTTTTAAAACATTTTAATGAATCATTTTCAATTCGTTCGATAAAACCAAATATTATTTGAAAATCAAGATTTTCCTTTCTCCATCATAATGCAACGATTTCCACATTTCTCCTCATTTTCATAAGATTTTACTTATGATAAAGCAATTCCCACATATCTCAACATTTTTTCTTACTTCCATAAGGATTTGCTTATGATAAAGCAGTTCCGACACATTCCATGGTTGCAATATAAAAACGTATAAAATCATTTTTAAAAAGTTTGCCTGCTTACCTCCTCAGTCGGTGTCCTCAACCTTCTCCTTCTTTTTTCCCTATACAAGAAAAATGGATATTTTATCCATCCATTCCATGTCTTAGGTTGCTTTCCATGCTTGCTTTATAATCATTCATTACCTCAATCCTATAAAGGTTAATAAAGATACTTGGCCATTACCTCATTATATGGATTTTTATTCATAAATCCTTTAAAAATTCCATCCATATATCCTTATAAAATATAAAGAATAAATCTCTATTTTTTTCCCCAAAATCACGTTGTTCACTGTTCATAGATACTGTAGCAGATTACTGTTCATAATCACTGTTCACGATCACTGTTCTGAACATTTACTGTTCACCCGAGGTTACTGTTCACAGCAACGTGGGTTAGTGTTCATGGGTTCCAAAAATTAACAATTTTTCCAAAAATAAAAAATACCATGACATAGCTTATGTTTAGTATATTATGGAAAAATTCATAAATTTTGAATTTATCATCATTAACTTGGCTAAATAAATTATTTTCTCCATATACTGAAAATCAACATATTTTCACTTAAGCATAATCTTTAATTCCAAAAATTATGAGATTAATATATCATTATTCCAACATCATAATTATTCATCCTAAATCATCATTTATCAATATTCGAGCATTATTTACACATACCATATGCTATCTTCCCGAATGCTCTATCTTTGCTCCAAATTTTTGATGTTTTGACATAATTCTAATTAAGCATTATAACTATACTTATTTTCTCATGCTTAGGAATTATCTAAGCATGGTTTTACCCTACTTAACATCCAAAAGAAATTTGGATAGAAATCACTTATCCAAAGTGAAGATATGCTTCCTCCTTTCTCACTTTCTCTCTCTAACTTTCTCCTCTTCTTTCTCTCTAAGGCTAAAACAGGGTGGGGGTGGAAAATGCTCAAATGGAGCTAGGTTGGAATGCATTTGGATGTCCACCCCTGCCCCTATTTATAGGGTTTGATTTTTCATGAAATTGAAATTTACCCCCCCTTGCTTGAGGTATTAAATTATAAATGTATTTTTTTCTAATTTCCAAAAGGTGCATGGAGCCATGTGCAGCCCCTAGCTATTGTTCACGCCCCCCTATGGCAGCCCTATTTTTATTTATTATTTTTTATTTTTAAAATTAATTAATTTAAGCTAATTAAATCCTAGCCCTTGATTTATGATGATGATGAATGTGGACCATTGATTTTGGTCAAGGATCCCAACCACCCCCTTCTGTAGCTCTGATTTTCATTAATTATTTTTATTTTTAATTATTTAAATTTAATAGAAAGTCAAATTTATAATTAATGAAAAGTAGAGCTACTTTTTTATCTCCAAATAAAATTTCATCTTGACCTTTGATTCATAATTTTTATCAAATCTTAAACCATTCATCATGATCATCATAATATTTTGGCCATGCATAAAAAAATTCATCTCAATCTGACGTCCGGATGGCAAGTTATGAATTTTTCTTCAATTTTTTACTAAAATCTGAAATTCCATTAAAATATCAAAAAGTATTGCTATTTTGTCCTGTTGTGATTAAATCTCCTTTTTATCATTTTGTAATTAGGTTAATCTACATGATTAATTCTTAATCACGTCGGTTACTATTCACATTACTATTCATGTGCACTATTCACATGGTTTAATCCCATAATTGCATTTCTTTAACCTCTAATACTCATGTTTTCATACTCATGAATATATATTTTATTAATACATTACCCAGGATTTATAACCCTAGAATTTTATACACTTGTCTAAGATTGGGGTTTCACATTATTAGTTTCTTCTTAGTATTTTTAATTTTTTAAAGAATTTTTATGCTTTTTGAATTGGAATCTTCATTGTTATTATAGGAACTCACTCAAGAAGAATGTAGTCTAAAAATCTCGGTGCTCGATTAAGGAAGTTAACATCTAAAATTCTTGAAAACACTCACTTAATGTTAATATATAAGTTTGGTTGAATGAATTGTCCTTGACGTTGAGGATAATGCCAGATTTAAGTGTGAGGGTGTGAGGACCAGGTATTTTTATTCTATTTTTATTATAACTTTTCTCTATTTATGAGGTAACTTATGAACATGCTAGTAAGAATTTTACGATATTAATGGATACATAACATACATGGACACGACATTTAGGAGATGTATAGTGCATATGTGCATGTATGATTAGCGTTCCATTGATGGGCTCTATGACTATTGTTTCCCTCGCAGAGTAGGAGAGCCCCGACCCGACTAATTGCGACTGGACCCGACCCGAGCCCCGACCCGACTCAATGGATTCTATTAACATAAGCGGCCCGCGCTCTAGGGTTTCATTCCCATTTCGCGCCCGACCGCATTCTCTTCTCCTTCTCTTCTGGTTCTTCGTTCCTCTTCTACTTTCTCTTCCACTCAGTTCGAACCACCCGTGATCGCTTGAGGGGAAGTATACCAACTACCTTGAAGGTCATAGATCCGAGTTCAGGAAGCTCCAAGGCTCCGAATTTCTGCAGTCCACATCTAGGGTCGCTGTCTTGGGAGGGATCACGATCAAGGTAAGTAGATGTCGCCCCTTCTCGATTTAGTGATGAAATTTTACGTTAAACGCGATACGAGGCTAGAGGGAATGTATAGCTTCTAACGACTCCATGATATTAGGCGTAGAGTTCGTAACAGTTAGGGTTCATGGTGAATTTACTTTGAATGCGTGATTTCTATGATGTAAAAGACTTCTTAGCAGTTGTTATATTGTTGAAATGTGACGTGAATGATTTGCCCCAATCGAGAGTATGAATTGAAGGTTCTTTCATTTCGCACCTATCATATGTTTGATAAAATGCTTGTGTGACAGATCTACGTGTTGTATCTGAATTGTGTTGATGTTGTATGCGTGGTTTGCGATGTGTTTCATTGTCTGTTATGTATGATGCGTTATCTCAAATAGTTGGTTGTAAGGGTTGTTCATGGCCCCTGATTGACATGAGGAGAGGGTTGTTCATGGCCCTTGATGGACATGAGTAGATGATTGGTTGTGTTGGTCAATTTGTGTGTATGGTTATATGTATACGATCTTGGGAGTGGGTATTGGACCCATGTGTATTAGCTTCATCACTGTATGAGTATCCATCATTATGCTTATTTGCACTTTGTGCTAACTACTATCTACTTACTGGGTCTATTTAGACTCATATCATTGTTATTGTGGTTTTAGATCGCAGGTCAGAAGGAGAACTTAAGGATGGGACAAGTTGAAGATCAAACATGAGAGACCCTAGCACAATATGTTGATTTCAGTTCTTTTAGACTTGTGCTCTTTTGATAATCATATATGTAGACAATTACTTAGACGGATTCGTTTTGACAACTATAATGTATTTGGTATTTCAGATTGGATTATAATCCTTGTTGATGCACATATGCATGACTATTATATCTGTTTGTTGTGTAAGGAAAATATGTAATGATTTCCTTCTATATGAATGTTCTTATTATATGAAGATGCAAGTATATAAATAGGATTGAATGTTACAGATGGAAATGTAATGAATATCAGGTCATGTATTCCATATTACCCCTTGTATGTTATGGGGAGATGCTGCCGAATTTTTCTATGATTGTGTAGCGCCGTTGATTAGTTATTGAGTATTTTTATGAATGGGGCGTTACAGAGGGTGAATGTATTGCATTAGTTTTTGATTACTCATCCAATTTTTTTGAATGATTACTATATTGAATCTTCATATTTTATGGAATTTTTGTTAAATTTTGTTGAAAATACACATGAGCGCTGACTCTGGATTATTTTAGACCCTACTTCAAACTCTTATTGTTCCTCTAAGCAGACCATAATTAGAATTTCAAAAATTATGAGTAATAAAATTAATTGAATTCTAATGAGATGTTGAATTTATTTTTGAGTATGTACTTATTGAAAATACTTATAATTTTATCTGAGATCACTTGATAAAATTGATATACTAAAGAACCAATTCTATTTTCTTTCAAGATTAGAGTAATTCGCTCTAATTTGCCAAAATTATTTCTAATAACACAATTAGTTAACTAAACGAGTAGTTTTTTTCCCATGTACATGAAAATTTCATTTTGGTTGAAAGATTTCCAAAGCTAATGCTCAACTTGACTTGTTTGTAGAATGTAATTAAGGTATTCTTTCGTTTGATGAGCCTGTTTTTCATAACATTACTATTGTTCACCAATTTGAGCTTGGAATTTCTTTCTAATCTTTAATTCTCACTTTTTAAATTGCATCTACTTTAAATCTGAATTTTGAGCTAAAAAGCATAACAAGAATTAAGTTAATTATATGGCTTATGCGAACAAAAAAATAACATTGATAATGACTCCCTAAATACCCTAAAATATGGTGAGAGAAGTTGTTTGTGCAAAATAATTCTCTAGAAACTTTGAAATATGGTGAAGGGAGTTATTGCTGGACTTGGTAAAAAAATCGCTAAACCAATGGTAAGAACAAACGTGAAAAATAATAAAAAGCGGTAAGTATGTGGGTTATTTTATTTCCTGTTGCAACAAGGCTCGAATCAATTTAATGATGGTTCAATTTTTTAATCTCAATTCAGGTTTCGAACTTAACGTTGTCCCATTAAGTCTTTATGATTTTATAAACAAGTCGAGTAAGTTGGTGGAGAAAATTTAGATGCTAGAATTTGACAAGATGTATGAGAGGTAATTTGACTTTTACTTTTCTATGCTACTATCATTAAAGAACTGAAATGCTAAATGTGTGAATTGAAATAAAATGATTAAAGAGGAGAGGATCTAAGAATTAGGAGTTTTGTTGGAGATTTTTGAACTCGTAATAATTGAAAGCAGAAAAGGTAACAGTGTGGACAATGTAGAACGTGTTATAGAAGATTCAACGCGAAACGAGGTGAAACAAGTGTCAAACGTGCAAATAGGCAAATCGGGCATAGAATTGACACAAGATAATTGATGATTAGGAAGTGAAGGGTTCAAGCTATTTAAAGATGATATTTTGAAGGGCTTAAATAGTAAAATATTAATTAACAAGGTCCAAGGCATCAAATTAGCAATACAAATTTAACTATTTCAGTTCAAATTTAAAATTCTAACTTCAAACATGAAATCAAACACGTTATTCCCTTAAATAATCTCAAATTTGATTGTTAGTCATCAAAACATGAATAGGTCCTGGGTCACAAATTTTTTGATTGAGTTCACACTCACTACACATTATGGAATGCAACTTCTACATCTAGGAGACCTCAATTGAGCCAATGAATATGGTAAATAGTTTTTATAATTTTATCTCAAATTGAAACTTGTACTCAAATACCTATAATCTTGGATAGTGAAACCATCCAAAATTTTCATAGTCTAATTAGCAGCTAAACTTTCAAAACTATGTACAAACCAATAGACCACTTGGCTTTCCGCAAACAAACCAAAATCCCCTTGCTTATTGAAACTAGCCTACATTAGCTAATAGAAAGGCCCTTTTGGAAAGCCTTGTGCTTTGATACAAGAAAATTGAATAGAGAATTAAGCAATTAGCATCAAATGTTAAGTAGTTGCAGACCTACACTAAGATGCTTGAAAAATAAACCCTCAACAAGAATCCAGTTCTTTACAAAAGAATTATCGCAAGCTTCCAAGCTAACCAAAAATAAATCTAAGAGAAGAGGTACAGGTAATAACTCTTCAGAGTGGAAAGCAGCTTGAACTAGCCAGAGCAAAAGAAAAATAAGTTAACAGTAAGATTGACCAAGAATGCAGGTAAGAAAAGGAGCTCGCATGTGATCTAGGAGCTAAAGTGGAAAAGCCTTATGTTGTACCTCCATAATATCAACCTCCTTTTCCTTTCTTGCAGAGACAGATAAACTAAACTATAGAAGTAATTTGAGAAATTCATCTACACCCTAAAGAACCTATCATTAACATCCCATTCATCAATATTCTTTCTCCGGTGCTAATTTATGTCAACAAAATCTTGAAGGAAATTTTATCCAATAAATGTAGTCTTGAAGAGTATGAAATAATGTACTTACTCTTAATTTATTTTCATACTATTCCTTTTGGGTCATAATTAATGAGAATTTGATTAATTAAGATGCTTTGATTTGAATATTAATTTATTAAGCTTAGATTTTCACAAACACTCACCAATTGATGTAATTTGTGGAAAGTAAAAAAATTGCATGCAATTTCAGTGCAAAACATGGTCAATTTTTAGTGCAAAACATGATCAAATTGACAAGCCTCAATGAAAGCAGAGTTGAAATACGAATTCAAGAATTATAACTGAAGCAAAATAGTGTACAAATCGAGTTTAAACACATCGGAGGAGTTACCACGCAGTTCAAGAAAAAATAGGGCACAATTATGCAAAACTGCGTAGATCTTGGAGTCATATGGTTCAAACCATGTGGACTCCCGGCTACACAAATCAATGAGCAAATTGAACTATATGTGCAAGGGGTTGTGAGATCTCTAAATAAACACCACTTGAGAATGTCCTAGGGCATCCTAGAACATCCTTGGAACTTAGTTTGAGGTCTAGAAGCGAGATAAGGCAAAGAATATGAGACTAGGAGGGAGGTCACAAGTTGTTTGAAGCATTGAAGACACCATTGAAGCTTCCAATCAATAAACTTCTTTTTTCTTTTTTTGTAAGTTAATTGTTTTGTTTGGGATGAATTTGAGTTATAATATTCTTCTATGTTTGGATTTTATCTTAAACACGCTAGGCTAAGTCTTAACTCTAAGGTTTAGGGAGTAGCATATGTACGATACAGTGGATATTTTGGTTTTGATTTATTTAAGAAGGATATTGGTTATTAATTTAATGTCTTTTGTTCTTAATGCTTGTTTTTTCCATGGATCCACATAATGGCATGATTCCATATGTTAGGTAATAGAACCGAAAAGTGAAACTCTAATATATGATAATAAAGATGTTAAACCTAGAAATCTAAGATCACGAGCTTCTAAGATTCTCTTTCTTCTTTGTTATTGTTCTTTTTTCTCCATTATACTCTCTTGGTATTTGATAATAGTATTTAAAAGAAACATTCTAAGTCTCGAATTCTTTGTGGAATTGATATTTTATATACTACAATCTATGACCCGTGTACTTACTAAAAAATTGCAATAAGTATTTGGGTACTGTTGCTGGGGAATTTGTCGGTACTTTGGTGTCTGAGTTTAGATACTTCTCTTTCTTATTCTCTATTTCTTTTCTTTTCTTTCTCTATTCTATTCTGATTCTGTTATTCTTTCTTTTTATTATGGTGCTTTATTTTTATCATTGTATGCACCCACATACTCGATATTCATTACTAACCCTAAAATTGAATGGACTTTCAAGAGGAAAGTTCGTGAGTACCAAAAATAGCAATTCACAAAGAATAGTTAGGGAATGTAATAATCCTACCTGCCTTAACTATGGCATGCAGAAGATCAAGCGAAGAATAGTGACTCGCCAACCCTCCAAAGCCACAAGGCTTCAGGTCTTGCATCATCGAGCTTGTGATCAATGCAAAGAACCTTGAATTCAAACCAGGGCTCATCTAGATGGTTTAGCAGGACCCATTTGCAAGGCTTCCTTTGAGAACCCTACTGTACACATCACAAGGAATCCCACAAAAGTCATCTATCTTTTACTTTTTCTTTCTCTTTGTGATAGAGTGAGCGAGTGGTTATTCTCTATGCTGCCCGACTCTTTTATCATGTGGCATGAACCCTCTGCTTCATTCTTAGAGAAATGCTTTCCACTAACAAAAATTACAAAGATCAATGACAAAGTCGATCAATTTATCCAGAAAGATAGCGAGACTCTTTATGATGCATGGGACAGAATGAAAGATCTGTAGTGCAAATTTCCACATAATGGCATTCCACAAGGCGACATAATTGAGAACTTCTTCAATGGGCTCGATCGATCAATAAGAAGTGCGTTAATTCAGCTATTGGTGGCCGATCCATATGACTTACAGATAAGGAGACATTCGCACTCCTCAATGACTTGGCCCTTTACGATTCACAGGATGGTGACATCCAAGACTCCTCTTGACATGGGGGTGTGCATAAAATCGAAGTCCTTAACTCTCTGAAAGGTAAGATGGACAGATATTGTTGCGAGAGAAGAAACATGATGCTGTAGACCTGATAATTGGAAATTAATAATATATTTTGTGGGCATTTTATATCAATTTAGTGGGTAATTAATTGGTTTTAATGTGAAATTTGGTTTAAAACATGTTTTTGCAACATTTGGGTATTAAATATTACTTTCAAGATATTTAATTAATTTTTGTAATCTTTTGGCTTGAAATTACATTTTTTATTTATTGCCATGAAATTAAATGGGCTTGAGTGTGAGGACCAGGTATTTTATTTTATTTTCATTATAACCCTTCTCTATTTATGAGGTAACTTATAACATGCTAGTAGGAATTTATGATGTTAATGGATGCATAACATTTATGGACACGACATCTAGGGGATGTATGACGCATATGTGCATGTATTATGATCTTAGCGCATTGAGTATAAATTTAAAAGTGTATGATTAGCGTTCCATTATTGAGCACTATGACTATTGTTCCCCTTACAGAGTAGGTACGGGGTTTGACCTAACAGGTCAGGTTGCGGGGGTGAAGGGGCAGCGCTCCCGGAGAAATTTTTAATGATTAAGTCGTAGGAGTGGGAGAGTAAATTACTAATTGCGATTAGACCCGACCCATGCTCCGGCCCGACCCGACTCGATGAGGGTTCAGTAATAAGGGGAGCCTGCGCGCTAGGGTTCATTTTCGTCCCGCACCCGGCTATCTTTTCCTCTTCTTCCCTTCCCATTCTCTACCAAAGTCAATCCTATTATAGGAATGGCTTCAGGCACGCCTATCACGATTTTTACGGCCCAATAACCAATTTGGTCCCGAGGTAAGGAATAACCAGGTACGAGACACAACCTCATTACAAAATGCCTCTTATGAGATTTATAAAGCATCTCATTACACTACTAATCGTAATTTCTATGTCCAAAGACCTAAGGCGAGCAAGCCTAGGAAATTACTAATCAATTCAACAATCGCTCTTACTGTAATCCCTACTCTAATACCTATAACTCTGGATGGAGAAACCAACTTAATTTTTCGTTGTCAAACTAGTCAAACACTCAAAACGTTTCCTAAACCAATAAACACACTCCCATATCAAACCCAACAAGCCTTACCTACACCCAAATAAGCAGAACCTAATGAGTTCATCTTAGAAAATATCTTCTTGCTGCTTGAGAAAAATAACAAATGGATGGACCAATTACAAACACATATCAAGTTGTTTGAGAACCAAATAGCTTAGAATCCTTCGTCCTCATCTCAAAGAAATCAGGAAAAAATCCCTAGCCCGCCCGGAGTCAAACCTAGGGAGCAAGTGCAAGCAATCATTCTATGGAGTGGGAAGTAGCTTGTAAGTCTCTTCCATACTATTTATTTTGGATAATAATTGAATGAGAATTTGATTAATTGTTTAAGATTATTTGAATCATAAATGATTAATTAAGTGTAGTTTTGTGTAAACACTCACAATTGATGCAATTTGGGTAAAGTAGGAAAGTTTATGCAAATTTGAAGCCTAATTATATAGAAACAATGCATTTTAACATAAAAAATGAGCTCAACCAGGCCACACCAACGTCGATGAGCTCAAAAAATGCTTTCTGTTGACATACTGTAGCTCCCATAACTCCTCCAAGATCAAAAGTTATGGCAAATCGAAACTAGTCTACTCATTAACGTGCGTCTGTTTGAGAACTTAAAAGCTCAAGGACTAAGACCACATTTGATTTGATGATGTTGAAGATTTTAATGGAGTTAAAATGTGTGACACCCCAAACCGAGACGTCACTTCCTTACCTTAAGATCTATCGATTGGTAAATGTGAATCAGGATTGTTGCCCTGATCACGCAGCGGGTTCTTAATTGGAACTCGTCCAAATTTTTTTTCATTCATCATCATTCATATCTTTACATTCTACATCATTCATCATACAAGCGGTATTACACTTGTAATACATTTCATATTTCATTTATAACATCTCCTCATGCTTTTCTACAGTAAAACTCTCCTTAACTAAATCATCACATTTTACATCCATACATCCATACATTCAATCATTAAATCATATTGAACTTAAAATTCTAATTAAGTTCACATACACATTTACATACCTTAGCATATTCATGCTTTCCCATTCTTTATAGCCTACCTGGCTATCATCACGTACATTTCTTCTTTTGCTTAGGTTCGCAACCTCTTGAGTTTCCCAGTACCTGTTTAAGGTTTGGGAAAACAAAACGTGAGTGACAACTCAGTAAGCAAGCATTTTATCATTAGGGTAAGACTTCCTTGAAAACCTTTTTCATAAATATCTTGAACATCTTTTTCATGAGGACACTTATATGTCCTAAAACATTATCATGAAATCCTTTGTTCATGAGGACAAATCTATGTCCTTGAACATTTTCATAAAACATTCATTCTTAAAATCATTTACAAGCCACATGTGGGCTTGTTAAGGAAAAAAATATATGTTTTACCCACTTTAATTAATTTCCTTTTGTCTTGAGTGAACATTTCCAATGCTCCAAGACATTTACATAAAACCATATTTTGTTAGTGGACGTTTTACGTCCAAAATATTTTTCTCATAAATCCTTTGACAAAGAAGGACATTTTCATGTCCTAAAATATTATTCACATAGGCCTTTCTCGGCAAGGACATTTTTATGTCCAAAAATATTTTTCATCATAAAATCCTTTAGCCAAGAGACATTTGATGTCTCTAAACATTTTTCACATAGCTTCCTTTGGCAATGGACATTCATATGTCCTAAAATACCTTTCATTAAAACACTTTGGCATTGGACATTCTCATGTCCATAAACACTTTTCATTTAGGCTCTTTAATAATGGACATTCTTATGTCCAAAAACAAGTTTGACATAAATTCTTTTCATAATCCCCGTCTTGGGGCTTGTTTATAGCAAACAAGGAAAATAGAATACATAAACCATTTTCATAAATGCATTAACATGAAAATATTTCCTTTTATTCCCGTTATTTACACTTTTGTGTAAAACACCCTTTCTTTTAGGGAAATTTATGCATAATAGCTCATAAAAATCCCATTTAGGATAACTTTTTATATAAATGCTTTTATATCCCAATCTTTGGGCTTTTGAAAAGCAAAACTTATGCAAATACATTTCTCCCCATCCAGTAATGACACTTAGCAAGTGATCATGCTACCTTTTGGAAGAGAATCCTTAACAACACGCTAGCCAGGCGGCTGTTTATTTATCTTGCTCCCATCTCAGGGAGGGCGCCGCTGGCACTCCTGCCATCCCTTAGCGACTTGGCCTTATGTTGAGTGGGCCCCGGTTATCCCAACCGTGCTCTACAACCTGCCTGTTCCTTGTACTGGTGCACCGTACATTATTATGACGGACCGCAGTCCGTTTGGTTTGAAGAACCACAGACCGCAGCCCATGTCCTTTTAAACCGGGATCACAGACTGCAGCCTGCATCCATACTCACAAAAATCTTAGACCGAAGTCTATATCTTTAAAAATTATTTTCAAAAACACATCACAAACCACAGTCTGTGTCAACTTGTAAAGCGAGCGCGCCCACTTTAAACAAGTTGTTATTTGAAATCTAATTTTAGGATGACCTTCCTTAAATTCTTTTAGAAATATTTTGAGTAAAATATTTTGATAAACATCTGAAATGTTTAAAAAATAATACATCTTAAAATCCTTATAAAAGAATTTCAAAACCTTTGAATTTTCAAAATTGAACTATATATTTTCTAACATTTTCTTGGTTTCCATTTAGGGGCCTTTTGCTCACAAAAGTTATGCAATTATGCTACCCCTTCTCAACCATCCTAATAATTAAATTATTGTCTACCTATCTACTTTACCATTTTTACATAAGGGGGCTTGCATAATCTTTTGCATACCATTTAGCAACCCGAAATCAAACCATTTTATGAAATCAACATATGATGTTGATCATCCTTAAATTCCCTTCAACACATCTGTATAAACATTTTTCAAAATATTTTCATCATAGATTTCCTTATCTAAAGGAAATCAAAACTTTTCGAATATCATTTCAAAACTTATATACTATGTCCAAATTATTATTTATATTTAATTATCTTGACATAGCAAAACTAATCTTTTTCATAGATCATATTTTCTTTTTCTTTTTTTTCCTTCATAAACATAATTATTTATCACAAATTGTTGTAAAAATAATTCAAAACTTATTCACAAATGTTGTTTTGTGAAAAAGGGCAAAACTCCCTTTTTCTTATAAAATACTTTTGAAACAACATCGTAAAGAACTTGCTTGCTTATAAGCAAATTCTTAAAAACCATCGACATAAAACGTGAAATCTTTTGAAAACATTATCATGGAGAACTTGCTTACCCATAAGCAAATTTCTCAATCCATTATCATAAAGCATTGTCAATCTATGGCAACACTTGTGATAAATTCTTTATTTTAAAATCGTTGCTTGCTTCCCATGAAGCAAACCTTGAGGCTTTTCCTTAAAGCCATTATTTTCTAAAACTTGTGGCTTTGCAATAAAACCTTCATTTTCAAAACTTGTGCTTGCCCATTTATCAAAAAATAAACATAAACATTCAATCATATCAATCACATAGAAAGAAAACAACATTTTAGAAAGTTCGCTTGCTTACCTGAGATAACCTTATTCCCTTTCTTCCATTCTTTTCCTTGTCTTTGCCTAAATAAATGAAAATAATATTTCATTTATTCACATAAACTTCAAATACATAAATCCCTTAAGTTTTTAAACCTATACGTATCAATTTGGATAATTTCTACATAGGTTTCATATTTCTTTTTGATTTTTTTCTCAAACTGTCCACATATGCTGAAATCAGACGTACTGATTTCTCTAAATCTTGATTTATAATCAAATCAAGGTATTTAATTCTAAAATTTCTATAATACATCAATAAATACATGAATTAACTGTCATAAATATTTCATCATGAAATATTAACATTATATATTTATTTTTGGCATTTTCACTGTGCTGGACAGTGTTGTGAGTTTAGGGTCAGCCCTAATCACGTGAATTATGGGGTATACTTATACCCATCAAAACCTAATTTTTATTTTTTTTGTGTGATACTAAATATTTATTATATATCATCTAACTTTTCTGCCTAAAATTTCTTGCATAAAAATTATTAAAAATCATTTGGTGTGGCTGATCCTGACACCTGTTCAACCCTTTTTAGGCTGATGTTCTCAGATTTTTAATTTCCAACATAATTACCCTTTTAAGCTGAACATTTGGTCGTTCCTTAATCACCATATAATGAGATTGTAAACAAATTTTCATGGTAAAAATCTGTCGTTTACTATTTCGTTCATATTTTGGCTTATAACATCATATAACTTCCAGATTTGAAGTATAAAATCAAAATTAAAATATACTTACTTGATTAATTGGTAATCCCTCATTTGAGCACTTGAAATACCCTTCTTCTCTTCATGGTTTCTTCCCTTGGATCGTTCCATCCACTGCCCCTTTGATTTTTTATTATTTTTCTCTCCCAAACAGAAATCTGGAACGTCCACACTGCCTGCTTATATAGGCATTTATTTTTCTTTTTTTTCCTTTACAATTACTACCCAAAATGGAAGGTAAAGTTTTAAAAATTTACCCTATAGTTTACTCAAAAATTTTAAGCCACATATTTAATCATTTAATATTATTTTCGAATTTGTTTCCACAGCTATATCCAGCTTTTAAATAAAGCTGTCCACTTGGGTGGGGTCCACTTGCAGCAGCTCTTTGCACGATTTTTCCACACCATTTTACTTTAAATAATGGCCAATTAACTACCCTAGGTAATAGCCTAATTATGGGACCATTTAGCTTATTAAAAAAATTATTAAAAATTCCAAAAGCTGCTTGACCGTGCACCTCGCTCCCATGCTCCATTGCTGTCCATTAATTGATCACATCTCTACGGTCCAGATCTGATGCCTTTAGCCAAGAATTTCCACTCCAATTTAATGCAAATTTAATCCCCTTAATCCATAGTTGACTTTGGGCGTATATTTTATTAAAAAATATTTCACAAAAATCCACTTTTTGGAGCTCATAGTCGTCCACTCTATGCCTCCTCTATACTTCTCCCTTAAGCTAGTCATTAGCTTCTTAATTTCCACATTAATGTAGGGGATATTTTCATGGATTTTTTCATTTTAGATAATTCATAAAATCCATGTGTCATTATCTCCTTTTGACACCTCATTTTTGACTTTATTTATTTAATTATTTTATTCAACTTTAACATAAATGCTAATCACTTTTTGGTGCAAAAGTCAAAAGAGTTGATCCCAATTTCGTGCACCCTTAATATTAGAATGATTATCTTGATCAAACCCTTCCATAACCTTAATCGCATAATTTTAACCGTCCATTTCAAATTTCATCTCAATTCGACTTTTCTAGCTCAAGTTATGACCGTTTGAATTTTTGGACGGTGATGATCAATTTTCACCTTAATTTCATCCTTATTTTCATAATCCATCATTTCCATAAGATTAAGCACAAAATTATGTGCTTACCTTTCAATTTTCATCTTAATCCGCCTTCCCGACGTCGAGTTATGCATTTTTTACCTTAACTCCATAATTAGTATCATAATCTCCATTAATTAACCCATAATATATGAGGTAATTATCCTCAATATATTCACATTTCCTAATCTTCATTAAGTCTCTTTAATCACATTATCCCATATCGGCTTATATTGATCATTCATAATCACTTGTCCTAATCGCAATAAATCATCAATATTGCTTAGGAAAATCATTCATAATTCCACTAAATCATACATGATCCATTTTTATGTGCCAATTGCATATAAATAAACCTTACTTGGGTTTGGGTATCAAAAAATGATAATCAAGGCGGTTTAGAACGTGTCATAGAAGTTTCAAGGAGAATCGGTGCGAAATAAGCAAGAATCAGCCAAATTTGTGAATAAATTGTGCATGACTAGAACCCAACATGGTTCAGGCCATGTTCAGGCTAAGCCAACATGGCCCAGGTCGTATCCCCCTCTGGATACATAAAATCTATGCAATGCTGACTCTATGCATGAGTTCTTCCCCTGTACTATATATAACCACCTCTTGGGAACATCCTAAGGCATCCTAGAACATCCTTAGAGATATGGTTAACATCCGGGAGAGAGAAAAAGAAAAAAGTAAGAGGCAAAAAGCAAGACAACGAGTTGCTTGAGGCGTCCAAGACATCATTAGAGTTTTGAATCAATAAGTTTCCCTTCTCATCTTTCTTTTGTTTTAATTATATTCTTTGTAATGGACTTTGAATGTGATATTATCTTGTATTTGATTTTTACTATAAACATGCTAGGTTAAACTGTTGTCTACAATTTAGGATATAGCATGCGTAAAATGTAGCAGATATTGTGGTTTTGACTTATTTATTAAGGATATTGTGTGTTAATTTGATATTTTATGATTTTCATATATTAAGTGAAGGAACCGAGGGACGGAAGTTTAATATGCATTAATCAACATATTAAACCTAAAAATCTAATATCATGAGAATATGCATGATGAACTTAAGAAATTCCACAAACGCTATAGAATTAATGAATTCTAAATCAACTTAATCCCGTGAAAAAAGGTGGGTAAGAAGATTAGGGTTACTCCTTGCAGGTTTTGAGAGAAGATGTAAGGATAATTTATGGTTAGTTCTTCTTTAGTATATAAAATCTAGATTAAGTAAGCACTCCACATATCCGTTACAGAAGATGTATTCGAAACCCTAGATCCTAAGTGCACTCATCCCGTGATTTCTAATCCTCATTCTACTTTCCTAAAATTAACTTTCTTCTTTCTATTTCCTTCTTTTTCTTATCTTATTCTCTTGATTTTGGTTATAAAGTGTTTAAATCAAATATTTTAAGTCCCAAATTTTCTATAGGATCCATATTTTATGTACTACAATTTATGACCTGTGCACTTATGGAGTGATTGTAACATAGTTTGACTTACCTCAACCACCTCAAAAGAAGCTAATAAAGAGTTCGGGCAACTCTAAAAGCAAGTCGAGGAGCCACAACTCGAACTAGTGGTGGAGAAGTTGTATGTCCCACCAACACCATATTAGCCTCCTCTTCCTTTTTCTCGAAGGCAACAACTGGCTAAGCTTCAAAAAAAATTCGAGAAATTCGTCTTGACATTCAAAAATCTATCGATCAAAGTTCCTTTCATCTACATTCTCTCATAGATGTTGGCTTATGCAAAGTTTTTGAAGGTGATGCTATCGAATAAGCAAAACCTTGAGGAGTACAAAACTATAACATTCACTGAGGAGTGCAGTGCCATATTGCAAAATAAGTTGCTTGAAAAATTTAAAGATCTCAGGAGCTTCTTCATTCCCTGCGCTCTTGGGAATATACAAATTAGCAATTCACTCTATGATCTCATGGAAAACATAAGCTTGATTCCCCTCTTTGTCTATCAGAAGCATAACATGGGCAACCCAAAGCCCATCTCTATGCCTCTATAACTCGTTGATTTATTGGTTAAGTATTTGGTCAATATTATTGAAGGCATACTTCTAAAAGTCAACAAGCTTTTCATCTTGGTTGACTTTGTAGTCCTCGATAAGGAGGAGGACTGCTAGATTCTCATTATTCTTAGACAACCTTCTTCTAGTCTCATTGAGAACAAGCATTGACGTTAATAATGGCCAACTCTCTTTGATGATTGGAGATTAAAAAAATAGAATCCAATCTATCTACAATCACACAACATCCTTTGATTGAGTACTCATGTCTATGAGTTTTTGTCATCAACAACCTACTGATCGAAGAGAAAGGTGACTCAATGGAGGTTTATATCATCAAAGGTGTGACAACTGAAAATAAAAATCTAAAAATCTCTACTTGTACCGCTCTCTTGGACAAAAAGCCCTCCAATCTCATCTGTCGACAATTAAAAATGTGAGAAACTAGACAAGGAGGACACCTCATTGACTTCAACAAACCGAAGGAAGAAGTGCCCTATGCAAAATTCAAATCTCTTCCTAAAAATCTCGAGCATGCATTTCTTGGCCCCAATTCTTCCTATTCAATTATAATCAATGCAAATATTTTTGAATCTTAATCTGAAGCACTTCTAAATGAACTGAGATGACAAAGAAAAGCAATTGGCTATTGCATTAATGATCTACCTAGTATTAGCACTTCTCTATGCATGGACAAGATCCTTATGGAGGACAATTGCAAAACAAGTATTGAACCACAAAAGCATCTAAATCCGAACATGAAAGAGGTTATGAAAATGGAAATTTTGAAATTTTTGGACGCCGAAATCATCTACCCTATCTTTGGTAGCAGTTGGGTAATCCCAGTCCATGTGGTACCTAAAAAGATGATCACCAGTTGGTGGATGTGCATCGACTAATACAAATTTAACTTGGTCCTAAACTGGAAAAGTGACATTTTATGATATAAGAAGGAATTATTTTAGGTTATTTGTGTCAAACAGGGGTATTGAAGTTGATCGGGCAAAGATTAAAGTCATTGAAAATTTTTTGCCTCCCAGTTCGGTCAAATGCATTTACAGCTTTCTTGGAGATGCTAGTTTTACTGATGTTTTATTAAAGAGTTTTCTAAAGTTACTAAACTCTTGACAAACCTGCTCAACCAAGATGTGTAATTTAAATTTTCTAATGATCGTAAGAAGTCCCTTTGTGGGTTAAAAGAAACATTGACAACTGCCCCAATCATCCAACCGCCTGATTGGAACTTTCCTTTTCAAATCATGTGTAATGCAAATGACCATGCAGTCAGGGCAATCTTTTGTCAATGAAAAGACAACTAATAGGTATTGATTTATTATGAAAGAAAGACATTGGATGATGCCTAGGTGAACTACGCTACAACTGAGAAGGAACTGCTAGTCTTTGTTTTACAATTGATAAATTTAGTTCCTATCTTGTAGGTTTGAAGGTAATCCTCTACATGGACCACACGACTATTTGTTTTCCTCATGCAAAGACAAATGTCAAAGCATGGTGATTCATTAGATTTTGCTATTGTAAGAATTTGAAATTTAAATTGGGTGATAAGAAGGGCACAGAGAACGTGCAGCTGATCATTTATCAAGGCTACCACCCACTAAGGAAACAAAGATGACTAAAGATGAGCAAATCAATGAGGACTTTCCTGATGAGTGTTTGTTAGCATTGAAGGAAGTCCAACTGCCCTAGTATGGAGAATCATCAACTACATGATCTATAGAGAAATTTTGCACAACTTTAACAATCAATAGAAGAAAAGATTTCTATCAAACATGAAACACTACATCTGGGAAGACCCATACCTATACAAGAGATGTGGCGATGGTCTGATTCACCGCTGCATATCAGACAAGGAAATACAAAGCATTTTGTACCACTGTCACTCATCACCCTATGGTGGACATATGAGATCCACCAAAATTGCAGTGAAAGTCTTATGATCAGATTTTTTTTGTTTCACCAAAATTGTGATAGATGTCAAAAGATAGGAAACACCACAAGGAAAAATAAGATGTCACTCATAAACATACTCAAAATCAAACCATTTGTTGTATAGGGCATAGACTTTATGGAATCATTATCATCCTCATTTAAGAACCAGTGCATACTCTTAGCATTCGATTATGTAACCAGATAGATAAAGGTGATCGTTACTCCGACAAATGATGCACGTTTGGTCCTTAAATTCTTAAAGCATAACATCTTTACTCCATTCAATGTACCATGAGTAATCATAAGCGATGGAGGAAGTCACTTCTATAACAAATAAATAGAGCAACTACCAAAGACATATGGGGTCACACACAAGATCGCCGCCCATAAACGAGTACCCAATCTGAAATCTTGAATCGCGAGATTAAAGGTATTCTCAGGAACACAGTGTCCCACTTACGTCAAGTTTAGTCGAGGCAACTTGATGATGCTCTTTGTGCTTTCTGCACTGCATTCAAGACACCAATCAAGACAACTCTATTTCAACTTATCTATGTCTTGTCTTGCCACTTACCCATTGAACTTGAGTACAAAGCATACTGGGCAATTAAAATTTTGAATTTCAAACTGAAGACTGCAGGAGAAAGGCATCTAATACAACTCAACAAGCTCAAAGAAATCCGACTCGGCGCATATGAGAATTCAAGGATGTATAAAGAAAGAATAAAATTCAAGCACGACAAGCATATTCGAAAAAAGGTAATCCAAATAAATGATGTAGTTTTGTTATTTAACTCTCATTTTAAATTATCTCTAGTTACATTGAAGTCGCAATGGTTGAGCCCTTTCAAAGTACTGTATGTATTTCCTTATGGAACTGTTGAAATCTAGAGTGAGAAGACTAGAACATTCAAAGTCAACTGGCAACATCTCAAGCCCTACTATGCGAGAGATCAAATTCCAAAAGAAGTCATCTACTCCTCTAAAGTCACATCAATAAGTCGAGAATCGGAGAAGTCATGTGATAATTCTACAAAAGTAGGGTTATACTTTCCTATTTTTTCATCAATTTTTGAATGCTAATTGAGAATCAATACAGAGATTTGTATACAAGTTGCATTAGTTTGCATTAATTGCATTAAAATCATTTTTTTATGGTCTGAATATGAATGTATGTTGCAGTAACCTTGTCATGTGTGGAATTACCTATACATGTGGTGTTTAATACTTTTTACAAGCCTAGCTAACTTGTTAGATGATATATTTGTGGGATTCATGCTTGGAAGAGATGAGTTTAGACAAGATTTACATGTATAGCACAGTTTTTTAACCTTACTTGGGTGGAATGTTAAAATGGATAGGAATATATTACTTAACCCTGTGCAACCTTAAGTAGGTTACGGGCTAATTGATCCTGTGATACTCATTTGCATGGGAACATAGCAAGAAGATGTGGTGAAATCAGATTTGTATACCTTAGAAAGCATGTATAAATATATATGAACCTAGGTTAGTAAATCCCTTCATCAATCATTGAAATGGAAACAAATTAATATGGTTTAGAGTTAAGCATTCCTAATTTCCCATCTACTACAATCAACTTTAAGAATCTCTACTCAATTCTGCTCATTCTACTAGCCCTTAGCTCATTTCACCTTATTTTATTCTGACTGATCAATTAAACTCTCTTTCTATCAAGGGCAATTGAATTTTTAAAAGATATAATTATTTTGACCTATTCCTCATGGGATCGACACTCTATTCACTTTATATTTCGTGTACTTGCTGTATACTTGCATTAAAATGAGCATTAATTAGACATATCGCATCTCGTCAAGTTTTTGGCATCGTTGCCGAGGACTAGTGCTAAACTTATTAGTCTTTAATTTTTGTTTCCCTTTTGTATGAATCTATAAATATATTCAAATTGTATAAATTCTTTAGTTTTTATTTTTCATTCTAGTGCAGTCGAATTATTCTTTATAGGGTTCAACGCGATTGCATGCGATGGGGTCGTGAAGGAAAATATATAGCAATTCAATCCTGAACTTGAAAGAACATATTTGAGGAGTCGTAGGAGCAGAGAGGCTCGAGCTCAAAATATTCCAATGGAGCATGCAGGAGGTCAAGGAGAGAACATTAATGCAAATCACCAGGAGAACAAGTAGGTTAAGGTCCCTCAACCTCCATAGCAAGACGATTTGGACCAGCCTATCTGCAATCTCATTGCTATGGGACAAAATGCTATGCAAACTAGTATTCAATCTCCTCTTATTGACACTAACAATTTTGAGATAAAGCCCATTGTTTTCCAAATGCTACATTCCATAGGGCAGTTTGGAGGTTTGCCCTCAGAAGATCCGCATCGCCATCTCTGAAATTTCTTGCAAATCATGAACACATTTAAGCAGCATGGAGTCTTGTACAAAGCTATGAGGTTAAGAACTTTTCTATTTTCTCTAAGGGATAGGGCATCAGAGTGGTTGGACTCATTACCACCCAACTCTATTAATACTTGGAATGACTTGGCGCAAAAATTTCTTGAAATTTTTTTTCCTCCTACCAAGTTAACCAAGCTTAGAATGGATATAATTTCACTCAAGTAACATGGAGAATAGACTTTATCAGAGGCATGAGATTGATTCAAGGACCTACTTCGCAAATGTCCACATCATGGAATTCCGCCACGGGTCCAAATTCAAACATTCTTTAACGGTCTCTAAGATTCCACATGTCATATGGTAGATTCTTCATCAAATGGGTTGTTGATATGGAAAAGTCATCAGAAATCCTATGCACTGTTGGAAAACATGGCGGCAAAAACTTAGAAATTGCCTTCTGATCGAAGCAAAGGTGGTGGCCTACTTCAGTTTGATGCAGTTTCATCCATTAATGCTCACATTGATGTGTTGTCAAAGAAAATTTAGAATTTGTCTATGTCTGCCAATGTCAATGCAGTGGGGACATCCTGATCTTCAACATCAATAGAGTATTACACATGATGTGGAGAATTTGGCCACCCTTGTGATCAGTGTGGCTCCAACCTAGAGTTAGTTAATTATGTGGGCAATTTCTAAAGGAACTAAGGAAATCCATATTCCAATACTTATAATCAGCGACGGAGGAATCATCTTAATTTTTCTTAAAATAATCAAGCCAGGCCAAGTCACCCACTAGGGTTCTCACAACCACCACAGCAACAGCCCGTGAGACCATCTCTTCTTTCCCCACCACTGCGAGAAGAAAAGAAATATGATTTGGAAAATGTGCTTATACAATTTATGTAATCCCAAATTACCACAAATAAAAATTTGGAGGCATAAATAGGACAACTTGCTTTGGCAATAAATGTCACCCCAAGGCATGTTGCCGAGTGACACCGAACCGAATCCAAAAGGAAAAGGCAAGGAGCAAGTGCAAGCTATCGTTTTGAGAAACAATAAGGAATTACATGAAGTCATGCCTCCAAAGATGCCAATTGCATCAAATTCCTCTTTTCCAACAAATTCTCAAGAAGTTAGTGAAGAAGAACAAGACTCTACAGTTCCTCAAGATGACGTGCTTGACACTCCTCAAGAAATTCAAAGACTGCCCATGTCATTCCCTCAAAGGCTGGAAAAGCAGAAGAAAGATGACCAATTCAAAAAATTCCTCGAGGTATTGAAGAAATTACATATAAATATACCCTTTTGGAAGCTTTAGAAAAAGCACCCACCTTTGCTAAATTCATGAAGGACATCTTAACTAAGAAGAGGTGATTGACCGAATTTGAGACGATAACCTTATTTGAGGAGTACAGTGCCATAGTGCAGAGGAAGTTCCACTGAAGCTCAAGGATCCTAGGAGTTTCACCATCCCCTGCATTATTGAAAATCATTACTTTGGGAGAACTCTCTACGATGTTGGAGTTAGCATAAATTTAATACCCAAATCAATTTTCAAAAAACTTAGCATTGGAGAGGCAAGACCCACTATAGTTACACTACAGCTGACTGACCGATCCATGACATATGAGGAATTTCATCATTGAAGATGTATTAGTCAAGATGGATAAATTTATATTGGATAAATTTTCCTGTGAATTTCATCATTTTGGATTATGAAGAGGATTAGGACTTGCCAATCATTTTGGGTCGCCCATTCCTAGCAATTGTTAAGGCTATAATTGATTTTCAAGCCAATAAGCCAACCATGCAGGTGCAAGATGAGAAGATCACATTCATTATGTTCAAAGCAATGTAATTTCTAAGTGATCAGGATGAATGTTTTATGATCGATACAATTGATTTGGCTGTCAATTCAATTCTCAGCAAAATAAATGCCATCCATAAAAGAGCCGCCGATGCTAAAATTAAAGTCATTTCCATCTCATCTGAAATATGTGTATTAGGGAAAAGAATCAACACTCCCGGTCGTCATTATAGCTGAATGGAATTCTCTTCAAGAAGAGAAACTGCTTAGAGTGTTGCAGGATTACAAGAAAGCAATAGGATGGACTATTGTTGATATACAGGTGTGGTGCCCCCAACTCAAGGCGTCACACAAAAGCCTTATTTCAAGATCATTGTTGATTGGTAAATGTGAGTCGAGATTGTTGCCCTGATCACGCAACGGATTCTTAAATTGGGTCTCGTCCAAATTTTTTTCGTTTCATTCCTTTTCCTTCATCATTTCATTTCTTTACATTTCACTCCATTCATCTTATAAGCAACGTGTGAAACCCAGCTTCTTTTAGACAATACACATATTACCTAGGGTCGTAAACCCTAGATTTTTGTAAATAATTTTCATAATGAATAGAAATTCATGAATTATATTTGTGAATATGTGTATTAGAGATTAAAATAATGCAATTAAGGATTTAACCCATGTGAATAGTAACTCAAGGATTAAGACACGTGATTAAGAGTTAATCACTTGGATTAGCCTAATCATAAAAAGACGAAAAAGGAGATTTATGCACTAAAGGACGAAATAGCAATACTTTTTAATATTTTAAGAAAATTTTGGATTTTAGTGGAAAATAAAGAGAAAATAAAGAAAATTTCATAGATTGCAATTCGGACATCGGATTTAGATGAAATTTTTTATGGATGGTTAAAAATTTATGATAAACATAATGAATGGTTTAAGATTAATCAAGGATAATGAATTTAAGGCCAAGATCAAGTGTTGATTAAGGATCACAAAAAATCTATTTACTTTTCATTAAATAACACCATTGACTTTTATAGTGTAACTAATTTAAAATCCCCGAAGTCCACTCTCCTAGGGGCGTGAGCAAAGGGCTGGAGTTTTGCGCAATTAAATCAATGGCTTAGATCAATACATATCAAGTGAAGAATGGATGAGATTGATTTGGGATAAAAAAATGATTTTCATAAAAAAACAAAATGCATAAATGAGGATCATTGCTAGGGACATTTTTGGGGCTGCACTTGGCTCAAGAAAATGCAAGGATTTTGATAAAAAAAAAAATCATTGGTGTAGATGTGATCAATCATGGAAGATCAATGGTGGAGATTAATCACTCGTTTTTATGAAAATTTGGCATTTAATGGCAAGGATTAGCTTTAGCAACATGTGGACCACAAAATTCCACATAGAAAATTAAGGAAATTAGGAAAATGATATGGAAAATAAGGTGGCAAAATAATTGGAATTTGACCCATGGAGCTAGTGGGGGTAAAATGCAATTTGATGAAAAATCAAACACTATAAATAGAGGAGCCTTGGACATCCAAATGCACACACCCAGCTCCATTTGAGCCAAAAATCCCTTGCCCCCACACGTCCCAAGCCAAAGAGAAAGAAGGAGAGGAAGAGAGAAAGAAAGAGAGAGAAAGTGAGAAGGAGAAGAGGAGTTCTTCACTTGAGATAAGTAAATTCTTTCCAAATTTCTTTTGGATATTAAGTGGGGTAAAACCATGCTTAGATGATGCCTAAGCATAAGAAAATAAGTACAGTTATAATGCTCAAATTGAATTACGCCTAAACATCAAAAATTTGGAGCAAAGATAGAGCATTCGGGAAAATCTTGCATAAAATAAGTAAATAATGTTGGTCCCGAGTTGATGGCAATTACCCAAGAGGGGAGGGGTGAATTGGGTATTTAAAAATTTATAACTTAAACAGAAACTTTACCCCGGATTAATCTAGTCCCCTTAATGAAGAAACGAAGTTGAAAGCAATTATAATGTAGAGAGCAGAAATATAAATCAAGCACACAATATTTTTATAGTGGTTCGGGCAACCTCCCTACTCCACTCTTCCAAGCTCACACTCCTTGTGACTTGGGTTCCACTATTGTATTCTTCAAATACAATTAGAGCCACTGCTCTCTTCTAGATTCCAGCTCTAGGGGGCTTCAACACAACACAGCACAAGTAGGTGATGAGTTCCACTCCAATCACACACTACTTTGCTTACACTTGATCTTAGTTCCTCAAACTAAATCAAGTTCAATACAACAAAATGAAATAACAAAAGGAGTCTACACTTTACAGATGTGTAGAAGCAATTTGGCGCAGAGAAGAACTCGTAATGTAGACTTTGAAGATTCAGAAATGTAGCTCTTGCAATTTGAAGCAAAGTTCTTCCTCTTTGAATGGCTTGATCTCTTTAGAGCTCTTGAATATAGGAGTTAAGCACACTTAATGATTCTCAGCTACTTCCCTCGTCCACAATGAATGCCTTTTATAATTGTGGAGGGAATCCGAACGTTTGAAGGTAGGTGGAGCGCATTAAATGCGCCAACGTTCGAAAAAATTCCGACCGTTGCGACCCAAGTCGCAGGCGGAGTCGACTTCGGATGCGACTTCGCCCAAGTCGCAGATGGAGTCGACTTCGGGTGCGACTTCGCCTTCTGTTCGCGACTTCAAGTTCCAGGTCGGGTCGACTTGGGCATCGACTTGACCCAAGTCGCAAGCGGAGTCGACTTCGGTGTGCGACTTCACTTCTGCAGGAAGCTTGACGATCTTGAATACTTGGAATGCTTGGTTCCTTCATTTCCTTTTGGATCATTATTTTCTTCTTAGCTTGCTTGGCTTCTTTCTTTGATCATTTTATTCTGGAATGGCTTCACATATTTGTAGTCTTCTTGAAGAACTTGTTTTTTGATTCATCCTTCTTGCTTTCGATACTAGTCTTCATGTCATGAGTTTCTTCACCTTAAAATGTACTTGAAGCTTTTCTTTGGACTTGATAAACTTGATTTTGATAATGAGCTTGTATCCTTGATTTGGTCTTGAGAGATCTTAAGTTGATCTTGGAAATGCGCTTGAATCTGCATTTTAGACTTTGAAGAACGTCAAGTCGAACTCGGGGTCGACTTCGTCTGCGACTTCGCCCAAGTCGCAACTGGAGTCGACTTCGACTGCGACTTCGGTATACTTCTGTCCCAAATTCAACTCTGGACGGTTTTTCCCGTCTGAAGTCGATGCTGGAGTCAACTTCGTTTGCGATTTGGCTTCTCAAGTCGCAAGTGGAGTCGACTTGGCTTGCGACTTCACCTGCTCCTCTTCCCGTTTCAACTCTGGACGGATTTGGCTCTTTGAAGTCGATCTTGGAGTCGACTTGGAGAACCACTTGGCCTTCCATGCTTTATTTTCTTCAAATGTATATGCCTTAAACATTTCCACAAACATGTTAGTAGCCAAGACTTACTAAAATTGATTTGTTAATCATCAAAACATAGATTTAGCTAGTTTTCCACATATTTCCAACAAATAATGCTTTAATATTGCTAAATGATGATTTGGGTAAATGTTTATGATAGTTATGATGTTGGAAAATGATATATTAATCTCATGATTTTTGGATTTAAGGATTATTCTTAAGTGAAATTATGGTGAATTTTAGTATATGGAGAAAATGATTTAATTGGCCAAATTAATGATGATAAATTTAAAATTCATGAATTTTTGCATGATATACTAAATATAAGCTATGTCATGGTATTTTTCATTTTTTAAAAAAATTTCAATTTTTGGAACCCATGAACAGTACCCGACTCACTATGAACAGTAACCCGGATGAACACTAAACATGAACAGTAATCTGCTACGGTAATCACGAACAGTGATTTGAACAGTAACTATGAACAGTGAACAGCGTAATTTTGGAGAAAATTTGAGATTAATATTTATATTATGAATATAAGGATGGAATTTTTGTAAAACCTATGGATAAAAGAATCCGTATAAGGAGATAATGACCAAATATTATAAAGCATGCATGGGAAGCAACCTGAATGGAATGAATGAAATGCCCTTTTTCCTTGAATAGGAAAAGGGAAAGAAAAGACCGAGGACACCGACTAAAAAAGTAAGCAAGTTACATGCTTTCTAAAATGTTTCTAAGTAATTGCAAATTGTTTGCTCACGTGTTTTATGAATTATATTTAAGGATGGTCATTCCTATAATGCTTTACATGAAATGATTGCTAATTGCTTGTTAAATGCTTTTGTAAAATGTTTATGATTTATAAATATCTTGCCGGCATGTGCATGTAGATGAGCATGGTGCACGAGGAATAGGCCATAGTTGAGGTAGTAAGCGGACCAGATGTCCCCCTCTCTATCGCCAAGTTGCTTATACAGGCCCAGGCCGGCGGCGACCTCCCTACGATGGGAGCATGTATGGGATGGGCGCCTAGCTAGCGTCGCATCTAAAGGAATGTCATGAATGATATGAATGCATCGCACTTGCATTTTATGAAATGCATGAAAAAGATTGAAAAATTATGTATGGCTTGCTTACTGAGTATTATGACTCACCCATGTTTTTCAAACATCAGACAGGAAATGATGAGGAAGGTAGCATGCAAAATGACATGCAGATATCAATGTTGTATATGATAATGTTTATGTAAAGACAATGATAAAGATCTTAATACGGAAAAAATATCTTTCCCATTAGAAGAATGATGATGTTTATGTATAGACAAAAATCATAACGCTGATATGTAAAGTATATTACAAGTTGAATGGATGATGATAATTCTCCATGTATTGATGTTATATATATGTATATATATATATAAATTCTGCCATGTGATCAGGGTAACAATCCTGAGTCACGTTTACCAATCAAAAACAGTCCCGGAGTAAGGCTTCTAGGTACCCCAGTTCGGGGCGCCACACAACGATACTTTATAAATCGTCACACTTAGTATTTTAAAAATACCATTTGGTTTCCCTTTCATTCTTATACCTGTTCATAATCTTACATCCTGACAGTTGTCATCAACTATACATATCATTTATAACCTTCATCTTGCTTCCTCACATCATTGGTTATATCAACCTGGCCATGCCATAATCATATAAAATACATTCATCATCAAATATTTGATATACATAGTTGGATATACACATCTAATCATCAATTCACATAACCTTTAAAACTATCATCAAGTTTACATACGTTAACATACCTTAAACATTCTAGTCAAACCATTCCATACATTGTAGCTAATAATTATAGCACAAACATGCATACCATCTCATTTCTTTCCTCAAGTGCTCAAGTTCTTTACTTCTTGAGCTTCCCTATACCTATCTAAGGTTTGGGAAAACAAATCGTGAGTGATAACTCCGTAAGCAAGCATTTTATCTTTACACAACCATTTTCCTGTAAAACCCTTTTCATAAATATCTTTTCATATAAACCTTTTGTATGTCATGTCTGGGCTTTTCAAAGGCGATGCATATCCGTATAACCTTTTTAGATAATGTCCTTTGGTTTTAATTGGACGTTGTTATGTCCCAAAATATTTATCACATAAATTCATTTTGCCAATGGACATTTTTATTTCTTTAAAAATATTTTCCGCATAAACCATTTTGCCAATGAATATTTTTATATCCTAAAACTCTTTTCATATAAGCCATTTTTGGCAACGGACATTTTTAAATCCTAAAATATTTTTTCTTGTAAATTATTTTTTTGTAATCCCATTTTGGGTCTTGTTTAAAACAAACAAGGCATATGCATGTAATCCTTTTTCATAAATTCATTTGCATAAAAAATATTTCATTTCAACCTTGATATTTACACTTTTCGTGTAAAACATCCTATTTTTAGGGTAACTTTTTCGTATTGGCTCATAAAACCCCATTTAGGATAATCTTTTTGCATAAAAAATATCATATCCCAGTTTTCTGGGTTTTTCAAAGTAAAACATATGCAAATGCATTTCTTCCCATCAAGTAGTGACATTTACTAAGTGATCATTCTACCTTTTGGAAGAGAATCCATTATATAATAGCACGCTAGCCAACGGCCGTTCCTTGAACCTTCTCCCATCTCAGGGAGGGCACAGCTGGCCTCCTACCATCCCTTAGCGACTTGGTCATATGCAGAGTGGGCCCCGGTACATCTGCGATCATCTCTACAACTGACCTATTCATTGTTCTGGTGCACCATACATCATCATAGATGTCCACATGCTAACATGATTTCATGAAACATCACAGACCGCAGTCCGTGTCCTTTTAAATCATCTTGAAAAGTGGGCGCACCCACTTTAACATATTTGAAATCTAGTTTTAGGATGATCACCCTTAAATACTTTTAGGAATATTTTAAGTAAAATATTTTGTAAGCATTTGTAATATTTAAGAAAATAATATTTCTAAAAATGGTGCTTGTAATGAATCTTAAAATCAACATGGTAAAGAAATTTCAAAGCTTTTCAATTTTCAAGAGGAGAAGACTGTTCACACAAACATTTTCGTTGTTTCTATTTTGGGGCTTTTCGTAAGCAAAGGTTATGCAATTACATCATCTTCTTTTATACATCATAGTATCATATGATTACCCACAAATCATCCTGGTCATTATCACGTAAGGAAGAGCTTGCATACTTTTTTAATACCATTTTAGCAACAAAAATCACTTCGTTTTATACATTTAATTTATCGGTTGGCCATCCTTAAACCCTTTTTAGAAACATCTGTATAAATATTTTTAAAGCATTTTCAAAATATTTTCATTTTTAAGGGAAATCAAAACTTTTTTAATAAACCATTTCGACCAAATATGTCATTTTCAATTCATCGCTTATTTTAAGTGTCATGTCATGGAGTAAACAGTTTTGTTCTATAAATTAAATCCCTTTTTTTCCTTTCATAAACATGTTTTCTTTTCATAAAATCCTTTCGGAGTAAACTCAAAATTTGTTTGCAAATATTTCTTTGTGAAACAGTCAAAATTCCCTTTTTCTTCATAAAATCATTTGGAAATAATATATTAAAGAATGTGCTTACTTGTAAGCAATTCTTAAACTCATCAACTAAAGCATTTCCAATCATTGTTACACTTGAAATAAAATCATCATTTCAAGAAGTGTTGCTTGCTTACAATAAAGGAATCTTTGAGGCATTTCATTAGAGCCATAATTTTTGAAACTTATGCTTGCCCACTTATAAAAATTCATAAAAGCATCAACATAAAACACTTTATGAAACCCTGATCTTAGACACGTGTATAAAACCCTAGGGTTATAAATCCTAGGTAATATATTTGGAAAATGTGTTGGAAATATGTGGAAAACAAGCTAAATCTATGTTTTGATGATTAACAAATCAATTTGAGTAAGTCTTGGCTACTAACACGTTTGTGGAAATGTTTAAGGGATATACATTGAAGAACATAACGTATGGAAGGCCAAGTCGTTCCCCAAGTCAACTCCAAGATCGACTTGAAAGTGCCAAAACTGTCCAGAGTTGAAATGGGAAGAAGAGCAGGTGAAGTCGCAGGCCAAGTCGACTCCACTTGCGACTTGGGAAGCCAAGTCGCAAACGAAGTCGACTCCAGCATCGACTTCAGATGCTAAAATCACTCCAGAGTTGAATTTGGGAGAGAAGTATACCGAAGTCGCAGTTAAAGTCGACTCCAGTTGCGACTTGGGCGAAGTCACAGACGAAGTCGACCCCGAGTTCGACTTGACGTCCTTCAAAGCTCAAAGATGGAGTTTTCAGCTCATTCCAAGAATCAACTTGAGTATTCTCAAAACCAAATCAAAGGTGCAAGATCAACTTAAGTCTCTCAAGTCCAAGACAAAGCTCCAAGCATATCTCAAGATGAAGAAATTCAAGCTATGAAGACCAATCCAAGTTCAAAACAAGATGCATAAGCTTGACCAAGAAGTTATTCAAGATCATATGATTCAAGACTACTTAGATTCAAGGCTTACAAAACATGGAGCAAATAAAAGCAAAAATAATAATTCAAAAGGAAAGACATGAGAAATGCAAAAGAAATAAAGGGCATGAAGGAACAAGCATCTCGGAATTATTCAAGCTCATCAAGACAACTGCCGAAGTGAAGTCGCACACCGAAGTCGACTTCACTTGCGACTTGGGTCAAGTCGATACCCAAGTCGACCCGACCTGGAACTTGAAGTCGCTATGGAAGGCGAAGTCACACCCGAAGTCGACTCCATCTGCGACTTGGGCGAAGTCGCATCCGAAGTCGACTCCGCATGCGACTTGGGTCGCAACGGTCGGATAATTTTCGAACGTTAGCGCATTTAATGCGCACCAACCACTTTCAAACGTTCGGATTCCCTCCACAATTATAAAAGGGAGTTATTGTGGACGAGGGAAGTAGCTGAGAATCATTAAGTGTGCTTAACTCCTATATCCAAGAGCTTCAAAGAGATCAAGTCATTCAAAGAAGAAGAACTCTGCTTCAAACTGCTAGAGCTCAATCTCTGAATCTTCAAAGCCTATATTACAAGTTCTTCTCTGCGCCAAATCGCTTCTACACATCTGTAAAGTGTAGACTTCTTTTGTTATTTTGTTTAATTGTATTAAGCTTGATTTAGCTTGGGTAGCTAAGATCAAGTGTATGCAAAGTAGTGTGTGATTGGAGTGAGACTCATCACCTACTTGTGCAGTGTTTTGTTTATGCCCCCTAGAGCTGGAATCTAGAAGAGAGCAGTGGCTCTAATTGTATTGAGAGAATACAATAGTGGAACCCAAGTCATAAGGAGTGTGAGCTTGGAAGAGTGGATTAGGGAGGTTGCCTGAACCACTATAAAATCTTGTCTGCTTGATTTTATTTCTGCTCTCTACATTACATTGCTTTCCATTTCGTTTCTTCATTAAGGGGACTAGATTAATCCGGGGTAAAGTTTCTGTTTAAGTTACAAATTTTTAAATACCCAATTCACCCCTCCCCTCTTGGGTAATTGCCATCAACTCAGGGCCAACAAGTGGTATCAGAGCAAGTCTTTGAGATAAACCAAAGAGATCCAATATCATGGCATCCCAATCTACTTCCGTTCCCGCTTTTGCAGAGGGCCAATCATTTACTAGGCCACCATTGTTTGATGGGAACAATTTCGGCTATCGGAAGCTTCGAATGAAGCAACTCATCATGGCTACCGACATGGACTCTTGGATTGCAATCCAAGATGGTGTAACATTGCCTATAGATGAAAGAGCTTCCAAGTGGACCGAAGAGGAAGTAAGAACTGTAAAGAGCAATGCTAAAGCTATGAACTCACTATTTTGTGCTCTTACAGCTTCCGAATATGATCTAGTATCATCTTGTCAAACCGCTAAAGAAATATGGGATACTCTAACATCTATTTATGAAGGAACTTTTCAAGTCCAAGGGACTAGGAGAAATATTCTGATAGGAGAGTTGGAAAGCTTTAGAATGCTAGAAACAGAAAATATTTCTGAAATGTTTGCTAGATTTTTTAAGATTACTAACGCTTTGAAAGGTCTTGGAAAGGCTATCTCTGAATCCGAACAGGTCATGAAGATACTAAGAGCTCTACCGGAATCTTGGACTCCAAAGATTACGGCAATTGAAGAAGCCAAAGACCTAAATACACTAAAGCTAGAAGATCTAATTAACTCATTAATGTCACATGAGCTAATTAAGAGAAGAAACGAAGACAATCACAAAGGGAAGAAAATCATTGCGTTAAAAGCGGCACACAACTCAGAAGAGTCTACCTCCTCGTCTCATAATGATAATGAAGATATTGCACTTCTCACTCGCAAATTCCGAAAATTTGTGAGAAAAGAAAGGAACTTCAAGGACTTCAAAGAAAGAACACGAAGAGAGAAGAAGAAGGAGCCAACGAAGTGCTACAAATGCGGCGGGATAGGACACATACAAGCTCAATATCCTACGCCGGAAGAGTATCAAGAGAGGAAGGAAGGACATGAAGGCAGAAAATACCAAAGGCCAAAAGGTAGAGGCATGTACGTCAATGAAGAGATTTCATCAACAATCAGCTCCTCAACCGACGAATTTGAGGCGGCTAATTGTGCTAGAATTTGCTGCATGGCAGGGATCGAACAAGAAGAAAACTTGTTATGTTTAAACACAACTGAAGTTTTGGAAGAACAAACCATCTCAACAAAATGCACGAGCAATGAAGAGGTAACTTCCAAACCTTGCTATTCTCAATCTACTTATTCTTCTTTTCAAGAATGCCTCAAATGTGCTGAATTAGAAGAACTGCAAATTGCATATGATTCATTGTATGAAGAAATCAAAAAGCTAGGAAACAAGTTATCATTAAAGAGACAACAATGTAACTTCGTTATTATTGAAAATGGAAAACTAGCTGAAAAATCAACAAAACTAAAAGAAGAAAATGAATCATTGATAAATGAGATAGAAAAATTGAAAAAGGAGAATGAATCATTAAATGAATCATTAGAAAAGTTCTCTAATCCTGGAGAAAATGTAAAGATATTTTTGAATATGACTGCTCAAACAAATAAAAGAGGCCTTGGATATTATACTTTTGAGCAAAAAGAAAGTGACAAATCAAATGTGCCGATACTTGGGAAATATCAAACCAAAACTGCACCTATATACAAGCCACAAAGGAAAAATGTTATGTGGACTAAAAGGCCAACATTTGAACAAAAATATGCTTGAAGACCTACTCCTAGATTACCATTGGCTTGCAATTTCTGCAACAAAATGGGTCATAAAGCCTACAAGTGCAACTTTAAGAAATTATATGACCATGGTGCAAAATTAGTTTGGGTTCCAAGAAACACAAGATTTGGGCTTTCTAAATTAGAACAACAAAAATTGAATCATATTACTAACCCAAATGGACCCATAAAATGGGTACCAAAGAGATAAGATTTGGTTGTTTATTTTTCAGATATGTTTCAAGGCAAAGGCAAACAACGTATGGTTCATGGACAGCGGTTGTTCAAGGCATATGACCGGAGAAAGAAGTCTATTTCATAAACTTAAGCCTCGCAACAACGGAACGGTTGCCTTTGGTAATAACGAGAAAGGTAAAATTAAAGGTAAAGGAAACATTTACATTATTTCAAATGCATGCATGGAAGATGTTTTGTTTGTTGAAGGACTCAAGCATAACCTAATGAGTATTAGTCAATTATGTGATAAAGGATACAAGGTCGTGTTTGAATCATCTATATGTAATGTATTTAATGGAGAACATATCATGTTTAGTGGAAAAAGACATGGAAATGTATATTTGGTTTCACTTGATGAATTAGATGGTCAATGTCTAATGGCCATTGATAATGATCCATGGGTTTGGCATAAGAGGCTTGGACATATAAACATGGAAAATATAAAGACCCTATGGAAGAAGAGTTTGGTAGAAGGCTTGCTAAAGTTGAAATATGACGAAGACAAAATTTGCAAGGCATGTCAATTATCTAAACAACCTAAGATGCCCTTCTCTACCAAAAAGGAAATCTCCACCACTAGGCCACTTGAATTGCTACACATGGATCTATATGGGCCATCCGATATTTTGGTGCCATTATGACTATAAGAAGTGATCATGGTGGTGAATTTGAAAACAAACGATTCATAGAATTATGTAATGAAAAAGGAATTCATCACACATTTTCTGCACCAAGAACTCCACAACAAAATGGAGTAGTTGAAAGGAAAAATATAACTATACAAGAGATGGCTAGAACAATGCTAAATGAGAGCAAATTATCCAAGAAATTTTGGGGTGAAGCTGTAAGTACAGCTTGTCATGTTTTGAATCGAGTTACCATTAGAGCAATCTTGAAAAAGACCCCATATGAGCTATGGAAAGGAAGAAAACCAAATATCTCTTATTTTCATGCTTTTGGATGCACATGCTATGTTTTAAACAATGGAAAAATCAACTTGGGAAAATTAGATGCTAAAAGTGATGAGGCAATATTCCTTGGGTACTCATCAAATAGCAAAACATATAGAGTATTCAATAAACGAAACGAAGTGGTAGAAGAGTCCATACATGTTATTTTTGATGAAACTAACCCATGCTACAAAAGAAAATATGATTTAAGTGATGCAGATGATATAGCAAGCAATTTTGAAAAACTGCATGTGGAAAAGAAAGAAAATTCCATGGAGGAAAGGGTAAGTGAAGGTAATAATTCCTACAAACCTCCAACTGATTTAAAATTCAAACATGCACATCCAATTGAACAAATTATAGGGAATGTGTATGAAGGTGTAAAAACTAGAAGATCAAAACAAAATGTTTGTGGACAATATGCCTTTGTATCCAAGATTGAACCATCCAATATTGATCAAGCTCTTGATGATGAAAACTGGATTATAGCAATGCAAGAAAAGCTAAACCAATTTGAAAGAAACCAAGTTTGGCACCTTGTTCCTAGACCAAACGATTGTACTGTTATTGGCACCAAGTGGGTCTTTAGGAACAAATTAGATGAAAGTGGACTTGTAGTGAGAAACAAGGCTAGACTTGTGGCAAAAGGATACTCACAAGAAGAAGGAATAGATTTTGAGGAATCCTATGCCCCGGTTGCTAGATTAGAGGCAATTCGCATCTTACTAGCTTTTGCATCTCACATGAACTTTAAATTGTTTCAAATGGATGTCAAAAGTGCATTTCTGAATGGATATATAAATGAAGCGGTGTATGTAGAACAGCCACCTGGATTTGAGGAAAAAGATCAATCTAAATTTGTATACAAGTTAACCAAAGCATTATATGGATTAAAACAAGCTCCAAGGGCTTGGTATGATAGATTAAGCAAATTTCTGATTGATCATGATTTTCAAAAAGGAAAGGTAGACACCACCTTGTTTATCAAGTATAAAGAAAAGAACATATTGATCATTCAAATTTATGTTGATGATATCATTTTCGGTGCTACTAATGAAACTCTTTGTCAAGAATTTTCTGAGCTTATGCAGAAAGAATTTGAGATGAGCATGATGGGAGAGCTAAACTTCTTCCTTGGACTGCAAATCAAGCAATTAAATGAAGGAATCTTCATCAACCAGTCCAAGTATATCAAAGAAATGCTGAAGAAGTTTGGCATGGAAAATAGCAAAGGAGCAAACACGCCAATGAGCTCAACAATCAAAATCGACAAAGATGAAAAAGGGAAATTGGTTGATTTGAAATTATATAGAAGCATGATAGGATCTTTGTTGTATTTAACTGCTTCTAGGCCTGATATATTGTTTAGTGTGTGTATGTGCTCAAGATTTTAATCATGTCCAAAAGAATCACACTTGGTAGCTGTGAAAAGAATTTTCAGATACCTAGTTGACACTACCAATGTAGGACTTTGGTATCCAAAGGGCTCTAATTTTGATCTAATCGGCTACTCGGATGCGGATTTTGCCGGTTACAAAGTAGATACAAAAGCACTAGTGGAACATGTAAATTTCTTGGGAACATGTTGGTTTCATGGTTTTCAAGAAAACAAACTAGTGTTGCTCTATCTACGGCGGAAGCCGAATACATTGCCGCCGGGAGCTGTTGTGCCCAATTACTTTGGATGAAACAACAACTTAGGGACTATGACATGGATTTTAAAGATATACCCATTAAATGTGATAATACTAGTGCCATATGTTTAACTAAAAATCATGTATTACATTCTAGGACCAAACATATAGACCTTAGACATCATTTTATTAGAGATCATGTGAAAAATCATGATATATGTCTAGTATATGTAAGAACTGAGGATCAAATTGCAAATATATTCACAAAGCCCCTAGCAAAAGAAGCATTTTATAAGATTAGAAATGACATGGGAATGATTAATTTAACCTAGCACAAACTGAGGGGGAGCACATGTTTAGGGGGAGCAAACCCACCTATCTCTTTCTTCTTTTAATTAAAATTTTGATATATTGACAAAAAGGGGGAGAAGAGTAGGATTTGAGTCCCAATGACTCCAAAGGGGGAGAAGAGTAGGATATGGTTGGGGAAAAGAGTTTGAATGACTTCAACTTGAAAGTTTGCATGAGCATATGTTTGTTGGATGTTTTGAAAGTTTGCTAAGCATGTTATTTTTGCGTTATTGAAAGGTATACACTCAAATCGGTTTTGTCAATCATCAAAAAGGGGGAGATTGTTGGAAATATGTGGAAAACAAGCTAAATCTATGTTTTGATGATTAACAAATCAATTTGAGTAAGTCTTGGCTACTAACACGTTTGTGGAAATGTTTAAGGGATATACATTTGAAGAACATAAAGCATCGAAGGCCAAGTCGTTCCCCAAGTCGACTCCAAGATCGACTTGAAAGTGCCAAAACTGTCCAGAGTTGAAATGGGAAGAAGAGCAGGTGAAGTCGCAGGCCAAGTCGACTCCACTTGCGACTTGGGAAGCCAAGTCGCAAACGAAGTCGACTCCAGCATCGACTTCAGATGCTAAAATCACTCCAGAGTTGAATTTGGGAGAGAAGTATACCGAAGTCGCAGTTGAAGTCGACTACAGTTGCGACTTGGGCGAAATCGCAGACGAAGTCGATCCCGAGTTCGACTTGACGTCCTTCAAAGCTCAAAGATGGAGTTTTCAGCTCATTCCAAGAATCAACTTGAGTATTCTCAAAACCAAATCAAAGGTGCAAGATCAACTTAAGTCTCTCAAGTCCAAGACAAAGCTCCAAGCATATCTCAAGATGAAGAAATTCAAGCTATGAAGACCAATCCAAGTTCAAAACAAGATGCATAAGCTTGACCAAGAAGTTATTCAAGATCATATGATTCAAGACTACTTAGATTCAAGGCTTACAAAACATGGAGCAAATAAAAGCAAAAATAATAATTCAAAAGGAAAGACATGAGAAATGCAAAAGAAATAAAGGGCATGAAGGAACAAGCATCTCGGAATTATTCAAGCTCATCAAGACAACTGCCGAAGTGAAGTCGCACACCGAAGTCGACTTCACTTGCGACTTGGGTCAAGTCGATACCCAAGTCGACCCGACCTGGAACTTGAAGTCGCTATGGAAGGCGAAGTCACACCCGAAGTCGACTCCATCTGCGACTTGGGCGAAGTCGCATCCGAAGTCGACTCCGCATGCGACTTGGGTCGCAACGGTCGGATAATTTTCGAACGTTAGCGCATTTAATGCGCACCAACCACTTTCAAACGTTCGGATTCCCTCCACAATTATAAAAGGGAGTTATTGTGGACGAGGGAAGTAGCTGAGAATCATTAAGTGTGGTTAACTCCTATATCCAAGTGCTTCAAAGAGATCAAGCCATTCAAAGAAGAAGAACTCTGCTTCAAACTGCTAGAGCTCAATCTCTGAATCTTCAAAGCCTATATTACAAGTTCTTCTCTGCGCCAAATCGCTTCTACACATCTGTAAAGTGTAGACTTCTTTTGTTATTTCGTTTAATTGTATTAAGCTTGATTTAGCTTGGGTAGCTAAGATCAAGTGTATGCAAAGTAGTGTGTGATTGGAGTGAGACTCATCACCTACTTGTGCAGTGTGTTGTTTATGCCCCCTAGAGCTGGAATCTAGAAGAGAGCAGTGGCTCTAATTGTATTGAGAGAATATAATAGTGGAACCCAAGTCACAAGGAGTGTGAGCTTGGAAGAGTGGAGTAGGGAGGTTGCCCGAACCACTATAAAATCTTGTCTGCTTGATTTTATTTCTGCTCTCTACATTACAGTGCTTTCCATTTCGTTTCTTCATTAAGGGGACTAGATTAATCCGGGGTAAAGTTTCTGTTTAAGTTATAAATTTTTAAATACCCAATTCACCCCTCCCCTCTTGGTAATTGCCATCAACTCGGGGCCAACAAAATGTACATTCATGGGTATGAAAATATGTGGGAATAGAGGTTAAATAATTATTTATAAAATTCGGATGAATAGTGCACGTGAATAGTAACCTTGGGATTAAGACACGTGATTAAGAGTTAATCACACTTGGATTAACTTAATCACGAAAAGACAAAAAGGGAGATTTAATCACTGCATGATAAAATAACAATACTTTTTGATATTTTAATGGAATTTCGGATTTTAGTGAAAAATTGAAGAAAAATTCATAACTTGCAATCCGGACGTCGCATTTAGATGATTTTTTTATGGATGACCAAATAATTATGATGATCATGATGAATGGTTTAAAATTTTATAAAAATCATGAATCAAAGGTCAAGATGAAATGTCATTTGGAGATCAAAAAGTAGCTCTACTTTTCATTAATTATAAATTTGACTTTTTATTAAATTTAAATAATTAAAAATAAAAATAATTAATGAAAATCAGAGCTACATCAGGGGTGTGCAGGTGTAAGGGGAGCCTTTTGACTAAAATCCAATGGCCCAAATTAATCCTTATTAAAAATCAACGGCTAGGATTGAATTAGCTTAAAATAAATAATTTTAATAAATTAAAAAATCAAGGAAAATAGGGCTGCCATAGGGGGGCTGGAGCTGCTGTAGGGGGGCTGCACATGGCTCCATGCACCTTTTTAGAAATTAGAAAAAAATACATTTACAATTTAATACCTCAAGCAATGGTGGGTAAATTCCAATTTGATGAAAAATCAAATACTATAAATAGGGGGCAGGGGTGAAAGTCCAAAGGCACAACCCAGCTCTATTTTGAGCAGAAAAAATTCCTCGCCAAGCCAAAGAAGAGGAGGAGAGAAAGTTAGAGAGAGAAAGTATGAGAAGAAGAGGGATATCTCCACTTCAGGTAAGTGATTTCTATCCAAAAAAATTTTTGATGTTAAGTAGGGTAAAATCAAGCTTAGATAATGCCTAATCATGAGAAAATAAGTAAAGTTATAATGCCTAATTGGAATTATGCCAAAACATAAAAAATTTGGAGCGAATATAGAGCATTCGGGAAGATAGCATATGATATGCGTAAATAATGCTCTAAAATTGATAAATGATGATTTAGGATGAATGAATATGATAGTTATGATGTTGGAATAATGATATATTAATTTCATGATTTTTGAAATTAAGGATTATGCTTAAGTGAAATTATGTTGAATTTTATTATATAGAGAAAATGATTTATTTAGCCAAGTAATGATGATAAATTCAAAATGTATGAAATTTTCCATGATATACTAAGCATAAGCTAGGTCATGGTATTTTTTATTTTTGAAACCCATGAACAGTAACCCACGTTGCTTTGAACATTAACCTCAGGTGAACAGTAAACGTAAACAGTAATCCCATGAATAGTGATCGTGAATAGTGATGATGAACAGTAATCTGCAACAGTAGCAATGAATAGTGAATAGCGTGCTTTTGGGGAAAAAATAGAGATTTATTTTTTATATTTTATGAGGATATATGGATGGAATTTTTAAAAGATTTATGGATAAAAATCCATATAAGGAGGTAATGACCAAATATCTTTATAAAATTAACCTCTATAGTGATGAGGCATATTTTGAACTATGGATCTATTATAATTCGTGATTAATTTTAGTTTACAAAATTATATGATTTTGATTATAAAAAAAAAAAAAAAAAAAAAAAAAGAAGAAGAAGAAGAAGAAGAAATAATGAATAAATAAATAAATAAGGTTGATATTTTGTTGGCAAAAGGAAAAAATATATATGCAAAATATGTGGCCGGTCAAACAGGACGACTAAATATATATAATAATATGTATAGAAATTAATTAAGGGGGTCCTTGCCACAATTTTATTCTATTTTGTTAAGCCGTTCAGGCCTTAGAACAAGGATAACAAGAAAACAAGGAAGATGACCCGTCTCTTTGCCTGGGAAACAGAGAGACGCAAGCAAAAATGGAGTCGTTGGGAACATTTGAAAAAAAAAAAAAAAAAAAAAAAAAATCCTCTTCGGGTCGCTTGTTTCGCCGAATTCCTAACATTGAAAATTTTCAAATTTTCAGGAAGACAAAGTCATGGTTTCGTGAGTTTTCGGTTATGGCTCATTGATATAGAATCCTGGATTTGAATACGATGAGAAAGTAAGAGAGAAACACGGGAGCAGAATACCTTCAGAATCTGGGGCTCGGTGGGCGGAGGGACTTAAAGAGTTTCAAATCCCTTGTGCCGCTGGCCACACATAACGATTTGGACCCTTATATTCAGAGAATTGCTGATGGAGATGGTTCTCCTGTGCTCACTGCTAAGCCCATAATTACGATTTCATTGAGTTCGGGAACTACGCAGGGGAAGCCTAAGTTCGTTCCTTTTAATGAGGAATTACTGATGTCCACAATGCAGATATTCAGCACTTCATTCGCTTTCAGAAACAGAGAGTTCCTTATTGATAATGGAAAGGCGCTTCAGTTCATCTACAGGAGCAAGCAGTTCAAGACAAAAGGGGGCCTTGCTACGGGGACCGCCACCACGAACCTCTATCACAGTGAGCAGTTCAAGAAAACGATGAAGGACATCCAATCCCCGTGCTGCAGCCCTGACGAAGTCATCTTCGGCCCCGACTTCCAGCAGTCTTTGTGCTGCCACCTTCTCTGCGGCCTCATCTATTCGGAAGAAGTCCAGTTCGTGTCCTCCACATTCGCCTACAGCATCATTCGCGCATTCCGGACGTTCGAGCTAGTTTGGGAGGAGCTATGTTCTGATATCAGAGAAAGCGTTCTCAGTAGCAGAGTCACTGTTCCGGCCATCCGCAGTGCCGTCTCCAATATTTTGAAGCCGAATCCTGAACTGAGAGATTCCATCCATGCCAAGTGCTCGGGTTTGAGTAACTGGTATGGAGTCATCCCAGCACTTTGGCCCAATGCCAAGTACGAATACGGTATAATGACTGGATCAATGGAGCCATATCTGAAGAATTAAGGCATTACGCTAGGAACTTGTGCGGTCCTTCGCGCCGAAACATGGTTCTAGAGGAGGTTGTGCTATGGACAGAAACTATTTGGATGAGATCGTTTCCAGACGGAATGATGAAATTCCGGCAGGACCGGTGGATAGGAGTGTGCCTAGAACAAATACTCTTCCCGGAGAGAAAGCAAAAGCTGACAAAACAGAGTCATCAACGAGTCAGCAAAATCTGAAAAAATCCCAGACCGAGAGGCGGGACTTGAAAGAGATCGCAGGGAGCTTCTGGGTAGCTGCATCAGTTTTCAGCAAGAGGGAGGCACAGATCCTCTCTAAGCTTCACCATCCAAATGTAGTAGCTCTTTATGGAGTTGTTCCAGATGGAACTGAGGGATTCTCATCGGCCCATATGCAAGGCTGGTGACTTTGGACTATCAAGAATCAAGCGTAATACTCTGGTTCCAGGTGGCGTCCGAGGAACTCTCCCTTAGATGGCACCAGAATTATTGAATGGTAGCAGCAGTCGGCTGTCTCCGGCCCTTCGCGTTTTCTCTAACTCCCTCTGTTTCCGCCTTCTGCTGCTCCTGCTGTGGCTCTCCTCCTCGCGAGCACCTCGGTTGCGCTTCAGAGGCTAGGATTTTTCTGCGCTTTCGAATCTCGTTTAGCACAGAGATGGGTGAAGGCAACGGTCAGAAATCCAAGGTGGCGTGCAAGAGGAACATGGAGAAGGCGCGACATCCATGGGTCCTGAACTCCGAGGTATGAGTAAAAAGGCAACGCTTCACCAGTACGGCAACAAGGACTGCAGCTTGGCAGTTGTTGATAGCGACAAGACAAGAACAAAAATACACTATTTTGTTTTGCTGGCAGAGATTACACTCCAAGAATGAAGAAAGGAGAAAATAAAAATACGCGATGACAAGTCCCGCGGAATGCGAGCAAGCCGCAAGGGACGATCCCTTACAACACAACCGTGGAATCCAGTTCCGCGGAGGGATTACCTGTCACTTGAATTATGTCAGCCGCAGAACTCGAGATGGGTGAGAACGAGCCCACGCCTAATGCTTTATCTCATGCGGAAGCAAAAGATGCATCAAGTTCCGCAGCTGAACAACTATTCCGCGGGGACAAATCACGCGGTAGCCAAGCCGCGGAACTCCTCACCAAACACAGAAGGAGACACGTGGCTGAGTGGTCACTCGAATTATGAGAATTGCTTTGGTTCCGCGCACAGGAAGTTCCGCATGAACATTTTTAACCGCGGAACTGTATCGCTAAGCCTATAAATAAAGGAGCAGGCATCCATTTCAACAGGAGGACGACAACGAGAACTTGAGCGTGACAGAACGGAAGGAAAACGGCGAAGACGAGAGAAGGAGTTCTCTCGCGCTCAAGGAGAAGAGAGCGTGAGTTCTCCACAGATATATATATATATATATATTTTTTTTCTTTTAGTTAAAAAAAAAAAGAGGAGAGTTTCTTTCTTATATTATATATATATATATATCTATATATACATATTTATTATTTCCAAAAACTACTTTTCCCAACGTGGATACTCCCCGACTGGCGGGTTGAATTGACACACGGGTTAAGTATATTTTCCCCTTTTGAAAATAAAATAAAATATATATATGTATATTATATATATATAAAAATATATATATCTATATATACATATATATTATTTTCAAAAACTACTTTTCCTAACGTGGATACTCCCCGACTGGCGGGTTGAATTGACACACGGGTTAAGTATACTTTCTCTTTTAAAAATAAAATAAAAATATATATGTGTATATTATATATATAAATATATATATATACATATATATTATTTTCAAAAACTACTTTTCCCAACGTGGATACTCGCCGACTGGCGGGTTGAATTGACACACGGGTTAAGTATATTTTCTCTCTTAAAAATAAAATAAAAATATATATGTGTATATTATATATATAAATATATATATATACATATATATTATTTTCAAAAACTACTTTTCCCAACGTGGATACTCGCCGACTGGCGGGTTGAATTGACACACGGGTTAAGTATATTTTCTCTCTTAAAAATAAAATAAAAATATATATGTGTATATTATATATATAAATATATATATATACATATATATTATTTTCAAAAACTACTTTTCCCAACGTGGATACTCCCCGACTGGCGGGTTGAATTGACACACGGGTTAAGTATATTTTCTCTCTTAAAAATAAAATAAAAATATATATGTGTTATATTATATATATAGATATATATATATATATAAATATATATTATTTTCAAAAACTACTTTTCCTAACGTGGATACTCCCCGACTGGCGGGTTGAATTGACACACGGGTTAAGTATATTTTCTCTCTTAAAAATAAAATAAAAATATATGTGTTATATTATATATATAGATATATATATATATACATATTTATTATTTCAAAAAAAAAAAAAAACTACTTTTCCTAACGTGGATACTCCCCGACTGGCGGGTTGAATTGACACACGGGTTAAGTATATTTTCTCTCTTAAAAATAAAATAAAATAATATATGTGTTATATATATAGATATATATATATATATACATATATGTTATTTTCAAAAAAACTACTTTTCCTAACGTGGATACTCCCCGACTGGCGGGTTGAATTGACACACGGGTTAAGTATATTTTCCCCTTTTAAAAATAAAATAAAAATATATATGTGTATATTATATATATAAATATATATATATACATATATATTATTTTCAAAAACTACTTTTCCCAACGTGGATACTTCCCGGCTGGCGGGTTGAATTGACACGTGAGATAAGTATATTTTCTCCTTCAAAAATAAAAATAAATATATGAGTATTTTCTATAAAAATATATCAAAATACACATATATATTCAAAGACATCCAAAAATCAATATTTTGATAGATGGCCCGAAACCCTTCAAAAAGCCTAAGGTGGCTCAAAACTTTTCAAAAAGCCCATGATGGCTCAAAAACTCTCCAAAAAGCCCAAGATGGCTCAAAAACTTTTCAAAAAGCCCAAGATGGCCCAAAAATCTCCAAAAAGCCCAGGATGGCTCAAAACCCTCCAAAAAGCCCAAGATGGCTAAAAACTCTCCAAAAAGTCCAAGATGGCTCAAAAATCTCCACAAAGCCCAAGACGGCTAAAAACTTTTCAAAAAGCCCAAGATGACTCAAAACTCTCCAAAAAGCCCAAGATGGCTCAAAAATCTTCAAAAAGCCCAAGATGGCTCAAAACTCTCCAAAGAGCCCAAGATGGCTCAAAACTTTCCAAAAAGCCCAAGAAGGCCCAAACTCTTTTCAACAAGCCCAATTGGGCCCAAACCTTTTCAATTGGTCAAAAATGACCCAAACATATTTTTTAAATTCGGTTGAATCCATTTCTTGGTAAAACCACCCAATTGTTCAATCCAGAGGCTGAATGCGGGAGACGCTGGTTTCTTGTACAAGTATAGAAGCTGAAAGCGGGACACGCTGGTCTGCTGTGTAAATCCAGAAGCTAAGAACGCACTTAGTTTGCTGTGTAAGGTCACTAGTGTAGCCGACGGGCCCCTCACTAGTTCCCAAAACCGAGTCATCGCTGGTCGACGGGCTAAGCGTAAACTCACATTTAAGACATGGCGCGTGGCGTCATGTACCTCACATTTAAGTCATGGCGCGCGGCGTCATATACCTCATATTTAAGACATGGCGCATGGCGTCATATACCTCACATTCGAGTCACGGCGCGGGGCGAAGTGTACTCATTTATCTTTATATTTTTGTTAGACACGATTTTTCGTGCACTTGTAAAGACGTAGAAGGATCTTCTACGCACTTCATTATTATTAAGCATTTTTTTTTATGGACCATTGTATTCAGCTCTTTTAATCAAGGGTTTTCTCGTTAGAGATGTAAAATCAGAATGTGGAACACAATGCAAAATATTTCTGTGATATACTTTTCGGACTCGGTTAAAGAATTGGATGCTTTAAAATTTTGCTGGGGAATTAATTAAGCATTTATTTCCAAAGTCGTAGGAAAACAATTTTATCTTTAACCAAGTGTATGAATGATTTTTCTCACGAGGCCGGAACAAATGGTGAACCCGACGTGAAACATTCTCCCTTCATCTTTAAGAGCTGAAAACTATGGTCTTTATATGCTTATTTAATTTTTCACTGTTAATGCTTTGAAATGCTCCTTTGCAGATTTCATGGCGCATTCGATGGCTTTTGGATTTTTGCCTAATGGTGGTTTTGTCATTTCTAAGCCAGACCACATGGATGCGGCTATCCCGCATCATTTTATTCGTGTACCAGAGAAGCCGGAGCACCGTGTCTATCGACACGTTGACTACTCTCCTGCAGCAATCAAGCAAGGAAGAGACCGATCTGCACTTCTCAAGGAGCCTCTTATTGTTCAAGGCTCGAAGACCACTCATATTCGACAAACAAAGTCTCTGCAGGCGCCAATCCGAATGGGCACACCTGCTCTACGGTCAAACTATGCCGAAAAGTCTGCCCGTAGGCTTGCTGCACCAGCCCAACCAGCAGCACGACAGCCTGCAGGACAACCTGTCTTGTGGTCCCATTCCATGAAAAGGCCCGCAAGACGATCTACTGCAACCCGGCTAGCGCCAACTGGCCAACCAGAAGCCAATGTTCCCCGAAAAGGGGGCAAAACTGTGCCAAATCCTGTTCAATGCGCCATCACTCGCCAATTTGGTCGGGCTGCCTCAAGGGTTGTTGACCTAGCCCCCCGACTTAACCAAAGTGACACCCAAGAGCGGAAGGAGTCAAGAAGACAAACCAAGTTTTCTCAGCTGGAGGCTCCATTGGCCGATGGAGGGGACGACCAATTCAAGCCGCAAGGACCTATTATTGTCCGATCCGGTTTAGGCACATTGCGATTCGTCATCCCTGATCCGACACATTCGCCCCATCAGTCAACAAATGCTCCATCTAGCTCACGAGCTAGAGTCAAATCTCCAGGTCACTATGAGACTGCCAACATAGTGACGGTTCCTCATCATGCATCAAGGAAACCAAGGAGAAAAGCGCAGCAGAAAAAGCAGTTCGGGAAAACAACTTCCCGGTTAAACTTGAAGGCTTCGCCACCACTGCCGCCAGGATCAAGGTATAGGCTATTTTCACACCCCCGACAAAGGGGTAGGCCGCAGAAGAAGCCACTGCAGAGCGCTCACAAATTAAGAGCGTCCCAAAAGCCAAGGCTCTTTAACGGGTGGCAGTATCCCCAGAGGCGCCATACGACGTATCCACGTTCGGTGCTCAGGCTGATCCCTAATTTCATACACAAAAATCAATTCGCCTCATTAATCAGACTGAGGGAGGATATGACTTATGCGCCTGTCGTGGCCCCGTCTCGAGAAAAGCACCGAATGTCGCACCCCAAAAGAGAAGCTAAAAGGAGGAGACATCTCCTCCAAACGACGGAAGTCAACATGGTAGACCTCACCCAGCCAAGCACTTCCAAAGCATCGGAGATGTTAACCCGGTCAAGGGCAGCCGCAATGCCCATTACGCCGCCATTCTGTAGCCTCTCTCATCCTGAAGGGGTCAGGGCCGCTCTCCCAAGAGGTCAATTTGAAGCCTCTTACATGGTGGGCGAAGAAGAAGAGGTTCTTACACCCAAGTCTCAGCTCATTCATGACCTCCGGGAGGAGATTAAGAGTATGAAACGGGCTATGGAAACTCAAGGCAACAAGACATCAGGTTCCCATCAACCACCATCACCAAGGAACCGTCAATCGGTCCATCAGCCAGAGAAACCAGTCAGGCAGCGGACCGAGGAAGATGAAAATGCAGAATTGGAGCCAGGCTTTCTGCAGTTCAATAACCTACGTATCAATACCCCTCGAACGCAAGACGCACGGGTAAACACACCCATGGGGTCTCCACCCAGGTATATTGCACAGAAGGAGATGGTACATCAGCTTGTGGCCGAATGCCTTCGTCGACAGGCACCTCAACTCACTGGGGTCCCTACAACGACAATCAACAGGCCTTATCCCCCAGAGGTTGAAGCGGAGCTCCTACCTAGAGATTTGAAGCCACCAAAAATCCAATTCGATGGGACTGGGAGCGCGTTAAAGCACCTGGCATCATTCCACTATGCCATGGGCAATTGGGCGCACCATTCAAATTTTTGTCTTCGAATGTTTCCCAATACTCTTTCCGGTGATGCTTTCCAGTGGTACATATCTCTCCCAATCGGCTCAGTCCAAACATGAGAAGAGATGAAAGAAATGTTCATCTCCCGATTCGTTGATACCACACGAGAAGTACAACTATCGGAATTATCTACCTTGTCCCAAAAGAAGGACGAGCCGGTTGAAGACTACATCACTAGATGGCAAAGGGCCGCTAATCGATGTCAAGCACCCCTCTCTCAAGCAATGAAGGTCAATCTTTGCCGAAATGGCATCAAGACGGAAATCTCGTTGCTGATGAATGAACAGCTAAGTACATTTCAGGCCCTAGCTACAGAAAGAAGGAGTCATCCACAACTACTATGTTCAAGAAGAAGAAAACTGGAGAAACCTCTGCAAACACTACAGAGGTTAAGAAGCAGCCAGATAAAGCAAAGCCGCCTGTAAAAGAGAAGCCTGCAAGACCCTTCCGAAGGGAAGAAATCCAATATGCCTTTGGGGAAGATGACGTGGAGACGCTATTCCAGCACCTCATGTCAACCGGGCTATTCGAGTTGCCCGCCCCAAAAAGGCCAGAAGAAGTTGGACGCACTTCTCACCAGCAATATTGCAGTTACCACCGATATGTCGGTCACCCCACTAAGAAGTGTTGGGATCTCCAAGCAATATTGCAAGATTACATCGACAAGGGGGTTATAAAACTCAGTCCTCCAGCGCAAGCTTCATCAAATGTTGTGACAATTGAGATAGCAGAAAAGGGTGATTGGGAAGTGGTTCGAAAACCACCAAGCCTAAGACGGACAAAAAGATGTCTCAAAGATTTATGCAGAAAAGACAAAAGAATAAGGGATAAGGCCATTCTCCCTTTCTTCTCAAGGCTTTTGAGGCAATCCTCACGGGTGCAACCATTCATGATCATGGACTTTTTGCAGCCCGAGTTGCTACTCCCATTCTATCGACGGCTTGCTGGAAGATCACCTCGACCAGAAAAAGAAAGATACATTCTCGAGGAGTTACCAAATACAACTCCATGTGAGAACGGTCTGTTTTGGGACCGAGATAGCAACAACGGAGAAATCGAAACTTGCTATCATATAAATGCGTCTGCATCCAAGCCTGCAAAGCGGCGAAGAACTGCCTCAGTGCTCATCCCTAACTACACCAAGTTTGAAGTTGGGATGTCACCGGTAAACCATATCATCACGTATTTGCGAGAATCTCGGCTTTTGCCAGCATCTTGGGAAACCAGAGTGGAATACTTTCGGTACTCACTGGGGGAATCAATGATGTCTTGGTACCAAGATAATCATATCGAAGAAATTACCGAGTGGGTCATCTTGATAGATGCGTTCTTGGTCCGCTTCCTGTCAAGACAAAGAGAGCAGTTCCCTAGTAATTACTTGAGGGAAATACAATACAGTCAAGAATCTACTGCTCATTATGTAAATTATCTCAGAGACAGTACATGGAGTGATCCCTTGGCCATATGGTTGCCTGAACCTGAAATGGTCACGAAGTACCTTTCGGATGCGGTATGCCCTCCGGCTGACAATGGGTACAAGACCTTTGGAGCTAAAACTTTCATAAAGGCAATCCGATGGGTCAGCAACGAAGGCTTCAAACAAGAGGCAATCTTTAGCGACGCTGAAGGTTTTGGGAGGACAAATCAACTCCAAGTTCTGCATGTGCTGCAGTTAAACGATGCGCCCATTCTTCGAGTGTTCCCTTTCTTAACTAGGGAGTTAAGCTATGATTGGCCGCATATTCAGTTATTCCATGAGAATCATAAGTACGCATTGCCGCACTTGTTCGATTATTCACTGACGGTCTGTCAAATGGGGCAAACAGAAGAGTTTGCACTCGGGCACTTTGTTTTGAGCTTGGCCCATGACAGTTGTGCCCTTCTCTGGATCTCCTCGCTCCCCGAAGAAGCATTTGGTTCTTGGGAAGAGTTCGTTGATATGTTTATCCTGAGATTCCACGAATATGAGACAGAGTTCCCTCCAGAGATGATAGAAGTTATGCACCCCCTATCAGGAGAATCTCAGTACGACTACATCTTGAGATGGATAAACTGCAGAATAATCAACCAAAAATTCGACAAAGAAGAAATCATGGTTCATCAGTGCATCAAGTCAATGAGTGGGTATTTTTTTGAAATCCCAAAAATGCAGCCATTTTTCTCAGATGTACTACAGACATTGGCTACAAATATTCAGGACTCTGCCTCCTGCAATATGGTGCAAGTTGAAGAGGATGTTCTCGCAATTCTTCGATCTGGTCGAATCACACCAGAAAATAAGGGTAAAGCCCCGATACAAGAAAATCGTACTCAGCCAGAACAGCACATACCAGCCGATCATCGAAAATCCTCAGTAAGCTATGATGTCCTTGGACACTTGAAGCGACTCCCTGCTCGACTCAGTATTTACGATGCCTTGCAGTTGTCGCAAGAAGCCAGGGATGCACTGGTGAGTGCTCTGACAGATGAAAATGTCCGTCTTGCTTACCTGGTCGACGCCGCTGAATGTGATGAGGTTATTTCATTCACCGATGAGGATATGTTGCTTGGAGACGTTAATCACAACCGACCCTTATATGTTACGGGCAACCTGGGCGGTGAACTGGTCAACAGAATCATGATCGATGCCGGGTCTGCAATTAATATCCTGCCCCTTCGAACACTCAGAAGGATCGGAATTTCTCCATCAGCGTTAAAAGACACTAGTGTGGTGATTCACGGGTTTAATCAAGGGACTCAAAAGGCCATGGGCCTAATTGAGTTGGAACTAAGCATAGAAGATTTCTGCACCGAAATCCCGTGCTTTGTGATTAATGCCCCGACCTCATATAACTTGCTGTTAGGAAGGCCTTGGCTCCACAGTAATAAGATCATCGCATCAACGGTGCATCAATGCTTCAAGTACTGCAAGGATGGAGTCGAAAAAAGGATTTTTGCTGACCATAAACCATTCGCAACGGCGGAATCATTTTACTCTGATGCTAAGTATTATGACTTGGCATCTGCTGTCAACACATCAATAAAAGCAGTAGAAGCGACCACACACGAAGGTCAGCAGGAGGTATCTCAGGCTCCCCCCGCCCCAGTAAGCACAGACATATTCTCAAAGGGTGAGAAGATGGAAGGTCAAGGTCATGGTCGAGGGCGCGGTCATGGACGAGGAGCGACAGAACCAAGGGCTCAATTTCAAACCAAATTTGAAAATATGAGCCTCGATCCAGTACATCCACTACCACGACAACGACAGGGGGCAACAATACCACCTCCTACCAGCTATAGCAACACTGCTGCAGGATCACGGTTCTACTTGGACCTCGAAGTCCTGAAAAAGGTTGCTAAACCGCCTCGAGCCAATTTCCCTAGGTTTGAGGTGGATCTGGAAGCTCTTCGAAGATTCCGGAATCAGGCCAATGAGGAAGCCAAGTCACTTTGCTGTGAGAGTGACGGAATGGCCACTGAGGCCGCTCACCAAAATCAAAAACCTAAGGAAACGCTCGATGAGGTTTTAGCAATGCTCGTGGGGTTTAATGTGTCTGCTCCAAGTGTGCAGGAACCTCAAGATGAAAAATTTGCCCAAAAACATTTCATAAAGCAATATGGCAAGGTTTACGGTAGCCCTAACAAATCCTCTTGTTTGCCCACGGCTAAGCTCAAGAAATGGGATTTCCATCGCTATAGCAGAGAAAGCAAGAAAATTATGGATTTGATGGGGTTCTATCCCGATGAACCACATTTATCAGGCCTCGGAAGTGACATCCCTGTCCCGTTATCCGAAATACCCCCTGGTTATCAAAAGGGAAACAAACGACTTGGCCTTGGGTATAAAGAAGAAGAAGACGGCAACTTCGCCACCACCTACTGCGTTTCCACAAGTGATGACTCCAACAATGATGAAGAGGCATTAATGGAACCAGAGGATGCTCCACCCGCGATTGAGGATGGAGGGCAGCCTACTATTGACGTACTTGAGGAATTCAATCTCGGGACTGAGGAGGACCCGAGACCCATTTTTATTGCCAAAAACTTGGCCGAAAAAGAAAAAGTGGCGCTGAGGCGGCTCTTAAGCGAATTCAAAGATGTTTTTGCTTAGGGGTATTCCGAAATGCCAGGTCTCAACCCCGCGGTTGCAATGCACCATCTGCATATTACGTGGGATAAAAAGCCAGTCAAGCAAGCTCCGAGAAGGTTTCGGCCAGAGCTCGAAGAACAAATCATCAAGGAAGTTGAAAAACTCATTGATGCTGAATTCATTCGGGAAATCAAATTTCCAAAATGGATTTCTAGCATTGTTCCTGTCAAAAAGAAAAATGGGCAGATCCGCATTTGCGTAGACTTTCGAGATCTAAACGAAGCATGCCCTAAAGATGAATTTCCTCTTCCTTTCACTGATGTGCTAATCGACAGCACAGCTCTGTACGACACGTTCTCCTTTATGGATGGATATTCGGGATATAATCAAATCAAGATGGCTCCAGCAGATGAAGCCGCAACAGCATTTCGAACACCGATGGGTGTCTTTTGCTACAAAGTCATGCCTTTTGGTCTTAAGAATGCTGGCGCAACTTATCAAAGGGCCATGCAAAATATATTTCATGATATGTTACACAAACATGTCGAGTGCTATGTCGATGACCTGGTCGTAAGATCTGAAGGTCACAATAAGCATAAAGATGATTTGAGATCGGTATTCTTGCGCCTAAGAAAGTATGATCTCAAGATGAATCCTCTCAAATGCGCATTTGGAGTATCGTCTGGAAAATTCCTCGGATTCATAATTCGTCAAAGGGGAATCGAGGTTGATCCACTCAAAACGGAAGCAATTCAAAATATGCCGCCTCCACGAAACCTCCGAGAATTAAGGAGTCTCCAAGGTCAATTGTCATATATCCGACGTTTCATCTCCAACTTATCCGGCCGGTGCCAGCCTTTTCACAAGTTGATGAAAAAAGATACGACTTTCCAGTGGGACGCGAAATGCCAACAGGCCTTCGAAGCCATCAAAGAATTGCTGCAAAATCCTCCTGTTTTGACAACTCCAGTAAAAGGAAAGTCACTCATTCTCTATATTGCTGCCAGCCCACAATCACTGGGGGCATTGCTCGCACAAGAAAATGCCCAAGGCAAAGAACAAGCCGCCTATTATCTCAGTCGACGATTATTGCAAGCTGAATGCAATTATTCCTCGATCGAGAAAATTTGTCTAGCATTGGTTTTTGTGGCACAAAAGCTAAGACATTACTTCCTCGCGCATGAGATTATACTTATATCAAAGGCTGATCCCCTCAAGTTCCTGATCACTAGACCAATGCTTTCAGGACGCCTAGCAAAATGGTCACTGCTGCTGTCTGAGTTTGATATCAAATATGTGCCACGAAAAGCAGTGAAAGGACAAGTGTTAGCAGATTTCCTAGCAGCCCATCCGCTTGAAGAAGAATTTCCCATCTTAGAAAACCTACCTGATGAGAAGGTTTTCTATGCAAATGATGATCCAATGTGGCAAATGTATTTCGATGGCGCTTCAAAGCCATCCGGAGCTGGTGTTGGAATTGTCGTAGTCTCCCCTCATAAAGACTTATTCCCGCACTCCTACTTTCTTGGAAGAAGCACAACAAATAACGAAGCTGAGTATGAGGCCTTACTCATCGGCATGGAACTTCTTCTGCAATCAGATATTTTATTTGTGCGAATATTTGGGGACTCTGAATTGGTTATAAAACAGTTAAATAATCAATACGAAGTACACCAGCCCCATTTGCGAAAATATTATGACAAAGCTCAAACTTTGTCGGCAAAGTTCGAAATGGTTTCGGTTGAGCATGTTCCTCGATCAGAAAATATAGTTGCTGATGCACTATCAAAGTTGGCCAGTATCCTTGCTTTCAATGAGCTTGATGACATGACAATTCGAGTACAAAGACTAGAAGATGACGAAGAGCTCCAAGTAAATCAAATTGGACGGTGCGTATCCGAGGTAACTACAAACAATGATGATTGGCGCATCCCTATCATCAATTACCTCAAATACGGTATTGAACCAGATGATCCAAGTGCAAGGAAGTCACTGAGAAAGGCTGTTTCGCGATATACTGTGTTTCAAGACGATTTGTATCGGATTGCTTTTGATGGACTTTGGCTTCGCTGTATTGACGGAAATGATATCTGTCAAGTTCTTCAAGAGACGCACTCCAGCGAATGCGGCGCCCACCAATCTGGACGTCGTCTTTATCATAGGATCAAAACATTGGGCTATTATTGGCCCACAATGGTCCAAGACTCCATCAATTTTGCAAAATCCTGTGAAGCCTGCCAAATGCATGGAGATATTTATCATATTCCTGCTTCAGTAATGTCTCCAGCACCTATTTCATGGCCTTTCTCTTGGTGGGGTTTTGATATTGTCGGTCCAATAAACCCGTCGTCATCTAAAGGACACCTTTATATTTTAGCCGCTACGGATTATTTCTCC